>CM062813.1:903851063-905051063 GCA_031772625.1 Pinus tabuliformis
TTGAATATTTCATCATATTTGACTCTCATCTGAATGAATTGACTCGTCAATTTGTTACTTTTCTCGCAATAGGAATTCCATTGTGAGATCTTCTGCAATAATAGTTCCATTTGGTGCATCAGTTGGGAGTTAAGGCTAAGCACTTCAGTAATAAACTGATCAATTTTGGGATCATATTTATGCAGATCAATTATTCCTTGTATCTGTGCTTCCTTCTCTGCTAAGCTGGCTTGATGTTTTATTTTCATCTGCTCGAATTCTTTTGGAGCTTAACTAACTGTGATTCTGCTTTCTTGTTTGAGTTTTCTTGTTGTAGATGTTATTCTAACAACAAGATTTTATTTTCCCTTTCCTTGAGAAACATTTGCACCTTTGTTGCTTTATCAATAGTCGATGTAGCATAGGCCCCTGCAAACTGTGACAGTCTAGTAAGGTTGGCAGATGGGTCGATGGGTGAGTCTTTCCAAACGATATCCATGGGTTCATTATCAAGAGTAGTAGTAGTTGTAGCATCCAACTTCCTTTTATTTGTCTTTTAACAATAGCTTTGAAGGTAGGACTGTAGAATACATCTAAAGGAGGAATTTCCTCAATCCTTAAAACAATTTCAGAGATAAGAGTGACAGGAATGTGTTCTACCTCTTGAGTATTTACAATTTTCTCTATTGTAATTTCTTGAGTTATTCTGTGCTATGGAGTCTACAGCTCTAGCATTTGTTTCTCAACATGGATATTTTTATTAAAGTTCTCCCATTATTCATCTAAATTAATCACCATGGGTTTTATTGGCTGAGTGGAGGTGGAATGAATTTCAACCTATTTTTTAGCTGAAGTTTTCTCAGTTGTCTTTTCTATAGATTGGGCTATATCTCTTTTTGACTCCACACTTTTTCTTTTCCCATTCTGTGATTGCTTTTTTGAGTGCTCTGATTCCCTGGTAGATTTCTCTTGGGATTCTACTTGAGAGTCATTTCTAGAGTTTCCTCTGGATCTACCTTCTAGGCTTACGCTTGGAGCCGGCTCCCTTATTGGTTCAATCTACAATTGGTCCAATGGGACCTTTAACAATCTCCTTTTTCTGTATTGATGAAAGGTCTCAAGCTCTTCTTGGTCAAAAAATAGTGATGACATGTGCTTCACTTCTGTGAGTGTCTCTTTCTATAGGAAGATATCATCAAATGGATCTTTCTTGTGACTAAATACCTTCACTTTTACCATGGTAGTGAAGTCTTTGGCAGTGCCAAATGGGTCATACTACCTACCTAGGAATTTAGGTAACTGTAGAGATAACATGATCTTTGCTTCTTTAAATGCATGTCCCAAATTGTGTAATGCAAATGCTCCACACTACAAAGGGAATGTAGGCCAAATGGCCTTTTTTCTTAATTCAATGCTTTGCTCAGCCCACCCTCACTAGCTGTTTGATAGGCTATCTCTCTAGCCATCAATTTATCTGGGACATAGTATGGGAGGACATGTGGTGGGTTAATGCTGCCAAATACCTCGATATCTGTGAATGTATCCTCCCCAAACCATCTAGCCACTAGGAGGATATCTACCTCAGCTTCCTTGGAAAACCTGGGGGCATCTTGGTTGTAAATCTGTTTATGGATAGGGAGCATGATCCCATGACAACGTTTGTAAAAATGTGGTTAAAAGGGAGATTCCCACATGTCTTTATGGTATATATGAATGGTTAGTGGATCTTGAACAGTCCACTTCCATCCCATGACAGGAAATTTCGAACCAAACAAATTTCATCCATTACATAGGCACTCATAAAAAATGGAGGTTAAACCCTCATTGGGACACTCATTTTCATTCTATAATCGATTATTTCCTTTGCTCAATTATCAGAAAAAATTTGGGCCCAATTCTTTATAGTTGAATTTATGGATGCATCTATTAATGGCAACCATTCTTGGGAAAATTGAGTACTATCGAGCTTTGAAAACATCATATGTAACATAGCCACTGCAAAACTATGAGGGGGAGAAATAGACATAGTAGAGTACATATTGTTCTTGTCTTTTTTTATTTTGCCCTCATTATTTGACTAGGTCAGGGTGCAGTCTGCTGGGTCCCCATTCTCTTTCGCAAACTTCTCAACAAACTACTTGTTGTAGATGACTTGTGGCTCTAGTAGGTGGTACATAAGCCGTAGGTTGTCCGATGAAAAAAATCCCATCACCTCTTGGCTTTTGGTCCTAAATTCTCTGTCTGAGATATCGGCCTCATCAATAACCCATTTAACCATATATGTATAAGGGATTATATTTGGGCGTGCAACTATGTGATGCAAAAATGAGCACGTCGTCTCAAAAATGGAGGCATATGAGGAATCATGACCGTCAACTATGATCTTTGTTTCCAGAAGTCTTGGTTCCTCTTCTTCTAAGATATTATACATGGTTTCCCTCGTAGAGGTTCCTCCATCTCTACTGCATGTAGTATTCGAAAATAGGGGAGTCATTTCTGATTTCTCATACGCAACTTCCTTGCCTTTCTTCACCGTTGCTCCCAAAGATTTGTTATGTGGATTGTTCCTAAAAGTGGAGAAAAACAATAGCTATCGGATATAAAAAGATAATAATGAATGTGAAATGGAATGATATAAATAGCTTGTAAAGGTGATAAAAGGAGTTTGATTTGAACTCACGTAAGAAGGTATCATAGCATGTTAAATGGCTTTTCACACATAAATGCCATTAACCTTCACTAAATGCCCACTAATGTTCATTTTCCCTTAGCTTTAATACTCATAAATATCCGCATTGTAAGTTAGGAAAAGAGCTTATAGGGTGATGAGCCTTTGAATTGCGATAATGTTGATTTTGCGATTTGTGAAGCAATATCATAGATCACATTATCGCATTATGCCTTTTTTCTTTTCTCATCGCTTCTTATGTTTATGCAAGATGCGAGATGCGGGATGTGAGATGCCTGTTTATTATTTCTAAGGCAAATCTCATTTGTTAGGTTTTCTTTGTAAAGACCTTTTTACTAAGCATAAAACTTAAACATATGTTTGTAAGGTATGTTGGGAGTCGGTCTAGGTTTTGATCGCATTTCACAATTTCGATGGGTGGTAAGTTTGCGGTGTTCTTTTAAATGCTCGAGATGTGATGCAGTGCTTAGTTTCGATGAGAGAAACCTAAGGACCTAGTTTATATAAGAAACTTAGTAGTTTTAAAGCGTTTTAGCATGAATTCATTCTTTGATTTCTCTTTGCTATATTTGGTGGGTTAGTAAAGCTTTCAATCATGCTTAATCATATGATATGTGGGAAAGGTGAGCATTTACTAGTTCTTTTGAAAAGGGGTTTGATTGATAACTTGTTTTATTCCAAAATTAATAAAGAAAATGCTTTAATACTAAACTTATTTTCGAAAGATTTTTTTAAAGGGTCCCCACTTATTAATGTAATATTGACTACTATTATTAACAAATAGGGAGTTGTTGAAGAACACAACACATCCCCAAGGAGATATAGGAGCCTTCGGCATAGTAATCACAACTTTTCCAGGTAAGTCTTGCTCTTTTATTCTTTTGCTGCTTTTTCTGTCGCTTTTGTTTCCTTGGCTTGTGAGAGTCTTGTTTTACTCGTTTTATTGAATGACCGCTGAATTTTAATTTGTTTTAGCTTGTAGAATTGTTATTTTAAGTTTTGAATTATCTTTCCCAACTGTCACATGCATTACCCTGTGTTTGCACTAACAGTCGTCGTTGCGGCGACTCTCTCCATGAGCTTCATTGTTCTTCTATTTGATTGATTCCTACACTTGTTTTGTTTTCATGCATCATCATTCACTTAAATCTACTCGTTTTCACATTCCCATTGGGCAGATCTGGGCTTCCTTGCCCCTAGTATTTCTCCTCCTCAGCATGCACTACACATTTCTAGATCTGAAGGCTTTGCCTTGACTCCAAGAATTATGCAAAGGCTACCAAGTCATGGCACCAAAGGTGCACTACATAGTTCTAGGAACCAGTCCTGAGGCTTGGCCACTGTGATTTCTCAATGTGCAGTCCCAACTAGCCTAAGGAAAAGTGAACTTCTCATTGTAGAGCCCAAGTTTGTAGCACCTTCCCACTGGCAGCTGTGACTACACAATGCGCAGAACCAGTTGGCAGTCAATCACCTCTTAGAGCAAAAAATTATGCAATTATTCCCAGTAGTTTCCTAGTTTGTTTCTTGGTCTATTCTTGAAGTTATTTTCGTTTCAATCTAACATTTCATGCCATGAGTGTCCTCTCTATCTCCAAGTACAATAGTTGTTAAGCAGCTCTCCAACAGTACAGGTAACATGGTTTCTAAGAAATCTGCATCAAAGGATACTGTCAAGAGTAGCACTAGGAAAGAAATTGAGAATGTGTCACTGAATTTTCTAGTCTATGTAGACACTTAGTTGTTCATTGAGAAGGGCATGAATATGACATGGCAAGAAATCAATTATATCTTTGCAGGGAACTTCAAGGAAGATCTAGAGGATTGGTAGGTTTATGTCAATATCCATCAGTCAGGCTTACATAAGGTTGCACGTAGCTACCCTACCTTCCCATGTGTTTACATCATCCACTGGATTGTCTTAAATACATATGCTGAGACTATGACTTTGAGCAGTGCCAGTGGAACACAACTTGCTACCTTTAGGACGAAGAACTATCATCATATGTATCACTTATCTTAGTCGATGAACCACATGGATGCACTTTTCAATGCAAATCACAGTTATTTGAACACCACATACATCGTAAATCACTGGGTGAGAGAGTCGTCAAAGTTCAGATCGACAACCACTCATTTTTACGAGACTAATTCACTCAGAAAGGTCTACCAACCCTTGATCATCTATTCATGTTGATTGTACAATCAAGAGAGAACAGAGAACTTTCCATGGAATTGGGTGGTTGTGTTGGATCAGTTCGTGAATGATGGATGGCCATTTAACTGGTAGGATCTTTTGACTCTTCAGTTGAAAGTCCATGTGAATAATGCCAAGAATTTGCCCAAGGATAAGCAAGTGAGATTCTACATGTCTATGTATCTACTTGATGCAATATGTGTCGAGCATTAGTTTCCTGGCATGGGTTAGCCATGGACACCATTAGACACTACCACGAATATTTATTGGAAGTTTATTTCTGATTACAAATACCAAGGATTCATGGCAAGGCTAACTGACCATTTCATTATCCCAGTATACAAGTTGATCTTTGAGAAAGATCCACCTTGCATGTCCCAAGAAGCGATGGAGACAATACTTAACATTGTAGATTGGTATGCCTCACTCGCTGGCACCTTCATTGGGATGTTTGGCATAGAGAAACCTCTTCATGTTCTACCATGGTTTTCTATGGAAAAGTTGGTCATGTAAGAGGTCGCATATCACATCTCCACAGGGTTATCTACAGTGCTGCGTGGGAGGAATAAGGCACCATGGCCTACTCTTCCTTTATGGATTAGATTCTATGAGATTAAGAGCTTAAAGGATCTGGATGTTGAAGCTAAGGAGATGGAAAAGTTTAAGTTTGGCACCAAAGGCTACCATCCATTTGATCCGCACGGTATTTGCATGAAGCACTATGCGAAGGTGAACTTTGCATGGATCCACGGGACATTTCATTGGTCAGAGGAGGACCCTTGGAGGTACTATTACAACTCCTCCAAGCTCAATGAATCAGTTAGTATAGCCATAGGTTGGAAAGTTCCTCTGTAAGCAACAACACCATAAGAAGGAACAACAAGATCAACAATAAGTAGTAAACAGGTGTAGGACAAGGGTAAGAGGAAGATTTTCGAGAAACTAGAGGCTGAGAAAACCTACAAGTTCAAATAATATCCTCTCGTTGAGAAAGTAGCTTTCCCAGTGGAGGCAACACCATATAAAGAGAGCGGAGTGAAGGAAGAGAGAAAATCCAAGCTTGGAGGAATCAGAAAGGAAGTTACAGGAAATGGAGAAGAAGCTGAAAGAAGAATAGGAGCTAAGAAGGAGAGAGAGGTAAGAGAAGAAAAAATAGGAACAAGAAGAAGGGAACGCCACAATGATAGAGAAAATTTCACCCATACAAGTTGAGAAGTCAAAACAGCGAGCAGATGAGGAAGAGTGTGAGTAGATGTAGGATCGAGAACTTTCTTAGAAGATTGAGAAAATAGTTGAAGTAATGGACATGGAGTTGGCACAGGAGCCATAGGACCAAGATACCAACCTCATGCCGAGAGCACCTGGGGTTACCCCATAGTCTCCATCACCTCGACTATCAAAACCAGTTCCATGTGAGTAAGGAGAGGTTGTTATCCTTGATGATGATTTAGTTATGGATGTGTACAATATATCATTTGACGAGTTGGAGCAGAAGATTGTACAGTCGTGGAGAAACAATTTCCCGGACAATCACTCATCACCTACATTTATGCAGGAAAGGGCGATAGTGTCAGATGTCAAAAAGAATTTAGCTGCCATGGACAGTGCCACTATGGCTTATGCAGAAGCCATGAGCTAAAATGTCAAGTTTATGTTAACAGGCAATGAAAAGATGGAAAAGAACTTGCAAGTGGCTAGGCATAAGGTAGAATAATCCACAGGATCCATAATGGCAGAGATGAGGAAAGTGATAATTGCTGAAGTAACAATTCTTGAGGCCACCATCGTAAACTCTCTGATGGATTTGTCAATGTGCATAAGGAATTTTTCCATCTATATGGTTTTTAGCAGCACAACATAAAGATTGTCCAAATTGTCAACGTAATACATACTAATTTTTCCCATGTGAAAGAATGGAAAATGAGGTACAAGGGAGCCCCACTTCACTTTTCGAAGATGATGAAGTAATAGGTAGAGATCAAAAAAGAAAGGATCCATATGTTGATCCAGAACTATGACCAACTTGCCCTATTCATCAATAACATATAGGCTTCCTATGCATCGTTGTATAGGAGTTTGGATGTCATCATGAGAACACACAGAATCTTGTCAATCGGTTCACTCACCAAAGCTATTGAGAATAACCATGTCTAGTTGGAGGTCGATAGGTACATGGAGAAGATGAGGCGAGAGGGCACAAACAATGAGTTGGAGGTGAGCACATAAAACATGCAAAAGCACAATGGTGGTCCTAGCGTACTCAAGGCCATGTTTCACATGCTTCAGGATGAGTTGACAAGGGTTCCAAGACGATATACCTAAAAGCTATAGAGGCAAGAGTTTGCTTCCATAACGACATCACCAAGAAGTTTGGGAATACCATAGCAAAGTACCAAGCTTGGTATTAGTTTGTCATGGAGGATCATCAAGAGGATGTTTCAGAGTTGGTATTTCCCCAAACTTTCGACTCATAGTGTTTTGTCTTGTTATGCTGACTCTAGCCTATTTTGTCTCACATGGGTATATGTGGAAAATCTATATTATTTGTAAATATGTTGTAATTAAATTTCAAGTGTCATTAGTGGAATGTGAACAGTCACTATGTAATGTAAAGAGTTATTTGTAAAGCAGCTGAAGAGTCATGAGGGTAGTCAAAGAGGAAGTGATCTGCAAGCAAATTGTAGTATCACCTGAAGTGACCATGGAGGGATATAGAACTAGGTTTTGTAGCCTTCAGGGATAATGGGTTTAGGAATTCTTACTCTACTTTCACTTAACACTTTACTTTTTACTTCATGGTGTTGGATTATCTACTTAACCATGCCATTAACAACCATAAACAATATTGCACATAATTAAAATATAACCAAAATACTAAACAGAAAGCAAAAGATATACAATCATCATGCACAAGTTATGTCCATCAAAAATTTACTTCTTATATTAATTATTTGAAACAACATACAATTCCTCAACCTACACAACAAGTTGCAGTTGTTTACACACTCAGCTATGGAGCCTTTCTTGCAAGACCTAAACACAGATTACAGAGATATTTTCTTATGCTCGTATAATTGCTATATATCTTCAACTTAGACATTCCCCCTATATATACTAATTATAGCAACGGGTATATCAAAAATACCATGGTCCTCCTAAAGATAATGAACTATTTCCCAAACCCATTACAAAAATAAGTGACTTTGACCCACCTCGAGGCCCCTAAAACATTGTGTGGTACATAGCTCTACGATACCACACACTTTGATCCCCAATATGTGAAGTTTTGACTAAAACTTGGGCCAAGTTGGGTTTTTCCCATTAGTCCCCCAACACTCACATGTGAGTTGACTCGAGCCACTCAACTACTTTTCCTCAAATCTTTGTTGTCATGTTGCTCTAGGTGACATTTTACTGATTTAGTATCTCTACTTCCTGCTTCTCTTCTCTGTGCACTTCTTATAGTAGTTCCTTTACCACTAGTCCTGCAATCTTCTCCAACACTGCTCCTTACTTTTGTTGAAGCTCCTAGAGATTCCTATCCACTTCATGTGATAGCTGGAGATCTTCATCCTACCATGGCTGAGTTCTCTCTGCCAAATGTTTCTCTTCCCTTCTAAGTTCTTCTATCTATTTCTGAAGTGCCTTGCCTTCACTGGTTTTGGTGCGCTTATGTGAGACATGCAAGGTCTTTGTAGTGGCCCAAATATCCTCTAGTTTCTTCTTCTTCCGCTGGATTTTGTCTTCTATCTTTTGTACGTTCAATCTTCCTGCAACAAAGTCCAAATCTGCAAGGTCTCGTCCAATAATTTTCCACACTCTTCCATTGTCTTGGAGATGCATGTCACCATAGTCTTTAGGTCAATATCCCTCTATTCATGAACTTTTGGTGGCATGGAAAGCTGCAGCTTCATCTTCAGCTCACTGATCTTTATTTCATATTTGAACTGCACATCCACGATCTTCTTCTTTGATTCCTTGACTACAACACTGAACTTGATGACCTTACCTTCGACTAGTTCCTCCTCACAGACATCCATTTTCGTAAATTCCCTTCAAGTGGCTTTGACCACCTCTTTCAATCTTTGTTGTTGTAGCTTTGCCTTATCCTTATCCTTGATGGCCTAGTAAAGTTGTTTCTTCAGCGGAGTGCGCTCTTGTTCTATGCAAATATTTAACTCTAAGGTGCATTTTTTACGCTCCTTTAGCTCATTTATGATGCCTTGGTGTAGGTCATGTAATACCGGAATGGGTAGCATTGTAATGTTCATATTGACATGATCCCAACCTTTTTCCTGTTGCATTACTTATGCGGAGTTGCACTGCAGAGATTTGGAAAGTATCTGCATTATCCTCATCCCAAATTTTGTCTCTATTAGTCTTTCTAGTTGGTGTCCTTGGCCTACTTGTGCTGGTTGTCTGGAAGTTTTCCCCAATATTTTCAATTCTACAATACTCTGCTTGACACCTGTCAGGAGTACGTTGTATAGATCCTCTATTTTGTTCCATGACTTTGTTGTGACTTCTTGAATTTTCTCCCCAATTTCATATATGTCCCCATTAGTAAGGACCAGTGGCATTACGCCCTTCATTTTATCTACTTTCTGCTTCTTTCTACTCCTCAGTGAAGTTTTGCTCTGCGTCTTTTTCTTTCCTTTTTATGTCTCTGTCTGCTACCTAATTTGCTATTCGTCATGCTCCTAATCCTATTATTGCTCCTATTCATCCTTGTCTTTATTCTTTTCACTTGGTTCCCATGCTATGAAGTCTCCTTCTCTGTATCACTATCTCTTGCATCTTTCTCCATCGCAGTCCATTCTATGTGCCATTATTGTATTACTATCACAAGATCACCTTTGGTGACTAAGTATGGTAGAGTATGCCATGTCTTCACTGTACCCTTTCGAGCCTATATATAGATACTATGTAAGTCTTCTTTGAACTTCACAACAGTATTATAATGCTGGTATGAGCTTGGTGATAGTCTAGGATGTTGATTTACCAACATATGTAAATCCATGTGTTCAGAGACAAAAAATATTATGTTCTCCTATGCTTACGATGTCTCCTCGGTATACCAGAGCGAGGCATACCATGTGGATTCAAACATGTCTGCTTCTACGAGAGGAAACTACGAATCCTCTGGCTCCTTCCATGCCAACAATGCTATGATCAAAATTAGCCATTGGTAATGAAATGTCTTACCTTCCTCCTGAGCTTCTCGAAAATATTCAACGAATTCTATACATATATATATGGCCTAGTTGTATTCGACATCGTTGTTGCGCCATATAGCTAGGGAAACATATGATGTGGGGACTTCATTGGCTCAACATTTTCACATAATATTCCTAGCTAAGATATGTGTGGTGAAATGTACTCCTTGTTCACTAATAGAAGTTATGTCGTAGCCTCCCATTTTCTTAACCAAGCCAAAATTATCCTTCATGTTCTACACTATCACTCTATCATGATCCTTACCCACAAACTCTTCAGTGGGGTCCCTTGCTTGGTATCAAAACTTGGGAATCCACCATATTAACATCTCGTCAATGGGCATCCTCTCTCCCATCCAATGGCATCCGTCATGTACCAGCACGAGAAATTGTCTTATGCAGGCTCTATTAGGTGTACTTCTACCGAAGTGCGACACATTCAAAATGTTTAGTATGCTCGATTTTTCCAACCCTTTCATCCATGGATGTGGTTCCAATATTGTCACTCTGCTCTTTGGGTAATGGACCTACTTCAGGTACTTTCTTGGTGTGAACTACGAGTATTTTTTATGGTCGTTGAAGTCATAGTCTTCGAACTTCAACTGTGGGATTTTTCTAATCAATTCTCCTTCAAATGGTATTTTATATTGTAGCAATGGTGTAAATGTGCCATACTTCACATCCTTTGGGTCTTTGACTGGTTTGGCAATAGGTTTCTTTGGTGGTAAATATGATGGAACTGGGGACAAAATTGTTGCACTCTCTGTCTCCATCTGTTGTTGTTCTTCTTCTTCTTCATTGTCTCTTATGGGTTGGGCTTCCAGTTGTGGATCAATAGGCTTCTTAGGATTATTATCTTACTTCTTCTTTGTTCTCTGCTCCTGAGTCAGTTTCTTCCTTGGTGATCTTCACTATGGAGGGGCGATGTTGTGGGTGTACCAGATGGTGTTGTAGCTTACATAATTCCCTTTATACCTCTCTCTTCAAATATGCATATGAGCTCTTGAGTGTTCATGCAATAGTGCAATTTCTACAATTTATCAATACTTAGAGATTTTGAGCTCTCAGATAGCAAAGTACCAAAATCTTGGTGGGACGCAGCCTTTTATAGCGCTCCTGATCTTCTAACCCCATCATCATCTTTAATTGTTTCTCAAATTTTGTTTATTAACCGCATATCTATCGCTAGGTCCTTGCCAAACTATCTCGATAAATGCAATATTTCTCTCCTCCAATGACATGTTTCCTTTTTAAACGTCATAGTTCTAGAAAAATTTGATGCACCTTTCATTGCAGCAAACAATCCTTCTTGTGTTGTGGTTATTATGAACTTTGACATACTCCTGACTGTCGTGAGGTAACCTTCCTATGTCGAAGCTATTTTATGCAGCGTAGTTTATAGTCCAGTGCCTACTTTCAACTGCGGGTGGCACTAAGACTTTCCTCCTTTCATTTTGGAGCGAAGCTAGCATGGCAAGGTTGTACCTATACAGTTTCAACTTGCTACCATTCACCCTCCTTGGTATCAATTCTCTATTCAACTTCACCAACTGAAGTACACCTCCATCCATGATATGCTTGATGATACAAGGGCCCAACCAATGCATTTTAAAGCTTTCTGGGAACTTCGTTATTTTACTTTCATAAAGAAGGACAAGGTCTCCATCCTGGAATGTCTTATGCTTGATATGTCAGTCGTGCCAAGGTTTTTCTCTTGCTTTCTGCACCTGCTGATGAAATCTTGCTATTAATCTATTTTCCTCTAATGTGAGCAACAACGCCATTCTTTCTTAGATTATGTCAGGCTCAACCATGTCTGTAAAAGTTGCAATGCTTAAGCGTAGCACAATATACTCCATGGGCATCAAAACTTCTTGCCCATAAACCAACCTGAAAGGTGCATCTCCTGTCATCTTCTTTCATGTGGTTGTATAAGCCCATAACACTGTTGAAATTCTCAGATCCCAGTCATCTTTGTTAACATTGAACACTTTGTTCAATGCATTTTCCAAAATATTGTTAAAATCTTCGATTGTGCCATTTTCCTAAGGGCGATATGGGGTGATCTTTAGATGATACACCTGGAATTCTTCAGTCAATGTCTCAATAGTCGTATTCAGGAAATATGATCCGTTATCACTCATCAAGATCTTTGGACACCCAAATCTAGACAAAATATACTAAAAAACAAACTTTTCAGCAGTTTCTGCGCTACAATCCCTTACTACTTGTGCCTCAACCCACCTTATCAAACAATCAGTTTTGGTGATTATATAACTCATACAAGTCTTCTTCCTAGGTGGGTTTATAGGTCCAACGAAATCAATGGCCCATTTGTTGAAGGCCTACAATGTCCCTTGTGGCGCTAATGGTATTTCTTTCCACCTTGATGGCTTCGCAGTTCTCTGACATACATCACATGCATGACAATAATCCTTTGCATCCTTGTGTAGTGTGGGCCACCATAATCCTTCTCTTAAGACCTTCTACGCAATAGCCTTCCTTGCATAACATCCACCAGCTATGCCTTCATGATCTTCTGCCAAAATAGTTTGTCTTTCATTTTTAGGGACATACATGTGCATTATTTCATTTGGTCCCATCTTCTACTAATGTTCTATTATCAACAAAAAAACAATTTCTTTTACCACCAACTCTTTCTTCTACTATGTAGTGTATTCCACAAGAGCCATTCCTGTAGCCAAAAACTGAATAATACCAATGAATTGATCATCTGCAATCCTGATTGCGACCAACTACATGTCAGGAACATTATCTTCAATGTTTGTTGGTTCTTCCCTTGTTTCCAACCTTGATAGATGATCAGGCCTGACATTCAACCTTCCTGGTTTAACAACATCTTCAAAATCGTACTCCTAAAATAACAACAACCATCTACAAACTTTCCCTCCTAGGACATGATTGTTCACCATATATTTAAATGAAAAATGATCTATGAACATCTTAAAATGTGATCCTATCAAATAATGTTTGAATTTCTGCAATGATTATACCATAGCCAAGCCTTGTCTTTCCGTGGTAGTGTAGTTATTCTCTTCTTTAAAGAAATTTTTTCTTGCAAAAGCTCTAGGGTAATCGATTTCTATTGCACCAGGCTATGCCAATACTACTCCCAAATCTATGCAAGATGCATCTACATGAACATGAAACTCCTTATTCCAGTCCTGGAAAACAAACATAGGCACAGTTACCGTCTTTTCCATCAATGTATCGAGACTTTTCTGGCATTCTTTATTCCATTGAAAAGTCACATACTTCTTCAACAGTTTCTCCATTGGCACACTTATCTACACATACCCCCTAATGAATTCTCTATAATATTCAATGTGTCCCAACGTAATGCGTAGTTGTCTCACTAGTTTTTATGGAGGTAAGTTCACAATGACAACTATCTTCGTGGGATCCACCATCAAACCATGCTTGCACACAAAATATACATTTCTTTGAGTTCAATGGTATTTGGTACTGCCTACATGTGTCCAACATAAGCCTTAAGCTCACAACATGCTTTTTCAATAGTCCAAAGATTGTCTAATCATCAAAGTATACCTATAGGAACTTGTGTATGTACTCCTTGAATGTTTTGACCACAATTATTGAAGATATAGCATGGGTCTTCTTCCACCCAAAAGGAATCACTGTATACTGATATATGCCCCACTCTATTGCAAATGTGTTCTTATGCCTATCCTCTAGTACAATATTGATATGATGATAGCCATAAATTCCATCTATGAATGAGTAGGTCTCTTATCCTCCTACATTATTCAACAACTCATTTGTAAAGGGTGTACGGATGGGATCATGCACACATGCATCGTTTAATTTCCTCATATCTACACAAATCTTGATTTCTCATTTATTCTTCTCTTCTTGGACCACCATAGAACTTACCCACTCTCATTCCTCCAGAGGTTCAATGATTCTTGCCATTATCATTTTATCTAACTCTTATTTCATCTTTTCCTTATATTTTGGGTTCAATCTGTAGGGTCTTTGCTTGATACGTTTTGCATAAATTTTAAGGGGAATCCTCATGACTCCTAGATCCCCTAATATGGCCTTCATTTCTAAAAACCTTCTAGGGAATAACTCATGGTATTCATGTACTAGTTCTATAAATTTACTGACTGTATCCTCGTCCCAATAGTCTCCAATCATTGTGAACTTTGGTTCCTCCTTTGATCCTATATTCACCTTCTTAGTCTTTATTGGCTTTGCTATATCTGGTATTTATAGCTAAGGTCCAATGACTTCACGGTGTCCTTATGATTTTGCTACATCGATATTGCATGGATCTTCATCTTCTTCTACAATAATGTTATAGCATTCCAAGTGCATGATCTAGCTACGTAGTCCAATCCAGTTGCTTCCATGTCTACGAGGTCGCATTCCCAGAGATCTTTTCTCTAATTTTTTTGAATATTCAAGTCCATGCACAGGAAATGATCTTCAAAACTAAATGTTAATATAAAACCTTCAACCAAATCTGACCAATTTATAAAGTCATGGCGCAATTTTGTTTCTAGGTACCAGTTCATAGGAATTGTCTCTAATGTATGAATAAACCCATGTACACATTCTTGTTATGGAATCACCTCCCATACTGTAGTGCATTGGTGAATATGCTCCCTAGGGTCAACTTACCATCATATTTCACCTCTATTTTTATATCTATTGGACCAAAACTTGATCTACATTAATCTTTAACACACCTACCAATCTGCTATATTTCTTTTATGTGCACCCCACCATCTAGCAGGGATAGATCTCAAGGTCCCATCCAGAGCTAAAAGCCTTTTCTCTTCTGGTATTTATCACGCATAATCATCAAGGAAAGTTCTTACATGACCTAAACCATCATAGTAAGGCAAGTTACATACCTTAGAATTTATATAGCGAAGTGATTTAGTGCTCCATGGACATCGCCTTGTAGACACTTCGTGTAGCCTATTCTACCAATTTTCCAATTCTTCTTCCAAATTTGAGGTACAAGAATGATCCTACTCCCATCTCAATTTTCCATATGTAGTGGGTTTAATCCATTCTTCTTCTTTGGTTTTCATCTGATAAGTGTTGTCTATATATGTTTCACAATACTCACCTCTGACAGGCTCTGTATATCTCACCTCTTCAAATGGGTGAAATGGAACAATTACTCTCATATTGTCTTTTCCAAACACTATTTTCCTCTTTTTAAAGTTAATTATAGTTATATTATCAAATTTGTAATCCAGTCCAAGAAATGTTGGATAGGGGTTGCTGTCATCCACAATTTCTATCTTCAAAATCCAAAATAGTGCATACATCTTGGGTTGAGGGGGCTTGACCTAGGTTCAGAGTTATTCGCGCCAACCAACAAAATCCTAACTGTTGGCCCTTTCAGCAACAACCTATGTAGCGTAGCTTACAGTCTCACCCAAAGTAGCATTGGGGGATGCTAGAACCAGGTTTTTGCATCCAGAGGCCTGTGTGATGGTCTTCCTAAGGTTCTTGTGGTTCATATCTACCTTCAGGTGGCCCTAGCTCTTTTGATTAATCAACTATTGTAAACCAATTCCGATAACTTCCAACTCTTCGCAAAGGTATTAAATTGTTATTAGGATGCATGAAAGATATACAACCACTACTTTCGCATAATAAAAAAGCATTAATTCAAATAATTCATAACATATTGCAGAGATATACAAACTTAACTGAAACAATAAACAAGCCACAAATGCACAAATTTGGCTCAAAATAATCTTTATTAAGTATAATCATTCAGATATAGGCTTCTTATCCTTGCGGACCCAGCTGTAAGGGCCCACACACTCAGTTGCAAACTTTCCAAGGTCTTTGTGCACTTAGCTGCAGGAGCCTTCCCCTTTCGCCTAAGTATAGGAAACAAACCTTTCCTGCCTTAGCACCTCACCCTTCCAATGATTATTCACAAAAGGTTTCTTTCTTAGACTCACTATGACTCAACTATATATAGCCTTTTCATTAAAATACCATGGCCCCCAGACCATGGGTGGGTCTCAAAACCATTCTATCACCTACCCATACAAGGGACTAATTCCCCTTTGACTATTACTTAGCTTCACACTTTGTTTCCACAATTCGTGGAGACTTTACATTCTTTAAGAAAAAAATATTACAAAAATTGACTTAACTGACAAAAATTGACCTAGGGACCCCATTTGAACAGGCCCCCAACACAAATATGGTTACTTGCCCTCGAGTCACTCAGCTGGTTTCTCCACTTTATTGTGGAGGTCACTAAACTCTAGCTTCAATACTTCAAGGTCTATTGTGCTTTATATTGTGGCCTGTTGCACTTCCTCGACTAGATTCTCTATAGTTGACCCCTCCATTGCAAGGTGCATGTTCCTTTGTGTCTTCCGTAAAGTCTTCAGCTTCTCTTGGATAGCCAAAGTAATCTGGATCACTTCCTCTATCCATGGTTGAATATGAGCCTTCAAAACTGCTTCTTTGCGCTGCAACTCCTCAACCTATGCCTGCAGTAGCTTGACTTCTTGTAAGCGTGCGAAGTGCTGGACTTTCGCCAAAGTGCGTACAGTTGACCTAATCTCATCAACTTTCTCCTGTGCCTCTATGATCTCTGTACCCAATCGCTATAGGTTTGAGTCATCCTGCAAAGTGGTCCATACATGCATTCCATTTTCAAAAAGACCATTGCAGCCTAATACTACATTACCCAAACTAAACATATGTTCCCTGATGGTTGCACCACGCTACTCCCTCACCTCTCGCGAAGTAGTTAGCTACAGTTTCAATTGTAGTTATGATATATCATCTGAATGTCAAAAGTAATTCAGGCTACCTCATCCTTATACTATCGTATTACAACAGCCAATTTCATAATCTTTGTTGAAGCTATTGCATCCTATGGAATGTATAGTTATGGTACTGAATTACACACTTGTGTAAATTCTTCTTCGAGGCCCTGGCTTTGCACTGATAGCTCTTCTTTTGCCTTAAGAGCTTGAGCCTTTTCAGCAAAGACCTGTTCATTGTTCATTTTGACTTTGCTAATTACCGATAGTGTGTAGTTCTCTCTGATCTGAAGCTCATTTGAGACATCCTGATGAGGCGCGTGGAGGGTCCGAAGTGGGAGCAAGGCTAAATTGACACCCACCCCTTTGATCTTTCTAAGTCAGACATTATCTTCCTCTCACTCTGTGTGTAATGTTCCTTCTGGCAAGGGAATGACTATGAGGTCCAAAGTTTGTTCTGTTTCCACTACGCTCTCGCTCACTTGTTGCAGGCTCACTTGAACCCCGCTTGCTTGGCCCACACTCACTTGTAGCCAACTTGTCTGTAATTGCAGCTTGTGCAGATCTTTCAACACACTTCCAAGTGATTGCTAGAATTATTGCTCGAATTCTTGCCATAGTTATGTTGTTGTATCTCTGAGCTTATCCCCAATTTCATCAATGTCCCCCTCTGTGAGGACCATTGGGTCAAGGCGCGCTTGCTTGTCTGATTTGTGCTTTTTCCTTGGTCCGGTAGTTGTCTCTATTTGGCACTTTGACACTCTAAAGGGAGTACTTTGTGGGTCACCTCCACCTCCTTCCTTCTTGGACCATACCTACTCTTCAATTTGTAGAGAAGTTGACTCCTCAACTTCTACTGTGGCTTCTTTTGCAATGCGCTCTTTTTTGGTTGCTGCCTTAGCAAAAGATTCTTTAGAAACAATTTCTTTCTTCTTATGATCGACCAATTCCCACGCTGCGGCTTTTGTTGCTTCTTTTCGTTTCTGTGCAGTTATCATTTGCGTGCAGGAGCTGTCTTTACCTTTGATGGTACCTATGCCAAGATTTGTGTGTTGTAGCTGCTCCCCTGGCAATGTACCCACATTCTCCTGTGCATAGGCCTCTGTAACTAGGTATGGCAACTTGTGCCACATCTTCTTAGGATGTCGCCTCACATGGATGTATACATTACGAAAATCAGCCTTAAATTATGTGTAGGCCCACGACTACTCAAACAAGGTTAGAGACAACCTTGGGCTCTGACTAATCATGGTGCATAGGTCCATCTTGACTAGTATCTAAAATAATTTTGTTTCTGTGACCCTTTCCAGGTCCTTTGTCACCCACAGCGAAGCGAACTTCGCTGCCACTGGTAAATCCTCATCCTCCAAAGGGAACTAACTATCCTTTGGAATTCTTCATGCAAAGAGTACAATTTACAAAAGCAACAAGGCATAGTGAAATGCCTTGCCATCATCCTACGCTTCATGAAAATTTGCTAAGAACTCCTTGCAAAGGTATTGCACCCAGTTGCACTACACCCTCTTTGTGCACTGTGCAACCAATCAAATTACTGGTGCTGGAACCTCGTTTGTGTGACATTTTCACATGACCTTCCCAGCCAAAATATGAGTAGTAAACTACATCACTTGGTCTGTAATAGAGCATATAGAGTATCTGTGAGACTTCTTGACCAGTCCAAACTCAATTTTCATTTTACCTGCAAGCTCCTTCTCTTTTATTTTTCCTCCAAATTCCTTGGCTCAATCCCCCATTTATAGGTAAATTTCATAATTCTGTGGATCGACATGTTTGTTATGAGGATGGGTTCGCCTAACCACAAACACCCATCGTGCACCAGCGTGAGAAATTGGCGCACACATACAGTATTGATAACTGACTAGTTAAAGTGTGGCACACATAGAATATGTAGCAATCCGGCCTACTTGACCCCTTTTACCCATTCCATTGGTTCCAGCTTTGTGGCCCAGTCTCTTCATAGTAAATCTTGGTCATGTACTTATTGGTGGCCAAATGTGGAAATTTCTCATGATCGGCTAGATCCCAATCCTCCATTTTTAATACAAGGATATGCGCTAAGAGCGTGCCTTCAAATACCACTTCTTATGGCAATGGCAGAGTAGATATCGTGAATTTCGCGTTATCAGGATCCTTTGGAACCTTCGCTTTCCCTTTTTGCAGAGGGATATACTCTGAGAGCCTAGTGAGAGGCTCTCTCTCATCAACATCCAGCTCTTCAAATCCTTTGCAGAGCTCTTAATTGTCCAAATATAAGGGTTCATGGGGCTGCTTGTACTTATCCATTTTTCCTTTCTACTTAACCACTCTCGAAATCTTCCTCAGTGACTGCCTCACCGGTATAGCTTGGGGTTTCTTCTGCTTTTCCTTAGAAGCGGACGGCATTGGCCTAGGTGACCTCAATGTCGTAGGCACATATGACGTAACTTCCATTGATGCAACCTCCAAGGATTCCATTTGAGAGACAGTGACTTTAGAACTTATAGGTTCAATGGACATTTATTCAAGGATAATCTTCTAGTTCCACTCAGGCAATCTTGCAAATTTCGGGATTGAAAACAAATCCTCCCAAACCTATAGATTCATAGAGTGAAAATAATAGGGCTCATACACGATTTTTAGAAGGCAAAGTGTTATATGGCACGCCAACATGCCATCTTTATAGGCAATTTCAAATTCAAATCCAATCATTCCCTCCATTTTCTGATCATAAATGCATCTTTGGTGGCAGGTCTCCAAATATTTTCGCCATAAATGTCTCCTCCTTGCTCCTCCTAATGAGATTTTTTCTATACAATCATGAACAGTGTCTTCAACGGCTACTTTTGGACCCATCTGTGTGTCACCAACCCCCATGGCGCACCTCTTCCATCGCAACTTCTTCTGTCGTAGCTTCTTCTATCACACCTTCCTCTATTGTAACCCCTTTTGTCCATTGTGTAGCCCCCTTAATACATTTTCTTTTCCTCTGAACAACGTAGTTTATTGTCCCGCTCTCTATTGCAACTACCTGGATTGCTAAGACTATCCTGTTGCCATGTAGTCATTGCACAGGGACATTATCCCCTATATACAACTTCAACCAACTTCCATTCACCTTCCCAGGGAACAATTCACCATTCATCTTCGCGAGCTGAACTATGCCAACATATGTAATTTCCTTGATAATATACCGGCCCAACCAATGCATTTGGAACTTTCCAGGAAACTTTGTGAACTTGCTATCATATAATAACACGATATCATTCACCTTCAAGGTGTGTAGCTTAATATTCCCATCATGCCAGGCCTTCTCACATTCCTTCTACACCTGTCGGTGAAATCCAACTAGAACTTAGTCTTCTTCAAGCTCTAGTAAGTGCACGAGGTGCTCTTCCATAGTCTCTCGATCAACCATCTCAGTCAATCTTTCAATTTGTAGACTTGGCACAATATACTCTATCGACATGACTACTTCTGTCCCATAGGCCGGCTTGAATGGGATTTTTGTTCTTAGCTTCTTACATTTCGTCCTATATGCCCACAGGATTGCTGGTATGTGCACATCCCAATCGTTCCTCTCTGCACTTTAGACCTTAGTCAACACATTCTCCATGATCTTATTAAATGCTTCAACTATTCCATTTTCCTGAGGGTGATAGGGCGTACTCTTCTGATCAGACACCTGAAATTATTTGAGCATCGCAATAATAGTTTCATCGAGGTAGTGTGTACCACTATTTCTCATCAGTATCTTTGGACATCCAAACCTTGTCAACAAATACTCAAACAAGATCTTCGTAGCTGTAGTAGCAGTACAATCTTTCACTTGCTATGCTTCTGCCCATTTGGATAATTACTCTTTTGTGGCAATGATGTACCACACGTCTGTCTTCATTCCTCGTGGTTGTATCAAACCTATAAAATCAATTTACCATTTTTCAAATAATTGTAATGAAACTTGACAGTTTAACGAGAAATTCATCTCTTCACGAAGGCTTTCCCTTCCTTTTACAAGCAACGCATGCTTCAAAAAATGCCTTATAATCTTTATGCACTGCTAGCCACCATAACCCTGCACGTAAAAGCTTCTACGCAGTGGCTCTACTTGCATAGTGTCCTCTCACCACTCCTCCATGTGCTTCAGCGAGGATACTAGTGCACTTAAACTCTGAAATATATCGGCGCAATATTTCATAGCTTCCCATCTTATAAAAATGTCCCGCTATAATAGAAAAAGCAACTGCACAGACCAGTAATTCCTTTTTCCATTGAGTAGAATAGCCTTCCGGGGCTATACTCATGGTAAAAAACTGAATGATATTATCAAAGTAGTCATCCGCAATGCGCACAACAAAGAGTTGCACATCTGACAATCCTTCTTCCAAATTGGTTGGTTCTTCACCTATTTCGATTCAGCTTAGGTAATTTGATCCTGCGTTCAACCGTCTAAGCTTCACTATTACTTCAAATTCATACTCCTGGCACAATGAAAACCACCTATAGATCTCCCCCCCGAACATAGGCTTGTTGACCAGGTACTTGAGAGCAGAGTGACCTATGTAAATTTGAAATTTCTGCCCAAAAAATAATGTTGAATCTTTTGCAACACGTAGACCATCGCCAACCCTTCGCACTCTGTATTGGAATATTTATTTTTTTCTTTTGATAGTTTCCTACTTGCAAAGGCTATTGGATGATCAATATGACCTTTTCCAGGCTGTGTCAATACCACACCCAACACAATACATGAGGTATCTACATGAACATGGAACTCTTTCTTTCGATCCAGAAATAATAATATGGGCATAGTCACCATCTTGTCCTTTAAAACATCAAAACTCGATTGACACTCCTCATCCCAACAAAAAGTTACATCATTCTCTAATATTTTCTCCATCGGCGTGGTTATCTGGGCATAAGGCTTGATAAACTTCCTATAGTAGCCTGTGTGGCCCAACGTTGCGCATAACTGCTTAACATTCTTGGGAGCTTCTAAATTCAAAATCATTGCTATCCTCGTAGGGTCCACCATCAATCCCTGCTTCCATACTACATGGCCTACTAAAATTCCAAAAGTAACACAAAATATATATTTCTTCAAGTTCAGCGCGATCTGGTATCTGTGACATGTATCCAACATGAGGCGTACGCTTACAACATGGAGATTCACTAATCCAAACATAGTCCAGTCATCAAAATATACCAACAATAATTTAGGAATAAACTCCTTAAACATTGCGATTACTACTCTGTAGAATATCACGGGTGCTTTCTTTAGCCTAAATGACATTAATGTATACTGAAAGAAACCCCACTATGTTGCGAAGGTTGTCTTGCTGTGATAATCTAGCGTGATATTTATTTGATGGTATCCTGAGAATCCATCAATGAACGAATATGCCTCATGGCCTCCAACATTGTCCAAGACTTCATCTATAAATGGTGTTGGAAATAGATCATGAACGCATGTATCATCAAGCTTTCAGAGATCTACACATATCCTAATTTCACCTTGCTATTTCTTTTCCTGGACAACCATTGGCCTCACCCAATCAGACTCTTCTACTGGCTCAATAATTCTGGCCTCCAATATTTTTTCCAGTTATTTGCGCACCTTTTCATTATACTTTGGATTGATCTGATAAGGTATCTTCTTTATAGGCTTCATGTAAGGTTTCAAAGTAATTTTCATTACATGCAAATCTCCTTCAATACCCTTCATATCCGTGAACTTTTTTGGGAATAGATCCTGGTATTTGTGCAGTAGTTCGGTCACCTTATCTACTATATCTTCATCCAAATTGTCCCCTATCTTCGCAAACTTAGGCTTCGCATCAGATCCAATATTTAATTGTCGGGTTTTGAGTGGCTCCAATATATCTGGGTTCTCTGCTTTAGGTCCTTCAACCTCACACTGCCCCTTAGTTTCTGGAATGTTGATTCTTCTTGGATCATCTTCTTCTTCTTTAGTAATCACATTGTAGCATTCCAAAACATGGTGCAACTGTGTACTCCAGTGTGTGTGTACCCATTCCACTGGTTCTTCAGGAATTTTAAAGATAGTGGCATCAACCTCTTCTAGTGCTTCATCAATGCATTCATATCCATCCTCAAATCTGAAAGTTAATAAGAAGTTCTCCCACAGAATATCCCATTCATCCGTTTTGTGGTGCAAATTTGTATCTAGGTACCAATTCATAGGGATAACATGTAAGGTATTCCAGAAAACATGTACCGACTCTAGTTAAGGTTCTTCACCCCAAGCTTTAATCCACCATGCCAGGTGTTTGCACAGATCATCCTTCCCACTATACTTCTCAGTGATCTGTGTGTTAGCATACCCAAACCTAAGCTTCATCATCTGCTTGTATTCCTTCTAGTCAGCGAAGCCATCCTTGTGCGTAGCCCACCAACGGGAAGGTGTGGTGTGCAGTGTTAGATCAAGGGCTTGGAACCTATGTTCTTTTGGCACCTCCTTCTCAAATTGTTCCAAAAATATGGCAACATCACCTATCCCATCATAATGGGGAAGGTTCCTTACCTCTAAAGCTATGTATCTCAATGCTTTCATCATCATATTGCAACGCAACATAGATACTTCATGCAATCGATTATTCTAGTGCTCAAGTTCTTCATCTGAGTCTGAGGTACAAGAAATATCCATATCACACGAAATTCATCCATCGGCCATAGAATTGATCCAATCTTCGTCTCATGCCATGATCTTATATATCTGGTCTAGATCATCATCATCCTATACAAAGTTGCAAATAGGTCCAATATAGCGTGCTCCCTTAGCAGCGTGGAGTGGTACAATTTCCCTGAGGTGCTTCTTCTCAAAGGTCATCTTCTGCTTCTTCAAGTTGATCACCGCATCCATGTCAAAATTCCAGTCAATTCCCTATAGCATGAGGTAAGGGTTACAATCATCCACTATTTCAATCACCTCAAAGTCAGTGGGCGCGCTTATGTCCTCAATGTCTACCATTACACCATGTAGGCAACCCATCGGAATAATCTTCTGCTGATTAGACATACACAACTGAATAGGAGACCATTGTAGTACAGGTCTCCCCATCCTTTTCCAAGTATTTTTAGGTAGTAAATTTGCAACAAACCCAAGATCCAAGATTACTTGGTCCATTTTATACTCTCCTATTTGTGCGATCAGCCTCATCTCACACCCTGTCTGCTTCTTATGCTTACCTAGTTTCCTCACAGCGCGTTGTTCTAAAGGAATCTTAATCTTACTTGTGCAATTGTCTATCAGTTCCTACAGCCCTTCTATTGCCTTCTGATCTCTCAGCAGCTTCATACAAGTTTTCAAAACAATAGCTAACAATGAAGGATCCACATCTTTCACTTCGTTGTTCCTAGTTCTCTTCACTCCCGTGCGTAGAAGCTTCAACAAAATTATTTTTTACCTCCAAAAAAGTTTCTTTAGCCCAGTTGAGATCAAACCCAACTTCCTTTTCAGTGGCCTTGCACACCCATCCTTTAGTCTTTGATTGCTTCCCCTTATATTCTCCTGTGGCCATACCACTGTGCGTTACGATATTGACGATATGATCTTCTTCGGGAGGCTCTACCCTCTTCAGATGGATATTTTGTGTAGGCTATTGGGTATGCACCTTCTTCTCATGCATATTTGCTATAAGTATCAAGAAATATTCTATCACATGATAGAACTGTCTTCAATATTGGCAAGATGGATGTTTTTGGTTTTGACATTCACACGCAAAACATCGAGCTTCACCACAAGTATAACAAATAACTTGTTTGTGACCTCTGCGAACCACTCCTCCTGTTCCTATTGTTCCATGGCCTTCGAACCCTTCGTGCATTGCATCTAGGCTTTGACCCTAAGGCCGAGATGCTTCCTGCATTCGATAGGCAAGGGGTATATCCATAATTAGTTCATAACTTCAATAATGGTGCTCATCATGACCTACAAATTTGTAGAAATTGCAAAGCAACTGCTAAGGGGTCTGTTCAAAATTTTGTAGTAGGTGAAAATTATCTATCGCATGTTGTCCTATAACCTGACAAATAGCACACCACGGTGTTTCTCCTGTGCTTGACCCAACAGTAATTTTTTGCTTGAGTGGGATAGCCCCCCCCAATAAGATAATTCTAATAAATCAGACAATGGGCCTTATCATGACTGTGGCCCTTGCATTTCAAGCACCAAACTTCCGCGCGAACTTCATGCTGGAATTCCATTCCCTTCATCAGGCTCTGTATCTCCAGGTGTAGACTTGCCAGCTTGATCTAGATTTAAGCAGGAATGCAACAAATTACAGATATAACCAAACATATAGAGATGCAGTAGAAATAATACTTCATTTCATTAATGTAAAATACTAAAATATGCTTACAAACAGAAATGGAAATAAACCAGCTAGGGCGATGGTAACTTATCTCTAAGGAGAGTTGTGGCGGCTACATGCCTCTAAACTGTCTTACAATAAGGCTTGAAGGCCAATTTATTTGTTTAGGAACAATGCAAAACCCTAAAAATCCAAAAACCTAACCCTAGGAGATGCAATGCCAAACTGTGGGCCCCGTTTTGGGTAAATTGGTACATCAACTTCTCGGGGTTGTAACTTTGGCATACAATTTCTGTTTGATGCGTAAAATACATTTTTAGAAAGATCTATCTGAGAACTACAACTTTGGGAAGAGCAACATCGATCCATGGACCCATGTTGCTCCCAAATTTACCAAAAAACGTCATTTAGGGCCTCAAAACAGCTCCGGAAGTTCAGGACCTGAAAGACTGCTAAAAATAGTAAATTGTTCTACAATTAAGGAAACTGAAAAGTTGAAAGAGACAGTTGTGGGGGTCCAAGTGGGATAGGTGGGTGGCCACCAACATCCACCTGGACCATTCCTCCTCCCTTAGGAAGCAATATTTCCCATTGCATTGAGTTCCTCCATCTGCTGAACTTGGTCCCTGGTGAGTTGTTTTGTAATCTCTAATGTGTCCAGTAATGGTGGGAAGCATGGCCAAAGGTGTTCCAGATTGAACACTCGGTGTAAGCAAAGGAATGAGGGAATGTTGTGCTCCAAAGAATTATTACCCACAACCTTGGTACTAGTGTAAGGACCATGTCACTTCTTGTACTTGTCACTTTTCATAATGGAGCGGTGATATATTAGCCCGTTTGGTAGAGGTGCTCTGGGAGTTAAATCAAATGAATGCTTGACTTGACAATGCAATGGTATCCCTTTGGGTGAGGAGAATATTTTCATCTATTCTTTCATGACCGTACCCATTTGTTGTTGCTGCTGCATGGAGGAACCCTTCACAGGGGTCATGGATGTGGTGACGATCTTCCCCTTACTTTGGGAGCGGACTAGGCAAAATAAATCTCCTAGTCTAGGAGATGAGCTTGTTTCCTTTCTTGGCAGAGATCAAAGAGGTGGTGTTAGGTGGGGCTACCTCCATTATCCTGTATAATGAATTACCCAAAGAAATAATAACATCACGAGACCTTGACTCATACACAGCATGTCGCCTCCACAAGTATGGCTGGCCTAATAATACATCACAAACATCTAGAGGTGCAACAACACACAATACCTCATCTGTGAAGGGTTTGATGTTGTAGGGAAGGTGACACTACTGGCAAACTTGGAGATCTCATCCTTGGTGAAGCCACCCGATACTACACAGTTGCAGGTGTGGTGTAGTTGGTAGGCTGAATGACTTCACAACCTATGCTGAAATGAGGTTCTTTTGCTCCCACTGTCAACAATGAATTGCAGTGGCAAACTCTTCACCCACATTTGTGAGTGGAAAAGTCGCTCCCCCTCCTCTAGATCTTCTGGATCTTGGTGGTGGAAACAGTGGTGATGGGCTCTGCATCAATGATCTACTTCCCTTTGCCATTCCACTTGTTGAGTTTTGACTCAGGGTCGGAACATGCATCTAATTTTGAAGCCTTCAACTCGGCCACCAGCGACTGCTTGGTCCAACACTCACTTGTGTTGTGAGTGGGGCTCTTATGGAACTCGCACCACTTTCTTGTGTCCTTCTTTGACTTCGTGGTGTTTTTCTTTTCTTGAAGCTTTGATGGGTTGTCTTGGGTTGCCCCACCTTGGCTTTGTCCTTGGTTCTTCGATTTGGGGAAGCCTTTCCCTTGCTTCAGGTTTGCAAATCCAAAGTCTCGCTTCTTCTATTTAAACTTTTTCTCGATTTTGACAGCGTATCGGTACGCCGTGTCGAGAAAGGAGATGTTTAGGAACTCCATCTCTTCCTTGATGTATCTATTTAGGAAACCGTGGTATTTGAGTACCAAATGCAGCTCAAAATCCTTGATATGCAACTTTGTGCGAAGGGAATGAAAAATGTTTCTGAAATCCCGCACATCTTGGTCCCTTCCCTACTGCAGTGTGGTCCACTTGATGTATTTGTCCTCATAGCTCTTGACAGGGTAATACTGCTCCTTGATGGCATCCTGGAATGAATTCCAAGTGGGAGCAACTGAAGAAAATGAGTTCGTACTTTCATCCTTCTTCTCGCAGTAGGTTTCCCACCAGTCCTTGACGTGGGGGGCTTCTTTGAGAAGAGAGAAAATAATCTTTTCCCAACTGGAAAAATCATGAACAGAAAAATACCCTTCTAGTAGATTTAATCATTTATCTACATCATCTGCATCTATCTAACCCTGGAATATGGGGATTTCAAAATTAACTTGTACCTTAAAGGGTGTGGCGCTTCCAGAGTAGCTGTTGGAGGTAGATGTGTCGCCCCTTGGTAGTTGCTGAAGGATCTGGGCAAAGTTGTCCATCATCTCATTCCTTTGTCACTCGAGGGCCTCTTCGAGCAAGATTTTGATAGGATCTCCTGCCCCCTCATCTTTATTTTCATCCACCATGGGAGGCCTTCATGATTTGCAAGGTTGGTCTTGCAAAGGTTTGACTAGTTCCAGCCTTGACTCCTTATATCCTGACTTCGTTGGGGACATGCAAAGAAAGACAGAGAAAGAGAAGATTGCTCTGGTACCACTGATCCAAATTTAAACAGGAGAGCAAAAAATTACAGATATAACCATACATATAGAGATGCAACATAAATAATACTTCATTCCATTAATGTAAAATACTGAAATATGCTTACAAACAGAAATGGAAATAAACCAGCTAGGGCGATGGTAGCTTATCTCTAAGGAGAGATGTGGCAGCTACATGCCTCTAAACTGTGTTACAATGAGGCTCGAAGGCCTATTTATTTGTTGAGAAACAATGAAAAACCCTAAACATCCAAAAACCTAACCCTAGGAGATGAAACGCTAAAATGTGGGCATTGTTTTGGGTAAATTGGTAGATCAACTTCTTGGGATCGTAATGTTGGCATACGATCTTTGTTTGACGCATACAATAGCTCATTAGAAAGATCTATCCAATCACTACAACTTTGGGAAGAACAACGTCACTCCATGGACCCATGTTGCTCCAAGATTTCCCAAAACAAATGTTGTTTAGGGCCTCAAAACGTCTCCGGAAGTTCAGGACTCGAAAAACTACTAAAAATAGTAAATTGTGCTACAATTAAGGAAATTGAAAAACTGAAATAGATAGTTGTGGGGGTCCAAGTTGGATATGTGGGTGGCCACCAACATCCACCTAGATCACAGCTGCAAGTGAATCTATTATACTCCAACATTTGTATCTTGTACTAGCGAGGCTTCTAGCCTCATTGCGATCTCCATAGCGTTTTCTTGCGTTGCTATCTTCTACTATGATAATGGTAATCTTAGGCGAGGAAACAATGAAGCTGTGTACCAATCTTTGTGTTGTTCATTCGTGATGTTCAAATTAGCCTGCTGGATTTGGCATTTTAGCCTCTGATCGAAATCCAAAAAGGATTCGTTTACCATTTGTTGTATTTCCTTAAACTCTGTAATAGACTGCGTCTGAGACATAGGTTTCTTGAACACATTGTTCAAATCTTGCTAGGTCTTTTCCAATGTCATGCCAGGTTTGTCTTGACAATACTTGATATACCAAGTCAACACCCTATCTTGCAGCACTATGTCTAGCTCTGCTTTATTTAGATTATCATCAGTGATCTGCTACGCTGTCCACACAACATTTGCAACAAACTAGAATTTCTTGGAGTCTTCGCTCCCTAACCCTTTAAATATTGGCATCTTCATTGCATTTTCCATGTGAATGTTGGAGGAGAAGGTGGAGGTGGAGGTGAAGGTGTAGGTGTATGCAGTGGAGGTGGAGGTGGAGGTGGAGTGGATGGATGAGGTATCTGAGGGATACCTTGACATACCAACTACAATGCACTTCATGCTATATTTAGAATAGTTCCTTCGTCGTCACTTGAAGAGGATCCCAATAGAAGACTATATTCAGAGGCTGATTCTCTGTTCCTTCTAAAGGATTTTCCTCTTCGCGTAGTCCCAAACCTCAAGGTAACGACATAACCTATTTTTCACATAAGAACATCTTAATCCAAGTTTTCAGAGATTTTAAATACTTACCTCTCGTTCCCTTTAAGAGCTTGTTCTCTGCCTTGCTATAACTGATGGTCATATCAATCGCGATCTCAGTGACAAAGCCTCATATGATACGGTCAATCCAGTGATCAATAGCCTGCGAGATGTTATTTTTTGAAGCTTCCAAGCACATCACCGGCTCTGGAGTCCACACAATAGGGTTGTTAAGTCTCCACGTACCCTGATTATCTGCCAATCTAGACACCCACTTGTGCAATTCACAAGAAAAGAAATAGAATTTTTTTTTGATTTCGTATGAGTATAGATATCTATTCAACCATTTTTCTTTGTACAACCATGGGTTTCTATTCTCTTGATCTACAAATGAATGTTCCTTTTGATTGAGATATTTATTGATTTCTTTCTTAGTAGGAAAAAACTTATTCGACATCACACATTCCTTAGATTGATCCTGGTTATTGAAACAGAACCATTTCTCGACTTAAGGGGGCCTAACCCAGGTTCGAAGTTATTCATGCCAACTAACAAAACCCTAACTATTTACCCTTTCGAAAACAACACACGTAGCGGAGGTTGCAGTCTCACCTGAAGTAGTTGTTGGGAGCAGGATCCCACAAAGATAGTTTTGGGGCTAAAAGCCCATGTTTTGGTTAATTTTTGTAATAAACTTGTAAAGGCTTTTCATTTTGTGGTCGTGGAACATGAATTTATCATAAGTCATAAAGGGTTTTCTGCCCTTAGTTTTGTAAAGTAAATTCGGCTGTAAGAGATCCACCCATGGTCCGTGGACCATGGGATTGTATAAAAATATCTAAGCTCTAAGAAGTTTTAGAGTCATTAATCATGTAAGAGAGTCACAGCTATGAAGTAAGAAGCCTAAGTTTCGGGTCGTAGCATAGGTAGAGGCTTTGTAGTTGAGTGTACAGAGGCCTAGGGTAGAAGTCTGCAGCTGAGTGCGCAGACCCCTGCAGTTGTGTGCGGAGGGTGGATAGAGTCTGTAATCCCTTGGAAGATATCAATAAAGAGAAATATTCTACAATTTATGTGTCTTTGTTCTGTTGATGCATCTTGATATGTTATGTATGAACTTCATTATAATGCTTATATGATGCGCCAATGGATGTAATTACATTGGTCAATGAACGCAAGTAAGAACATTTGTTTACGCGATGCTAACTATAATCGTTTAATAATATCAGTAAGTCACTTAGACTAATTCAGGAATCTGTATGGTACATTGCCATAGTAGTGTGGAGGTACCTGAGCCGCAGGTTAGGGCTGCACGAAGGTCAATTGTATCTTTTCGCGGAGCTATTAAAGGGTAGAATTAAGGGCTAGTCTAGCAAGCCCTAGAGCTAAGTGACCCGTGTGAAGGAAGGTGTCGAGCCGTAAAAAGGGTCTTTTTCACCTCTAATTACCTCACATTAACTTGTTAATCTAGGAACGATTTGTTATTTCAAAGAGCGTACTCAATTTGAGGCTGTCATTTGTTAGAGTAATGCTAGTAGTATAGTGCTCAAAATACAAGAGTATACAGATGCTTAAAACAAGATCTACTTACAGCAAAGCACTTTAAAGCCTAAATCATGCATTCAGAAAAATAAGTGATTTATCAGTCAAGGGTGCAGTAACAATAACTCATCCCTCTATAAACTGATAGAACTAAATATAATCAAGGAAAAAATCATCAACCTTGGAACTAGACGACAAATGTCAACGCCCACTATAGTTTTAGATCGTTCTGCACACCAAAGCAATTATAACGCAAATAACAGGAAATGGAACAACAACTAGGAAATGGAACAACAATTAAGAAATGGAAAAGCAACTAGAAAAGGTGACATCAACTAATTCTTATAAACAACAACACCTTAATCTACAGAAATAAGTGTAGCAATCGTATCCTACAGAAATCAGATAGCAATCTTTACTCTAAGAATAAATCAGACAACACACGCAAATAGAACGACAACTGATTAGTAATGAAATATAGAACAACACTTGAAACCAAATGTAAATGCACAATAAACCAAGATGAATAACTCACACGGCACGCCTTAGCATAGAGAAAATCGGAAATTTGACCTTGATACCACAGATATCAATCTTAGTTATAAGAATAATGATTATAATTCATAACGGAACAACAATATCAGTTGAATCAGCAATCACAATTAAATGTAATCTATAGATGAATATAGTAATACCAATTTATGAATTTTACAACACAATTACTCTATAATTAAACAGTGATAGCATTCTGTAAAGACCATTAATGTTATATTAATGATTAAAGGAACAGTAATGCGTTACAGAGTCAGAATGAACAATACGACATCACTGTCACAAAGAACGATATTATTGAGTCGAACATAAATCAAATATAAAAGAACCGTGATGTAAAATAGCGAAGCACATTAGATTACCGAACAAAGCTTATAATGAAAACCACGCACGAACTAAAGATAATAATACTGGAGCAAGTGTTCCACCAGGGCTGGGCCGTTAGCCTCCAAGGACACACCGCTTGAAATTATTCCAGGATCAAATATGGAACAACAACCAAATCTATATTAAAGAATTAAAACAGAGTTACAACGGATCACTTCTCAATGAGAGTCAATCATCAAAGTTTCAAATACAGAGAAGAGTTACATAGAAATTAACAGCAGATCGTCCCTGGGGCTAGCAGTGCTGCCACTTTTTATAGCAACTAAAGCGGAGATATCAAGGATGCAAAAATAGTTAAGGCAGCGATCCCTCAGGATTAAAGGATCTTGAGGGATTCACCAAACTGTTAATTACCAGTTATCCGTTTGTTTTCTTGTGCCAAGTCGATATCTCCTTTTCCTTTCCTTTTGTTATAGACATTTTTGGGCACTGCAACCCCAAGCATAAAATGTCCATAAACTAAGGGCTCCTAAGTCCCTTAAAGTGTTTTTCCAACCCCTAAAGGAACAAGGTCAACTGATTATAGCTTCTCCCAGAAGTTCTCCATGAAAAACCACTCAGAACTGGTCAAAACAGGATCATTTCACCTGCTCCATAGGCAAAGTGCGTTGCATCTCACCTAAGTACACTTTGTGGGTGTGTTGCATTTCAAAATTCCCTTCTATGGGGTGTGATGGGTGAGAAGTGACAAATGGCAGTGTCAATCTGTGAGGTGGAGAGGCATGGAATCTTCCAAAAACTTCTCCTGTGACACTTGCCTCTCTGAATTCGACCAAGGATGAGTAAGAGATCATCAATCTCCAAGTGGAAGCAGGAACTATCAGAGAGAAGACACTAATCAAATCACAAGCTGAATCATCTCCCTTACAGATATCTATATATGGATCCCTCATCCCAGAGATCTAAAGGCTGGAATTTTGCATCTTGTAAGGAATTGCTGTTGGTTTCTTGAGGCAACATCATAGTGTTGGGTGATCTAAGCTTTGCATGAGGTGAAGAAGGGCTTACTTGCTGAGAGGATGATGCTGGGTCAGAACAACTGGTTGTAACTCTCTTGGCTCTTTCTTGATTATCAATAAAGCTATTCAATTTTTCCTCCATACTCTTGTGTCATTTATGTTTCACGCATTTGTATGGTCAATTTATATCTGATCCTAGATTTTCTATGATAATAGATCAATGTTCTTGTATAGTGTTATGCTACTTTGATTTTACAGGTACTCTGTGAAGCTGGGTGTACATGGAAGCAAGTAGCGAAGGACTATCAGAAGAGAGAGGAATCGAACTAGGAGCCAAGCGCAAGACAGAGGTTGGTCTCCGTTATTCTTCTCTCATCTGTCTTTCATAAAGGAAAACGAAAGTAGCTTTACTTGTTTGTTTCTAAGGTAGCTACCACACCTTAGTGGGATTAGTAGTTCTGCGTAGACACTTTTCCCTGTAACAAAATGGCGACTCCGCTGGGGACTGACTAGGTTGTTTGTTTATCTACCTCGGTGTTTACTTTATAAACTTACAGACGGAGCCTGAAGTTGAGCCAGGTAGCTTTCGAACTGCATTTTCTATGCAAAGGAAAAGTAGATAAATGCCGCTTCAGTCAATCTCTGGGTTTTGTTTATGAATTAAACAATTGATTTACAAACTCTCTAATTTCCCTTGTGGTGGCTCTAGTAACTTCTTTAGATCTACCCCTGTTGTTGATTTACTGATTACCACTTGCTTGGCCAAAATCCCTGAACTGAACTGCAAACTGTGACCCGGAACCCAAGCAAAGTCTCGTCCCTGGCCCAGCGCACTCTCTGTTCTGTGAATCTGAACTTCAGTGCACTTCCCGAGTTTAGTAGGTGCGTTACATTTCAAATTCACTGTGTTAAAGGTGCGCTGATCAGACTAGACATTGTTCTTGAATGTTGGTTTCTGTTCATTCTTTTCAGTTCTATTAATGAGTTTTGCTGCCTATGGTTAGTACACCTCTGTTTTAAACCCCTTTCCTTGCTGTTATTTCGCCTCCATTGTGCAAATAACTATAAATGTTTTTGTGTATTTGTTGAGTCATTTTCAGTTCTCTTTTGCAAAAAAGTAACATAATTGTAGTGTCGTTTCTTGATTTGAAAGTGTCGCAAGTGTTGTTTTCAGTCATAGAAGAGAGTCTGATTGCTCTTGATAGTCGATTACCCTGTTACTATTGTATTTGATCTGAATTTGTAGTTTTTCTAGTGTCGAAAGCAAGTATTCATTTCCAAATCGCAAAGTGTTGTCATTATCTTCATTTTTTATTTTGAAAAGAAACTTGTTAGTAATTGTTGCTTGAAAAGTAATTCAGATTTGTGCATTAGCTTTCTTTTTATCATTCACATATTAAGAAGGCTGAAAACAAATACATGCATGTGCATTTGCATTTAGACTATTTGATTGGTTTGATTTAGGACAGTGCATATAGTGTGTGCTCTTTGCTCTTTGTTGAAAGAATTATGTCTTTCTTTCCTTAGTAGCTAGGATTTTCATTGCACAAAGAAGATAAAAGACTGTTTATCATCTTAGATTGCATTTTAGGAATTGTACATCTACATCACGCGGTGAACCTGAAAGGAAAATTTCTTAACCAAGATCAACTATAAAATAAATTTAATGAATCTAACAACGCTTTAGAACCTAACGCACAACATCTAGAAGTCTAGGCTAGAGACATATTCTGACGTCGTAAAGCCTGGTAACTGTTGTTCTCATTGTTGGTTGGGTGATTCCTCCATTTTGAGATGATAAGTGCCAGTACGGACTTGTGCTCCCACTCACCGTCGAGTATATTTTGAGAGACCACAATAGGCTTAATCCTTTATCCATAGGAAGTTGTGGCTGCCGCCCTATCGGTCGCAATGCACTGAACACAGCATTCAGGAAGATTGACTGTCGTACCGTAAAAAGTATTCTGCAGTTTTGCGATTGGATTGGTAATCCCTCTGCCTAGATTTCCAGAGTAGTCCCTTTCATTCCTTTTCAGACTCCTTAACGGAAAAGGTACACTTGAGCACTTGTCACTTCAGGCTCATTACAAATCGAAGGCGACTAGAGTCATCTTTTGTTTTTTCTCGACTCTTTAAAATTGAAAAAACAAATTGTGTCAAAGTGTCTAAAATTTATTTTAAACAGAATAATCATCACCTTTCCTACGTTGGTCTTAGGTTGGGAGAATGGAGTCCACCAACCAAGGAATTCCTCTTGGAGGAAATCCTAGTCCCTTCTCCTCTTGGGGAGATGTTGGTGCACCCCATATGGCCACATTGTCACTTCCAGGATTGACAATCGACTTGCCCATATGGCTCTTCTCAACCTCTGTCGTTCAGAACACCGCAATTCCTAAACAATCGAGTCAGCAACTAGACGAATCCAGAGTTACCCCCCAACCCTCTACTTCCTCCAATTCTTCCTCTCCTCCTTCCTCTTCACTTGATGGGGCTGGTAAAGCCAAAAATCAAGTATCTGAGAAGAATAAGGAAAGGAAGAAGAAAGATAAGAAGAAGTAGGATCCAAAAGCGAAAGGGGGAAACCAAACGTCGTCTAGTGAAAATCCACACACTACACTGACCAAGCCTAAATCTCCATGTGTCATTTGCAAAGGAGACCACTATCATATAGATTGACCCTGCATCCCTCGGATCTTAAGGGACTGGTCTCCTCGTTCGCACAACCCGGTGTCGCCAACCTCTGATGATCATGTTGAAAACACACCGTAGACTAGTGAAAGTGAAGCCCCAGGACAAAAAGGAAAATATAGATTTCCTTGTAAACTGTGCAAAGGCGATCATGCCGTCCACCGTTGTCCCTTCTTTGACGAGGCTAAAAGAGTTTTGGACGATCGTCCAGTTTCACTGTTACGACTTCCTCCTGGATATAAAAACTCTTGCCGAGTCCGTCACTAGTTGAAAATCCGGCTGACCCGCCCAGGTGGTCGGCCGAAGCATCTATCATTGAAGACGAACCATCTGAACCCATACTAGATGAAAGTCAAAAGGTCGAGGTGGCAGTTGACCCAGTCTTGCCTTCAGAGGTTCCATCTTCAGATGATACAATCACCGAAGAGAACAAGGATGACAATGTCCAAATTCTTTTCGTAAGCATAGACTCCGATGAACAAGGGGGCAATTTACCCATTCCTTTACCGCAGGAAGGAGGTTCGTCAGAGTCATACCTGGCCGTCTATTCAGTCCCACCTCCAAGCAACCTAGTTGTTTCCTTTGACTGGAATCAACTAGGCAGACCCCGTTTACTGGCTAGTATACCGTTCCGAATCATTGCTCAAATATATAGAATGGTTATGGCCGGTATCATCATAGATGAAGGGGACTCTGTGAGTATCCTTTCCTCGACTGCTTGGAAAGCGCTTGGTTCACCCTCGCTTTTTCCTGAGATGAGAAATCTAACAGGCTTTGACAAAGGAACCAGTCGACCATTAGGATCCTTCCCAATGTGCTCATAACATTGAGAGGGAAAACCATTCATATGAACGTAATGGTAGTCCAAGGACCCCTGGATTATAATCTACTCCTTGGATGAGACTATATTTATTGCATGAGAGCCATTGTCTCATCACTCTTTAGAGTAATGTGTTTTCCGCACGAAGGAAGAGTGGTAAAGCTCGTAGACCAGCTTTCATTTCCCAGATCACACATAGCAAATAGTCATATACCATCCATGAATGGTCTTTTCACATAAGGAATGTCTCAACAATCCCCAGTCCGTCCACCTGATGAGCGCGAGTGATTTGGGGGACATGACTAAAACCTAGGGGGCATGCACCCTGGTCTGCTTCGGCAGGAAAACTTCGGGTATAGGGTAGGTTTCCACGAGAGATATATGACTAGTCTGTACTCCCGTCCGTGATTGGAAAAGGGGGTTAGACTGGAATAAGATTCCCTTGTCAAAGTTATGTGAGTGGATTGGCTCGCCTTTGTCTATTTTGGTAGACATCACTGAAGAAGTGTTTTGTTTGCGCTGTGAATAGAACAATCTTTGGTAACCTGAAAGAGGTAGACCTTTCCTGATAAAACAAATGTTTTGTCAGTAGAATAAAAGGTGACCTTGAAGGTTTATTTTATACCTGGGGGCATGCAAACCTTTTGGCGTGCAAGCGAGGAGCGACCATTTATTTTTTAAATCTGTACATCCTCTAACCCTTTAAACTCGTAGGATTGGTCATTTCCTAACTTGCATAAAGAAAGGATGTGGGGCAAAACTCTAAAAATTGTCGTTTTCATATATGAGAAATTCTTATTATATGACTGGATTAATCGAGCAGTTTTAACGCAGACTTCATGCTCGTTAAAAAATAAACATAAGAAATGAGCAAATGTTTCCCCCAGCGTTTAAGCTTAATAAAAAATGAACCAATTCCCGGTAAATAATCATCGTGAATGTAGTACTTCAGCCTTTAAAGCCTTGCTCGTGTTCCCATCATCACCTCCACTCTGTATTGGCCGATCATTCACCTCCATTTGATTGTTTACCCCTTTTGAGGAACAGCTGTGAAGAGTGATCCTGCTAGCCATCCTTGTAACACTGTCGTGATTGGAAAATTCCAAACCTTACCTGGAATCAGCTGCTACCCAATTTTATCACTCGTTCCTCAAAGACGAGTCTCCTTTAAGATCTTTTCAACTGACTCATAAAATATGAAAAGATTGCCGAGCCATTGGCCTCTCCAGCTCGTTAAAGGGACCAGAAGTGCTATCCCTCCTTTAGATTTTAATCTTTTTGGACTTGAGGGATTATTACACAAAAAGATCGAGCGCTTGTTTTGTTCGGCTCGTTAAAAGTATCGAAAAATCATCCCTTCTATATTGTTTTATACTTTTTCTGACTTAAGGGATTAGATGACGAAAAAGGGATTTTGGAGTTTCCTTTACTTCCCTTTTTAGACTCTCTAAAATTGAAAAGGATCGAGTTATCTTTGTCGTTAAACTCATTAAAACCTAATAGTGACAAACTTGTCCATAGCAGACAAGAACGAGTTTCACTATTGCTAGGCTCGTTAAAACATAGTGATGGGTTTGCCCGAAGGGAAAATTATAGAACAAGCATATGTTATCCTCCTCAAGCTTGAAAAAAATAAAGAGGTACTGGTTAGTAATGACTGGGGAAAAATTGGGAAGAAAACTTGAAGAAACTTTGTTGGTAGCAAGTCGCTCTTGAAAATGACACTTTCACTCCGCATCCAAGTCGGGTTGGGTTGTTTCATTCACCGGTCACATCACCATGGTCCCATCACACCATCCACATTTGGGGTTAATGCTACCAATCCATCACGTCAGTGTCGCCGATATGTTCAAGAGAAGTCACTCAAAGAATTCACCCATGTCTCACCCGTTGCAATACATTTACGCTCCATTCTTTCATGACCGCCACCATGAACCTTATATCACCAGATCGTTTTCACCTCCACTAAAATCATTTGCTCCGTTCCATGTCATTGATGTGGGATTCATTAAGGCCCTCCTATGACGGATCGCTTCTTGTCGACATCAGCTCATTATCCAAGAAGTTGATCTAGGAACACCCCTTTCAGTACTTTGAAGCTTGCATGCCTCAATGGCAAGTTTCTCACTTCCGGCGACAGGTTTACGTCAATGGCCTTCAACCGAAATATTTTGCATGGTGTTCGACGCCAAGTTCTTTATTCACACCATGTGAATTGTACTGTAGTACCTTGAGGGTCATTATCATTATCGTTGATTCCTCTCGCGCCTGTTAACAGCTTAAATCATTGGCTGGTAATCAGGCGATGTCTTTCCATGTTCGACTCCAGAACATCTCTCACATGGATCGACTTGTACTTTGAGTGAAGATCGAACGAGATTGAAGACCCCGGATCTAGTTTCATCCATCCGGGCTGCGATATATATTCGGGGAAATAAAGACATCAAATGTATATCGTTGCTGCACAGATAACAATCCAATCAAAGGGATGATGGCTCTACCAGAATCATCAGTCTACACTCAGACGATTGTCTGTCCTATGTACATGAAAATGAATTTATAAAGCTGAGAATGGGAATGGACGCCTCAGCTAGATCATGAAAATATTATGAAGATAATGTATTGTATTGTATCTTATTACAGGTCTCCTCCCAGCTTGAAAGAACTTTGGATCCTCATGATAAAGCATTTCACCCGACATCAAAAAGATTAACGACCTCATGCTTTAGCGGGCAATTGTTATAGACATTTTTGGGCACTGCAACCCCAGGCATAAAATTTCCATAAACCAAGGGCTCCTAAGTCCCTAAAAGTGTTGTTCCAACCCCTAAAGGAACAAGGTCAACTGATTACAGCTTCTCCCAGAAGTTCTCCATGAAAAACCACTCAGAACTGGTCAAAACAGGATCATTTCACCTGCTCGATAGGCAAAATGCATTGCATCTCACCTAAGTACACTCTGTGGGTGCGTTGCATTTCAAAAAGCCCTTATATGGGGTGCAATGGGCGAGAAGTGACAAATGGAAATGTCAATCCGCGAGGTGGAGAGGCATGGAATCTTCCAGAAACTTCCCCTGTGACACTTGCCTCTCTGAATTCGACCAAGGATGAGTAAGAGATCATCAATCTCCAAGTGGAAGCAAGAACTATCAGAGGGAAGAAACTAATCAAATCACAAGCTAACTCATCTCCCTTATAGATATCTATATATGGATCCCTCATCCCAGAGATCCAGAGGATGGAATTTTGCATCTTGTAAGGAATTGTTGTTGGTTTCTTGAGGCAACATCATAGTGTTGGATGATCTAAGATTTGCATGAGGTGAAGAAGGGCTTACTTGCTGAGAGGATGGTGCTGGGTCAGAACAACTGGTTGTAACTCTCTTGGCTCTTTCTTGATTATCAATAAAGCTATTCAAGTTTTCCTCCATAATCTTGTGTCATTTATGTTTCATGCATTTGTATGGTCAATTTACATCTGATCCTAGATTGTTTATGATAGTAGATCCATGTTATTGTATAGTGTTATGCTACTCTGATTCTACAGGTACTCTGTGAAGCTGGGTGTACAAGGAAGCAAGTAGCGAAGGACTATCAGAAGAGAGAGGAATCGAACTAGGAGCCAAGCGCAAGACAGAGGTTGGTCTCCGTTATTCTTCTCTCATCTATCTTTCATAAAGGAAAACGAAAGTAGCTTTACTTTGTTTGTTTCTAAGGTAGCTACCACAACTTAGTGGGATTAGCAGTTCTGCATAGACACTTTTCCTTGTAACACCTTTGCTGATATGTTTTAATTTAGATCACCTTGTTTGCATATGGTTCCCCGCCAAAGGGACAACAGTTAACTTGGCCCTGTCTTTTTCTTTGGAATGACAATATTTCATTTTTCCATTTTCCTGTATAAGAAATGGAAATTATTAGTGTTTTCATGTTGCGTATAAATCCTATAGATTTTGTCATGATTTCTTATTATCTACCTAGTTCATGATGGAAAGAGGTTATGAGTTTTAATGAAAAGATGACAAAATAATCAATAAAAACATACCTTCTTCAGTAATCCACACACCTCCCTGCTTACCCTTTTTCATGCCCTCATGAAAACATTGTAGTTGACATGTAAGGCAGTGAGAGAGTAGGCTAGAGATGGGATCTCATGTGGTGGTCTACAGCCATGATGCCTAACTAGGTGTTCAAAAAAATGGCCTGTCTGACCCTCAGGCATCTCATACAGGGCTTGGTATCCAGGTCCAGGGTACCAAATAATTGGACTCCGGAACCTATATCCTAACCAAGATGGCCCTGCCCTCAAAATAAGTTGACCATAGAGGTTCAAGCGATTGGTGGCTAACTTAAAGTTCTCATAATTAAATGGTTCCCTGAGTTAGATATTCAGATTAGAAATCTGGTATCGAAATTTGGCAGCATCAATGGCAAGGTATTTAATAGTAAAAAAATATTCTATTCCTTGCCGATTGATTGTTGTATGAATGGGTCCTAATGCTTCAATCACGCCTGGAGTCCTCATGAGATTCCTATGTTTCCTCCATAACTGCACTATATTTCTAGGCTTAGCTCTTACCCATAAGTCTAATCCGTTTTCTTGTCTTTGGAAGGCATTATAGGCTTTAAGCCATTTGATTTGATTAAATCCAAATGAAATAAATGCCTACAGTTGGATATCCCTGACGAAAGGGCTAGGGTTCTGCTCTATCTCTTGATCTAACAAAAGGTTATGAAGATAGAATTCACACAACAACCTTTGAACCTTTACTCCATAGTGCTTACAACAATTTATAAAATAATCAATAGTATTAATTTGTAAAGGGGCTCCTGCTTTGACAGCCTTTATTTTCAATTGCAAATATCGTTCCATTAAAAACAAGGCATAATTCTTAGCAAGGGCTCTACATGCTAGGACATCAGTGTACAAAGAGCATAAGGTATCCATCTGCTTGATAACTATATCTAACATATGAGTTACCTTTGCGATTTTTTCTTCTTCCTTTTTCCATCCTTCAAAGGTCTGTCTTTCAGATAAATTGACATTCCTTAGCTATTGCTTCATACCTTTCTCGAGAAACAATTTGTTCTGTGAGTTTTTCTACTGCTTGCTGAGCTTGTATCAAACCCTCTCGTAGGGTTACTATCCTCTGATCACTATCCCACATGGTAGTGGTGAGCGAAAGGTTCACTTGAATCTTCTTATTGCATTGTCTCGTGTTTATGGTTTGCATTTCTCTAGAGGGTTGTGCCTCTGTCTGAAATTCTTTGTCACAGGCCGATATATCATCTGTTTTCACTTCAACATGGGTAACAGCTGAATGCTGCTCCTTTTGGTTTTGAACGACAGGCTGGACTTGAGTCCTCCTTGCCTTTTTCTTGAGGGGTCTTTCCGGAGTGGTTGCATGTCTTACCCCCGAAGTCCTTTTTACTCTCTTTCTCATTTTCAAAACCTTGATTTGTTGTCGAAGTTGAGCTATCCCATTTAGTAATCTTTGTTGTTCTTTTCGTAATCTTCTAATTTCTTCTGTTTCTTAGAAGGAATAGTTGTCTATTTACTCGGGCCTAGACTGTTATCTTGGCCAATTCCCTGGTTTTCTTCTTGGGGTTCTCCTTCGTTGTTCTGTTCAGGTTGCTCAAGAGTAAAAACCCTAGCTAGCTCTGTTATTTCTTGGGTAACTTCTTTTTCCACCCCTTCTTCTCCATGAAATTCTTCTGGTACAATCTGGCTAGGAAGAGATTTCTCCTCTTCTGTATCTTCATCACTTTTCTCTCCTGTCATACTTACATCATGAATAGAATGATTCTCTTCTTTTTCTTCCTCATCGCGCAATTATTCGGGTGCATTTTTGTCCTGAGCAGAACGCTCTTTTGGTTCTTCCTCAGTATGGAGGCCTAGCGGGCTGAGAGGTTGGGCATATTCACCCATATTGCCCAGAATTTGGGCCAATTCGTCCTCTTGCAATGGATTTTGCAGTGGGCTTTCTCCGCATTGCTCTGTCTCTGCCTCCACCTGCCTAGGTTGCTCGGTCTCTTCCTCTATTTCTTCTTCCTCATTTCCTTCCAATCCTTTCTCATTCTCTCCTCCTTCCAATTGTGAGGGTTGCTCATCCCCTGAATCATCTATCTCCACAGGTTGGCTGGTATTCCTTTCAATGGTATATTCAGTATACTGGGAGCATGTTTGCATTTTGGGGCTGGCAGAGTCAGTCCCCCATCTATCGTAGCAATCAGCTCTTCCCAGCTGCTCTGTTGCTGAGCAATACTGTGGCTAACTATCAGCCACATCAACCCATGGTGACTTACTACCGATTTTACATGTTGTGACTTTTTCATGTTTCGGGCAACATCATGAAGTAATGAATTTAAAAATGCAGGTAAGTTCACAGAGCATTTCTGTTTTAATACGGCTAAAAGTTTAAGGTGTCGTGGTCTTACAATGTCTTTCTTGCCTTCATAGGTGATGTAGCTCTAGATGATCTTCGCCAATTCTACCCACGGATCTCCTAATGCTGCTGGTAGAACTCCCTTTCCTCTGACTGTCATGTTCTGGCCTTCATCCTGGAAGATTTTATGATCTTTCGCAGTCTCTCCTTCTTTAGCGTCCACACAGGTCCAGTAGCTGGTAGTCCCGAGACCTCTGCAATTATGTCATTGGTGACTGCTATGTGTCTCCCCCTTACTGTGGAGTGATATTCTTGCAAGTTCTGCAAGAATTCTATTGCTACAGTCTCGTTGGATTCCTGTAAGTGATTGAGATAAACTAACCAACCTGCCCTTGCCAGGATTTCCCGTGCAGCATCAGAGACTATCAATACCTGTGGTTCTCTCCGAATTGATCTTCCTCCCATGCTTTTAGCTCACTGTAAAATCGCAGAGACGACAAAGGAACAACAGGCTATTCAAACTGTTAGAACACAGAGAAAATAACGAAATCGCAAGGCTCGTTCAAATCTTACTAATTGTTGCAGAATATAATATGGAAATATCTTAGGAACAACAAGGCATGCAAATTGAAAAATGAGATACCATTAAGCCTTGCTATTCCCAAGTAAGAGTTTGCCGAATAATAGTCTGACACGTATGCCAGCAAATTATGAAGTCAGCCTCCCCCCTGCAATGTGATAGGCCGTCCTCGGCCGTCAAATGAGGGAGTGGCGTGCCGATCTGCCATGGTACAGAGTCATAAAGGAACAACGTATGCCAACATGCCATGTTTACAAAAGGAGCAGGTTACCGAAATCGAGGTGTATAATAGGATCGCTTAATAAATAAGAGAATGTGGTTACATGATGCGAGGCTGGGAGGATAGGATAGCTGACGTGCACAACCAGTGTAATGCGGTCATTATCGACTTTTCCGTCATGATTGGTTATGATAGATTTTCATGTGTTTAATGGTTCAGGGAAGTGATATGTATAATATTATTTGACATATTATAGAGGTATAAGACAGAGAAGGGTGTTGATGATTGCTATTGGTGTATAAGAAAAGTGACTTCAATACTATTAACAGAGCTCTGCTGCCGACATGTGTCCATAACCTTGATAGAGTTGTTTGTTTCACCCATGGAACCATGATCCTTTGTGTATGCTTAGGAAGCACTGTGCAATGTCAAAATGGAGGTCATTATGCTGGCTTGGTAACCAATTAAACCATAATGCCATTCACCAGGAAGGAGTGAAAAGTGGGCAGGCCAGCTCGCGATGAGACCTCTTATTCCAAGGACTCCTTTATTTTTTCTGATGTGTCTCTTGGATCATATCCCTGGTGTGGTGGCCATAGTGGGAATGCCACCTTACTTTTTTCCTTATGATCATGGTAGGTTGGCTCGTGATGAGACCCCCTATCTTGCATTTGACTACTCATATAAACAAAACATTTTTCTCTTTTTTTCTTTTTTTCTTTTTAAAGTTCTTTCCTATCTATACAAAAAGGGTGGTTCAACCCTCCTTAAGAGTAGGAATGGTGGAAGAAGTCTTATCATCCCAATAGAAAAATATATACCCTTTGTTCTTATTCCTTAATAATGATCAAAGAAGATTATTGGAATTTAAAAAGAACCAACATGATAAAGATAACCAATCATATCAGTATTAGTAGGATAATGACAGCAAAAGTGATGAATAATTGTGTCCTTTCCTCTTTCCTCCTATCAATTCACAACAATTTCTTGTAAAAGTAGCGATTTTATATAATTTGTTGATTTCAGTATGCTCTATCTTTCTGTCCATTGCATAAGTGTATAACTGTGCTCCAAAAGACCTGAAACAGGAGGAATAGTAGGTATCTTTAAATTGGAACAGCAAGGAGAAAAAGGATAAGTAAAAGGAATACAAGAATGTTGTCGTTTGAAAAAGGAAGGGCAAAACAATACAAGTGCTATTCCTTTGAAAAAGAAACAGCAAAAAACGTGAATGTCGTTCCTTTGGAAAAGGAACAGCAGAAACTAAAAGTGTCGTTCCTTTGGAAAAGGAACAACAAAAATGCAAATGAAGGTCCCTAGGGAAGAGGAACAACAAAAACTAAAATTATCGTTCCTTTGGAACAACAAAAACTAAAAGTGCCATTCCTTTGGAAAAGGAACAACAAAAATGCAAATGTCGTTCCTTTGGAAAAGGAACAGCAAAATGAAAGTAAAAAAAGAACGACCGACACAAAAGGTGTTGTTCCTTTGAAAAAGGAACGATAAAACAAAAATGTCGTCCCTTTGGAAAATGAACAACAGAAACAACAAAAATGCACACAAATGTTGTCCCTTCAGAAAAGGAACAACAAAACAAAAGTGTTGTTCCTCTTGAAAAAGGAATAGTAGAAGAATGCAAGTGCTGAAAAAAAGAACAACAAAATGGTGAAGGTGATGTTCCTTATAAAAGGAACAACAAAAACAATAGAATAGCTAATTCTTCGAAAAGGAACAGTAAAGTGAAAATACAAAAAAAAATATGTACAGAGAGTAATTTATGCTAACAAAATAAAGGAATTATGTACAAAATGTAAAAACAATTGAATTACTTAATGAATCATAGGTGAGGAAGATTGCTCTTCCTCCTACAAAATTTGCATGTTGGAGTCTTCACATAGTTGTTGGTTGAAGGACTCCCGAGTAAGTGGTTTGCGGTAAAGTCGAACTTGGTGGCCATTTGCCTTGAAGTTATATCTGGATCCATCAATGGTGATTACAGTAAGGGTACCATTATCATGTACCTTCTAGATTTCATATGGCCCTAGCCAATGAGTCTGAAGCATCCCGGGAAAATCCTGAAACCTGGAATCGTATAAGAGCGCCCAATCTCCTTCGCGGAAGACTTTATTTTTAATGAGAGCGTCATGCCATTTAGCTCGCTACTATTGGATTAATGTAGTGTTTTGAAGCACAGAGAGCGTGATTTCATCTAGCTCATTGATCTGCTGTAATCTATTAATTTGTGCCTCGTTTAGATCTAAGCCGACTTCTTGTGTTGTTCGCAGTGTTTGGATTTTGAATTCTATGGGAAAAATGGGTTGCTTTCCAAACATCAATTGGTAGGGTGAATAGTTGGTAGTGGTTCTCCATGTTGTTCTATAAGCCCACAAGGCTTCTGGTAGTCTTGCAGCCCAATTGCGTTTATGTGATGCAATGGTTTTTGTTAAGATTGCTTCTATTATTTTATTGCTACTTTCTGCTTGACCATTTGCTTGTGGGTGGTATGGAGTGGTGATTTTGTGCTGGATATGATAGTTTTTGAGTGTTGCAACAATCTTGTTACCCACAAACTGTGGTCCATCGTCTGTAATTATATCTCTTGGAAGCCCATATTGCACGAATATATGGAACAGGAACTGTATGACAGAATCCTCTTTAGCCCTCGACAATGCCTCTGCTTCAACCCATTTGGTGACATATTCTGTTGCTACCAAAATATATGTTTTTTGGTTCAAGAATGGGTTAATTGGACCAACGAAATCGAGGGCCCATCGCTCGAATGGTTCAATAACTAGTTGTGGATTCAGGGGAATTTCGTTAGACTAACGAGGGCATCCTACTCTTTGGCAACTATCATAAGCTTGAACGAAATTCTTTGCATATTTGAAGATCGTGGGCCAATAATACCTTGTTTGCAGCACCTTATGTCCAGTTCTACGATCGGAAAAATGTCTGCCACATGGTCCGTCATGACAAGCTTTCAAAATGTCAAAAATTTCATCCTCGCGGACACATCTCCTGATGTGCATATCTGTCCCTGTATGGAATAGGTAGCCTCCAATCTAAGAAAATCGAGCACTTCGCTGGACAATCTGTTTTCGTTTATTGGGAGTCAGATGTTTCGATAATTTACCTACTGCTAAGTAATTCACAACATTAGCATACCAGGGTGTTTTAACAGTGACGACAAACAAATACTCATCTGGAAATTTATCTTCCACTGCTACTGGGTCGCCTAGTTTTGGCATTTGCGAGAGAAAGTCAGCTACATGATTTTCTTTTCTAGGTCAGTCCTTGATTGTAATATCAAATTCCTACAATAAAATCATCCATCTAGTTATTATACCATTTGTGATTGGTTTATTTGTTAAATATTTTATGGCAGAGTGATCTGTATACAAGATAACATGATATCCAGTAATGTAATGCCTGAACTTATTGACAGCATGCATTACAGCTAGAAATTCTTTTTCAGTAAGTTCAATTCATCAGGGGATAAATTTTTGCTAATATAATAAATTGCATATGGTTTTTTATCTTCTTCCTACCCAAGGACTGTTCCAATAGCTGTATCTGAGGCATCTGATGAAATTTGAAATGGCGGGTCCTAATTTGGTCCTCGAAGGACTGGGGTTGCGGACACAAGCTTCTTCAGATCCTGGAAAGCATGGTCACATTTTTTTGTCCAAAGAAAGTCAACATTACCTGTCAGTGCATATAGAGGTGTAGCAATATGTGAAAAATGTTCTATAAAACTTCTATAATAACTAGAAAATCCAAGAAAACTGTGTACCTCTGTTTGAGTGGTAGGAGTGGGAATTAGAAAAATTATTTGAATTTTGGTTGGGTCTACCTGTATACCAGCTGCTGAGATATAATGGCCTAGAATAAGTCCTTCAATCATCATCATATAGCATTTTTCATGGCTCAAACAAAGCCTGGTGGCAATGCAGTTCTGCAGGACGTTTTCCAGTGTGTCCAATGCTGAGTCAAAATTGTCTCCGTATGGTGTAAAGTCATCCATGTATGCTTCGAGCCCTTCATTTATTAAGTCTGAAAAGATGTTGAGGATAGCCCTTTGAAATGTGGTAGGAGCATTGCCTAAGCCAAAAGGTAGAACTCTATAGGCAAATGTTCCCCAAGGACAAATAAAAGTGGTTTTGTCTTGGTCTTCAGGGGCAATCTGAATCTGATTGTATCCACTGAAGCCATCTAAGAAAGAAAAGAATTTCTTTCCTGCCAAGTTGTCTAACACTTGGTCAATGAATGGAAGGGGAAAGTGGTCTTTTTGCATTGCTTTATTTAGCTCTCTATAATCTACACAAATCCTCCACTTTCCATTCTTTTTTGGTACCACAAAAAGTGGAGAGACTCATTTACTATCGAAGATAGGGTAGATGAAGTTGACATCTAAAAGCTTTTGATGTTCAGCTTTCACAACGTCTTTTAGATGAGGATTAAGTCTCCTTTGTGGTTGGCGAATAGGTCTCGCATCCCTTTCTATGTAAATGTGGTGTGTACATAACTGGGGATCAATTCCTTTCATATGGGGGTAGTCCCATGCAAATGCTCCTTTATATTTCCTCAATAGTTGGATGAGCTTCTTTTCTTGCTCGGAAGTCAAGTTGGAATTAACGTTTAAAGTATTTCCTGGCTCAATTTCTACAATTTTGCTATTTGAAACAGAGGTAGTAGGTATTGTTTGATCGTGTGTATATTTAAGAGGATCTTCTTCTAGTTCATTATCAAATGCTTCTTCTATCATGTGACATTGTATGTGGGATCTGGGTTCAGCTTGGCTAATAAAATTATTAATGGCATCATCTTCTATTTGGTCTGTGAAATCAAGGGCCTCTTCTATGGTTAATGGAGATGTAATATTTTCAGTAAGGTATGATACAGGATGCTTGTTGGTTTTTATTATTGTGACACCTGGCTACATTGGAAGATATAAATCTAGGTTCTTGATATTTTCCCCTCTAGTTATGGTCATATTGCCTTGTCGGTAGCCAATATAAGCATCGACAGTTACAAGCCAAGGTCTGCCTAAGATCAATGGATGTCCATCGAGTCGGTTTTTGTGGTTTATTATTATAAAATCCACCGGATACTCCCAGGAGTCAACGGATACCATGACATCATGTAGTGTGCCTTTTGGCCTAACCACAGATCGGTCAACCAATTCTACTAAGGTAGAGGTCAGTTCTACTGATGTAATTCCCAATTTTTGGCAAGTGGTGGTTGTTAAGATGTTAATTGCAGCTCCTAGATCAGCTAAGGGATTTGAGAAGGTTTGACCATAGATTTGTACAATTACTATTGGATTTCTTGGGTCTTCGTATTTGACGGGTGTTTCTCTTCCTAATAATAAATCAGATAGAGTACCAACTACTTGGACTTTTGGGTTAGTTGTTATTTTCCTCCTTGGTTTCTTTATACATAGCTCTTTAATAGTTTTTGTATATATTCGGATATCTTAAATGGCTTGGAGGAGTGGGATTTTTATGTACAAATTTTTTAGTTCTCCCATAATATCAAAATCAAGATATTGTATAGGTCAAGGCATAATTAATCTTTCTGGGAGTGGGGGAGAGGATGTGGTTGCTTGATTATGAATTTGTGGTCTGGTCACATCCTCTTCTCGTGACGGTTGTTCTATAGCTAACCGATTTTCAACTTGAGCTGTTTTATCTCCCTCAAATTCGATGATACACCTAGATCTTAATTGAAGGTCATTACACTCCCTTAGATCGGTTCCTATTTCTGGTGTTTCCATTATTTGAATAGATTGGACCGATCTGCTATTCAGATTAGGGTTGGGTTGGGCTGGGAGCTGCGGTCTTAAGTTAGACTAGGGGTTTTGTTGTAGGGCTGGCAGTGTAGGTTGAGGGAGCAGAATGGTTCCTACTGGCTAATTCATCGGTCTTTGCTAGTTTGTCTGCCAAGCTTGACTATGTGAAGTAGGAGGGGTCCATTTTGCTGGATAAACATTGTTTTGCCAATATGGTGGGGTATAGGGGAAATTTGGCCAATTGGGTAGGCTTGCTTGATTCGGCCATGGAGATGATGAAGGAAATGACTGTTGTGGCCAATTTGAGAAGGGAGGTTGATTTTACCACATTGTATTATATTATTGAGTATGATATTGTGGAGGTTTTGTTATCACAAAACCTAGCCCTGATAGGCTGCTGACCAGGAAGATCTTGTGTAACTCTTTCAAACCAACTTTTGGTTGAGGCTTAGCCTCCTCAACCTGAGAGGGCTCTCTCAAAGGATTAATGATATTGATAATGGATTAGATGGCTAACTCTAGTAAACAAATGAACAAGTGTAAGAGGTTGAAATACAATTAGAAAGTATCCATTGGGCTTATGGAGTCCAATATGCTTCAATATTGACAATAATGTTAGCTTTACATAGAAGTCAGGGCATAAGAATTCAACATATGGATAATACACCAGATACACATAGGACCAATACAGTTTACAAATGCATGAAGGAAATTAGAGCATTGTTAGTGATTTCTAAGTAATCACACATTCACAGCACTGTAGATAATAAGAAGAATACAATACAAGACATTCAAAACATCAAATTCCTTCTAATTCCTAAGAAGCAAAGCCAAATACTGTATTACTAAAATAGAGTCTTTACACAAACCACAATATGAGAGCTTTTCTTAATAATTTTCCAACCCTTTTTACATCAGCTGTTCTGCTATATATAGAGCTCTCTACATAACTGAGATTCCTCCTCCAGCATGAGGGGAACTCAAATTCTTCCTATTATGACACCTATTAACACTTTAAACTAACTATTAAATGCAACTAACTGCTAACTCAAAGTTATAGAAACCTAAGACAATTAGGAGTATAACTCCTCATTATGTTGGTAGTAGCATTTATTACAACCCAAACTCGTTCTCTAACACATGTCCTTCTTCAGTTTAGCTGTGGTGATGATTTGAAACTCCTTGCTGGCCCTTGATGTCTCATCTCTTTACTGCTCCTGGAAAGTAGGAAGCTACCCTGTTTTTTTGTTTTCAGTCTCCACTAGGATATTCGAAATCAATTATCCCTGCTGTTCTTCTTTGATTACCCAAAAATGTATTGGACTGCCATGTTTTTCATGTACTGTAGACCTGGCTCATGTACACGTGTTAAGACAAAACCTGTCTAATGCTGCCTGAAGCATCATGAACAAAACTAGCTATGAATAATGACCATTTTATAACACATAGCTTTAGAGTTCATATATGTCCTTCCTCTACTTGTTTTTCCTTTGCTGGATGCTCATACTTTGTTAATGATTTGCCCTTTGTCACTCACAATTGATCAACCGAATTATAACATGCAGCTACAGCAGTTTCATAGCGCGCTACGAAACTGCTGTGCATTAGGCATCATCTTCAGCAGTTTCGTAGTGCACTACGAAACTGCTATGTAATTTCAAAAATGTAGTCTTAATGCCAAAATTTGACTATCTTGAGCTTCTTTATCTTGAAATGTCCCTTTTCGTGTGCCCTGAAGCTGTTCAAAACTGAATGCATAGGAACCACTCTTGAAGGAAAACTTCAAAAAGGTAAATCATCAAAATTTAGGACTTAACCTTGTTTGCTGTGTGATTTTCCTTAGCTAAGGAAATACTTTCTGTTGGCTTAGTTGTATCTTCAAATCCTCGATTTGCCTCTTCATAACTCTGATCCCGACTCTCAGTCTCGTATTAACTTTTCTGATGAATTTTTCTTCCTTTATTGCAAGGATTGATCAGGTGTAGTATTGAGCATGACAGTTGACCACCTCGGGTATTGAAATTGTTTTTTTCTTCCCGTAGAGCCTGCATTCTATTAAATTGAGCATCCTTGATTGAATGTTTCCTTGAGGCTTTCTTAAGTTTAGCAATTTCAGGATTTGCTAACTTCAACTTCTTTTTCAACTCTTCAACACTATATTCCACTTGAGAGATAACTGCCTTACCTCTATCGTCTCTATGTAGATGCGATGATGTTTCTGATGAAGTCACAGGTGCTTCACGAGATTTTTCTATTTCTCTGTTTCACCTGCTTCTGGAAGTGTCTCTTGTACCTTCTTTGAACGCCTCATCACAGGCCTTCTTGGCTTAAAGATAAATTTAGACACCTGCTCATCAAACTTGAGCCTTTTCGAGGCTTTGATCCTTTCGGTTTTGTCTTTAGCTGATTCTATCAAATCTGCTTGAACTCGAGGAGATTCTTCAATATCAATAGCTTGCAGCAAGTCATTTAGACTTCCCTTTGAAACCGGGCTTTCCTCAGTAACCACAGTCTTGCCTTTTTCTTTAGCTAACTGGCTCCTAGTTATTCTTCTCTGGACTACTTCACCTGTAGATGGTTCATGTACTCCCTCTTTGACCTGAGTTTTCTCTTTTTGAGACTGTTGGGGTGTGTCGTGAATTACCAATGGTATCGTGGGCTCCTTTACTTGTTTCCTAGCCTTCACTTTTACAAATCTCCTGGATCTTGTTTTTGCACGATGACCAACCGCTGGTGGAGAATTTTTCGCAGCCTGAGGACTGAGACCAGTCTCATTCTTGAAGCTGGACATAAACATGAACGTGGACCAGTCCCTATTCACTATCTGGAGCTCATGCAAAACAATCAACTTGACTAAGCCGTAATGAAACAATGAGGTCTCATAGGCTTCCTTCTTTAACTGAACTTTGTCACACATTTTTCTTAGGCTACGAAACAAGTAGAAAGGCAAATCAAGTGATATCTTCTTAGTAAAATGAAGCAAAAGCATGAAGTGATAAGAGTACACCTTATGATACCTCCATTCACAGGTGAAGTACCTCTGTATGTAGGTAAGTAGGCTAGCATATGAATCTTTGATGAAACTTCTGGGCACTGATTTGTTCAAGTCTGAATCAATGAACTCTGGCTTTAGAAATTCCTTACATGGAGTCATATCAAATTTGAAATTTTTAAACCATATTTCTTGTCCCCTTAGGATTTCAGTGACTGCAGATATAACCTCTGGAGAGATGGGTAATTCGAGCACCCCAACTTTCAAATTCAATCCTTTGAAATTCAAAGCAAATTCCCTGGTGACTTGCATATGACCTCCTTAAAGTTTCTCGCAAAATCTCTAACGACCAACCTACTTGAATGTGCCTTCAACTTCACTGTTCTTTAGGATAATATCTAAGCCTTCTGGTTCGTTCCTCAAACACCTGTCTGACCTGTGCTCCTTTCTTTCTGTAGCCCCCTCCATGGAATTCCAGCAGAATGAAAATTTGAAAGACTAGCACTGTCTCAATTTTCGATCACTGCCTCTCTTGAAAACTGCCTCGCTTGAAAACTGCCTCACCTGATTTTCAAGGAATTCAAATTGAATGCTTGACAATTTTTTCCTTAGGCATGAATCCAAACACAAATCATGACTATGAGTGCTTGGCTTTTCTTGAAACTTGCAACCTGAGCATACCAAGGCGCTCAACGACTCTAATGATGAGGATAAGCAGTTGGACATGATAGGCGAAGTGTATAAGCTGACAACTGATGATGTAAACATAACGGATCTTGATAGATATGATAGCCGAGCAAGATTTGCTACGGATCCACACGAATCCCCGATTTCGTAGCGCAGCCAGTGTAAATTCTGGGTTTTGCGCTACGAAAACACCTAGACTGGGTTTCGCGCTATGAAAACACCTAAACTATTTCATAACACATAAGAACCTTAAAACAAATTTGATACAGGGAATCTATGCGGGTTGTGGGACCAGTGATGAATGAGAATGAATTGTTGACCTTTATTTAACCATACCACCAAGACTCCTAGGACTTAGATACTAAAGCAAACATGAAAGAAAACTAAACCAGATTAACACCAAACCTTTACAATCAAACTGATGTGAACAATTTAGAAATTGTTTCTTAGGTGATAACAAATGGCTCCACTTGGGATAGTGTGCCCTTGTGGTACACTAAGAACTCGCAGGTCCAGTGCTTTATCCATATTATGACAAAAGTAGATTTGCTTGACAAGCATCCCCTTTAAGATTCTTGGGCCTTCACCTCGGGCTTAAGCCTTTCTGTTTCAGCTTGTCATTATTTACAATAAAAAGAAACACTAATAAAACGGATATATACAATGTTATGAGAAACTGATAATATTTTAACAATGATAATGCTTTAGGAACCTTCCATTTACATGTCCTCCAACATATGGTTCTCCATCAATTTCTTGTAAAATGTAAGTGTTGTTTCCATGGAAAGAAGCAATCTGATATGGCCCTTTCCACAAATTTTCAAACTTACCATGCTTACCCTTTTCTTCAATTCTGGCTTCCCATTTCAGCACTCTGTCATGGATCTGAAAAGTAACTTCCTTGATCTTTTTATCAATCGTATTCTTGATTCTGTTCTGACTTTGTTGATGACTGTCATATACCTCATTCCTCTTCTCCTGCAGGGATATCAGTTGATTGATTCTTCTTTGTACAACGTTTGGTTCCTCTTCTAGTCCTTGAATTAGTTTCATTATAGGTACCCCAACTGATGTTGGAAATATAGATTCAGCACTGTATAACAACTCATATGGCGAAGTGCCAATAGACCTCTTCGTACAAATCTAGTCAGCCCACAAAGCATATTTCAATTTCAAATGCCAAGTTTTCTTGTTTTCTTGCAGCGCCTTCTTAATGATCCTTACAATGATTTTGTTTGATGATTCAGCAAGGCCATTTCCTTGTGGATAATAAGTAGTAGAATTTCCAAGAGTGATGTGGTATTGGTGACAAAAATTAATCATCTTCTTGGACTTAAAAGCTTGAGCATCATTAGTTATAATCTTCATTAGACAGCCAAATCTAAAAAATATATTATTTTCTAAGAAAGAGATAATCACTGAATCATTAGCTTGCCTTGTTGGAATCGCCTCTATCCATTTGCTGAAATAATCGGTGGTTGTGAGTATCCAGCAATGCTGTCCTGATGAATGAGGATGAATTTCCCCAATAAAATCCAATCCCCATTGTTGGAAAGGCACTTCAACATATATAGGAACGAAGGGCAAAGGCATAAGTTTCCTCTTTCCCTCAAATATTTGACATTCATGACATGTAGCTATCCTCTTGTAAATGTCTTTAAACATAGTTGGCAAAAAATATCCGGCTCTTAAGATTTTGTTTGCAGTAGCTTTCCAATAATGGTGTCCCCCACAATCTCCTTTATGAAATTCATCAATTACTTTATCAGCTTCTTCTTCAAGGAGACAATTTAACAAAATTCCTCTTGCATCTTTCCAAAACAAATTTTGGTCATATACAAAATATTTTAAAGACTTCAACTTGACAAACCGAGCTTTGGACTTTGAAAGATTAGCAGGGGCTTTATTATGCTGTAGAACAAAAGCCACATCCTTGTACCATTTTGAAACCAAGAATTTTTCATTTATTTGGACCAATTCCTCCTCATTTTCATAATTTTCTGAGATCTCTACACTCAAATTAATGTCAAGACAGTCCAGATTTGACTAAGTCAGTAGCTTTTCAAAGCCTTGACCCTTCACCAATTTGGTAGGTTTGATCTCAATGTCATACTCCAACAATTTCTCTATCCATTTGCGGATCAACCTGTTTCAAGATATCTTCTATTACAACATTTGGAACATAAGCGACAATATGAGAATGCAAAAAAAAGATTCTGAAATCTTTTATGGTTTTTACCAAGGCGTAAGCTTGCTTCTCTAGGATATTGTACTTCAGTTCAGCATTTGCTAATGTCTTACTAAAGAAAGAAATAGGTTGTTCAACACCTTGATTTCCTTTTTGTAGCAAAACTCCAACAATTGTATCTTCAGAAGCAAATGTAAAAATAAGAAATTCCTTGGTAAAATCTGGGTTGATAAGTACTGGCGCTTGTGTGAGCGCCTTCTTGATCTCGTCAAAAGATTTCTTTGCTTCAAATGTCCACTTAAAGTCCATTCCTTTCTTTAACATCTTTGTTATATTCTTGACAACCTCAGCAAAGTTAGGAATGAAGCGTATAACAAAGTTAACTTTTCCAAGAAAGGATCGAATCTATTTCCTACTTCTTGGTATATCTAGCTTTTGAATTGCAATAACTCTATTAGGATCAATCCTAATTCCTTCCTCAGAAATGATATGACCAAGAAGTTTGCCTGATGTTAGAGCAAAAGTACTTTTAGTGGGATTAAGAGAAATACCAAACCTTCTACATTTCAACAAAATTCTTTCAAGGTGTTTCATATGATCTTCCTCTCTCTTTGAAAAGACTATGATATCATGAAGATAAACAACCACGGATTTATCTTTTTCTTCAGCGAAGGCAATATCCATTGCTCTTTGGAAAGTGGCGCTTGCATTCATGAGATCGAAAGGCATCTTGGCGTACATGAATGTTCCCCATGGCATTGTGAAGGCTGTCTTTTCTTGATCTTCTGGATGTACAAGAATCTAATTGTACCCTGAGAAACCATCAAGCAGAGACATCCTTTGTGAACCAACAATGTTTTGCAAAATTAAATCCATCTTAGGAAGAGGATAGTTATCTTTCAATGAAGCTTTATTCAAATTTCTGAAGTCTATACAAATCTCGATCTCTCCATTCTTCTTTCTAACTGGAACCAAATTAGCAAGCCAATTTTAGAGTCTAATTGGAACAATGATTTTAGCATCAAAGAGTTTTTTAACTTCCTTTTCAATCAATGGCATAAGAGGAGGATTAATTCTTCTTAACTTCTGCTTGAAAGGTTTCTCATTCTCCTTAATAGGAATGGTATGCTGGATAATTGAATAATCATATTATTTAAATCCGCATAGGTCCATGCAAAAACATCAATAAGCCTTTTCATCATCTCAACATATTTAGCCTTCATATCAGCCGAAAGAAATTTCGAAATTTTAACCATCCTAGGTATAACTGAATCCCCTAAATTACAGCTCTCTACTTCCTCCTCATCAGCCTCCAATTTTGGAGCCTTGAACACATCATTTTGATCAAACAATTTCTCAGGAGGAATGAGGCCCTTAGGTATTAAATTATTTTTTAATTGTAAGAATTCAGATTTTTCCTTTGACTCCACAAACATATTTTGTTGATCCATTTGAGTGCTTTCAAACTCTTCTTTTAACTCAATGAAATTTTTTACCTGCTGGTCGTCCTCAAAGACTTTCCAATTAATGATGTTATCTGGTATAGTTGGTCGATGAAGAACCTCCACCTCATATTTTCCAGAAGAATGCATAGGAATAATGAATAAACTGGTAGAAACAGCAAGGGAGTCTGCAATAGAGTTTTGGTCTCTGGTTTCGACAGTGAAAGAATAAGCCTGAAACTTTTCCAACATATCCAACACTAAATTTTTGTATGCTCTCGTCCTTACATCTTTGGTTTGATACGCACCTTCTACTTGTTTAATCACCAATTCAGAATCTCCACAAACAGAAATGTTTCTAGCCTTCAACTTTAACAAATCTTCTAAGCCCAAAATCAAAGATTTGTATTCAGCCATATTATTGGTGCAATCAAAATTTAGTTTGTACGATAAAAACTTACTTTCATCATTTGGACTTGTGATCCAAATTCCAGCTCCTGCCTCTTCTCTTCCTGCTGATCCTTCAAAGTATAATGACCACCAGCTCATTGTCTCTTTTTCATCTTCTTGCTGATCTCCTTGGCATTGATTTTCTGAAAGCGTCTCCTCTGATTCATCTCCAATTGACTCATTGAAAAGAATGGCTGATCCAAGGCCAGTATCAAATGAATAAATAGGAAAATTTTGAGGTTTTTCTTTGCTGCTTACCATATAAGCCATTCTGGTCTCCCGATACAATCTCCTTTGCTCACCAAAAACAGGGATAGTAGCATAGGTAAGGTCCATTTGCATCGTGCCTTTGATCTTTGCTGCCCACGATCTTGAAAGCATCATCCCAAACTTAGGTGGAATTTCAGCCAAAACAATATCCGTGACAATTGCCTTTGCTGGAATTTGTGTTAGCCCCACAATAACATATTTAATCAAACCAATGCATTGAACTCTTTTTGAATCAAAAGAGAATAAATCCTTATATGGTCTGGTTACCTGCAACCCCAACCTTTCCATGATTACCTTGGGCATAAGATTATGAGAGGCCCCTGAATTTAACATATAATTATGTAAGGTCATATCATGAATACTAATTCTTATGTAGAAAGGAGGAAATTCTTCATTCTGATCATCTTCAAGTCTTGGACCCAGGTAAATAATAGGATTATCCTCTTGTACATTTAAGATATAAGCTACTCCTGGTTGTGAATTAAGAATTTCTACAATCTTACTTCTATATTTGTCTACCTTGAGGATTTCACTAATAGGGACTGATATTTTGATTTTCGTAATTTCATTCTCAAGGTTAAAAAAAGAAATAGTTTTCTCAATTTCTTTAGTAGGAGATGGAGTTTTAATATCCTTTTTACTAGGTGGAGAATCAATTTTACCCTCAACAACCTTTGAGTTGTCCTTCTTGTCTTCAACAGCCTTTGAAGCATCCTTCTTGGGCTATGCTTTGCTTGCTGTAATTGGCACATTCCTATTCCTGAGGTTGTACTGTTTTTTGCATTTCAAAGATAACATGTTGATAACCCTTTAAATAATCTGAAGGCTCCTCTCCTTGTTTGGTCATACTGGACTCATCATGTTCTTCCTTAGTTAAGAAAACACCTGACACTTCTTCATCAAGACAATGGATGGATTCTTCAGGAACTTCAGGCTCATCTTCTTCATCAACTAAGTTCTACTGGAAAGGAGGTCTTACTGGAGGATCAAGTTGTTGATTCCTATTTTCCCTGGGCCTTTGTTGGTTTTGAGGTCTCCTAAACCGAGGATTTCTAAATTGAGGCTCCTATTGCACGGGAGGTGTAGAGGTATTTCCAAGAGCTAACCGATCCATCAACTTTTCCATGGTCTTCGTCATTGAATCAATCTTATCTTCTGGAGCTGAAGAGGAAGGTTTCTCTTCTTCTTTCATTTTGGCCTTTCCCATCTTTGATTTTTTATCAGCAATCATGTTTACTTCTACTTTAATTGCATTGTTTTGGATATCAGCAAGTGTAGCAGAGTCTCTCTCTGAGAAACAGAGATAAATCAGAATCAAATGCTTCAGCATATCTCAGTTGTGCCAAAGCTTCAGGAGTTTTCAAACGCACTGGGATGGAATTAAACACTTTGTTAAACCTCTTGGAGAAGTTTTGAACGGTCTCATCAGGTGCTCTTCTAAGATTATTGTATAGTAAGAGCTTGGACGGGATTAGTTCTATTTCCCCACTTCCTTAGAAAACTGTCCTCAAACTTTGTCCAATTGTGAATGCTTCCAGTTGGAAGAGCTTTAAACCATTTTCTAACTTCCCCGATAAAGGTTTGTGAAAATAATCTTAGCTTCACATCTTCATCATCTACTTCCTCTCTGTCAGCAAAATCATTGAATTTGTCTACATGTTCTTCTGCTGTGATTTCTTCATCACCACCCCAGGTTGGAATTTGTGCAGCATATTTGCTAGGAAGGTCATGCAAAACACCAGGTAGTGCTAGTGGAGCATATCTAGCAGGTACAACCATCACTAAGGGAGGAGCAATGATGACTGGTACTGAAGAGACAGAAGGAACAACAGTGATATGAGGTGGATTGCTTGGTGTTTGAGAACTACTAGGACTAACAGAAGCTGAGGATGAGGTGCTGATATGAAAAGGACTACTTGGGCTTTGCAAACTAGTGGAAAATGTACTCCAATTTGGAAGTGGTAAACCGACTTTGGATTTAAGTAAGACTTCAAAAGGATCAAGCTCTTTGAGTTTATCTAAGTCTTCCTTTTCTAACAATAATTCAGAGGTAACATCTTCCCAAAATTCCTCTTTATCTTTTTGTGATACTAAAGATGAAGTATCAATCCCTCCTTTTTGCAAATCTAAAATGATTCCAATGAGTTCTTCTTCATATTCTGATCTAAATAACACCTCATGAATTTTGTCATCGACTATTTTGTCCTCAGGACTTCTTGAATATTCAGAGAGAAAAGATTTTGAATAAGATGGAGTACCTGGTGTTTCAGTAAATATTTGTCTACTCCTTGAAATGGTGTTTGGATTATCCATAGGAGTAGGTGGATTTGGGTCAGGATTACTCCGTGTATATCTCCCTCTCGAAGCCACCTTTAAACTTTTTGAAAATGTATGGAGTCACCAAGGTAGATTGCAACCTCAAAAATTATTCTGAGCTCCTGCTACCTTCAGAAGTGCAGTCTCTTGATATCGGGAATAATTAATCTTCAGTCTCCCGGCAGACTCACCAAAATGTTATCACAAAACCTAGTCTTGATACGCTGCTGACCAGGAAGATCTTGTGTAACTCTTTCAAACCTACTTTTGGCTGAGGCTTAGCCTCCTCAACCTGAGAGGGCTCCCTCAAAGGATTAATGATATTGATAATGGATTAGATGGCTAACTCTAGTAAACAAATGAACAAGTGTAAGAGGTTGAAACAAAATTAGAAAGTATCCATTGGGCTTATTGAGTCAAATATGCTTCAGTATTGACAATAATGTTAGCTTTACATAGAAGTCAAGGCATAAGAATTCAACATATGGAGAATACACCAGATACACATAGGACCAATACAGTTTACAAATGCATGAAGGAAATTCGAGCACTGTTAGTGATTTATATGTAATCACACATTCATACCACTGTAGATAATAAGAAGAAGACAATACAAGACATTCAAAACATCGAATTCCTTTTGTTTCTTGAGAAGCAAAGCCAAATACTGTATTACTAAAACAGAGTTTTTACACAAACCACAATATGAGAGCTTTTCTTAATAATTTTCCAACCCTTTGTACATCAGATGTTCTACTATATATAGAGCTCTCTACATAACTAATATTCCTCCTCCATCATGAGGGGAACTCAAATTCTTCCTATTATGATACCTATTAACATTTTAAACTAACTATTAAATGCAACTAACTGCTAACTGGAAGTTATAGAAACCTAAGACAATTAGGAGTATAACTCCTCATCATGTTGGTAGTAGCATTTATTACAACCCAAACTCATTCTCTGACACATGTCCTTCTTCAGTTTAGCTGTGGTGATGATTTGAAACTCCTTGCTGGCCCTTGATGTCTCATCTCTTTACTGCTCCTGGAAAGTACGATGCTACCCCTGTTTTTCTGTTTTCAGTTTCCATTAGGATATTCGAAATCAATTATCCCTTCTGTTCTTCTTTGATTGCCCAAAACTGTATTGGACTGCCATGTTTTTCATGTATTGTAGACCTGGCCCATGTACACGTGTTAAGACAAAACCTATCTAATGTTGCCTGAAGCATCATGAACAAAACTAGCTATGAATAATGACCATTTTATAAAACATAGATTTAGAGTTCATATATGTCCTTCCTCTGCTTGTTCTGCCTTTACTAGATGCTCATACTTTGTTAATGATTTGCCCTTTGTCACTCACAATTGATCAACCGAATTATAACATGCAACTACAACAGTTTTGTAGCGTGCTACAAAACTATTGTGCATTAGGCATCATCTTCAGCAGTTTCGTAGCACGCTACGAAACTGTTGTGTAATTTCAAAAATGTAGTTTTAATGCCAAAATTTGACCATCTTGAGCTTCTTTATCTTGAAATGTCCCTTTTCGTGTGCCCTGAAGCTGTTCAAAACTGAATGCAAAGGAACCACTCTTTAAGGAAAACTGCAAAAAGGTAAATCATCAAAATTTAGGACTTAACCTTATTTGCTGTGTCATTTTCATTAGCTAAGGAAATCCTTTCTGTTGGCTTAGTTGTATCTTAAAATCCTTGATCTTCCTCTTCATAACCCTGATCCCGGCTCTCAGTCTTGTATTAACTTTTCTGATGAATTTTGCTTCCTTTATTGCAGGGACTGACCAGGTGTAGTATTGAGCATGACAGTTGACCACCTCGGGTATTGAAATTGTTTTGTCTTCCCATAGAGCCTCCATTTTATTAAACTGAGCTTCCTTGATTGCATGTTTCCTTGAGGCTTTCTTCAGTTTAGCAATTTCAAGATTTTCTAACTTCAACTTCTTTTTCAACTCTTCAACACTATATTCCTCTTAAGAGATAATTGCCTTACCTCTATCGTATTTATGAAGTTGCGATGATGTTTCTGATGAAGTCACAGGTGCTTCATGAGATTTTTCTATCTTCTCTATTTCACCTGCTTCTGGTAGCATCTCTTGTAGCTACTTTGAACACCTTGTCACAGGTCTTCTTGGCTTAAAGATAAATTTAGAAACCTGCTCATCAAATTTGAGCTTTTTCGAGGCTTTGATCATTTCGATTTTGTATTTAGCTGATTCTATCAAATCTTCTTGAACCAGAGGAGATTCTTCAATATTAATAGCTTGCAGTGAGTCATTCAGACTTCCCTTTGAAACCATGCTTTCCTCAGTAACCACAGTCTTGCCTTTTTCTTTAGCTAACTGGCTCCTAGTTATTCTTCTCTGGACTACTTCACCTGTAGAAGGTTCATGTACACCCTATTTGACTTGAGTTTTCTCTTTCTGAGACTGTTGGGGTGTGTCCTGAATTACCAATGGTCTGGTGGGCTCCTTTACTTGTTTCATAGCCTTCACTTTTACAAATCTCCTAGATCTTGTTTCTGCACGATGACTAGCTGCTGGTGGAGAATTTTTCACAGCCTGAGGACTGAGACCAGTCTCATTCTTGAAGCTAGACATAAACATGAACGTGGACTAGTCCCTATTCACTCTCTGGAGCTCATGCAAAATGATCAACTTGACTAAGCCGTGATGAAACAACGAGGTCTCACAGGCTTCCTTCTTTAACTGAACTTTTTCACACATTTTGCTTAGGCTACGAAACAAGTAGAAAGGCAAATCAAGTGATATCTTCTTAGTAAAATGAAGCAAAAGCTTGAAGTGATAAGAGTACACCTTATGATACCTCCCTTTGCAGGTGAAGTACCTCTGTATGCAGGTAAGTAGGCTAGCATATGAATCTTTGACGAAACTTTTGGGCACTGATTTGTTCAATTCTGAATCAATGAACTCTAGCTTTATAAATTCCTTACATGGAGTCATATCAAATTTGAAATTTTTAAACCATTTTTCCTGTCCCCTTGGGATTTTAGTGACTGCAGATATAACCTCTGGAGAGATGGGTAAGTCGAGCACCCCAACTTTCAAATTCAATCCTATGAAATTCAAAGCAAATTCCCTGGTGACTTGTGTATGACCTCCTTGATGTTTCTCACAAAATCTCCAACAGCCAACCTGCTTGAATGCACGTTCAACTTCACTATTCTTTAGGATAATGTCTAAGCCTTATAGTTTGTTCCTCAAACAACTGCCTGACCTATGCTCCTTTCTTTCTGTAGCCCCCTCCATGGAATTCCAGCGGAATGAAAATTTGAAAGACTGGCACTGTCTCAATTTCTAATCACTGCCTCTCTTGAAAACTGCCTCGCTTGAAAACTGCCTCACCTGATTTTCAAGGAATTCAAATTAAATGCTTGACAATTTGTTCCTTACGCATGAATCCAAACACAAATCATGATTGTGAGTGCTTGGCATTTCTTGAAACTTGCACCCTGAGCATACCAAGGCGCCTCACGACTCTAATGATGAGGATAAGTGGTTGGACGTGATAGGCGAAGTGTATAAGCTGACAACTGATGATGTAAACATAACGGATCTTGATATATATGACAGCTGAGCAAGATTTGCTACGGATCCACACAAATCCCTGATTTCGTAGCACAGCCAATGTAAATTCTGGGTTTTGTGCTACGAAAACACCTAGACTGGGTTTCGCGCTACGAAAACACCTAAACTGTTTCGTAACACATAAGAACCTTAAAAAGAAATTGATACAGGGAATCTATGTGGGTTGTGGGACCAATGATGAATGAGAACGAATTGTTGACCTTTATTTAACCATACCAGCAAGACTCCTAGGACTTAGATACTAAAGCAAACATGAAAGAAAACTAAACTGGATTAACACCAAACCTTTAGAATCAAACTGATGTTAACAATTTAGAAATTGTTTCTTAGGTGATTAGAGGCTGAAAAGAAAAAGCTGGGTCTGAAAACATACCTAATTGTCGCGGTTGACATTGACGGTGCTGATTGAGTAGATACACTAATTCTCGCTCTTCTTCTGCTTCCTTGTATACTTCTTTCAATATAGGAAGTGAGGGACAACTCTCTGTAGAGTGGTCTTTTGTACAAATGGCGCAACTTGGACTGCATCTAATGGACACTCCTTATGGCTGTGTTTCTTTCTGCGTATGGGACAGAAGATTGCCAGATTTTGTTTTGCCTCTACTTGCTTTTGTTTGGCCTGCATAATATCAAGTTTTGTTGTCAATGTCCCCAATATATCATTTTTAAAATTTTCTAATAAATTTCCAATTTCTACACGAGTTACTCCTTATGCGGAAATTTTGTTATCTCTTACAAACTGATCATGCTTTGTTGGTTTTAGTCTTGTGCTGCCTCTCGAGCTCCTGATACATAGATTAATAATGTTAGCAAAATTTTCTTGATAAATATCTCCTTTTCCCATAATATTTAATGTTTCAATCCATTGTTCCTTCATTCCCCTAATTAATGTTTTATTTAATACATTATCAGGTAAGGGTAATGATGCATAAGGAGATCTTTGAAGATTATACTGGAAACGTTCAACATATTCTTCTAATGTTTCATTTGGTCTAGCTACCATCTAAAATATTTCATCTTTTAACTCTCTAGACCTGCAATAGTCCTGATATTTTTTTAGAAAAGACTCTTTCATTTGATCCCCGTTATTTATAACACCACCACCCAATCCCATAAACCATCTTAAAGCAGCCCCTTTTAATGTAGAGGGAAATAATTTCAATTTCTAGGGATCGATGGTATAGTCATATCCTCTACACAACACATCGAATTCAAAGAGGAATGCATCCAGATCTTCTGATGTAAGGCCATGGAATGTAGGGATATGCTGAAGAGGAATTGCTTTCATAGGTGCATTATTTGCAGTATCCACAATGGGGTATTGCAGTGTAGAGGTTTGTGTGTTTGGCTGGTTTTGGGCCATTTGGTCAAATATATTCCAATAACCTTCTGGGATATCTAGGAGGGTATTCCTAGGTTGTTGAGGGGGAATGGCGTTGACAACACTTCCTTTAGCTGGGATAATGAGAGTGCCCAATGTCTAGGGGGATTCAGGTTCTTGAATTTCTTCAACTTCCTTATAAATGATTTTTGCAGCACTTCCCTTATCTAGGCTACTTAATGGCTGAATTTCCCCAAGAGGAGATCTTAGTTATTTAGTCTCTCCTGTCCCTCCTCTTCCTTCACAGAGGTTGTTGAGATTCCCTTTTTGAAATGACTTTGGGCTAGAATTTTCAATTTCTTGAAAATCTTGCTCTTTGGTTTGACTATGCACCTCAACAAAGGCTATAGATGGTGATCCTGTGGCCTAAAGGGAACTAGTAGGTTGTCTAGAAGTAACTTTCCTAGGTCCTACTGAAGGCTGAGATTCTGCTTTTTTAAAGATTTCTTCTATAAAGGTTGATCAGCCAAGGGTCACTGGCCCCTTAGTTTTATCAGGATTGGGTAGAGGTTTGGGATTCTTTTTTGGCTTTTTCTGCTTAGTCATGCACACAAATCAAATGCTAGGTTCTACCCAAACGAAACAACAACAAATCTACATGAAAGTGGGTAGGGGAGCAGGGCTATTACATACTCCACACACAGGCTCTTACCTTCCATTTTTAGAACCCAATTTTTTCCTAGCAGGCTCTTACACTACTCTGAAAAGAGACAAATGGCTACACTCTTCCCCGGCAATGGTGCCAAAATGTCGAGCCGTAAAAAGGGTCTTTTTCACCTCTAATTACCTCACATTAACTTGTCAATCCAGGAACGATTTATTATTTCAAAGAGTGTACTCAGTTTGAGGCTATCATTTGTCAGACTAATGCTACTAGTATAGTGCTCAAAATACAAGAGTAAACGGATGCTTAAAACAAGATCTACTTACAACAAAGCACTTTAAAGCCTAAATCATGCTTTCGTAAAACTAAGCAATTTATCAGTCAAGGGTCCAGTAACAGTAACTCATTTCTCTGTAAATTGATAGAACTAAAGATAATCAAGGAACAAATCATCAACCTGGGAACTAGACAACAAATGTCAACACCCACTACAGTTTTAGATCGTTTTGCACACCAAAGCAATGATAATGCAAATAACAAGAAATGGAACAGCAACTAGAAAAGGTGACAACAACTAATTCTTATAAACAACAACACCTTAATCTACAGAAATAAGTGAAGCAATCGTATCCTACAGAAACCAGATAGCAATCTTTACTCTAAGAATAAATTGGACAACACACAGAAATAGAACGACAACTGATTAGTAATGAAATATAGAACAACACTTGGAACCAAATGTAAATGCACAATAAACCAAGATGAATAACTCACACAGCACGCCTTAGCATTGATAAAAATAGTAATTTGACCTTGATACCACAATTATCAATCTTAGTTATAAGAATAACGATTGTAATTCATAATGGAACAACAATATCAGTTGAATCAGCAATCGCAATTAAATGTAATCTATAGATGAATATAGTAATACCAATTCATGAATGTTATAGCACGGTTACTATGTAATTAAACAATGATAGCATTCTGTAAAGACCAACAATGTTATATTAATGATTAAAGGAACAATAATGCGTTACAGAGTCAGAATGAACAATATGACATCGTTGTCATAGAGAACGATATTACTCAGTCAAATATAAATCAAATATAACAGAACCATGATGTAAAATATCAAAACACATCAGATTACAGAACAAAGCTGATAATGAAAACCACGCACGAACTAAAGATAATAATACAGGAGCAAGTGTTCCACCAGGGCTGGGCACTTAGCCTCCAGGGACACAATACTTGAAAATATTCTAGGATCAAAGATGGAACAACAACCAAATCTATATTAAAGCATTAAAACAGAGTTACTGCGGATCACTTCTCAACAAGAATCAATGATCAAAGTTTCAAATACAGAGAAGAGTTACATAGAAACTAACAGCACATCATCCCTCGGGTTAGCAGTGTTGCCCTTTTTTATAATAGCTAAAGCGGAGATATCAAGGATGCAAAAATAGTTAAGGCAGCGATCCCTTAGGATCAAAGGATCCTGAGGTATTCGCAAAACTATTAATTCACAGTTATCCGTTTTTTTTCTTGCGCCGAGTCGATATCTCCTTTTCCTTTCCTTGGATGATATGTTTTAATTTAGATCGCCTTGTTTGCATATGGTTTCCCGCCAAAGGGACAACAATTAACTTAGCCCTGTCTTTTTCTTTGGAACGACAATCTTTCATTTTTCCCTTTTCCTGCATAAGAAATGGCAATTATTAGTTTTTTGTGTTGCGTATAAATCCTATAGATTTTGTCATGATTTATTATTATCTACCTAGTTCATGATGCAAAGAGGTTATGAGTTTTAATGAAAAGATGACAAAATAATCAATAAAAACATACCTTCTTTAGTACGCCACAGAAGGGATAGAGGGAATTAACCGACATCACAACCATCTCAGGGTGTGGAAACATGGTTCCAGCATCCCCCCATACTGCTTCGGGTGAGACTTCGGTCCGTAGTCTGCAGGCTTATGTCGAAAGGGCCAGTAGTGTAGCAATTTGTTTGGCTAATCAACGCTGAATGTTTATTAGGCCTCGACAAGCCAATAAATGGTTCCGTTGCCGGGAGCAGAATCTGCATAAGAGATGTGTGATGTCATATCACTAGAATCCAACTAAGAAAGAGATCAGAGATTGGTTGGATAGGAAGATCCACGAATTCGTGGTGTAGGAGAATAGAAACCCATGACTGACAAAGGAACAGTGGCTGGACAGATAACTATTTATAGAGATCCACAAAACCTTTTTCTGGTCCTTTCTGATTTAGCTATACGAGTGGATCGCGAAGCTAGAAGATACCCAAGGAAGGTGGAAACTTGACGGTATTATTGTTTGGACCACGGAGCTAGTACAAAAATTGGAAGCATATGAGGAAAAGATCACCTGTGGTGTCGATCATTGGCTCGATCACATCATAGGAGGATTTGCAACTGAATTCACGGTTGACACCTCAGTCAGCTATAGTGAGGTGGAGCAGTGCTTTCTCAAAGGACCATGACATAAGTAAGTGAAATATTTGAATACCTATATTAAAATACTATTGTGCGAAACACGGGTTATGCAGCTACCTTGATGCTCGGAGCTACGCGAAGTGGAAAAATTTATAGGAATGAAGGAAAAAAGGGTCTTGAATATAGTCCATTGATTTCACCTCCGAGAGGTGACAAAGAAGGGATAGCGTAGGTTTCTTCACGAAGTTCTATTCAGTTAATAAGACAAGGATTCCTACGAATACAATCTCCACCCACACTACCTCCAACTTCACCACCATCACCTCCGACTTCACCCGTACCACCTCCACCTCCACCGCAGTTCAGTATGGAAAATTGAGTGAAACTTCCTTTGTTCAAAGGCTTGGAGAATGAGGACCCGGACCAATTCTGGTTCACCATGAAAGCCATATTGGAAGCTCAGGGCATTTAATATGATCACACAAAGAAGGTGACATAGGTTAGTGCTCTACAAGATCATGCGCTAACCTCGTATATCAAGTACTCTAATGATAACCTGAATGCTGGAGTGGATGACATCCAGATAGCGCTGAATAGGGAAATTAGTAGGCCTAAATCTGAGGCACAGTCAATTGTGGGATTCAAGGAAATCGCGATGCAACCAGGCGAGACACCTTGGGAATTAGATTAGAGGTTGAAAGGTAAAATCCGTGAAGATAACATGAACTTAATAGACAGAAAACACTACGAGTGTTTTTTTGCCTCACTATTGCCACACTTAAGGGTTGCATTGTCGCAACAAAAGATAACAACTCAGGCAGAGGCCTTGGAGATTGCAGAGGCTGCATGAAACACCAATGCAAGATCCAAATCTAGGGGTTCAGCATATCCATGCATAGTTGAAGAATTTGTGCCTTGAGATGTAAAGTCTGAAGCAGGATAGAACAATTCGACCAGAGGCATGCGAAGAGGTATGGTGCGTGAAATGCAAGTCAAGGGCATGACAAGGTCCATTTCCTAGTCTCTGAAAACTATATTGTAGGAGGAGGACCGATGCCTTTGAGGCAAGAAGCTCAAGCACCACCAAGCGTGGGGCCTAAATAATGGTGCACTATATGTCAGGTAGCAGGAAAACATGCCACGAATAACTGTCATTTGCTACAGAAGTTTGTATACACATTGCAACAATTCTTCTGCAACTTTTGTAGGTCGATAGGGCATGATGAGTGTAATTGCAGGAGTTATGACTTGATGATGGATATAACTCTTGCCTATAGCGTTCAGGAAGAAACGTGTCCCCATGACCAGAGCACAGGGATGGCACAGATAGGATTTCAGGGGCACGTACAAGGCTGAGGTAGAGGAGGACCTGCCAGAGGTTGGGGACAATTGATCTGCTACAATTGTGGAGAGCCAAGACACTATGCCCACAATTGCACTAACCCAACATGTCTGTCGTGCAAGTACTTCACTTTATTTGATCATGAAATGGAAGACTACCCTACGCTAATAGTAAGGATACATGACAAAGGGGTGCTCTAGATGATGAAGTCTGAGTCATGCGAAGAGGATCCGAACATGAATATAGTGCTCCGGAGTGGAATCACAATAGGAGATGACAAAGGGAAATAGCCAGAAGACAGTACATGGGTTCGTAAAGCTCTGGCGAAGGAGGTTGAGTTCGATTTGGAGTGTGCACATGAAACCTTCATGGATGCTATGAAGAGCTTCACTAAGGCCTCCACCTCGGGAAGCAAGGATAACCCTGATTAGGAGATGGACCCGTATATGCTTACAACCTTCCTAGAGACATGTATGAAGTTACTACACAATAGTAAGGTTGTGAAGGGGTTACAAGAGCTTATAAATAGATGCATAGGGAACGCTTCGGGTGAGCCGCACATTTTACAAAAGATTGGCAAGCATAAAACAATGATGGGACGGGAGATGAGACTAACCACGCATATAGGAGAGTATGAAATGGATTAGGTTTTTTTGGACATGAGGTCAGATGTGAACGTCCTACCAAAGCAGACTTGGGACCAAATGGGGAGACCCGCGCTGAAATGGTCCCCGATTCAGCTAAGGATGGTGAATTAGCAGAAGATCATCCCCATGGGGCGGCTGCAGGGGGTGACTTTGGATATTGAAGGTGTGAGCATGCTGACTGACTTTGAAGTAATAGAAATTTTGGATGACAACAACCCCTACCTTGTGCTCTTGGGAATTGATTGGGCTACTGATATGAATGGGGTAATCAACCTAAAGAAATGGAAGATGATATTTGAGAAGAAATCACTATGCGTGATAGCACCCCTAGATCCTGCTAAGGGATCACGCTATACTAAACCAGTCCGCGATTATGATAGAAATGACGATCTGGACTGTATCTATAATATAATAGCGTGAGACCAAGATTGGGTGAATCCCACCATGGATGGATGAATTAAATGATATCGTGAGAGTTCCTACACTTCGGACTCTGATGAAGAGTTGGAGCATTGGTACAATCGATTACATGAAGTGTGTTAGCGCTAGAATCTGCCTTAGGCTGAGGGAAGGTGAGATTCAAGGCCACATAAAACCAAGCTCAGCCTCGTAGCTAGCCCTACGAGGACAGGAGAGGGCTCTCTCTGGGTCAATATCGGAAAAAGGTAATTGATGAGGCTCAAGATGACTAAATTGACAATTGATCTTAGGCTAGGTATGAAGTACAAGGAGTTTGAAGTTGATTTTTTGAGGTTTTTGTTGAATCAAAGGGAAAGGCGATTTTGGGTGCGGGGATGAGACACACTTTTTGCAGAGGTCTATTTGGGGCAAGGTAGGCGATCATCATGATGCTTTTTGATCATATGTATGGATGCATCAGAATGACAAGGAGCTGAAAAGGGCAAGGGGAAACAGGGATCCTCTTCAGACTGGTGAAAACATATAAAACTAAACAAATTTAAAGGCAGAGCACTGAAATCAATGGATTCTACCTCACTTACTCATTCATTTAGTTTCAGAAGCAAAAGAAGGGAATGGAATACATTAAAACATTAAAGAATTTGCAAATAACTGAGAAAATACACCATCAAAACTGAAAACCACAAGAATCCCAACAGGTGCTGCAAACCTTTGATCTTTCCTTAGCCAAAATGCAGAAGATATGTACAATAGTGTGCCAAAACTTTCCTAATAGTCCAACCATTGCTACTAACTGAAAATCTACATAATATAGACCATGCCAACCTATCTCCTAGCCTCTAGGGGTTGAGCTCCTCCTTCTAGGAGCAGTTTGAACTAATTCCAAACATAGAGCTGAAAACTAGGCATCCAAACAACCTCCCTCTAAAAGAAGGGAAACTGATTCATTACATTAAATTTTTGCTATTTTGTGAATGAATCATCTAGAATAGGTAAATAAGTACCAAAGTTACATCATATACATAAAATTACATCAAGATAAGTCACATACTACATCAAAAGGTGAAACTGGTGAAAACTGGCCGAATTCCTGAGCTGGAAGATGAAAATTTGACCAAAAATCTCTATGCGCCGCGTGCCTGAGCTCTATGCGTTTCACGCCTTTCAGCCTGCTTTTGGGGTACTTCCTGACATCAAAATCAAGCTCACAATAGTTGGTTGGAAAGCCCTGGATGTTTGCTATCCAGCCCAAGTGGAATTTCCCATTTTGGAGCTGATTTCCCCTTTCAAAATTTCATTCTCCCACAAGTACCTCTTGCTGATGCAAAAGGTGGCAGAAAGGTGATTTTCATGGTGTTTTTGACCCTTTTGATCATCTAGAACTTGATGAAATGCCTCGGCTATACTATAGCATGCATAATCTACCATGAAAAATCCAAAACTATAAAGTTTTCGTCCAGCAAGTGTCCCAGTCATAAGCGAGCGCGTCAACGCGCTACGCGTTGGGCTGAAAAACCTGTTTTGCAAGCCAAAAATTTCAAAATGACAAAAATTTCTCCGAATTTGCTCAAATTTGGAGCAAAGACCCTCCATCATCTATCATGCCCAACCACAAAATCCTCAGCCAAAATCCAAAGTGGATTAGGCCTCTTTCGCCGTTTTAATGCTCTGCTCAACCTCCTCTTCAAAATCTTTATGTTTGCTTTACCGACGTGTATGCGAGCCCAATAGTGATGTTTCATATGACGGAGCATGTCTTTGTCTCTATTGGCCTTCGCCAACAACTCCTCTAGATGTCGATTGACTTTCTAAAGCCAAAATTGCCGCTCAAAAGGTGTCAAATTGCCATGTCTTTTCCGGGCCAACTCTCCATGAAAAAACAATCACTGCTTTGATTATGAGGGGCTTTGAAAAGTAAGTAGAAAAGAGAGTAATGCGGGGGAAATAACTATTAGGAACAAAAGTGACAATAGCCCTGGCAGTGTTTGACAAATGTCAATGGAGGATGTGGGCAAGAAAATGGGACTATGTCATAACATGAATGATAAACAGTGTGAAAATGACAATGGCCATAACAATGACAGCAGTGATGTAATGGCAAAGAGAGGGCGTGAGGCCAAGGTTAATGATAAGCATGAACAACACTGAAAATAGATGACATAGGAAGATATTAACCCACACAGTCCCTAAGAAGTTTTTGGCTTCATTTGCTTCAAACCCTAAGTGAATTTGGAAATCAAAATATGGTTTTACATTTCACACTTTTTCTCCACATTCAACACACCATAACCATGTCTAAAATTCACTGAGAAATCACAAAGGACCTACTTGCAAGCAGTTGGAGGCGATTTGGCATGAAACTGGACGAAGGAGCAAAAATTTTTGGCTCTGAATTTGTATTTGTAGCGCGCCTACCCAATGCGTAGTGCGCTCCCAATGTGTAGCACACTTGTAATTCTGCACAGGCTGGTGAAGCTCAGTGCGTAGTGCGCTCCCAATGCGTAGCATGCCTTTTCTGTGTGTAGCGCGCACTTCCCCTTCAACTCCACAACCTTGAAACTCTTCCACTTTTTCTTCAACACTCTAATTTGGTTTTTCTTTGGGAAATTTGTAAAAATGATTTGTTTTCGATGCTTTATATGGGTTATAAAATATCTCATTAAACCATAACCCACTTTTATAATGTTTGGATTTTGGAAGCCTTCCCGATGTCGAAATCGGGAGTAGGATAGCTCGTTGGAAAGGTATGTGAGTCTAATTTCCAAAACAATTGGAAGTTTTCAATTTGGAGTTCATTTTCCCTGTCAAAAAAGAAAATCTCCCAAGACTGGTCAAAATGTGCCAAATGAGGCTTCCCAAAGGCAAAGTGCTGTTACAGTCAACTTTTGAATGTCTTTCTCAACTCCAAATTGAGCTCATGATAGCTCATTGGAAATATATTTGTTTCTAGTTATCATTTGACTCATCAAGAAAGTCATTTGGCCAACCAAGCTAGGAGAAAACTTGATTTTCCCAAGGTCACTTCAGAGGTGCATTCAATTCTCCTGAGGCAACGGTATTTTTGACATTTCTCTAAAACCATGACACCTGTATAAAAAGTGACAGAGGTTTTTCTTCCTTGACCTGTTGTGGATAAAAAAATCTCTCAGTTTTCCCAATTTCATCTTTGATGTCTCAGAAACATCATTTGAGTAAAACCTACCCCGATGTGTGGAACAAGAGATTTGTCGAAATGAAGCGAAATGAAGGGGATAGGGAGCTTATAAACTCTTGAGGAAATTTTGGGAAGTAGGGAGGGATGTTAGGAAGTAGGGGAAGTGGAATATTAGAAATTGAGTGAGGGAAAGGGGTCCAAAAGGGCAAAACATAGGCCCAACCTAGAAAATTGCCAGGTTGTAGCAAGAAACTAGGGTTTGTGCGAAAAGGAGGAATTTGGGGATCTAAGGGATGGGAAGTGTTTAAGGAGGTACATGAAGGATAGGGGAAGGTGTATGAACTTCTGGATACAAGTTTTGCTAATGATTTGACCATTCAAGAGAAATTGCCTTCAAAACCCTAGGAGAGGGAAATGAACCTTGCCTAGGATCAACTGAAGCATGAACAAGGTGTAAAATGACCCAATGTGTTAGAAAATTATATATTACGGAGAAATGGAACACATAAAATATTTCAGTAATATAAACACAGAAAAAACACAAAACAAGAGAGACACAGATATATGTGGTTCACCTAGTTTGGGCTATGTCCACCCCAAACAACCAGTCCTTCCTTTCTATTATCCAGAAAAATGAAGAGGCACAACCTACAGCAAATCCGTTGTAATATCCTCTGTTTTCTCTCATAGTCTCACCTCTCTGTTTCTTGCTCACACAATACACATCTATATCGCACAGCCTCAAATACAATACCCTCATACAAAGAGAGGGGTTGCCTTCTAGGACAAAAAACCCTAAACTAAACATAAGTTCTACTATCAGATCATCCGCCTAATGAACGGCCCAGACTGACTAGAAATTACTATACTTTTACAAGGAAATTTTACAGCTATTTTTAGCTTCGGGGGCGCTGCCCGCGAAACCCCCCGCCGGGGGGGGGGGCTCCCAAAGGTCGCAGCCGCCCCCATTTCGAACTAGGGTCCTATGTGGTGATACCTTTGAATATAGAAGATAATCAGGCTCCACACCCAACACAATGGAACCTGACATGATGATAAAAACCCTCTAAATGATGATAGACTCAGTTGAATAGTGACATAGACTGACATTTGGGCAACTTTGAAAGGAGTGAAAGCAAACCCTAGACCTAATGCCTAGTGCCCAAATTTTGCTTGAAGACTCACTGAAATGACAAAATTTGACCTTGACACTCTGAGACCACTTTGTAAGAGCATATTTGATCATTGGAGGAAGGCTGGAAAGACTGACACTAACAAAGTGACTAGGCTAAACTGCAACATGATGACCCAGTCGCTACGCTGTATGTCCTCGAAGGTAAGAAATCTGCCTACTTATGATGGCCTGAATGATTTAGATATCTTGTTGGATGCATTTGAAAGGGAGGTACCAAAAAAATTAGCACTTCAAAGCGTTAGACTGGGCACTGAGCGCTACACCCACAAGATGGTGGTGTACACATAAGGGAGGCTTTGATGATTGGCGCGAATGTAGGAGAATGATTAGAATATGCTTTGGGAAGCCGAAGATGTGAATGACAGACAAGTATGATGGGCAGGATGATCTGCACATGCATTTGGCAAAATGGGCCCAGGCTTATGGAGAGAAGCCCCAACCTGAATGGGTGCTCTTGTTCTATCACACCTTGGATGTCGTCCTGATGACCTAGTACGTAGAAATAGAGCTTCACCATGGTAAAAGTGAATGGGATATTCTGTGTGAAGGATTCGTAATCACATATAGTTTTGAAGATGGGTTTGACTGTATTGATGAGGCACTACAAGAGGTGAAAGCAACAATCTTTAGGATACCGCAAGATCCTTTGGACCTGATTCAACCTGAGTGGGATAATCAGCTAAGTCACGTGTTGGAATGCTATAATGTAACTGTTGAAGAAGAGGACGAGGATTCGCAAAAGATTAATATTCCGAAAATAGAATGTCACCGCGAGGTTGAAGGACCACAGATTGAGAATCCTGATATAACAGCACCATTGAAGACAAAACAAGTAAACATTGCTATGGAGGCAGAACCCAAATTTGTGAAGATTAGGGATTATTGGGATGATACGATGGTGGATAAGGTCGTTGAATTTCTCTACAAGTACCAAGATTTATTCCCTACCAAGTTTATGGATTTGAAGAGGATACTCGTGGACCTGGGTGTTATGAAGATCGCATTAAAGCCCGACGCAAAGCCGATTAAGAAAATACCTTACCTTCTCAATCCAAAGTAAAAGGAGAAGGTCCACTTAGAGCTAGACAATATGCTTGTGGTAGGCATCATTGAAATTGTAGAAGAATCTGATTGGGTAAGCCCAATGGTGGTACAAGAGAAGAAGCAGAAGGATGAAATAAGGATATGCGTGGATCTTAGAAATTTGAATGATGCTTACGTACATGATCCTTTCCCGACTCCATTCACTGATGAGGTGTTGGATAATTTAGGTGGCCAAGAAGCATATTCCTTCACTAATGGGTTCTAAGGGTACCACTAGACAAAAATTTAATCAGAGGATAGGAACAAGACAACCTTCACGACTGAGTGGGGTTGTTTTCAGTACACTGTAATACCACTTGGATTGAAGAATGCACTTGTGATCTTCTCACGCGTAGTCATTCCTGCATTCAAAGAATTTATTCATAAGTTCCTGGAGGTATACTTTGATGACTAGACTGTGTTTGAGCTGGTAAAATGCCATGTAGCAAGCTTGCGCCTGATGCTGGATTCCTGTTGAAGATACTAGATCACGCTCAATCTAAAGAAGTGCCTATTCTGTGTTCCTTTTCAGACCCTCTTGGGCCATGTGGTTTGTAGATAGGGACTGATGGTAGATCCCGTGAATATTGCAGTGATATTGAACTTGGAAGCGCTAAGGAGTGTGAAAAAGCTCTACGCTACCTTAGGACACATGGGATATTACAGAAAGTTTATCAAAGGCTATGCCCAGATCATCGCGCCTATGGAAAAATTGTTGAAGAAGGATGTCACATTTTGCTGGAATGAGGATTGTAAGAAGAGCTTGGATATATTGAAAGAAAATATGGTCACCACACCAATTCTAGTCTTCCCGGATTGGAAGAAGGAGTTTCATGTACATGTTGATGTGTCATGTATAGCGCTGGGAGCAGTACTCACACAGGCTGGCAGAGGAGACTTAGACCATCCTATCGCATTTGCAGGTAGAAGGTTATCCAAGGCAGAGAATCCACCACCGAGCATGAAGGGTTAGCCATGGTGTATGCGCTCCAAATGTTTAGGCACTACTTGTTGGGCTACCATTTTAAGATGTATACAGATCACTCCGTGTTGATGAACCTTATTAATAAGCTTGTGTTGGGGGTGAGAATCTGCAGGTGGCTCTTATTGTTTGAGGAGTATGATTTTGAAGTTATTGTGAAGCTTGAACGACTGAACGTGGGACCAGACTATTTGCCGCGCATTGAAACAGGGAAGAGCCCACTAATTTGGACGAAGGATTGCCTGATGCACAACTATTTGTAGTGTGTGTCATGGATGGTCATTTTGAGGATATAATACACTTCCTAAAGACAGGAACTGCATCAGAAGGATACACTGTCCAACAAAAGAAGGAATTAGTGATGCGCACGACAGATTTCTCTGATATTGCTAGGAATTTGTATAAAATTGGGTCTGATGAGATATTGCGATGATATGTACCTGAGTTTGAAAGAGGAAGCATCCTCATGGATTCTCATAGGGCACTGCGAGAGGACATTATGCAGGAAGAGCAATTGCACTAAAGATTCTACACGCATTGTTGTGGTGGCCAACCCTCCATTAGGACTCAAAATTGTATTGCAAAGCATGTGATGTATGTCAAAGGATTGGTAGGCCATCACGAAGGGATGAGATGCCTTTGAATCCACAGATGACATTGCAACCCTTTGAGAAATGGGCGATAAATTTTGTCGGACCCATTCAACCCCAAGGAAAGACAGGAGCGAGGTACATTATCACCGCGATGGAGTATTTGACTAGTTGGGTGGAGGCACATCCTCTGAAGGATTACACGAGCACTACTACTGCAGAATTTCTCTTTGAGTATGTACTGACATGATTTGGCTATCCAAAGATCTTGATGAGTGATCGTGGTATGCACTTTCTAAATGAGACGATTAGTGTGCTGACAGAGGAATTTTAGGTATATCACCAAAGGAGCACACCTTATCACCCACAAAACATGCTAACCAAGGTTTGTAATGCTCCACGAAGTGATTGGGACCTATGCATACCTACATTACTATGGGCTTATAGAATGAAATGCAAGAAGTTGACTAGACAACCCCCGTTTAGGCTTGTCTATGGGGTTGAAGTGATGATGCCTATGGAATATATTGTGCCTAGTCTCTGCATTGCGGCCCTCATAGGTATGATGGATCGCAGAGCCCTGGACGAAAGCCTAGCACAACTAGATGAGATGGAGGAAGAGATATTTTTAGGTGGATTCCACCAACAGGTCCAAGAGCAGCGCAAAAAGGCATGGCATGATCGACACATTAAGTTGTGCACCTTTAAGGTAAATGACCTGCTTTTGTAATATGACAATAAGTTTGATAAATTTCTAGGGAAATTCAGAATGCACTAGTTAGGGCCCTATGTCATTAAGGAAATTACTGACGGAGGAGTGGTCCAGCTGATCAAATTGACTCGAGAACCCTTCCCAGGAAAGGTGAATGGCAGTGGCTTGATGCCATACACCGGCAGTCTGGACATGTGACTAGATGAAGGTAACACAGTAGTAGTGCTCCAGGCAACTAAAAGGAGGTGCGGGACTATAAAATACACTACCCAAGTTGGGGAGTTGCACGATTGGAGGATGGTACGAAGCAAGGAAGTGTCATAGGGTCCGTGGTAGTGCGAAGGGAGCTACGTTACCCAGGGAGAAATCTCACAGGTCAGCTAGAAAGTGATCGTTAAGGTCACTATTCATGATTTGATGGTAGAAGTGTTGCCAAATAGAGTGGGCGGCTAGAATTTAAAATGAAATTTATGGCTGAGATCCTAGAAAATATGCCACCAATCCGACATTAATGAACAAAATTTGGGGGGAACGGTCGGATTTGAATTCAAAATGCCCTATAAACTACAAATGATTGTCCAGTGAAAAACACTTGGCATTTTGAGAATTGAGTTGTTGAGCTCTCAAGAACCCATGAACTAAGAATTCTTCGAGGCTTTGAAAGAAACCCCCCCATTTCCAAACTTGCTAGAGATGTCACAAGCACTGTTAGAGAGCGTTATGTTGGTACTAGTAGAAGTTAGAGATACTGAAGAATCAATGCCGAAATTTGAGATGGAGGCAGAAGTAGTTGCTCCAAAGATCGCCAAGGTGCTAGTTGAAGTCCGTAAATCACCGAGAAAACTGAGATCGAAGCCAACCCCAACCAAAGAATCTGTGAAAGATAAAAATGGCAAGTGGCTTCCATACCAGTCCATGCATCACCAAGGAGAAACCCATCAAAACCCACTGCACAGGAGAAAGGCAAGGCCATAAATTTGGAACAAGAGGAGGAAGACATTCAAGACATCCCGATGGACAATGAGGATGTGGAATTTGAAGAGGAGGAATTTGAAGCTCAGGGTGCGGACCCTATTACTTGGTTGCCAGAGTATGTCCCTCCATGCGAGCCCAAGACCAAGGTACCAAAGGACATCAATGAGAGCAAGACTCCCTTGCAAATCCCTCTGCTGCTGGATGAAATTGTATTCTACGGACCGCGCTTGGCACGTGTGTCGCTACTGAAACTTGAAGACTGGGACTTGGTGGATCACGAGAAGTTCCCACACCTGGCAACCGAGCAGCTAATGTGCCGCAGCATTGATAGGAATATGACAATGATCACATTGTAGCTACAGAGGTGGCTCAAGGGAGTAGAAAAGGCAAGGTTGCTTAACTTTCTCTAGGTGTTGCACTACAACCGCACCCCGGCGACAGTTTTGGTCATCAATCAACTGCTATGCTTGGTGTATGATGGGTCTATATGGTTGGAGGAGCTCATACGCATCATAGATAGGTTGATTCACCAGATAACATGACTACCTGATCCAAAATCTTTTGCTTATAGATGTGTTAAAGAATTACATGCATAAATTATAGCTTAACATAGAATACTTAATGTACGCATGAGAGAAGAGGAGAAACACATAAAGCATGAAAGAATTCAACAAGACTTGATAATAGAGTTCATCCAACTTGGACTATGTCTCCAGGCCCTGCTCGATCAATGGGGAGGCCTACATTCATCAAATGGCATGAAAAAGAAGAGTACAAGCATCAATTACGAAAATGAGTCTTATACCTCTATACTGAAAAATGTAGAACTATAATGGAGAAATGGATAGTGCCATTGCATTCGTGGCATCGAGAAGTGCTGAAACCATATACAATTTGTCAAATTCTGAGAAAGTAAAATTCTGTCACTCTTGTAAAATGTTGCCTCGAACCGCTTGCACTGCCTCCGCTGCCTGAGCGCATTGAAAAACTGTACTTAGATAACAATTGGGTGGCAAATTTTTCAAGGAAATGGTTATAGTGCAGTTGGTGGAAGGTCGGTTAATAGGGAGGAGATCGGGTGGTCAAACCCCGCCTCCTCCGTTTTACATAACAAAATCCTTGCTATAACATTATACAACGATTTTTTTTTAAATTAACTTTTAATGGTTGGGTCGGGACCGCCTTGGGTGGCCTGCCCACCGTACCCATCTCCACCACATCTCTTTTTAAGTGGTTGGGTCCGTGCCCCAAGGCTAGCTTATCACCTTAGTGGCCACATCCGTTATATGCTCCGTAGCATGGGTTATGGGGTGGCGGGGTCATTACTGCCCACCCCATTTGTTGTTGCGGTTCCGTGGGAGGGGCCGGGGGTCATGGATTGCCCCTCCACCTAACATATTATGGTGTGTGGTGTGGTTAAGGGGTGGCAGGGTTGGTGGCCCGCCACCCTTTTTTTTTAATTTTTTTTTGTTATAATAACAAGAATGGCCATGTTTTAAAAAATATGTTTTTAAGCTGAAGGAGTTTTTTTAAACAGGCAACGATTTCACCCAGAATCTGGCTGGAGTTAGCTGGATTTCGTCTGTTGGAAAAGTGAAAATTGTGTCCTTGTTAAACCTGCCCAGTCATCAAAAGTCAACCCAACTTTGACTGCTTCTATCTCCTTCATCCGGACTCAGATTGGAGTGTCATTCGCACCATTGCAATCAGGGTGATGAGCACTTCGATCAAATGTCAAGTTAATCACCTTTCCGCCACTTTAAATTTTGAGCTTTTTCCATGCCACTGTGTTTGAAGATCCACCTGGATCAATCCTCCCCATTAAGGAGCTTTTGGACCACCCAAAGCTTTGTCAGCCAATTGGCAAGTGAGGGAATTGTTCCCTCACTCTTTCTTTTTCCAACCATTTTGCCTTGCTAGGGTGCATCCCCTTGAAACCAACTTGAAGGTATTCCACATCTCCCCATCATGAAGTCCTGGTTCTTCTGTCAAGGATGACGTCCTTAGGTAACTCATCGAGATACTCTGGTGCAAAGTCATCAACTGTAGGAACTGTGCCCACCTCTTCGGTGTCCATAATAAATGGTGGCTCATATAGCTTTAAGTTCTCCACATTCACTACGGAGTACATTTGCATATATATTGGAAAATCGAGACGAAAGGCATTCTTTCCAATCTTCTCCAGGATGGTGAATAGACCATACCTGATTGGTCACAACTTATTCCCTTCTCCCTTCATCCTGTCCTTGCTGATGTGGAACCACACTTTGTCGCCCACTTGAAATTGATGGTTGACTCGGTGTTTGTCATGTCAAGCCTTGTACCGGGATTGAATTTTCTCCAACTCCTCCTGTACTACTTGGTGAATCAACTAGATCTGCTAAATGAACTGCTACACTTTGTCCCTGTCATTACGTCCACCAGAGTCATCTCACCTTCCAAAGACCATATCAAAATGTTCCTTTGGTTTGTAACCAAAACATGTCTCAAATGGTGAACACTACGTAGATGAGTGCACTTCTCAGTTGTAGGAATGTTGCACATATGGGAGATGCTCATCCCACAACTTAGGATGTTTCCCATAATAGCCTCACAACAAGTGTACCACGGTGCAGTTTACAACCTCTATCTATCTGTCCATCTGTGGATGGAATGTCGTGCTTCTTTTCAACTTGGTCTCCATCATCTTCCACAATCTAGTCCAAAACTCTCCAAGAAAGAGAGAGTCCTGATCTAACATAATCGATGTGCGCAAACCAAAATGGACCCAAACATGCTGAAGGAAAAGATAAGCAATCTTCTCTACAGTGACCTTCTTTTTACAAGGCATTAAAATACACATCTTACGAAAATGGTCAACGACGACATACAAATAGTCGTGACTTTTTCTAGACAAAGTCAAACCTCCTACAAAATCCATCGACACACTTTCCCATGGACGACTCGGAATAGGGAGTGGTGTGTAGAGCCTAAGTTTTCTATTAGAGGGCTTTGAAACAGAATACATCACACAACCCTTTACATAGCGATTCACAATGTTCTTCATATGAGGCTAAAAAAAAAATATTTGTACATGAGACAAAGTTTTTTTAATGCCAAAATGACGAGACACAAGGGAGGTGTGGGCCTCCCGAATTACATGTACCCTTTCTCCTGTGGGTATTGTTATAGACATATTTGGGCATTGAAACCCCAATCATATATTCCCATAAACCAAGGGCTTCTAAGTCCCTAAAAGTGTTGTTTCACACCCTAAAGGAACAAGGTCAGCTGATTACATCATCTCCCAGAAGTTCTCCATGAAAAACTGCTCAGAACTGGTCAAAACTGGACCATACATATTGCTCAGTGGTAAGGGTGCGATGCATCTCATCTGTTACATGAAAAATGTGCAATGCATACTGTAAATCCCTTCTGTAGGGTGCGATGGGCGATAGTAGACAAATGGTAGAGATAATTTGCAAGGTGGATGATCATGGAATCTTCCAGAAACTTCTCCTGTGACACTTGCCTCTCTGAATTCGCCCAGGGATGAGTAAGAGATCATGAATCTCGAAGTAGAACCAAGAACCATTAAAGAGAGGACACTAATCAAAATCCTAGAAGCTGACTCACCCCCCTGCAAACATCTATATATGGATCCCTCATCCCAGAGATCCAGGGGGCTGGAATCTTGTATTTTGTAAGGAAGTGCTATTGGTTTCTTGGTGGAACATAGTGTTGGGTGATCTAAGCTTTTCATGTGGTGAAGAAGGGCTTTCATGATGGGAGGATGACGCTGGGTCAAATCAATGGGTTGTAATCCTCACTTTTACTCTTTCTATCAATAAAGCTATTCGCGTTTTCCTCCACATTCTTGTATGTTTGATGATATATGCATTTGTGTGGTCAATATATATTTGGTCCTATATTGTTTATGATTGTAGATCTATGTAACTTGATGGTATTATGCTGCTTTGACTTTACAGGTGCTCTCTGAAGTGGGGTAAGCAAGGAAGGAGTAGCAAAGATCTGTCAGAGGGGAGAGGAAACAAGCAAGGAGCCAAGTGAAAGACTAAGGTTGGTACTCTCTGCTTCTCTCTCATCTACTTCTCATAAATGAAAACGAAAGTAACTTTAGTTTTTTTGTTTCTAAGATAGCTACCCGTCTTAGTGGGACTAGCAGCTCTGAATGGACACTAGATTTCCCAATAACAAAATGTCAACTCCGCTGGGGAGTGAATAGCTTGTTTGATTGTCTATATTTGTTTGCTTTATAAACTACAAACGGAGCTTGAAGTTAAGCCAGGTAGCCTTTGAACTGCATTTTCTATGCAAGTGCAAAGTAGATCAATGCTGCTTCATTCCATCTCTGGGTTTTGTTTATAAACTGAACAATTTATTTGCAAACATCCTAATTACCCTGGTGGTGGCTCAAGTAACCTCATTAGATCAGCCCCTGTGATTTGTATTTACTGACTATCATTAGCTTGACCTAAATCCCTGAACTAAACTGGAAACTGTGACAAAAAACCAAGTTGAAGTCTCATCCCTGGACCATCGCACCTTCTCCTCTTGGCAATCTGGATGCATCACACCTCCCGTATGCAGTAGGTGAGATGCATCCCTGTTTCCCTGTGTTACAGGTGTGATGATAAGATAAGACTGTTTCTGCCTCCAGATTTTGGTTTTTTCTCCACTCTCTTCAGCTTTATTTAGGATTTTTACTCTCTGTGATCAGAATACCACTGTAGAAACTCCTTTTCTTTGAATTATTTGGCCTCCATTGCACAATGAATTGTGAATGTTTTTATGTATTGTTCGCCATTTACAGTTCTCTTTTACAAAGAAGTAGCTTAATAAAACTATCGTCTTTTGATTTGGAGTGTCACAAGTGTCATTTTTAGTCAAAGAAAAGAATCCTACTATTCTTGATTGTCTATTACACTGTTACTCTTGTATTTGATTTGAATTAATAGTTTTTCAAGTGTCGAAAGTAGTTTTCAATTCAAAATCGCAAAGTTTCGTCATTGTCTTCCTTTCGTTTTTTGAAAAGAAAATTGTCAGTACTGTCGCTTTGAAAAGATAATTCAAATTTGTACTTAGCATTCTTTTTGTCATTCACACATTAAGAAAGTGGAAAACAAATACATGCATGTGCATTTGCATTTAGACTACTTGTTGATTTTGATTTAGGACAGTGCATCTAGTGTGTGCTCTCTACTCTATGTTGAAAGAATCTCGCTTCTCTTTCCTTAGTAGCTAGGATTTTCATTGTAAAAAGAAGAATAAATGACTATTTATTATCTTAGATTGCGTTTTAGGAATTGTATATCTACATCACGTGGTGAACCTTAAAGGAAAACTTCTTAAGAAATATCAACTGTAAAAATAGATTCAATGAACATAAAAATGTGTTGGAACCTAACGCACAACATTTAGAAGTCTAGGCTAGAGACGTATTCCAGCATCGTAAAGCCTGGTAACTATCACTTTCATCGTAGGTTGGGTGATTCCTCCTCTTTGAGACGACAAGTGCTAGTATGGACTTGTACTCCCATGTATCGTCGAGTATATATTGGGAGACCACAATAGGCTATATCCTTTATCCTTAGGAAGCCGTGTCTGTCTCCCTATCAATTGCAATGCACTGAACACAACATTCTGGAAGATTGACTGCCGTACTGTAAAAGGTATTCTGTAGTCTTACGATTGGTTTGGTAATCCCTCTGTCTATATTTCCAGAGTAGTCTTTTTCGTTCCTTTTCAAACTCCTTAAAGGAAAAGGTCCATCTGAGCACTTGTCACTTCAGGCTCATTAAAAATCAAAGGCGACTAGAGTCGTCTTTAGCTTTTTCTCGACTCTTAAAAATTGAAAAAGCAAGTTGTGTCAAAGCGTCATAAAATTTATTTTAATCAGAGTAATGTCACTATTCCCTCATTGGTCTTAGGTTGAGAAAATGGAGTCCACCAACCAAGGATTTCCCCTTGGGGGAAATCCTAGTCCTTTCTCCTCTTGGGGAGATGTTGGTGCACCTCATATGGCTACATTGTCCCTTCCAGGACTGACAATCGGCTTGCTAGTATGGCTCTTCTTCACCTCTATCATTTAAACCACCGTGATTCTCGAGCAATCAAGTCAGCAACTAGATGATACTAGAGTTACCCCCCAAACTTCTACCTTGTTTGTTTCTCCCTCCCCTCCTTCCTCTTCGCTTGGTGAAGCTGGTAAAGCTAAAAGCCAAGTAACTGAGAAGAAGAAGAAAGGGAAGGAGAAGGAGAAGAAGAACAAGGAGCCAAAGAGGAAAAGGAGAAAACATGCATCATTTAGCGAAAATCCACACACTAAACTGTCCAAACCTAAATCTCCATGTGTCATTTGCAAAGGAGACCACTATCATCGAGATTGTCCTTGCATCCCTCGGATCTTAAGGGACTAGTCTCCTTGTTTGCACAATTCGGTGTCATCAACCTCTGACGATCATGTTGAGAGTACACTGTCAACTAGCGAAAACGAAGTCTCTGGGCAGAAAGGAAAATATAAATTTCCTTGTAGACTGTGTGAAGGTGATCATGCCATCCACCGTTGTCCCTTCCTGGATGAAGCTAAAAGAGACTTGGATAACTATCCTGCTTCACCGCTACGGCTTCCTCCTGGGTACAAGAAGCTCTTGCCGAGTCCATCGCTAGTTGAAAATCCGACTGACACACCTTTGTGTTTAGTCAAAGCATCTATCATTGAAGATAAACCCTGTGAGTCCACTTCGGACCAAAGTCATCAGGTCGAGAGGACAGTCGACCCAGTCTTGTCTTCAGAAGGTCCATCTTCAGATGATATAGTCACCGAAGAGAATGAGGATGACACCGTTCAAATTATTTTTGTAAACATAGACTCCGATGGACATGGGGGAAATCTACCCATTCCTTTATTGCAGGAAGGAAGTTCGTCAGAGTCGTATCCGGCCATTTATTTGGTCCCACCTCCAAGCAACCTAGTTGTTTCCTTCGACTGGAATGTACTAGGAAGACCCCATCTACCGTCTAATGTACCATTTTGAATCATTGTACAAGCTTATAAAATGGTCATGGTCGGTACTATCATAGATGAAGGGGCTTCTGTGAGTATCCTTTCCTCAACTGCTTGAAAAGCAATTGGTTTGCCATCGCTTCTGCCTGAGATGCAAAATCTGACAGGCTTCGACAAAGGAACCAGTGGACCGTTAGGGATCCTTCCAAATTTTCCTATAACTTTGAGAGGGAAAACATTTTATCTGAATGTAATGGTAGTCCAAGGACCTCTATACTACAATATACTCCTTGGGCGTGACTATATTTATAGCATGGGAGCCATTGTCTCCTCACTCTTTCGAGTAACATGTTTTCTACATGAAGGTAGAGTGGTCCAACTCGTAGAACAACTTTCATTCCCCAGCTCAGACATAGCTAATAGTCAAATGCCATCCCTAACTAGTCTTTTCACGCAAGGAATGTCTCATCAATCTCCAGTCCATCCACCTGATGAGCGCGAGTAATTCGGTGGTTGTGACTGAAACCCAGGGGGCATGCACCCTGGTCTGCTTCGGCAGAAAAACCCCAGGTATAAGGTGGGTTCCCACGTAGGAATATGAATAGTCTGAAACACCCGTCCTTTTAGGAAAATGGGATTAGACTAGAATAAGATACCTCCATCAAAAGGTATGCCTTTCCTAACAGAGCAAGTGCTTTGTCTACAAATTGAAGGGTAACCTGGAAACTCTACTTTGTACGTTAAAAGGTAGGCCTTTCCCGATAGAACAAATGTTTTGTCTGCAAATTGAAGGGTAACCTGGAAACTCTACTTCATTATACCTGGGGGCATGCAAACCTTTTCGCACACCATTATGTCACTACCACATCATCCCCGTACATCGTAATCGTAACTTTCAAGAGGTACCTTTACAGTTGTCCCACTCCACAAACCCGATTGCGGTTAGCCCATCTGAGGTCTTCCGTGATTGTGATATCGCAATCGCAAGTTCCATAGGCCTCAAGCTATTTCTGCCTCCGTTTAAATTGCGATTGCGATTAAATCCCCTTTGTTTAAACTGCAATTGCGATCCCATTTCAAAGTGATTATGATTTGATTCCTTCTTATAATTCTGATTGGAATGTTCTCCGCTTGATTGTAATTTCAATTGAAACACCCCCAATTCTAATGTGATTGTGTTATGGCTCAAGTCTGTCCCCGATTTTTATTGTGATGCTAAACTATGTCCTTGATTCTAATGCGATTGCAATTGGATTTAGTTTGATTGCAATTCTGATTGAAATGTTCCCCACTTAATTGTGATTGCAATTCAATCTCTTCCACTGTGATTATGATTTGATCTTGATAAGGAATGTTCCCTGTTTTAATGTGATTTTTTTAATACAGTCCTTGTTTGAGGTGCCATTGCAATATGGCTCAATCCCACTCCAATGGATTGCGATTATGCTGAACTATGTCCCCGATTAAAATACGATTGTGATTTAATGAAACAACTTGCATGTTTTCCTTCGGTCTTATCTTTTTCTTAAAACATAGTTTTGATTTATGTTCTCTTATTCATGGTTTATCATTTTCCATGTATAAACGAATATTTTGATAGCAAAAAAATGAAGAGGACGAAGATACGCACAGAAAGATGGAGGTCAGTTCCATAGAATCTGGAAATGCGAAGATCCTTTGATCGAAATAGGAGGCCAATAAGATAGAATGGAAATTCAAGGGATTATCTCTGAAAATTGTTTTTTTTCAAGATTTGATGGATTTCGTTAATTTCCTCCACGTTGTGCTCAAACTTGTTATTAAAAAAAATATTACTATTTAAACCCACTTAATGGATCAAATTTAAGGGGCATCTAGAATTCAGAAAAGAAAGCCTTTAAGGCTTGGACTATTGTACCTCTTATTCTTTTTAATAGAATATAGGATCTAAATTGATTTTCTTTTACTTACAGAGGCTTCAAATAGTAGAATTTCTTCACATATGGAGAGCTTTGAATGAAGAAAAGGAAGAGGTTGGAGGAGGTCCCTAAAGAATAGCCTAGAGTCAAAAATTGTTTATGGGAGAGATTTTCTTACACTATTGTAGATGTTTTCTCTCAAATAAATTCTAGGCATTAAGGAATGTAAAGAAATTTCAATAAATGATAATTAGAAAATTAGTTGCAGTATCGTAATCATTTCATAGATTTATTATTTGTTTTACTTATTCTATTTTTAATCAGTACAATCGGTATGAATGTGTATTGTTATCAGTTTTGTTATTTTTTGTCGATTTATGCTAAATTTTTTATTTTTGTGAAGTTATCATTGCAAGATTGTCGCTCATTTAAACAAGATTATGGAGAATTAATGGAGATTTATTTTTAACGATAAATAACTATTTATTAATTGTTTACAAATTTTTCTCGATTTAATTTATCTTGAGTTTGAAGAACTATTTCTTTCACTCGATATAAATCACATAATGAATTCATGCTAAGTTAAGAATCTGGATATATGAATGAAAATATTTTATACAACTATTTGTTAACATCTTTTCATTTCATAATTTGTCTTCATCACTTGTAAGATATTGAACTATTTTAGTATCTTGCAAATATTTTAAATCCAAATTCAAATACATTCTCTTGCCTTTCTCATTAATATTTTTTCTCTTCGTTAAGAATAAGAGTATTCTTACATTGGCCAATATAGATTATGTTTGCATTATAGGGTAGAATAATTGTACACTAGTTAAATCTTTCATATGTTATCCGTAGAAGTCCTATTTTTGAGGCAATGATTTAGATTGGTTTGGTTGTTCCACAAAAACAACTTAATGGTCATTCCTCTTGCCTGGTCAGCTAGAAGAATCAATCCAATGTCCCGAGCTACTATCAATTAAAGGAAAATTTAAAGGTTGTAGCGATTGGGAAATGGTAACTAGACCTAATTTAACCATTAAAAGCAACTACCCTAAATGGAAAAGGAGTTTCTTTAAGGTCTAGAATGGGTGGTTATCCCCCATGTTGGTGCATTTAATTTCGAGGCATCAATAAAACCATACTTAGAAACATCATCTACCAAAATCATGAAGAATACCATATGTAGTGGCGACAACAACATGAAAAACATCCATCATGAATAATTTCTAAATTCTCTCCATATAAGCTGCAAATCTCTAACACATGAATTATGCAAGTAGCTATAACCATACACAACCATGATACTAATATGCATGGCACCATCACATGCATAATATCATCAAGTCAAGATGCAAAATACTAGCCATCTGCATGTCAACTAATGTAGGTAGCAGATAAACCATGCACAACCAAAATGTAAGCTCCTGCAAAAACCTGATGTCAAATAAGCACATAGCATGGAATGCATAACCAACTCCTCCAAGGACACATGATTCCATCAAAACCACTGAAATACTAGAAGCATATGAAGTTCTCCTCCAGAACATGTACCATCTCCACTCGTCACAACAACTTTTGCAGATATATCTTTAGTACCAAAAATCCACCGTCAAAAGATAAACATCATCAAAACCCTAAAAGAATTCTTAACAGGAAGATATATTCACATATACTTGACTAGTTATGGAAACACCAACAATTATTCTACATGCAAAACAAGATGCACCATATCTCACCCTAAGGCCATGCAGGCCTCTGTTTTGTCTTGTCAATTTTTGTTGCTCCTTCTTCCTCCAAGCTTTGAGTGGTTACTCTCTTACATGTGGACATCCAATTGTCATCTTGTTTGGCCTACTTTTCATATACTTTATTATTTCATTAATTGGCCTTAAGTGTCTTGGAGTCTTTCAATCGATGTCCATATGACCAACTATATGTATCCTTTGATATGACCAAGAAATGGATGAAAATACTTGAATCTCTTTATCTTCCTTTGACTCCTCATTGCATGCAACCTTCATTCAATAGCCTTCTGGTAAAAATCATTACATAAGTATCAATAGCCATAAAAATTACCATTATACCTTACTTTGGTTGAACTCCAAGAAGTGGGTTTTCTTGCTTTCTTTTTTTCTTGATAGGACGTTCCACACCATGGATTCTCTTGTTGCACGGATCTAGAATTTGCTACAATATGTCCTAGCTTATGGCAGTTGAAGCATCTCACATATGAAAAGGATATAATTTTTTTTCTTAGCATAACCTTGGGCACATATTCCTTGAGCTCCTTTGATTGTTGTTTGTGTTGATGGCTCTCCTTCTTACTTCTTTTGCAACTTCTATCATCGGTTATACAAGTGGCTATAAAAAACACTATTTTCTCCTTTGAGCATGCTGATATATGACTTGATAGATGAGGAAGTGATTTTCTCCCCTAAATCATTCTTTAGTGAAACCACTTCTTATTCCAATCTCCCAAACGCTTCCCCCTTTCCTCTATACCAATTTGTCATTTCTTCCTCAATATTATTTGCCTCTTTAAGATGAAGTTTAAATCCATTGATCTCGTCTCTTAATCCATTCACCTTCTCATCAGAAATCTGTAAAATTATTTGATGATCCTTAAATGAAGAGGCTACTTTATCAACTTCAGTAGCTAGTTCTTTTATTATAGCGATTGTTAATTCATATTCGAACTTAACAAGAGAAAATACATCTTATCTCCACTATTTAGCTCAATAGAATCATCAAATTCATAATTAAAAACTTCTTTCGAAATATTACCTTGTGACACAAATGTTTTGGCTAAAACTTCAAAATTTTCTACTTCATTTTCAATGGACTGAATCTTTTCCTTCTTCAAACCCTTTTTCTTTTGGGACACCATTTTCTTGCTTTTGGCCATGATCAACAATATTCTCTCCAAGAAGTCAACCATCACCGGAGAGTGCCAACTCTGATACCAATTATTGGAAACTAGATCACTACTAACCAGGGGGGCGTGAATCAGTAGTGATGGACTTTATATCAATTTTTACTTTTTACCATATTATTAATTTTCCACACATGTCCAAAATATTATCTTATCAAAATATGAAATCAACAATAAACTTGAAGGACAATAAACATGGAAAACGTCATCACAAGAGCACAAGTATTTTTGGTTCAAACCATTTTGGGAGAAAACCACCCTATTTTTGTTGTGCTACTTACTCCATATATTAATATGCTGAACAAGATTTTACATGGATTAAATTACACCCATAAGCCAAAAGACGTGGCTTGTATTATAGTATGCTGGCACCTATCAATTAGGAAGAATGTTTCTCTCACATATCTACATAAATCTATCTGCTTGGAGCATCCACAACCAACGACCCTTGCCCCAAAACCATTGGACTATCCAACACCGATTTGCTTGATAAATCTATTCCTTCTATTGAATACATCAAATCAATGTCTACTTTTAAGCCTCCATGCCCTCACATCTTCCATGTTGACCATGTTTCATAAATATTTCATACTGGGCTCTCAATTTGCTTAACAAGAGCAATCCAATAACACCATCATTCTGCAATATAAAATCTGAATAAAAAATATGACCTAGATAGGGGAAATCTCACTTCAAATTTATGCACACTAATACACCACAATCTTCCAATCCTTCTCCACTCTGGCTACTTCCATATGCAATACAAAAACTATGAAATTATCCTCAAATCAATGTCTGAATTTTTCATACACAATTCTGATAAAAGACTGCAAAAATATGTGAACATTTGTTGCAATATATACTCACTCTCAATGCCATCATAATCACATATCGTCACACTGCCAATAAGACCAACCAACAAACAACACTTTTCTTTTTATTTTTCTTTTTACATAAGTAAAAGAGAAATTATCCTTAAGAATTCGCTATGTGAATACCATAGACAAATACCATGGTTATGCCAATAACCTTGATACTTGTACCATGGTAATATGAAAACCGACACTTGAGTAAAATAACTTGGTTATGTCAATACGAAGGACACATGTACCATAGTAATATCCAAACTAGTACCATGGGAAAATTTCATGATTATGTCAATACTAAGGACACTTACACCATGGTAATATCTAGACCAATACCATGGGAAAATACCTTGGTTATGTCAATACAAAGGATTCATGTACCGTGGTAATCACCAAAATAATACAATGGACAAATACCATTGTCATTTCAATACCAAGACTATCTCAACCAAGATAATATCACATGCCAACCTACTCCACACACACATACCATTACCATGGTAATGCCAATACCAAGAGTACTTGTACCATGGTGATACTCTACTCATAAAATATGTAAGAAGCGCAAATTAGCCAGAGAAAATTCACCAAAACAGAGTATGTCTCCTCTGTGCACAATTGATCATTATGGGAAGTACAACACACCACCATCCAAATCTATTCAACAATATTATCACAATAACATGATCATAGGAACCATGACATCCTAGTCTCACATTTTGTATGCAACATCTGTAAATCATCTCTCCATCCTCACATCTACATGTTAGTATCCATGTCAAGGACCATATACATAGATGACCACGAAATAAAAACCACATCTAGCCACACATGCACATGGATAACTGAGTGACATGCAACCCATGCTACCATGTCGACATCAATTCCAACCAACAACACATCTGCAAAAACACATCAATGCCAACACCAAATTAGTGAGAATAGAGGATGAGGTAGAGCACTATAGGCTTCCCAACTACCTTGACTTGGTTGATTTTAGAGTTCCTTTATTAATTTAAATTCTACCTCTAGCTCTTCTTCTCTTTGAAAATTTTCTGTATTTTTTAATTTAATATGAGTCTTCTATCTCAACATCAATTTGTTTAGGTATATGTCACTTCAAGCTCTTCTCCCTCACTATAGGGGTTTTGATATCTATTCTTTGTTTCATTTTGATGCCTAGCCATGTTTCTTGATTTTCTATTTTATCAAGCTCTGGCTTACTTTCATGAATATGAGGTGAAAAATTGATATCCCCTCTTTGATTTAAAATTATATGATCAGTTTCATATTTCCATTTCCCTCCTTGATGAAAGAAACACTCCCACATCATTTGTTCAACTTGAGGGAGGGATTTTCTAATATTCATGATGAACATCCCACCAATTCTTTCTAACTTAAAAATATACCCTCTGCGTGTAGGAACAAAATGATCTTGGTCAACATTTAGAATTTTCCATATAACTTAAAGATAAAATATCCTCACATGCAAAAATATTGGAAAACAAAATGGTGGTGCTTTAGTCCAATATAGTCTTATCTAGGTGTAATCTTCAAACATATACCCGTCCCCCACTCTAGTTTCCTTACTGAGCTACAAAAAATCTTTTTCATCTAGAAAACTCATTAGAGGATGCTTATTTTTCAAAATAGTAAATACACTGGCCATAAATGATGAGAAGTAATAAGAAAATCCCTCAATTTTTTCCTTCATTCTAACAACACTAGGCAATCCAATCACATTTTTTATTTAATTCATTGAATCCCACATATTTAGATGTAGATGGCAAAACTTATTGTTGGTGTCCAAGTGTGAAAAAATTATTCAACCCCCTTTTCCTACATTAATTAATCAATCTGGGTGCGTGCACTTTTCAAGGTAGTCCGCAAGCAAGGATAATTTTAGGGGTGAATGTTCGCCCTTTGGCGAAATTAAGGGGTTTTAAATTTTTAGTGGGCGAATATTTTGTATCATAGTACATTTTTACAAATCACCTCAAATAGCCCACCTTATTTTAAGGGAGAGGGTAAAAAATGTAAATTTAGCCCTTGAAATTAGGACTTACAACCTTCCATTCGCCCATTTTCAAGAATAGGTTTTATTTAAGTGAATCCATTCACCCATTTTCAAGAATAGGTTTTATTTAAGTGAATCCTATGGGCCAAATACCATATTTATAAAAGAGGTATGGTAAATTAATAAAAATATAAATAAATGAGAGGTATGGTAAATAAATAAAACATTTTTTATATTTACTTAATAATTCACCTTATATACATGTAAGGGTGTAAACAAATAAAAATATAAGTAAAGTGGAGGTATGGTAAAAAAATAAAACATCTTTTTATACTTACTCAAAAGGTATGGTAAATAAATAAAAATATAAATAAACTAGACGTATCGTAAATAAATAAAACCTCTTTTTATATTTAGTCCATAACCCTCGTTCTATTTATGAAGGCTCAAGAAAGAGGTTTTATTTAAGTGATTCCTATGGGCCAAATACCATATTTGTAAAAGAGGTATGGTAAATTAATAAAAATATAAATAAACGAGAGGTATGGTAAACAAATAAAACATTTTTTTATATTTACTCCATAAGTCACCTTATATTTACGAACACTCAAAAAATGGGTTATATTTAGGTGAAACCTATGGCCAAAATACTATGGGACAAATACCATGGACTAGATTGTTATTAATACCATGCAAAAAACCATTATAAAAATAAAAATGGCACATGGTATTGACCCATGGTATTCACCAAAATGGCACATGGTATTGACCCATGGTATTCACCTGGAATGTAGCCTATTTAAATGGGGGAATTAAACCACCATGTAGCCTATGCTAAGATTCACTAGGACTTTACAAAGTTTTATTATTTAGTGAAAGACTTGCCAAGATCTTACAAGATTTTATAATTGAGTAAAATATTCGCCATGCCATTCGCCAAAAAATTATATATACATATTATATTATTGATAAAATCGCCTTCCATTTTTCCTATATACCATGGAGATTCACCCATTTATTATATTTATAAATTTGGGGGGGTTCTTAAAATTTTCCCTGGTTCATGTCCTTCTGATTTTTTCAAAAATAGCACGCTGGCTTCAAGACGATATACTAGAGCCAATCCAGATCCGGATCCTCCTCATATCTACGAAAACCCCAATTTGATTCCAAGACTCCTTCGTCAGGAGAGCTCTATAACTCCTAGTGAAAATCCCATTCATGTCCTGACATCTTTGATTATCTTGAAGAGCTTCAGTTTGATGGACAGTTTGAAATATCATTGTTCAAGACCAAATCCGAAAGGGCTGTGGACTATACTGTCCCCAATCCATAGTTTCTTGTAGACCTAGAAACTGAAAGGGCTAACCAGTTAATTGAAAATTATATTGTGACAAAGCTTCAAACTCAAATTGTTAATTCCCTACAAGATGCACACACTCATCCAACACCTCCAAGACAAAATCCACCAAGAGTGATGGCAACCCGTTTCGCACTTCTTGTGTTGCATCAAGTTCTAGATGATATTCCCACTGATTATCAAAGAAAAATCCCTTTGTTTGATGGTGCCCCTCATAGCGTTACCACTCAGCAACATGTGGATAGAATTGCAGATTTCCATGACCTTCATGAGATCGATGCAGAAAATGTAGTAATGAGACTCTTTGTTCAGACATTTGCAGGTGAAGTTAGGAAATGGTTCAGAGGTTTGCCGGTTGCACATATCGCCACCTTGGCCGAACTGAAAAGATAATTTTTAGACCATTGGGAAGTGAAGAATAATCCTCTTCAAATTCTTGTTCAGTATGAGCAGATCAAACAAAACGTTGGTGAGTCGGTCCAAGACTACTGCATTAGATTCAATTCCGTTTATAATGAAATTCCTGATCATCTAAGGCCACCTGTGGGACTAGCCATGATGAAATTTCCGGATGGTTTTGATGTTGACATGGCTTATCAACTAAGAGAGAGATAGCCGGCCACGATGGAAGACATGCAAAAAATCACGGTCAGCGTTGAAGCAAATCTGTTGTCTAAGAGAGCTAGAGCAAAAGTAGAAAAGAAGGTCACAGTCAAGGAAGAGTCTTCCTCGATGGATCAATTACTCAAGGGTGAAACTCAACAAACCTAAGCCACAAGTTAGAAATCCTAACTTTCGTGGCTAGCAGCAGCCATAATATAGGATAAGGCAGAGAGATCAACGAGCCGAAGATCAAACAACACAGCAGCCAGTACAGCCACCTCTGTAGCAAAACTTTGTGCACGGATCGGAGTCTGACGAGGAAGGGAAGGTAATAGGGGAAGAGAACCACTTCTTACTCCTGATGATTTTATTACTTACATAACTGAAGAGGAGGAGTATGTGGAAAGCTCAGCTACACACAAAGATGCAGATTTCATTCTAGCAAGTGACAGTTTTGGAAGAAGAATCAGAGGAGTATCAAAGAGGCTATATGAATGCTCTGTGCACTCAGTAGCGGCAATATTCAGTTAGAAACAGGGATGTGCTAGTTAACCCAATTCAGAAGAGTAAGGAAGTTTCGGCATCAAAGAGAGATTCGTCAGTTGCACAAAAGAAAGGCAAAGAGGCACTTGGACTTGACAACAGTAATTCACCATCAGCAGAAAAATCAAGTCAGCAAATTGTATCGAGAGAAAAGGAAAAGAAAGAAGCCCCGGTCAAAGAGGTAGAAAAGACTTCCACTTTTAGTTTAGAAAATGAAATTTCTAAATTGATGGCATCCATTCCCTTGACTGAAATAATGAAGAACAACAATTATAGAGGGCAAGCTTCTAAAATTTTGAACTGTGATCCAATGTTTGATATGGTGAATGTCGATGTTGATCAACTTGAAATGATCTTTGGACCAGTGTTGAATGGTGAGTCTCTAGACGATGATGTGCCACCTTTTTATACCAGTTTAAGATTGCATGATTTTGTGTTACACAATGCCATGTTCGATTCCGGAGCTTCTCACAATCTCATGCCCAAGGCTATCATGGATAAGCTGGATTTGGACACCACCCGGAAATACCATGATCTCTATTCATTTGATTCCAACAGAGTAAGATGTATCGGGCTCATCAAAGACTTGGTTGTAAGTCTAGATCAAATCCCAGTGAAGAATGTTTTGATGGATATTGTAGTAGCGGATATTCCTCCTAGGTTCAGCATGCTTCTTTCCAGGTCTTGGGCAGTGAAATTGAAAGGGACACTACAACTTGATTTTTCCTATGCAACAATTCCGGTGGTTGGTCAGATGAGAAAACTGTATCGGGAACAAAAATGAAATACATGATTACAAGCAAGGAGAAACCCATTAATCATCCAATTAATTATGTACGTACAGATCTCGAGTCTTTTATTTTGTATTCAGATAGTTTTAACGATGTATATAGTTAGTTAGTTGAAGCAAAAAGTATTCTAGAAATAGTATAAAATTTCAGAGAAGTTTTGAAGAAAGAAGGACGAGAACAACAAAACACCATTGAGAAATCAGCTGAAGGTAATGGACAGCAAGCAGGAAAAATAGAGCCAACAGAATTTGAGCACTTGGGAGAAGAGGAAGAAGTTTTGTGGACCATGGATTTCGATGGAGCAGTGCGAAATGATGGCATTGAAATTGGAATTTGGGTACACAGTCCTTTCTCCGCCCCGAACAAGGTGCCTATTAATGTGCAGGTATGCTCTTACAAATTAGCTTTTGATTGTTCAAACAATGAGGCTCAGTATGAAGCTCTGATTGCTGGCCTAAAGATTCTAAGAAAGCTGAATGATAAGAGGATTGCAGTATATGGCGACTTCGAATTGGTGATTAAGTAGGTCAAAGGAGAATATCAAGCAAAGCATTCTCAGATGCGGGCTTACCGGAATGCAGTCCTAGACATCCTGAAATTATTTTCGGAATATACCTTGACATGTGTTCCTCGTGTTCAAAACAACATTGCTGATGCTCTTGCTAAGGCAGCCAATAGTTTGAAGATTCCAATGAACTCCAGTAATAAATTTGAAATCCATGTTAAGCATCGTCTTACTGTTCCTGACAATTAGAGGTATTGGCAAGTCTTCCAAGATGATGAGGAGATTGATGATTTTTCAGCAAAACAAATGTAAGTTCAAAGAGACCTCAATTGATGAAGAAAATGATGATGGAAAAGATGAGGTGTAGATCATTCAAATGGACATATTACAGCTGAAGGATAACATCATCCCTAAAGGTTTGATACCTTTAGAAGAACTCTTTGATCAAGATGACATAGCCCGCAAACCAACATTGCAACCAACCGAGAAGGGTGTTGAAGAGGTCAATATCGGAACAGCTGCTAATCCTAAAATGGTAAAACTGTCTAAAGCATTGCCACAAAAGATGAAAACCAAATATATCAATTTGTTGTCCTCATTTGCTGACGTGTTTGCTTGGGATTATTCTGACTTGAAGACAAACAATACTAATATCATTTAGCACATTATACCCATTAAGCCTAATCAGAAACCTTTTAGACAGAAGTTGAGAAGACTAAATCCAAAACTACTGACATCAATTGAAAAGGAGATAAACATGTTGTACAAATCAGGAATCATCATTCCCATCAGATTTTTGGATTGGATCTCCAATTTGGTGCCCGTGCAGAAGAAGACAGGTCAGATTCGCTTGTGCATCGATTTTAGGAATCTCACTAAAGTTTCATTCAAAGATAACTACGCACTGCCCAAAATGGATCATATACTTCAGCGAGTAGTTGGAGCATCTATTATGTCACTGCTTGATGGTTATTCTGGATATAACCAAATTTCAGTCCATGAAGATGCCCGAGACAAGACAACATTCACTACTCCATGGGAAAACTTTCACTACGCTAAAATTCCTTTCGGTTTGAAGAACGCAAGTGCCACCTTTCAGCGGGCAATGGACTTGGCTTTCGCAAATGAGAAGGATGTCTTTTTGGTTGTATACCTTGATGATCTGACGGTGTTTTCCAAATCTGATGAAGAACACATGTATCATCTGAAAATTGTCCTTCAAAAGTGCAGAAAATATGGTGTATTCCTAAATCCGAGAAAGAGCTTGTTTGCCATGGAGGAGGGCAAACTTGGGCACATCATCTCAAAAGATGGTATTCGTATTGATCCTACACGTGTATATGCAATTCAGAAAATTGATCTGCCCCAGAATAAGAAGGAGATTCAATCTTTAAATGGTAAGATGAATTTTATACGCCGCTTTGTGCCTAATCTTGCTGAACACTTATGAGAGATTACCAACATGCTTAAAAAGGACAGCCAAGTTAAGTGGACGGAAGAGGCAGTCAAATTTTTCAACTTAGTCAAATTGGCTCTTTCCTCAGCTCCAGTTCTAATCTGCCCGAAATACACTCAGGATTTTATATTGTTTTCATTTGCTTTGGAGCATACTATGGCAGTGGTGTTGATGCAGAAAAGAGATGATGTCGAAAGACCAATTGCGTTCTTCAGCAGAACTATAAGAGATGTAGCCTTAAAGTACAATATCATTGAGAAGCAAGCTCTCGCACTTGTGAAAGCATTGAAATATGTTCGGGTATACATTCTGCATTCTCATATTTTGGGTTATGTACATAATGTTGTTGTCAAAGATGTTTTAGTGCAGACCGATCCAGAAGGAAGACGAGGCAAGTGGATTGCAACTTTGTTGGAATATGATGTGGAGATAAAGCCAAAAAAGTTGGTTAAAGGACAGGGATTGGCAAAGCTAATGAATGAATCAAACTTGCACGCCTTAGACATAAATCTGATCGCTGCTATGTCCGATGAGAATGAGGAAGGTTCGTCAATTCAGGTATCTGAAATGTTTTCTCTTTCTCCATGGTATTCAGACATCATATATGTGCTGCAAAATTTGTTGCCACCACCTGGCATGACTAGAAACAAAGCTAGAACTCTCAAATTAAAGGCTGCCAAGTTTTGCATTCTAAATTCTACACTTTATTGGAAAGATCTCGGTGGTGTTCTTTTGAATTGTTTGGTGGAAGAAGAAGCAAAGCAGGTCATGGAGGATTTCCACGAAGGGGATTGTGGTGGTCACCTTTTTTGGAAAACAATAGAAAATAAAGTTTTGAGAGCAGGATACTATTGGACAACATTGTTTGTTGATGTGTATAAGGTTGTCAAGAGCTATCATAAATGCAAGATTTTTGAAGGAAGGCAGAAATTACAGCCTTTGCTGCTTAAGCCCATTGAGGTGAGTACCCCTTTTCAACAATGGGGGTTGGATTTCATTGGTGAAAATCATCCCGCTTCTTCCGGTTAGCATCGATGGATTCTCACGGCAACAGATTACTTCACGGAATGGATCGAAGCAATTCCCACCAGACAAGCTATAGATACGGTAATTATTTCATTCCTTGAAAATAACATCTTGTCTCTCTTTGGTTGCCCGAATAAATTAATCACTGATAACACAACAACTTTCAAATTGAAAAGGATGGTAGAGTTTTTTCCTAAATATCACATCATTTTGGGTCACTCAACTGCCTATCATCACAAGGCAATGGATTGGCAGAGTCCTCTAACAAATCTTTGGTCAATATCATTAAGAAGCTGCTGGAAATCAAAAAGAAGAGCTGGCATAAGAAGTTGGTAAATGCACTTTGGGCAGATCAGGTTAGTCAGAAGAAATCCATTGGTATGTCCCCCTTTGAGCTTGTGTATGGAGTTGATGCCTTGTTTCCTACCTCTCTTGCAGCCCCGTTAGTCAAACTCCTTTAGGAAGCGAGCAATGAAGATGATCCTATGCAGAGAAGATTGAATCAGATGTTCCATTTGCAGCAGACTAGAGAAGAAGTCTTCCAAAACACATCCAAGTTGCAGGAGAAAATTAAGAAAATTTATGACAGAAAAGCAAAGGCAGACAAATTTCATCTGGACGATGTAGTACTGACGTGGGATGCGAGGAATGAGGAAAAGGGTAAGCACGGTAAATTCGAGAATCTCTGGAAAGGTCCCTTCAAGATTGTAGCATATCGGGGTCAGAATGCCTTTCCTCTGAAGGAAATGAACAGGGAATATTGTCCAGGAGGGCCGATCAATGGTTGGTTGCTCAAGCGGTACCACTTCTGAGTTGTTTCTACTACCTCCATTGTCACTGTAAATACCATTTTATTTCAATTTTGGTTGGAGTTTGTCTAGTCAGTCTTTGAGTCATTTTAAGTCCAAATTTGAGTCAATTCGAGTCAAGTTTCAGTCAATAAATGAGTCAAGAGTTTCATGTCGTTTGTCAAAATGATGACTCCATAGCCCAATGGATGAAGGCACTCTCTACTCTCCCAAAGATCTGCCATTCTTGGCATCTCCAAGGAGCTACCATCCCCCATTGGAGCCAATGTTAGAGTCAGTCTTGTCGGTCCTCCATCAGAGATCAAAACTCTTTCTACATTTCATTTTTAGGTGTCTCGCTCCATTCACTCAGCTGCATTCCATTAGGGACATGCCATAATCTGCTAAAAAGGTCATGTCAGTCATTTCCCCTCATGTCTGGCACATGCTGGCTTATGTCTTTTGTCAAGGTTCACTAAAGTCCACGATAGTCAATATTTAATCTTTTAATGGACGAGAGTCATTTTCAGTCATTAGGTCTAGGGATAAGATAAATTGGTCTTCAAACATGTCCAATAAAGCCATGCAGGCCAGAGGGAGGCCCTTACAAAGTTATGATTCAGAGATTTTCATCGTCATGTTGACAAATTACGACTGTTCTTCAAAACTCTGTTTTGAAGAAAAAGTCAAATAGTGTGTCATTTGTGATAATTTTCAAAACAATCTCCAGTTGATTTCTTCAGGTGCAGTCATGGTTTCCTTGGCCAAATGCCATGTCATGCGACCCCTGCAAAAGTGCTAGAAAATTTCATCATTTTAGCTAAAAATTCAAAGTGAAAGGTGAAATTCAGTGTTGCATTAAATCAGTGAAAAGTGTTAAAACGAAACATTAGTAAAATGGGTTTTGGAGAAGAAAAAATCAAACCCATGACTTCAAAGCCTTTATATAAAAGTTTCCACAAGAAAAAAAGTCATTGTGAACACCAAGGAAGAGAGAAACATTGCAAAGTGAGTGTGATAGTGCAAGCATGCATTTGGAGTGAGTTTGGAGTCATTTTCAGGAGCGCGGCGCACACACAGAGGGGCGTGGCACACATAGGGAGTGTGGCACACAGAGCACGACCCCGCAGTGTAAAGTTAACATGAGCATGACGCATATACCGAGTGTGGCGCACTGGGTTTGTTGTGCGGCGCACACCCACAGAGGCCCGAATTTTTGCCAAACTTGCAACCAATCATTTTGGAACCCTTCAAATTGGCAGGTGGGCTCTATATCTTGGCTTGCTCATCAAATTTTATGGAATGTAGTGATGGCTCATGTCCGTTTAGAGTTGCAATAAAAACGCCTAAAACCTACCACTAGAAAACATCAAAGCCATTGTTGCTAGGGTTGCAAACTTGTGGTATTGATGCCAAGGCTCCTCTTTCACCTCTCATCTTTTCACTCCTTTCCATTGTTCCCTTCCCCCCATCCCATTTTTCCCTATTTTCCCTACCCTAAAACATTACTAAACCCATATTCCCTATCCCTCCACTCATTGGTCAAGGTAAACCCCAAAACCCTACCCTCCTACATATCCCTAAACAAAATTCCCCCCCATAACCCCTATTCCCATCATATTATTCCCCTTCCTAACACTCCCTTTTTGCATTGTTCCCCTTGGTGGCAGATCTAACAACAACACCTAGTTTCATACCATCATCAAAGGGTAGTCCAAGCATAGTACACATACAACAGTCATGGCATCTGAGCATTCATCAGAGTATGAGATGGAAACACAAAGTGATTCATCCTCGAAAGAACAGGCTCCCCGGAGACATCACAAAAGTGGCAAACATGTTAGGGATGAGCCAACCACCCTCACTGAATTGCAGGTCTGCCCTCTTGCTATGTCATGTTTCCAGCATCTATCATGTTTTTAATTTTGTCAAAGGGTGGCTAATGTTCGAGTTCATCATGAGTTGGCCCGTCTTTTTGTGCTTCACCTACATGGAGATCACTTTATCTTGGTCGGTGTCACCTTCACACTGACACCTGAAACTGTCTCATTAGCAACCGACATACCGAATGTTGGAGAACCATGGCACAAGAAACAGAAAGTTGATTGGCAGCATTATGGGCCTTACATTAAGGCCAGTTTCTTGAGGCAGCTCACAAGAGTCTTTCCATTCCGATATTTGAAAGATGAATATTCTCCACTCATGAAGTTGATCATGAAGTACTTCAGATGTGAGGGGAGGTTATCTCGTCTATATACCTATCAGATCAGGTTGCTCATGCACTTTACTAGGGTATGGATAATGAACATCCCATATTTCATTTGCAGGAACATAGAGAGGATGAACACCTTCATGTAGCACAAGACCCCTTAGCAGCAACTTAATAGTGTTTATCACTTTGCTCTTATTAAGATCTTGGTGGTTCATCAACTGGGATTTTAGGGAATTACTTGGGATGATTTCATCTCCCGTGAGCTCTTCAGCACTTCATAGGTATTATCAGAGGTTGAGCATGAGGGTGAACCTTCTGGTTGGTATGAGCGCCATCATATTGCTAGTGTGCCAGTTTTCATCACATATCATAAAGGCCCTAGACATTTGTTTGCACTGGCAAAGCGAGTGTTATCTCCACCAGGGGTGGAAGGGGCCTCGCTTCCTCCATAAGAATCACAGGAAAAAGACAAAGGCAAGGAGCCAATGCAGGATGAGGGGCCTTCAAGTGAGTCATCAGGTGAATGAGAGACCGAATTCGTTCTCCTTCATGATGATGATACAGATACAGAACCGACAAGTGCACAACTTAAAGAGATATTCCAGGAGCATCAAGCAGAGATTCAAGCCTTGTCAATTGATTTGGAAAGAGCCAAATGGAACACGAAATATCTGGAGTAGAGGAACAAATAGCTGGAGGATCAGCAAGTGATCATGGAGCTACAAAACATTCGTGAGCATCGCCAAGATGCACAAAGGAGAAGAGTTGATTTCACATCATTAGAGCAAGAGATTAATGAGGATCACGAGGCCAATCTCGAGAGAGTTAACATGCACTTGGAGAGGCTTTTGGACAAGGCCAACAAGGACCATGCATTACTGAGACACATGGCTTTCCACTACATGGCACGAAACAAAGTGTGCAAGGCTCGAATCAGGAATTTGAAGGCGAAATTGAGGAAGACAATCAAGAAGCAAAAGAGGCAAAGGGAGCTTGATCGACTTCAGATATTGGCCGAAGCCTATTTGGCCCAGCATAACACTTGATAAGGAAGCTCCAGCCCAAATTTCAAGAAATTTTGGGCAATTTTGGTCACATCGAAAATTTTTGGTCACAACACAGGTTTTTTCTCCCTGTGCGCCACGCTACTGGCGCGGCGCTTAGGATTGGGAGCTCCAAATCACAAATGGCTTGCATTTTTGGATTCAGCATGAAAAATCATGCTTGCTAGTGCATGGACAAGAAATTTGGGCATGATTTGAGTCCCCAGGAGGTCAAAAACACTCAAAAAATGACCTCTCTGCCCCTATTTTGACACACAGGAAGCAGTCTTGGGAGAATGAAGTTTTGGAGAGGAAAATGAGCACCAAATTCAGAAATTCAACTTGGGTTGGAAAGTAGACAGGCCAGGCTTTCCATCGAGCACACTTGGGCATAATTTGGACTCATGCAGTACCTCCAAATCGCCTCCAAAGTGGCGCCATGCATATAGATTTGGGCGCGACGCATATAGACCCAAAGGCCAAAATCACTTCCGCTCCACGACATTTCGATTCACAACTTTCTCCAAGTGGGCCCGCTCATTTACACTATACTTTTCTCAGCAACTAAGGCAAATTTTAAAAAGTATTTTCACTAAAGGTGGGCTCCTATCCAAGTGGCAAAGGAAGGTGAGCAGTCACCCAAGCCATTTGTCACTTCTGTAACACTACACCTGTAACTAATGGTTGGCTTTCCATTTTGAGTTTGTAATAATTTGAAAAAATCCCCAACTATGGGTCGTTCTATTTCCCAATGGCATAGTCTATTTATTGTAAGCAACACTATTTGCAAATGGTTGGAATTTCTGGGAAACTGTGGGAGAGACACCCAGTCACTCACTGTACATTTTGACAGAGAATTAATGAAAGGTTGCAGCTCTAGTTCATGAGATTCCTGTGGCGTGAGTTTAGCAAATGTATCTTCTTTATGTTTCATATGTATTTTGTTATGCTTCATATTTTCATTCATATTCATTTCCAGTGAAAGCTTTCTAAGTAAAAAGGGAGAATTCAGTGTATTGCTCTGCCTTGGGATAGTTTTCACGCTCTATGTTTTCTTCTGTTGAAAAGGATTCATGTATTTATGCCCTTTTCACACTCTTAAACAATCTCTCCACTCCATATATTTCAAATCTAATTTCTAGACTTTCTGCCTGTCTTGCCTCACAAAATAATCTGTGTCTTTGAGTTAAATTCTCTGCTCATGCTGTTCCTTAGCGCCCACACATCCCAGAAAACTCAGTCATTTTTCAAAATACCTCTATCATATTTATTTACCTAGCCTAAAATCAATATTCATTTTTGAGTCATATCAGACCCTATTTTTTATTTTCCTGAGTGTGACCCGGAGAGAGCCCTCTCCTATTCTGGTAGGGCTAGCTACCAGAAAGAGCGTGGTTTGTGGTTACCCTGAATTTTGCCTTCCTTTAGCCTAAGGCAACTTTAGGTGCTAACAAAGGGAACTCGTGTTGTGGGTGTATATAGAACTGACAAATTTTAAAATAACATATTTGAGGTGCTATTTATTGTTCAAGGACTGGGGCATTGTGTTCTTAGAACATCATATTTTTTTTTAATCTACAAAAATAATTTTTCCATGGTAAATCATGTTCTATTTCTCTTTAGTTCATGTATGGATATAAAGCACCAACATTTTTAAATTGTAAATGCATCATCCAAAAAACATTCATTAAAACATCCACCCACCCACCTCTGTTATTATCCTCTTCTACAAATGGAGTTTTGGGATATTTTTATAGGGTCTTCAACAAAAACCTTTGCTAGAAGGTATTTTCCTTATAGTTTCGAGTCAAAATATTTCTATTATTCTAGCATAAGAGCTAGGATATTTTCCACATTTCTTAGGGTTTCTGTAATTTTTGTCGATTTCCCTTGTATTGATTTCTCCTATTGGTGTTTCGTCTTGTTCAAGGGATTTGGGTAGGTTATCTTATGCCTTTCTCTTAGGAGTGACTTTCTCCATATATTTTTTTCCTTATCTATCTATACTCATCAATTCCTTAAGGTGTTTTTATTCCTCATTTTTTGTTGAGAGCACAACATATTTATTTCCTATATTATTCACTTGACCCATAGCTTGAATTAGTTTACTTTGGAAAATTTCCTCCTACTGTTCACTTTCTGAGAACTCTCCATGTCCTCCTTTTTTGTTAGGGCCCAGATCTCATCTTTATTAGCAAATAAATCTCAAGAAATTTTCCCATACTCATCGCATCAACTGCATCAGAATGGTACATGTTCATAGTCTAGTGGTTATCTCCACACCTCATTGTGATGTTCTATATCTATGGATTGAAGTAGGGGTCTATATAATATTCATGTAAATTGATATCCTTATATAAGAATGACAAAAAACTTGCTTTGTTGTATGAGCTATTTTGAAAAATATTTCAATAGATGTTGGGAACGAGTTCCCCCAAGGATAGTCTTGGGGCTAAAAGCCCATGCTTTGAGGCAATTTCTTAATAAAGTTGTAAAGTCTCCACATTTTTTGCTCGTGGAGGGTGAAGGTGTCAAGAGTCATAAAGGGTTGTCCACCCTTATTTTGTAAAGTGTGAAGTCAGTTGTAAAGATCCATCCATGGTCCATGAACCGTTGGATTGTATAAAAAGGAGCTAAGTAAGCTCTAAGTAGTCTTGAGTTGAAAGACATGTTTTTGGGTCTTGGTAGAGATGTCTAAGTATTTCGGATCATAGCATAGGTAGAGGGTCTATAGCTGAGTGCATAGAGGTTTAGGGTGGATGTTCGTAGCTATGTGTGGAGACCCCTGCAGTTGTGTGCACAAGGCGAATAGAGTATGTACTAATATGAAGATATCAATAAAGAGAAGTATTCTGGAAATTATGTGTATTTATGACTTGTTAATGCATCTGGTTATATTGTGTTCTGGATTTGATCTACTATGTTCAAGTGATGCGCGAATGTATGTGACTGTATTGGTTAATTGAACGCAAATAAGAATATCTATTTACGTGGCAGCTAAGTGTGATTATTTAGTAAGATAATAAACACTTAAGGTAACTTAGGAACCTATACAATACACTATCATAGGAGTGAAAAAGTGCCTGGATCGCGGGTTAAGGCTGCACGGAGGTCACTCGTACACCTTCATGGAGGTAATGAAGGGCAGAATAAAGGGATAGACTCATAGAGCCCTAAAGCTTAGTGACCTGTGCGAAAGTAGGAATAGAAGGTATAAACCGATATAATGACCATCTCAGGGTGCAGAAACTTGGTTCCAACATCCCCCCATATTGCTTTGGGTGAGACTTTGGTGCGTGCTCTGTAGACAGATGTCAAAAGGGCCAGTAGTGTAGGGATTTGTTTGGCTAACTAACACTGAACCTGGCCCCACAAAGCCAAAAAATGGTTCCGTTGTTGGGACCAGAATATACATGAGATATGTGTGATGTCATATCACTGGAATCCAACTAAGAAAGAGGTTGAAGACTAGTTGGATAGGAGGATCCACGAATTTTCAATGCAGGAGAACAAAAATCCATGATTAACAAAGGAATAGTGGTTGGACAGTTACTTGTAATGAAAATCCACCAGATATTATTCTCTTCCTTTCCATTTGAGTTATACGAGTGGATCACGAAGCTAGTGGACAACCAAGGAAGGTGGAAACTTGACGGTCCTATTGTATGGACCCTAGAGCTAGTATACAAACTAGAAGCCTCTGAAGATAAGATCACTCATGCTCTTGGTCATTGGCTCGATCGCATCATAGGAGAATTTGTGACTGAATTCATAGTTGATACCTCGATTAGTTATAGCGAGGGGAAGTGACGCTTCTTCAAAGGTCTGTGAGGTAAGTACTTGAAGTCATTAAATACCTGGATTAAGATGTTATTGTGTGAAAAATGGATTATGCAGGTACCTTGATGTTCAGAGCTACGTGAAGTGGAAAGAATTATAGAAATGAAGGAAGAGAGGGTCCTAGATACAGCCCACTGATTTCACTGCCAATGGGTGATGAAGAGGGAGTAGCATAGGCTTCTCCACGAAGTGAAGTTTAGTTAATAAAACAACAATTCCTTTGTTTAAGGGCTTGGGAAATGAGGACCTAAACTAGTTATGATTCCTCGTGAAAGCTGTATGGGAAGCTTAGGGCATCACAATTGATCACATGAAGAAGGGAACATTAGTTAGTGCTTTCCAGGATCGCGCGCTAACTTGGTACACCAAGTACTCTAATGATAGCCCAAACGCTGGGTTGGCAGAGACCCAGACGACATTGAACAAAGAGTTTAGTAGGCCTAAATCCAAGGCACAGTTGATTGTGGGGTTCAAGGAAATCACAATGAAACCAAGTGAGACACCTTGGGAATTGGATTAGAGATTGAAGTGTAAAATATGCGAAGCCAATATGAACTTAGCAGATGGATAACACCGCGAATTGTTCGTGGCTTTGCTCCTGCCACACCTAAGGGTTGCACTATCACAATAGAAGAATACAACTCAAGTAGAGGCCTTGCAGATTGCAATGAGACTGCATGAAACAACGATGTAAGATATGACTCTAGGGGTTCAGAAGATCCATGCGCAGTTGCAAAATCTTTGCCCTGAAATGAAAATTTTGAAGTAGGACAGAACAATTCGACCGGAGGTGCGTAAAGGGATATGATGCCTAAAATTTCAAGGTCAGGGGCATGACAAAGACCACTGAATGGTCTTTGCGAACAATATTGCAAGAGGAGGACTGATGCCTTTGAGGCTGGAAGCCCAAGCAGGACCAAGTGTGGGGCCTGCGTTGTGGTGCGATATATGTTATGTAGCAGGGAAACATACAACTGATAATTGCCATTTCTTGGAGAAGTTTGAACAAACACCGCAACAACCATTCTACAACTTTTGTAGGTTGGTAGGGCATGGTGAGCGCAATTGTAGAAGTGATGCATTGATGATGGACAAAAAACCCACCTATAGAGTCTAGGTAGAAACACAACCTCCTGACCAAAGTGTTGGGATGACGTGAACAAGCTTTTAGGGATGCGGACGAGGCCGAGGTGGAGGAGGACCTAGCAGAGGTCGAGGACAGCTAATCTGCTACTACTATGGAGGACCAGGACACTATGCCAGTGAATGCACTAACCCAATGTGACCGTCATGCAAATATTGTACTCAGTTTGATCATGAGACAGAGGAATATCCTATGTTGAGAGCGAGGATACGGGACAAGGGGGTGCTACCACCTTAGCTGACTCAAAACCTGCAGATGATGAGGTATGAGCGTTGCGAAGAGGATCCAAATTTAAATATATTGCTCCAAAGTAGAATTGCAATAGGTGATGATTAGAGGAAAAAACCCAAATATAGCGCATGGGTTCGAAAAGCTCCAGCGAAGGAGGTTGAGTTTGATTTGGAGCATGTAGGCGAAATGTTCATGGAAGTAAAGAAGAGCTTCACTGAGGCCTCTAACTCAAGGAGAAGGGATAAGCCTAATTAGAAAATAGACCCTTCTATTATTATGACCTTTCTAGAAACCTTCATGAAGTTGTTTCGTGATAGCAATGTTGTGAATGGGTTACAAGAACAAATAAATAGATGCACCAGAAACACTCTAGGTGAACCAGGCATGGTACAAAAGATTGGTAAGCATAAAGTAAGTGCAAAATGAGAGACGAGACTCACCATGAAGATAGGATAATATCAAATGGATTAGGTTATTTTGGATCAGGGGTCAGACGTGAACATTTTACCAAAGTAGACTTCAGAGCGGATGGGAAGGCCGAAACTATGGTGGTCTCTGATTCAGTTAAGGATGGAAAATCAGTAGGAGATCATCCCCATGGGATGACTGCAAGGTGTAACTGTAGATATTGAAGGTGCAAGTGCATTGGCTGAATTTCAAGTGATAGAAATTGTGGATGATAGTAACCCCTACACTACACTCCTTGGCATTGATTGGGCTACTGACATGAACGGGGTGATCAACCTAACGAAGAAAAATATGCTATTTGAAAATAAGTCGCTTCGTGTAATAGTACCCATAGATCTAGGATCGTGCTAAACGAAACCAGTCCACGATTATGAAAGTGATGATGATTTTGACTGCATATATAAGATAACAGCGTAAGACCAAGATTGGGTGAATCCAATAGCAGATGGAAGAATTACATGGGATCACGAGAGTTCCTACACCTCAGATTTTGATGAAGAATTAGAGCGTTGGCAAAATCAACTACATGAGGTAACCACACTGAGCTGTAACATGATGACCCAGCTGCTACACTGTGTATTGTCAAAGGTAAGAAATCTTTCCACCTATGATTGCCTAAATGATGTAGATGTATTTTTGGATGCATTTGAGAGGGAGGTACCAAAAAACCAATGCTTCGAGGATTTCGACGAGGCACTGTGCGCTACGCCCACTAGATGGTGTATGCACAAGGGTGGCTTTGATGATTGGCACGAGTGTAGGAGGATGATGAGAAAATGGTTTGGGAAGCCAAATGTATGAATGACAGACAAATATGGCAGGAAGGATGATCCGCGTGCACACTTGTCCAAATGGTTTAAAGCTTATGGAGCGAAGCCCCAACTTGAATGGGTGAACTTGTTATGTCACACCTTGGATGTCATCCCAATGAACTAGTACTTGGAAATAGAGCTCCGCCATGGTGCAAGTGAATGGGATATTTTGTGCGAAGGATTCATAATGACATTCAGCTTCGAAGACGGGTTTGACAGTATTGATGAAGAACTACAAAAAGTTAAAGCAACAATCTTTAGGATCACGTAGGATCCTTTGGATATGATTCATCTCGATTGGACTACTCAGCTAAGCCACACACTAGAATGTTATAACCTAACTGCTGAATAAGAAGACGAGGATCCACGAAGGATTAATATCCCTGAAACTGAGGGTCACCATGAGGTCGGCGGACCGCAGATTGAGAATCCTGATATAAACGCGTCACTGAAAAGAAAATAGGTAAATTTTGGTATGGAGGTGGAGCCCAAATTCACGAAGATTGGAGATTACTAGGATGATGCAATAGTATATAAGGTCATCGAATTGCTCCGTGAATACCAAGATTTGTTCCCTACCAAGTTTACAGAGATAAAGGGGATAATAGGAGACTTGAGCATTATGAAGATCACATTAAAACCTGACACGAAGCCAGTTAAGCAAAGACCTTACCGTTTCAATCCAAAGTATAAGCAGAAGGTCCACCTAGAGCTAGACAAGATGCTCGTGGTAGGCATCATTGAGCCGATAGAGGACTTTGATTAGGTAAGACCAGGAAAAGAAGCAGAAGGATGAAATAAGGATATGTGTAGATCTCCGGAGGTTAGGTGATGCTTGCATGCATGATCCTTTCTTGAATCCATTCACTGATGAGGTAGTGGATAATGTAGGTGGCCAGGAAGCATACTCTTTCACTGCAAGGTTCTTTGGGTACCATTGAATCAAAATCACCCTTCAAGTTAGTGTATTGAACTCAAGATTTTTTTCCTAGTCAGCTTATGAAGCCTGTGATTGCAATGATTCAAGAGGAAAAAGAAGAACCCAATGCTCTAATAAGAAAGATGGATAAGGTAGTGGAGTTGAATGAAAGCAGAGATAAGGTAAGAGATAATTTTATTATGTATCAATAAAAAAATGAAGGTTATTTTTTATAGAAAAGCCAAAGAAATTGATTTTAAAGCTAGAGACTTGGTGTTAAGGTGGGATACTATGAGAGAGGACAAGGGAAAATATGGGAAGTTTGATCCTCTCTGGTATGGTCTGTTCAGGATTATAGAAGTAAGGGAAAATAATTCATTCTTCCTCGAGAATCTTGATGGTGAAACTTTACAGCTTCCTATCAATGGGAAGTATCTCAAACATTACATCCAATTCTGAATCATAAACACCTTGTCATTGTAGACACCAGAGTGAATTAATTATACTGTTTCGATAGAATTAAATTTGGCAAAGCAATATATGACTCCATGCTCGAGTTGAAGGTGCTAATCTACGGTTGTTAGTGCTTCTATGGTAAAATCACTATCCCCGGGTGGAACCAGATGTTGTAGCATCCATCGTCATTTGAATTTTATTTTTAATATTATCACAAAAATAAAAAAAAACAAATATTATGCCTAAAGTTTTGAAAAATCAAAAGATAATCTAAAAGTCCAAAATAGTGATTTGATTTATGTGATCAGCGACATTCAATGCAATATAAGATGGGCCCAACCCATCTGCTAAAACTCGAGTGGTTTTATGAAGTGTGATCAAACGATGGCTTAAGAGGTGAGAAAAGCACTCTGTGGGAGAACAATGAGCACGAGTTATAATTCAGGCTCAACCCCTGTAGTTGACCATGACGTCGATATGGTTAACCGAGATCTACGGCTTGTGATTGCTATGAGGGTTCAAGCCTGATTAACCTCTCGTACACTCCCGACCCCTGCAATCGGCCACCCACACCGTTTCACTTCATCTCACCACGTCCATGTCAAGCTGAGTCTCATGTTGTTCCTGAACAAACTAGATTGTTATCAGCTATGGATTTAGAGAAAAGTCAACTTAAAATTGCTTTCTCCCATCCTACTGAAATGCCAGTTGGGTCCACCAATAATTTCAAAACTGTTAGTTTGACTGTTGATACTCATAAGCTTCCAATGCTTGACGAGATCAATTCGCACATGCAAACTTGGCAATTGATTGTAAGTTATTTACATAAAACAAATGAAGCTGTTGTTAAGGCAGAGAAAATGTTAAATAAAGTAATTCAACAATTGAAGTTGGAGAAAGCCAACTCCAGGGCTCTGAATGCCTAGGTAGGAGTTCCTTGTTATTATCTCTAAGAAGAAAACAATTTTCCAAGACATGGATGGTGTGGTTATGAAAAATAAGCAAAACGATTTAGATAGATCAATGTTTTCAAAGAGAATGATAGATTTTATTAATTCTAAATCTAGTTTAGAACTAAAGGAGCATTACATGCCAGACATAATGCTATGTGCAATAGATTTTAACAAGATGATTGTTAGAAACATTTATAGAAATACTACTGATAAGAATATAAATGAGATGATGGAATCAATTTCCATGTTTAACATAATGTTTGATAAAAGGGTTAGAGCTGGGCTTCCCTCTTGCTGGGATCTACAAGGAAACTTGCTACCATGGAAGACATATGAGACTTTGCTAGTTGAGGCAAAAAGCAAAGTTGACAACACTCATGAAAAGACAACAGTATTGAAGGGAGCCACTATTTTGAATTACCTTAATAAATATTTTAAGCTTTTATGGATGGTGAAGACTTTGTTTATAGATAAGCCTACTTATAGTAAGATTACAACATGCAAAATAACACTTCAAAAATTGGATGAAGCATCAAAGCCAAATGTACAATTTTAGAGAAAATGCAAATAATGGATGATAGAGTAGACCAAAGATACACCAGCAGGACCACCTACTGAAGCCACAAAGTCAAACAATGATCAACAATCACCAATCATACTTTAATTTCTTTTACTTTATGTTATCTTATTTCCTGAGAAAAATGAGGTGCCTTTTACCCTCCAATGTAATGTTCTGTAATGACTTTTACTTTAGACAGTTAGAAAGTAGTTAAGTAGTTTGACAGTTTTGGTAGTTACCAACTATCTCGTGATGTATAAAAAGAAGGAAAATTATAGAAGAAAGGTCTGAATTTTGAAGAATCTGAAGACTATACTATTTTGTACTTGATAGACTCATGATTAATGAAAGAATCAGGAGTTTTCCATATAGTGTTGGGTATGATTTTGTAATTTCTCTGTTATGTGTCATTATGTCTCTTCCTCTCTTTAAATATGGTAATGAAGTTGTAGGTCTTTGTTTTCTTATGTGAATAAAGTTAAAATTCCTTAAAAGAGTGCTCCCATATTTAAAACTCCTTTCTCTATCTTTCTTCTAAGTTATAGATAATAGTTTCTGTCAAACACAACATATTGTCTTTAATTTCTCAAAATATTCTTCACACGAAATTTATATTCAACATCACATGGCATCTTGAGATTTTCATATCAACTCGATATTAAGGGTTTAAGGTTAGGTCCATCAGATCCTTCAAATCAAGATACATTATACAAATAAGTGACATGCATAATAAAATTTAATGCATTAAGCACAATTTCTCCACGGCCTAGAAATTGGTTTCTTGAGTGACAACAGATCCCATACCCCTTTTTCCACTCATTGCAATTGTTAAAAATGATAACATCAAAGATCACCTTCACATGATTCTGAATGGAAAACAAAGACTCGAATCCACCAACATTTGATGGATACTTCAAATAATTTCCTACATAAAACCTTCAAATGTTATATATAAAATCCACATCAAGGATGAAATAAATTACATCTATTCCATACAATTAAAGGTGAAAATATAAGAAATTTTTTAATGTAAATTACCTTTATTTTCTTTATATAATCATGATACAAAACTATGCTATTTGAAATGGTCAATGAGATATTTTGTTTATGGATAACAATCAAATATTTTTTTGGTTATGATAATATTTTTTTTATGTTAAATGAACATATCATGCAATATCAATTATATTATTTTTACATTGCATCTGTCAACACCATATTTAGTAGTAAACAAATTACACATCTCTTTAATATTATAAAGTAAATTATTATTATTTTTCTTTACTTTCAACTACTTAATGTTTATATAAAGTGGATGTAAAGTTAAGATGTTAATTGAAGTATTTTATCTATGCCCATTAATTTTTTATAATTTTTTATTGTAAATATTACTTTATTATTTTTAAATGTAATATTACATGAAAACATTTCCCTCATACTGGAGTGTAAAGCACATCTTGGCATAATAAGAAAATTAACACACACATATTCAAAATTTTAAATATGAAAATATTTTAAATATTAATAAGTAAAATTTAAAGATTATTATTTTTTTTAATTTACATATGTTCCTTTTATATATTTAATTTTTATATTATATGGAAATATTACACTTTTATTATAACTAGTTATAAACATAAAAATTTATATAATTTGGGTGTCAATGGTACACACACACACACACACACACACACACACACACACACATATATGATTTAAGTGTGTATGGTATAAACCAACATAGATCCACCTTAACTCCAAACAAATTTTTCAAGATGTAAACCCTCTTTTGAATGTAAAACATAAGGAAATATTTGGACACCCAAATATTTGATTCCTCTTGGCTCTTCGTAGATTTGAAGTTAAGATGAGACTATGTTGATTTTTTATTAAAAATAAAAAATCTTATTCTATTAATATTTTTTTTTTCATTTAGAGGGAGATTTGTAATTCATTCATTTTTCATTAATTTGATATGTAACATTTTAAAAATTAATAACAGAGAGACAAAAACATGTACCATTTAAAAACAATTATATATAGAAAGATAGAGAGTTTTATCTATATATATTTTCTACTTTCAAATATGATTAGGACATGTATTAACATTTTTGTGTATACAATATGAGATATAAATAAAATATTTGATCTCTCTCTCTCTCTCTCTCTCTCTCTCTCTCTCTCTCTCTCTCTCTATCTATCTATCTATATATATATATATATATATATATATATATATATATATATATATATATATATATAACTTTAAAATATTTTATTTATGATTGACATTTCAGCATTTAACATATTAATACATGTCCCAATCATTTTTTATTTTTTATTTTTTTGGTTGTGGTTCACGGATACCTTGGTCAATGGGTGGTCACTACATCCACAAAAAAATCTGGGCTGGTTGACCTCGAAGGGAATCTAGTCCCGCGACCCACTAGCAAGGCCTAACCCCAAGGGCTTAGAGTAGAATGAACCCTGTGACATCCCGAACGACAAGGCACTGATTTTGACCAACTGAGCTAACCCTTGGGGCTACATGTCCCAATCATATTTGGAAGTAGAAAATATATATGCATAGAACTCTGTCTATATAATGTTATTTTTGTTATAAATATTTTCTTAAATGTTACATGTCTAGCCCCTTCAAGCTTGTGATAAAAAATAATGGGGTATTCACCATAAATTGTGGGGATAAAATTAAAGAAATCGTCTTTTCTATTTTGTAAAGGCAACATTTCTCTCTTGAACATGACATACATTTGTTGCTTGTGTCCGGTTTGGGACATCCTTGCTTAGTCACATTCCTTCATAGGTTTGGGAAATCCATTTTCCCTCTCATCAGATTATACGACTTCTTCAACATGAATTCTAATCATATGTTTAGTCAAACGCTACCAAAAGCCAGAGTTGTGTTGCCGATATGTTCAAGAGAAGTCCTATCTTCAATTATTTACCACTTATACGTTGTCTGATTCTTTGCCATAATCAGGGATCACACTTATCTACTCTACTACATCCTTTGTTTCATATGTATGATGTGGAATTTATTATGGCCCTCATTCAAAAAATCACTTCATGTTGACTTCAACTCATTATCTGGGAAGATGATCTAGGAACTCCATTCCAATACCTTAGAGCTTGCATGCATCAACGGAAAGTTCTTCGTATTCGATGGCAGGTTTACATCATTGACCTCTGATCAGATAATTTCATAGGTATTTGATTTCAGCTCCATTATTCACATTCTTGGATTGTGGTGATTGTACCTTCAGATTCATTATCATTATTGGTGGTTTCTCTCATTCCCATTAACGATTTACATCATTGACATTTAATCATGTGGTTTTCTATAACGTTCAACCTTGACACATCCATTTAGATGTTAGAATTTGTACATTGATTGGGTCAAGACAGAGTGCAAGACCCTAGATTCTGTCTAATAAAACCCAGGTTCCATGGAGTTATGAGTTATTGATGATTTTACACATGATTCCTCAAGATGAATGCTTACGACCATACTATGGGTCCATATTCATGATCCTTTCTATTCGGATGGTTGTGACCATACCAAGGATCCATACACATAATCCATAACATCCAGATGGTTCCATACCATGGACTCATGTATTATTAGATTCATATTCATGTATGATAAGGCATGATCATCTAATGTGACATATATATATATATATATATATATATATGCTTGATCTCTAGGTCTACTAAGGGTGTTGTTCTAGTCCTTGCACTAACTTGTGAAGCATCTCAGCGATCACTCCCTATTATACCTTCATGCTTTAGGGGACATATATTACACAATATTTTGTCACACCTCTTTTTCACTTCATGTTCCATATACCAAAGATCCAAAACATTTACCATTGTGCAACATATCCATCATGACATACATACCAAAACCTCACTTAAGAATCAAAGGAAAATTACCCTGAGTCAATTATGAAGAAGGTTTATTAAAAACCTAATTTTTAGGGCCTACACATTTTGCTACATTTCCTACCCCTACTGATGGATGGTTTCACTATTCTACCCTAGCATTGCCACCACAAGTTTTATATGACAACCTACGTTGAACATCTTTTGGCAGGTTTTCCTAAACTAGACGAGAAGCTTTGTGCACTAGAACCTTCAAGAAGAACGAGCTGGATATTGATTATTTTTGATAAGCTCGAGCTCTCCCATTTGGACCTCTTGATCTTATAATCATGGGCTTTCCCCTTGAGATGTGGACCTTCCTCCCTCTTTTTTGGACCCCTAACTCCCTCTCCCTTCCTATAAATCAACTCCCTTCCATTCTCAAATGCTTGGTCATTAATTGTTGCATTCCTATATTCAAATTATGCTTACATGTTGCCCATTCTAACTTGGAGAAGGAGTGCTTGAAGAGTCTTTTCTTGGACTTGGACATTCACCAAAATGATGTCTCCAACATCAAGGAATAGGTTGTATGATACCCTTTTTATCTTATTAATATATACATCTGATGTTCACTTTCCATAATTGTGTAAATGTTTATGCTTTTAGCTTAATACTCCTTGATCTATTAAATAGTTTATGTTTGAACTATGAAATATATGCTCTTGTATTTTGAATACCTATTTGATGTTCAATTCAGGTACTCACACATGAAGCACAAGAAAGGAATGAGGCCTAGAGAAAAGAATCAGAGTCATCTCCAAAAGGATTGAGCTATTAGCATTAAAGCGAGCTACGTTTCTCCTTCTCTCTAAATTTCTTATCATAAACTAGGAAAGTCTATGTTATTTAGTTTAGTTTGTTGTTAGGCCCATTCATTGGGTTAGAGAGATCCCCTTGTTCCATAGAGGGGATTTACATTCACAAGAACACTGTAGAGAGAGCTTAGACGTAGGAAGTTACTTCGCTATAGTTTGAATTATGTCGAATTTCCTAGGAGCCTTGATGTTAGATGGGTTGTTTGCTACAATATGGGATGTGTAGAAGCTCATCAGAAAAATATGACCATTAAAAGGTAATGTTAATGTTAAAAAAGACTGAGAAAGGTGCATTTATGCAGCTAGACTGACTGAATATAGTGATAGATATGAAATTAATGAACACAATTTGAGCCAATGATGGGGTTAAAAATTTGTATTTGTTATAAAAAGCCACATCCCATCTAGATTTGGCACTTCAATGAATTGAGAATTCAAATATTTCCATTCGAAAGAAGTTGCAGAATTTTTTTCATGAATATCATGTCGACTAAAGAATTCATTCATATATTTAATGATTCATGCTTAACTGGAGTCATGGAAGAAACATCTGAAGTAGCATCTGAAGCAAAATCAGTTGATATTCCCACATCAACATCACCCATAGTGGAATCGTCACACACATGATGGAGATCCCCTAATAAGAAACCAACCAAAGACGAGAGAAAAAACAAGAAAAAATATAAGAAACCTATTGAGCAATCCGAATGAGTCAGAGATAGTGAATAATAAGTAGAGAAAGTGGAAATGGAAAGAGATGGTGTAGTGTTTCCATCACCTCTACCACCATATATTCCACTGATAAAACTAAATGAAAAATTGGTGCAATAGTCGAAGGATGCGAAGTATGGAACCTTCACACCTTCATTGCTTGAGTTTGTTTTGTTGTAGAAACCGTTGGGAAGATTCCACAACTAAAGTTCATGGACTATGATTTGAATGTCACGAAGAAAAATCTGCAGTTTGCACCAGACATATACTTAAAACAAGTGCACTACCCTGAGAGTGGTATGAAAAGGTTAGAACCACAGTAGTGGGCTGCTGGATTTACGTTGTCAAGGTTGATGAACATGTTGAATGTGTTAAACTCTGCCAGAAGTCCAGGGAGCAAGGCCTGTGTGAGACAACTATGTTTTGGTGCATGATGGATGCTTGTGGATAGGGAAGAGGATCCCTATTGAACCAACGTTGATATGGAGAATCACAAGACTTTCGTATTAAGGGTGAAAAACTACAGAATAATTTGTTTGAAAAAATCAGGATAGAGCAATAGCCAAAAACATGATGAAGAAGTTCAGACTGACAGAATGGAAGTGAGGTAATGTCATCAACTCGAACAGTGACCAGAGGTTTTTCTTCATAACACACATATTCGATGGAAAAATTGTCACAAAGTTTTGAGCTAATGAAGTCCCTACAACGGTGGTTTCATTAGACGTATAGTGCGCTAATGGGGTTCAGTTGAATTGGGCTAGATATATATGCCAAGTTTTTTTGGACGACTACTATGAGGCTCAAGAGAATGGTACTACATTTCATAATGCCTGGTTAATTTTGATAATTACTATGCTTGCATGGAGAGAGATAGAAAATTCACGGTTCTCTCTAGTACCCTCAGATGTTTTTGAAGCCACACAATATGCCTTTCTGTAGGGTGATTTACTTGTGAGTTAAATCATTTTCATTAAACTATCAACTCGAGGTTCATGACCTAATGAGGTATATGTGTACTATATGTAATAGGTGATTATTTCTTAGAATAGATTAATCTAGTGCAAGAAAATTGAAACTAATTACAAAGTAAATTAAATCAATCCAATCCAAACACAAAGAAATTGAATCAATCTTAACAAAAACAACATCAATCAAAATAACATAAAATAAACTAAACTAAACTTGCATAAATGAAACCACACTTGCTTGAAATGAACCCACACTTGCTTAAAATGAAAACCACACTTGCTCAATTGAAAATCGTACTTGCTTAAAATTAAAATAAATGAAATGAAATAATTACACAATGTTACCAATTTGTACAGAAAATGAAAAAGGCGTGTAAATTATGGATGAAGAGGGCCCTTTATTTCTCAGCAGGCACACTGAACAACTATCATAGCTTGGAAATAAAAGAAGAAATATGCATTCCATAAAATGAAGTGTGAGAAGATCTCCAAATTTATTACAACAAATCAACTCTATTCTTCTCTTTCCTCACTTTATAAATGACATCTTAGATGGAACTCTGAAATCTATAACTCTTTGTATGAAGGATACACTTCTATTTATACAAAAACTTAAGTTAACTAATCAATAAATATGGATCTACAATTATCTCTTGTGGTTACAACCAATTACCTAAAAATGTGAGATACAAATATTCTCACACATCTTTAGGAGACACATATCAAAACATCCATTATTCTTCTCCTTTGAATGTGCTTAGTCAATCATCCAAATCTTCTACAATTATTTCACAAATCTTCATGAGTTGGAATTCAAATTCGAATTTCTGGTTGAGTAGTCAAATAGGACCCTTCTAGAATATTCAAAGAGACCTACAATATCATAAAACTCATACCACTTTTAGATATATATGAAAAAATGTTAATTTCCTAATATTTGATCATAAATTATCTTAAAATACTTAAAATAAATGACTTGGAAGATAATAATGATAAACCCATATGATCATGAAAATGGTTATTAATGTAGGGTTATGGAGATATATAATATGGTAAAGTGTTAAAAAAGATGGTAAAATGATGGAAATGAGGGTAAAAGAGGATGACATTTTTGAGGGCCAAAACCTACTATGATATACCACTAAATCATCACGAGAACAGAACATAATTTTTTTTTCTTATATCATATGGATTTATGCATGTTGGTGAAATAACACCCTAGGATTGCATTGAGCTTATACCAGTAGTATAGTAATGTCGCGAAGTTTAAAGTTGACTTCCAGATAATCTATATACATGCTTGCAGCGATACAACAAAGAAATGGCATCCCCTACCATATTTAATGACATAAGATGATCTGTTAGCAGAGATACAGCAGTGGTCCTTGGAGTTGATTACTGTGCTGGAGACACAGACAAAACATAGTCCGACAGAGGAGGGCAAAATGTAGCACGAGGAAGCTAGTGGGAAGGATAAGGATGAGCTAGAATTAAAACACGAGGAACAACATGACGAGGGTCAACATGATCCTCTTGAAGGTGGCGAGTAGAAAAAAGAATCCAAAAAAATAGAGATAGAACCAGTTGTGACAAAAAAGAGGAAGCCAATTACCAAAGTTGCCATAAGAACCAAAAAGAAATAGAACATAGAAAAGACAGACAATATAACACTAGTGGTCCTCACTGAAGGGGACTTGGATCAGATTGGGGATAAAATTTAGGAAGTGATGACATAGTCATGGAACAAGTTAGAGGATTGCTATGGTGCACTTCTAATATGTGTTGAAGAATGCATTGCAAAATTGAATATTTTGGCATGGACAATTAGACAAACAATTCAGGTAGAGGAAAACCTTATAGAGGAAAGAGCAATAGATTCTGTACCTGCACCACAGATAACACTAATACCTGCCGAAGCCCTACATTTTGACACTGTCGAGGTACAAAAATATGCCAAATAATGGAGGTATGTGAATATGAACATATCAATAGGACCATTGTAGAGATTACCCAAGATGCATCAAGAGATCATATATGATTTGAAGCAGTGCGAACAACTCACGTTGAAGTTAAATATTCATGTAGAGAGAGGGCGAGCCTTGCTATGGTTCAACAAAAACAAATTCTCGAAGAAGTCTTCGATGGAACATGTCATGAGATTCCAAAAATTTAGGTTCGAGAAGTGGAAGTAGTGGAGGCGAAGGTCATGATGGTTGGCCTTATAAGTAAACGGCATAGGAATAAGATTGCAGAAGTGAAATTTTCATATGAGATGAAGATCACCGAGATGAAGATGAAGTTACATCCAACCACACCACATGAAGTGCGAGATCAGAGGGAGAGAAACCTAAAGGCTACAATGGTCGGCATCTCTGGAACAGTGGAATATTGTGGGAAGCTTTTGGTTGATAGCTTACATATTTGGACTTCACTATAGGAAGATCCAAATGTGTGGAAACTTCAAGAAGACATTTAGTAGAAGGAACAATAGCTGTAAGAGATTTGGGCAACTCCGAACACCTTACTAATCTCAAAGAAGCTCACCAAGATCAATGAGAGAAATTCCCTCTAGATGAATATAGACGAGCTTAAGAAGGAAGAGCAGGTCTTGATAAAGAGAACTCTGCCATGGAAGGATGAGGCTCTCTAACTATCCCAAGAAGTAGATGAGAAGCTTCAAGAGCTTGAAAAAAGGGAGACCGCAAAAACTTGGTTCTCTATCTTCCCATAATCACTTCAGGTGAGACCATGATTTTCTGACAGGTCGTTGTTGAAAGGGCCAGTGTTTAATGGTTTTGTTTGTGCACAGTACAAATTAAACCCCGGTCAGCCAAAACCAATTCAACACTACATGATTGATATATAAAATACATCAACCTCATACATAAAATACATTTTCTTTATTAAATGAAAAGTGTATTTATGAATATAGAAACCTACCTTTCAATTAGAAGAGGAAAATCATCAATGCACCCAAAACATAGTCATGCACCGAATCTAGTGTCTTGTCAAACAAAACTGTACAAGTAACAATGCTCACATACATATGATGCACCATTGTTTGTTCACAAATTTTAATTTTGATCATGATACATCACACTTATGCACCAGTGTGCACAAATAACCTTTTCACACTAGTATGGAACTTTTAGGTTATCGAACAGACCAATCTATAGCTATATTTTTAAATATTATTTTTGGGGTCCGTTTGGTAAATATAAATGCACCTCGTGTAATGCACTTACATACAATTTTTACCTTTCATGGTGTGCTTTCTTTATTGAAATGAAATGAAACAATAGAGTTGTGTTATGTTCAAGCACTGAAATTTCATTCACCTATAAATTTATAGGGTGCATTGTTATCGGTGCAAACCTAACATATCGAGCGCACCACTAGGGGAAATATTTCTTTCCCAAAGAATTGGAAATTTTAAGCTAATTTGCAATTATAATCCACTAAAATATTAAATTATCGAGAAACATATATATTACCTAGACATTTGGTTTTTGGGGAGGAATTATTGACACGTAATGGAGAAAAACCAATTTTACCATGGTTCAAAAAAATTGGAGAGTCTGGCAGTCAACATGGTATGGAAGGATGGTGAGTAGGAGAAATAACAATCTTAGCGAACTTGCATGAGGCAAGACTAATTCTAGTAATTCACATCTCTCCAGCACTATAGATGGTAAAATGAATTTTACAACCGGGAGGGTATTTTTTATTTAACCCTCCCCTACTGTGTTATGATAACCACAATGGTGCAGAAGATATCCAAGAGCACCAATTTTTTTTCAATTAAAAAATATATAGCAGTGCTTTTGATAAGATTTCGCTCATCGTTCTAATATATCCATGGCACTGGTGTTTTTTTTACTAGATCTCTACTCTCTTAAAACTAAAAAAAAAAAAAAAACACCTAGGAGTGTTATTTAGATGATGCCATGGGGTTCTTTAGTATATATACCACATTGGTGCATCGTTCAAAAATCACACCACATTTTTTTGAAATTTAAAAACTATAATGGTGCTCCTTCTTGGTATGCACTAGGGTGTTTTACTAAATTAAGGGTGTTAGAGTCGGTCTTGTCGGTCCTTCGTCAGAGATAAAAACTCTTTCTGCATTTAATTTTTAGGTGTCTCACTCCATTCACTCAGCTGCATTCCGCTAGGGGCATGCCATAATCTATTGGAAAGGTCATGTCAGTCATTTCCCCTCATGTCTGGCACCTGCTGGCTTAAGACTTTTGTCAAGGTTCACTAAAGTCCATGACAGTCAATGTTCGATCTTTTAATGGACGAGAGTCATTTTCAGTCATTAGGTCTATGGATCAGATAAATTGGTCTTCAAACATGTCCAATAAAGCCATGTAGGCTACAGGGAGGCCCTTACAAAGTTATGATTCAGATATTTTCATCGTCATGTTGACAGATTACGACTGTTCTTCAAAACTCTGTTTTGAAGAAAAAGTCAAATAGTGTGTCATTTGTGAAAATTTTCAAAAAAGTCTCTAGTTGATTTCTTCAGGTGCAATCATGGTTTCCTTGCCCAAATGCCATGTTGTGCGACCCTTGCAAAAGTGCCAAAAAATTTCATCATTTTAGCTAAAAATTCAAAGGGAAAAGCGAAATTTAGTGTTGCATTAAATCAGTGAAAAGTGTCAAAACAAAACATTAGCAAAATGGGTTTTGGAGAAGCAAAAATCAAACCCATGACTTGAAAGCCTTTATATACAAGTTTCCACAAGAAACAAAGACATTATGAACACCAAGGAAGAGAGAAACATTGCAAAGTGAGTGTGATAGTGCAAGCACGCGTTTGGAGTGAGTTTGGAGTCGTTTTCAGGAGCATGGCGCACACACAGAGGGACGTGGCACCCATAGGGAGCGCGACACATAGAGCACGACCCCGTAGTTTAAATTTCACATGGGCACGACGTATATACCGAGCGCAGCGCACTGAGTTTGTTGTGCGGCGCACACCCACAAAGGCCCAAATTTGTGCCAAACTTGCAACCAATCGTTTTGAAACCCTTCAAATTGGTAGGTAGGATCTATATCTTGGCTTGCTCATCAAATTTTATGGAATGTAGTGATGGTTCATGGCCGTTTAGAGTTACAATAAAAATGCCTAAAACCAACCACTAGAAAACATCAAAGCCATTGTTGCTAGGGTTGCAAACTTGTGGTATTGATGCCAAGGATCCTCTTTCACCTCTCATTTTTTCACTCCTTTCCATTGTTCCCTTCCCTCCATCCCATTTTTCCATATTTTCCCTACCCTAAAACATTACTAAACCCATATTCCCTATCCCTCCTCTCATTGCTCAAGGTAAACCCCAAAACCCTACCCTATAAAATCCCCAAACACTCCTACATATCCCTAAACAAAATTTCCCCCCATGACCCCTATTCCCATCATATTATTCCCCTTCCTAACACTCCCTTTTTGCATTGTTCCCCTTGGTGGCAGATTTCACAACAACACCTAGTTTCATACCATCATCAAAGGGCAGTCCAAGCACAGTACACATACACCAGTCATGGCATCTGAGGATTCATTGGAGTATGAGATGGAAACACAAAGTGATTCATCCTCGAAAGAACAGGCTCCCCGGAGACATCACAAAAGGGGCAAACATATTAGGGATGAGCCAACCACCCTCATTGAATTGCAGGCCTGCCCTGTTGCTATGTCATGTTTCCAACATCTATCATGTTTTGAGTTTTGTCAAAGGGTGGCTAATGTTCGAGTTCATCATGAGTTGGCCGGACCGCAAGGCATATGCAGGAGCAAGGTTACAATCTTACATCAACCAAGGGTTCATGACAAAGAAATTAAAGCATCAATGTAACAGTATAGAAATTAAATTGCAGAACTTAAAAAGACATTCACAACAATCTATGGAAATCTGTAACAATAATAAGAAAATAAATGCAACAAATAAACAACATACGTAAAAGGAAGACACGCAACACCTGATCAGAAGAGCAATCCAAGATCTTTGATCAGGGCTATGTTACGTCACAATAAAGGATAGAACAGTAAAGGTACTTATACTTTATTAATATGTAGAAGAGCTGTTACAATACATATCTCTGTGTGGCTAACCCTTCGCATAGGAATAAAACCTCTTTTATACAATACAGGGGTAATAACATCTTCCCCAAAACCTAGCAACTAAATTCCCATTAATATACAATAGTTTAGAATAGCACTAGTGCCGAGAGAGCGAGAACAGAAATTATCCAAAAAGGATTAAAACAACTGTGAGTTGGTTATGTTGTTTCATCATTGTTGAAGTTGTTGTGAATCACGAAACTACTACTACACGTTGTGAGATCAACATATGTTCCTTAGAATCTGCGGACATAACAAGTTTTAGTGGCTTGCATTAGCAAAACCCTCGTGATGTTACTTTGTTAATTAAATATTCTAAGAGAAAGAGAAAGGGATTTACCTCATAGGTTTATCATAATCAATGTATGTTAATGAGTGCAAAAAGGATAAAAGGATGGGTGTAAATGTAAGGAAAAGTTAACCAAATTTTGTGCCCAACATCTCCCCCCAACTAGCCTTCTACATGCCCTCATGTAGCTCGCCACCTCTGAAGGTCTCAGTTAAATCCGTTTTCGTCCTCATGGAGCTGGGAGAGATCATATTCCTCTGCCATATAATTTCTTGGAAGCTTGTACCACTCTAAAAGAAGAACTTCCTTCCACCAATTTTCTGGTACATTGTATGCTGGGATATAGTGATCCACTGGCAAGCAAATGACAAGAAACTTGAACCATATTCGCATCCACCGGACCCCGCATGTTTGGAAGCATGTCATGTATCTTGGCACCCTACTTAGTGCTCGTGCAAAATTTGGTTCCCTAAATGGTTCCCTATTCTTGACGGATGTAGGTGACATCGTCCACCTTTTCTGACAACTATCGAGGGCCTCATCCTAAAACATCACTATTTGTTTGAGACAAAGATCAATGCACCACCTTTGTGTCCTCAGCATAAGTTCTTTGTTCCCCTTAATCTCTAAAAAGGTGTTGTGCTGATTGTACATAGTCATTCACCGCTCACGCTCTTCTCTCATCATAAGAGGCTTTGTGGTCTGATTTGACTCAAACGTATTGGAATCCTTTTGCTAGCTTATCTGATTGAGAGTGTAGGAGGTGAATTCCCTTAAATGAATGTCCCCCACATATGGGACCAAATTAAATTCTTTGTCAGCACGCAGGAGATATCCATGCAGATAAACTTAACATGTCAAGTGTTGAGTAGCTAAATCATGGGCTCTTAATATCCAAAGGAATTGTACCCCGTCCTCAATATCATGACTGGTTTACTTCCTAATGCTCTCCAAATAGAAGAAAATTAATTCCTTATCCAATAACAGAACATAGCTAGAAGAAGGAGGGAAAAATTCCATTACCTTTTGTGCCAGGATAAACATTTGTTCTCTGTCAGCCTTCAATTCTATCACTTGTGCCTCCAACTGTTCCACCTTGAGTTGTTGCTTTGCATGCCTCAATTGCAATATGTCCACATGCTCCACATATTTGAAGATAGCCTTGGATGCCTGTTCCTGGGCTCTCTTCACTTCATTCTGATATCGAGTTACGGTGGATTTCCAAGTTTGAATTTCAGTTATCAAGGAGAACTCACGGCCCTCAAATAATTGCTCGATAGGGTCTATTCGAATGGCAACAGAAGTTGTTGCCACATTGTATACCTTTGCTTCTGCTTCGACCATTGTGGCTTTGGTCTTCTTACCTCACCATCTATAATTCGTCACCTATTTCTTTAGCCAGTGCACCTACCTTCTCAGCCTTCTAACCTTTGTTTTCAACTGAATCGTATCCTTGAATTGTAGTTGGTATTTGTTTTTAATGGGTGGCCTTCGTTGCTTTCACAACTCTATCTACTCCTGCTTCAGAACGTCCTTGTCTAGACCCATAGCCGGTTCAGTGAAATTTGGATCACTCAGGGGAATATTTACTAGGCCTATTGTTGGGTTCTCCTCCCTCGGTCCCTCCTTCTCGATTATTTCTTGCTTGAAAACCACCTCGAACGGTCTTTCCACTGGTTCATCAAGTGGTGGATTACTTGAGGGAGTATCCACAGGTTCATTTGTCAAGACCATCCTACTTGGTCCCTCTTCCTCGGAAGCGACTGCTTCCTTCTTGACGATTACCTCGACTGGTCTTGGAGTCGTTTCGGTAGGTGGTAGACTGACTGGAGGAATATCCATTGTCATTTCAACCAGAATCTCACTTCTTGGTTCCCCTGTTTCAGAAGCGCCCACTTCTTCTCTTCTGGGTTTCGGGGCACCTGTTGGCCGAAAAATTCCTACCACACGTAATTGTTGTTCTTGTGGCTCTGCAGTGTGTTCTTCCTCCCTCTATCATTCAGAATGGTCTTGCTGGGATTCCGTAGAAAAAAACTGATGGCAACTAGACCCTTAACCAACCCACGAAACTTCAAAATACGGGGAATAACAATCTCCTTCTTTGTTTGTCAGGAAGAGCAATACATCCTCGGTCCTCTCGGAATGGATGAACAAAAAGAAAATTGAAAAATGTTTTCTTCCTAGTCTATTCCAACCCCGACTATGACCTCAAGCTCTTTTCCTTTCTTCAACAACTATGCTTTGAGCTGAGGCTTCTTCCCATGTGGTCTCCTATCCCGTGGTTGACAATGGTTCTTACGGGACAGTGTCAACATCAAGATTTAATTTCTCCTCAATTCCTAGAGCTGGACAAGTTGGTGGTGGTTCTTGTGTGACAACATTGCTCGTATCCAACATTTCTTGAGCAGATGGTGTTGGAAATGTTCCCTCTAGCATGGCATTGATGAAAGTAGACCCTTGTATCACCGCGTCAACCCCATCCATTATGTCCATAAATTCTCCTTCTATCGGTCCCACGATTTCCTCAACCTCAGGCCTCTCTTTCCCTGGTCCATCCTCCTCCATTGGCTCCATAATTGAGGCTGGTTCTTGTGGAGTAGCCTCGACTATGGCACTAACGACTTCTTTCGTTCCAAATCTTTCCTCGCTCAGTCTATCCTCCTACATTGGGCCCATGGTTGAGGCTGGCTCTTGTGGAGTAGCCTCGACCGTAATGTTGACAATTTCTTCTATATCAGCCCTTTCTTGTTGCATCACTTCTTCTTCCATCGGTTCTGCAGTCAAGGTTGGTTCTTGTGTAATAGCCTTGATTGTTCATTCCACTTCAGGCTCCCTATTTTTCTCCACTTCCTCAGTCTCCATTTCCATTTCCTCTGGTTCTTCCTCATCCACGCATTCATCTTATGTTTCCCATTCTTCCTCCATTGCTTCTAGCTCCTCTCCCATAGCGGCCACAATAGTTGCTATCTCTTCCTCTATTGATTCCCGGAATGTTTCCCACTAGATTTGGAACTGGGCTATTGCATGCATAACTAGTAGCCGAACCAGCCCGTGGTTTTTGATGACTACTGCAACTTGCTGTGAGCGCCGAGCAGATTTCGCCATTGGCTAGAGGCTTTCTAATAGGAAGAAAGGCATGTTTAATGAGAAAGCTTCTGACTGTGGAAACTGGAGGTGAGCCAACACTCTGAAGTAATATTTAAATATGGTGGTGTACCTCCCTTCACAAGTTATGTATCTCATTACAAAAATTGCCACATCGCCCCATGGTTGTGCTAATGAATTCCGGTCATATCCTTGGCCTTTTTGGACGATGCTCTCACTAGCTTGTAGAAATGCTTCAGGGAACTCTAGGAGGGATATTCTTCGTGAAAACCAGCTTTATCCTTGCTGGGGTAGTCCATTGACCTCCACGATAACTTCCTCCATTACAGGGACTTCTATCCCTCTAACTCAAGAGCTCTCTTCACCTGAATTGAGTGCAAACTCTATTGCAACTCCATCGAATTAGTGCAACTTGTTGAGATAAATGTCCCAACCTGCATTTGCAAAGATCTTCCATACTTCTAGGTTATTTCATACCACTATTGTATCCTCTGGCCCATGGTGCACAGCCAACCCACCCATCACTATAGAAATGGTAACAGCACGGTGGATGCAGTCGGCTAGTAGGGGGAGAGTAGCAGCAATCCACACTAATAGCGGAAATGATAGCACCATGGTGGCCACAAGGTAAAAGGGTAGTGAGAGTGACCAGTATGTCTCGGGAAAAGTAGCAAGTGATGGCGAGTTATGGCAGTACCATGGAATAATTACAGCAATTGAATGCAATGCATTGGGAAAATACCAATAAGGTATTGGCATACAAATTCAAATTCCAATGTGTCATGGTACTTATTACGAAATCATGATATTCTTTTTTACCGTTCGCATCAAATTTGGTAATGATGTATCATTAATACGTTTTAAGTACACCATCATTTATTTATGACAGGACCCCCCCCCCACTTAAATGTGGCCATCTGTGGCACTTACTTGTCTCTTTAATGGAATATTTTAATTAAATCCATAAGAGTCAACGAAGGCATACCAGGCAACCTACTTGGTGGTGGAGTAACAACAAATTAATTGGCGGAGTAACAACAGTGGTGACGTAACAGCACCAGCGGAGTAACAACACCGACAGAGTAATAGAACGACGGAGTAACACCATTGAAAGATTAACATAAACTGCAGAGTAACAACACCAATGGAATAACAACAACGATGGAGTAACAAAACCGATGGATTAACAACACCGACAGAGTAACAGCACCCACGGAGTAATATCAATGGCGAAGTAACAACACGAACGGAGTAACAACAACTGATACTTAGAAAAAAATTCAGGAGCAACAACAATGGCAGAGTAACAGCATTTGAAACTTAGAAGAATTTTCTGGAGTAACAACAGTGGGGGAGTAACAACATCCACTATTACTTGGAAAATATTCTTTCAGCTTCTCCTTGTCATATTTTGATTCTTATCCCTGCAAAAGACAAATGAGTAAGTAGAAATAACACACACACACACACACACATATATATGTATATATATTATTAAATTTTTTTTTTAGGAGGTAGAGAGAGAATTATCTGCACCAACAACCATCAAACTAGATTTATTAAAAAGATGTTTGACGAAGGCAACCTTAGAAGTTGGATAGTGGTATAATTTCAGATGGTGTCCATTTGCTAGGAAAGAAGTACGAGTTTCATCTATTCTAACCAATCTGACTTTTTCATTGTCAAACATAGCGTCCACTTCATCGGGTCCCATCCAACGAGTGCAAAGTTTTCCTTTAAAATCCTTGAATTGGGAGTCATAGAGCAATGTTGAATCTCCTCTATGGAACACCTTGTTCTTGATAAATTTATCATGCCACTTCATTCTCTGTTGTTGAATAGAAGTAGTTTTCTAGACATCCACTGAATAGATCTCATCTAACTCATTGAGTTGTTCTAGCCAGTGTTTCTGGGCCTCTTATAACTATAATCCCACTTCCAAATAATTTTTGAGCGTGTTGATCTCAAATTCTACTGGAAACAAGGGGGATTTCCCATAGACTAACTCAAATGGTGAAAACCCGGTTGTATTCTGCCATGTTTTCCTATACGCCCAAAGAGCTTCTGGAAGTTTCTGAGAACAATCCCAACGATGGGTTGCTACACTTTTTGTCAAGATATTTTCCAATACCTTGTTTGTACTTTCAACTTGTCCATTCACCTAGGGGTGGTAAGGAGTTGTGACTCTGTGTTTAACCCCATATTTCTTCATAAGCCTTCCTATCTTGTGGGATGTTAACTATTCTCCCACATCTGAAACAATCTTCCCTGGAGTACCATATCGGGAAAAAATATCTTCAAAAAGAAAATCTGCAACCACCTGTTCTATTGCTCTCGCAATAACTCTAGCTTCCACCCACATAGTCACATAATCATTGTGGGCCAGAATGTGAACCTTTTGATGAAAGGTCCAACAAAGTCAATTTCCCACCTCTCAAAAGGTTCGAGGACTATCTGGGGCTGTAGTGGCATCTCATCTGATTTCCCAGGCTGTCCCATCCATTGACAATTGTCACATCTTCGGACATAATCTCAGTCATCACAAAAGATAGAAGGCCAATAGTATCCCATTTTCAGCACCTTGTGGCCTATTCTTTTATCTGCAAAATGTCCTCCACAAGGGCCAGCATGGGTAGCCTTCAGTATCTCATAGATGTCATTATCTGATACAGGGTGTCGAATCTGCTGATCGATCCCTGTATGAAAGAGGTACCCTGCCATCCATGAATATTGGGTACTATGATGAATAATTTTCCACTAATCCCTGGATGACAAATGATGAGGTGCTTTCCATGTAGCAAGATAGTTAGAAATATCTGCAAACCACAGAGTGTTAGCAGAAATTGCAAAGAGATGCTCATCTGCAAAAATAGCTTCAATCAGTGTACTTTCAACATTATTTTCTAGCCTAGAGAGAAAATCAGCAACCATATTGTCCTTTCCTCATTTATCTACCATGGTAATGTTAAATTGTTGAAGTAACAAAAGCCATCTTGTAATACGACTAGGAGTAATGGGTTTATTCATCAGATACCTGATTGTTGTGTGATTAGTATGTACGAAGGTCGGATACCCGGTAATATAATGCCAGAAATTGTCGATCACGTAGATGAGAACAAGTAATTCTTTTTCAATCACTGTGTAGTTTAACTTAGCAGGAGCTAATTTCTTACTAACATAGTAAACTGCATATCGTACCTTATCCATTTGCTGTCCCGAAACTGCCCCAATTGTTATTTGAGAGGCATCAACATGAATATGGAATGGTAATGTCCAGTCTGGACCTCGAAGGATAAGAGCACTACAGAAAGGTTCCTTGATCTTTAAAAAGGCTGCATCACAGTCATCTATCCACACAAAATCTGCATCTTTTGTCAGCAATTGAAAAAGTGGATGTGCTATTTTAGCAAAGTTTTGTGTAAAGAACCTGTAATAACCATCACAAGCAATAAAGATACATACCTGTGTGGGTGTTTTAGGTATTGGGACATGCAATATTACCTTTATCTTAGCTGGATCCATTCAAATTCCCACAACAGAAAGTAAATGTCCCAAGACTATTCCTTCCTCCATCATCATGTGGCATTTTACTGTACTCAAAGAGACATGCACCCTTTTGCATCTTTCAAGAAATTTTTCCTGATTTTCCAAGCCCTCCTCAAATGAATCCCCATATGGAGTGAAATAATCCATATAAATCTCAACATTGTCATCTACTAGATCAAAGAAAATCCCCAAAATTTCCCTTTGGAATGTTGCAAGTGCATTACAGAGAAAAAATGGGTAGATCCTGTATGCAAAAGTTCCCCAAGGGCATGTAAAAGTGGTTATATCTTGATCTTCAGGAGCTATCTGAATCTGGTTGTACCCACTAAATCTGTCTAGGGAGGAGAAGAACTTCTCCCCAGCCAAAGTATCCAAGACTTGGTCAATGAATCGTAACAGAAAATGGTCTTTCTGCGTTGCCTTATTTAATTCTTTGTAATCCATGCATATCCACCATTTATCGTTTTACTTGGGGAAAATCACTAATGGGGAGACCCATTAGCTGTCCAAAATGGGGTAGATAAACTCCACATCCAACAGCCTTTGAAGTTCTTCCTTGATAATGTTTTTCAGAGCAGGGTTCATCCTTATCTGGGGTTGTCTCACAGGATGACAATCCTCTTTGATGTATATATGATGGGTACATAGATTAGCAAGAATCCCTTTCACGTATGTGTAGTACTAGGCGAAGGCTTTTTTGTGTTTTCGAAGAACATCCAAGAGCTGTTTTGTTTGGGATTTTGACAGATCTGGATTAGTATTCAGGGTCTTTCATGGGTCTATTTCTAGAGAAATGTTGTCATGGGATACAATTGTAGGTATCTCATCGAACCCATCTACTGTTCCAATATTTTCTTGCGTTTCACAGCTCAAGATGGACCCTAGGATTCGCTGATTTGAATCTGAAATAGAATAGGGATCACTAATAAAAGTAGTAATTATGTCATCCTCTGTTTCTGTTTTCAACTAAAGGGCCTATCCAATAGTAAGGACTGGTCTTAATTCCTCATTTTCAGATTCAGATTCTTCCTTTGGTAAAGGTTTCTTGCGGCCAACTGGTTTCACTAATGGGCTAGCTTCTGTAGGAGGGTATAACAAAATATTTTAAGTAACCTGGCCATTTGAGATAACCATATGCCCAGAACGACAGCTAATGTAAGCGTTTGTGGTTGTCAGCCATGGTCTTCCCAGAATCAGGGGATGGCCACCAGCTGGGGACTGCGTTTGGAGTACCAGGAAATCCACAGGGTAGTGCCATTAATCAATTGAGATTGTGGTATGTTCTAACTTCCTTACGAGCTAACTATAGATCGATCTTTGAGTTCTAACATGGTAGGTGTATGTTTCAGGTTTCGAAGACCCAATGCATGCATAGTCTCAGCTATAATGACATTTATTGCAATGCCCAAATCTACTGGCGCATTTCGAATTTCTACTCCATTCATTTACATGGTTAAAATTGGGTTCTTGGGATCTCCATATTTCACATGCATGACCTTCCCCATCATAAAATCTGATAGCTTTCCCATCACATGAATGGTGAGTAGGTCCCTTGATTTCCTTTTAAGCTTCTTAGCATAATATTCCCCGAGAGATTTTGCATATATAGGTACATCCCTCATATCTTGTAACAAGGGGATCTTAACAAACAAATTTTGTAACTCCCCTAACAAGTCAAACTCAGCTTGAGGGATCTGCTTTCTCAAAGCCAATCTTTCTCGATAGGGCGGTTCAACTTGGTGTTTTTAAGTAATTAGTAGCTGAGGAGGTGTCTCATTTTTACTAACTCGGTTTGATTCCTCTTCAACTATTTTTGGTTCCTTTGCCTAGGTGTCAACTTGTTCAATGATAACAGGTGAGGGTTGAGCATCTCCTACCTACCCAAATTTCATATTCATCTCATAAAGTTCCCTGGTGGAGATGTTGTAAGAAGGTAGGTTGAGGGTGTCAGCTTGCTGAGCCCCTTTATTGTTAGGATTTGGATTGGGTTAGATAGGAAGTTGAGGACAAACAGGATGATTACAATGAGGCATATTATAGAGCAACTGGAGTTGTTATTGTGGCATTGACTAAGGAAACTGCCAAGGAGGAGAAGGTCCATGCCAATTCAAAGCCCAGGAAAAACTTGAACTAGCTTGAGGAGCCCATTGCTGCCAGGGTGGAAGCTAGTATTAGGGCCACATAGGTTGATAAGGCATGGATTAAGGACCCATATTAAAATTACTGAAATACTGAGATGGATCCAGAAACATACCTTGATTTCCCATTGGTGGCCAAGGTTGCCATGGCTTTTTATGTCCCATAAAGTACAACTATTCCATTTCTTTGCTTGTCCCTTGAAAGACTACTTTCAATCCTCGCAAGGAGGGGCATGAACTTGTTGCATGATTCAACACACAGATTGCACATTAATCTATAGATTTCAATGGGAATTCCCTCTATGGATGCTTCTTCCTACACTTTGGGCAAAATATAGCCATATTTCTTTCCAATTCCAATTGTTTTTGTTTTAATTGTAGTGTGTCCATTTGTGCAGACATGGTACTCAAGATGTGAGTCCTCAAGTTATCCAATAGATTTCCAATTTCTTCTTTTGTGATGCCTTCACCAGATACTTTCATTGACCAAATTCCTTGTTTACTCCTTGCAACTCCCCTTGAGAACTGGATGCACAACTCGCAGATGGTATCAAAGTTCTCTTTCGATATATCTATGTTTCCTACTATGTTTAATAATTCCAAAGAGTCCTCTCAAAAGGCTCGGAGAAGGATAATTTTCAAAATATCCTTATCCAGGTCAAAGTGACCTGATCTTTGCAATGTGTATTTAAAACATTCCACACAGTCTTCCATATTTTCATCCTCTTTATCTATAAACTTGAAAAGTTCTTCCTTAATATCCCGTGATTTACAGTAGTCTTGATACTTCTCTAGGAAAGTAGTTTTCATCTCCTCCCATGTGGAAATAGTCTTTCCCCCAAGACACATAAACCATTGTAGGTCTGTCCCCTAGTAGGGAATATTTTTCGATTTCTGAGCATCCATTATATAATCATATCCCCGACACAGAATATCAAATTCAAACTGGAATGTGTCAGGATCTTCCAATGTAAGCCCATGAAAGCTAGGTAAAGTTGTTAAAGGAATGGGCTTTGTTGGTGTGCTAGTCCCAAGATCCCCAATTAGGAATTCAATAGTGGAGGTTGTAGGTGCCATGAATATGTTCCAGTAATCAATGGGGATTTCAGTAGGTTTTGCAGGAAATGATGGAAGGTCTCTTATCACAGGGGTTTGAGTTGCTTTAACAACACTCCCTCTATCCCTTGGTGATAGAAGTGCCCCTACAACTTCTTCCTCTCTGTCACAGTGGCTTGACCCTTCAGACCCCTTCTCTACAACTTCTTCTTCCCTACTAGAATGGGTTGGTCCCTCAGATGTTCTGCTTGCAACTTCTTCTCCTTCTGTTACCAGCAACGGTACCCCTTCATCAGGTATATTGTTGCATGTCTCTTCAGCTACTGGAAGGGTCTACTATATCGAATCAACAGGGGGTGTTGTGGATAGCACTGACTGATCTACAGATTGTCCCTCAGATCTTTTCCGCACACCTGGCCTCACAGCAGCACAAGAAGATGCTTTTGATTCAACTTTTGTGATGATTTTTTGGATATAAGTATTCCTTCCCAAATCTTGTCCTCGCTTCTTTGGGGCTCTTCCTCTACCCCTTTTATTCGAATCTATGTTCATACAAATTGGTGTAGTGAAAATGTTGATATTAGGTCATAATTCTCAGGACCTGGAGTAGGGTGTCAAAATACCATTCCCTCCCCAGGACGAGAGATAATTTTTTTTTTAACAAGAGAAAGGAAAACAACTAAAGAAAAAGGAACCTATGGTTCAGGGCCTGGAGGAGGGTGTCAAAGGACCCTTCCCTTCCCAGGACAAGAAACTAAACAAGAAAATAAAAAGCATACAAGAAAATCTAAAGCTTAGGACTTGGAGTAGGGCATCAAAGGACCATTCCCTCCCATGACAAGAGATTGGGTTTTGATAATTCAGGAAAATCCAAAAAATCTAATTGAAACAAACCTCTTGACTCAAAAACAATAAAAGCAACAAAAATCAAAATACTATGCTCAGGATTTAGAGTAGGGTAGCAATTCCCTCCCTAAGAGGAGATATTGACCCTTTGGTCGAGATAGATCATGACTTGCACCTTGTTAGCCTTCCCCGATAATGGCGCGAAAATGTTGGTGTCCAAGTGTGAATAAATTATTCAACCCCCTTTTCCTACATTGATTCATCAATCCGGGTGCGTACACTTTTCAAGGTAACGCACAAGGTATATGGAAGATCAAGGTTACAATATTACATCAACCAAGGGTTCGTGACTAAGAAATTAGAGCATCGTTGTAACAGTGAGAGAAATTAAATTGCAGAACTTAAAAATACATTCACAACAATCTATGGAAATCTATAACAACAATAAGAAAATAATTGTAGAAAATAAACAACATACATAAAAGGAAGACAAGTAACATCTAATCAGAAGAGTGGGCCCAACTCTTTGATCATTGATGCGTTAACTCACAAGGAAAGATAAAATAGTAAAGGTACTTATAATTTATTAATCTATAGAAGAGTTGTTACAATACATATCTCTGCGTGGCTAACCCTTTGCACAGGAATGAAACCTCTTTTATACAATATAGCGGTAATAAAATCTTCCCAAAAACCTAGCAACTAAATGCCCAAAAATATACAACAGTTAAAAACAACACTAGTGACACGAGAGCAAGAACGGAAATGATCCAAAATGGATTAAAAAAACTGTGAGTTGGTTATGTTGTTTTAGAATTGTTGAATAGTTGTTGTGAATTGCGGAACTGCTGCTACACGCTGTGAGATCAACACCTCTTCCTCGGAATCTGTGGACATAACAAGTTTTAATGGTTCGCATCAGCAAAACCTTCATGACTTTACTTCATTAATTAAATATTCCAAGAGACAGAGGAAGGGGTTTACCTCGTAGGTTTATCATAATAAATGTATGTTAATGAGTGAAAAAAGGATAAAAGGATGGGTGGAAATAGAAGGAAAAGTTATGCAGATTTGGTTCCCAACACTTAGCATCATTTACATATAAGAAAATATAGACTAGGAGAGGGGAATATCCAAAAAGACCCAAAATATGATAGTTCTCAAATTGAAAAATGATAGGCTTGGCTAGGTAAGAAGGGATTTCCAAAACAATATCAGGTTGCAACGTCACAATCGAAAAACATAGGGATTATTCATTTAGTATCCCATTATAATATTATCCCAAAGAGATAAAATTATAACTAAGACATGTTGTGTGGATTCAGAAAATAAGGTTGTTGGATAATTCATTGCAGGTGAAGGAATTTCAAATTTTGGTGGAAGAATCAGACTAAAAATACTTTCTTTATTACGATTAGAAATAAGTCTATAAGTGACATGTAAGGATTGATTTGAAAATCTCATGGAATTCTCGACTTTAAGCAAAATCAAAAGCTTTGTGCATGAGCTCGGAAGTGAGCTCAAATTCCTCTGTGAGATAAACGAAGGCACTAACCAACTAAAAAAATCAGGGAAATTAGGTATGTGGGACAGTTACATTATAAAGGTCTGACTAGAGGAAACCAGAAAGATTATTTGACTCACTGGAATGGTCAAGAATGTCCTTTCAAACCTTGAAAAGGTCCATGGAGAAATGATAATCGTATACTTGGGATTTTATGTCCATAAGGAGTGTATGAACAGATTTCATAGATATTGGAGGTTTTTCAGTTGATTTCAGGGTTTTCACCATGCTTAAAATTTGAAAGAAAGGACGACGAAGAAATCTTTAATTATGAGTTACCTAGTAACCACAGACAGCGAACAACATAGATGATGATAAGAAATTCATAATGTACACTTTGGACATTGGTCACTGTAACTCTTCAACTTGATCACAAAGGAAATAAATGGCAGGTTGAATTTTTCTGAAAAGAATTTAATGACATGTAAGGGATCCTTCACTTTCGTAACTCTCTTGAGGGGTACATGAGTTGTAACCGAGTTTCGATGCTTGGTTTTCAGAAAAACCATTAACCACTTCCCAAAGGTCCCCCATAGTGGTTTTTGAAAAGCATGGAGGACCTATTAGAACGAATCGTGGCCATCGATTTGGAGATGGGATCTTAGCCATCCTGCTTTCTGATGCATCCTCATCCCATAACTTTTCATTTATTTAACCTGTTATAAATCCTTTGATTCCTCAGGTTGATTCCAATGAGCGATGATCATGATCTGACCACAAACTTGTGTGCAGTTTAATTTCGAATTAAAAAAAATATCCTGTCTCGCATTTATATATTTTGAGGTTGTTGTTTTAAGGATGAAAAGTTAGGCCTGTATGGAATATATAAATTAAACTTTTGAAAAGGTATTTTTATATAAATAATTTCCTACTCTCCACATATATATATATATATACATATACATAGATATATATATATATACATATATATGTATACATAGATATATATACATATATATATATATATATAAATTGTTTTGTAGGAAACGTAAAATGTATCTTTTGAATACAAAACCTTTTATTAAATAACTAAGGTCCTTGAATTATTTTCACTTTGAACTCTTCATTCTTATTCATTTTGGATTCCATTTGGGTAATAATGTAGACCATGGCCTTATGAACACCTTCCAATTAATTGGCTAGTTGTCTCATCTCATTCCCTATCTCATGCTTCTTGTGACATTAAAAACATCCAGGAGGAGGACAACTAGCGATGTCATGATTGTATCTAGGAATTTCCAAAATCTAAGACTGCAAATATTGTTATAATTAATACTAATACCACAGAGGAAAAATAAAATGTTGGACAATGGATCCCCCGCGTAACGGTTTTGAACATAAAGCCCACAATTTTGGGTATTGGTATTGTAAAGGCTCCACGAAGTGCGCATAGCATGAATTGTAATGAGTCAATTTAAAGGTAGTCTGCCCTACAACATTGTAATCTAATATAGAATGTGTTGGCCTACCCATGGTCTACGAACCATGGGAATGTATAAATAGAGGCTCTAGGTGTAGAAGGCAGTTTTTTGGGAAGCTGGGTTTGGATCTTAAGTGTATGGGGTTCTAAAAGTGATACTCGCTCTGATTCTATAAGTCCAAGTCGTAGGTGGTAGTAGTAAGAGTAGGCTCTGTAGTTGTGTGTGCAGAGGCCTAGTAGAGTTCGCAGCTATGTGGAAAGACCTCTGCAGCTAAGTGCGTAAGGTGGAATTGGATTGTACTGGAACAAAAAATTAATAAAAGATAAGTGTTTATGAAATATTGTGCATTTGCTCGTAGATCTATGTGGTTATTATTGTGTTATGGTTTTATGCATCTCTTTAAGGTTTATGTTTGTGTGCACTAGTATGGAATGAATTATAAAAACTACTGAATTAAGTCAGATCTATAATAAAACACATACTAAGGATAAGGGATCTAGACAGTGCCTCTTTGCATTGGGTGCTAGGGCTACGTGAAGGTCAGATAGCTGCATGAAGTAATACAAGTGTGAAAGATCAGTCCGCAAACTCTCCAGACCTCACCAAGACATCCCTAGGGTGCAGAAACCTAGTTCCAGCACCCTCCCATACTACCTTAGGTGAGACCTCAGTTTGCAGTCCACGGACTATTGCTGAAAGGGCTGGTAGGGGTACCTAAAGATTTGGATGCCATTAAAGGCACACTTAACACCCCGTCCCTCCCTGAGGGGGTTCTGTTCGAAGGAGAGACTATGGGCCGCATTCCCACTATGAAGTTTGAAGACTGGGACCTCGTGGATAGTGAGACGTTTCCGCATTTAGAAACTAGCGAGATGATGGAACAAAGCATGGAGGGGGTTGTTACAACACTACAACCACGGACATGGTTGTGCGAGGTGGAGGAGGCTGGGATACTCCACCTCCTATCGATTCCACACTTTCATCGGGCCCTAATCGCAATATTTGTCATCAAGCAATTGCTTTGCTTGGTCCACGATGGGTACTTGTGGCTGGAAGAGCCCATTCCCATCACGACGAAACTCATTCATAGGATTTCTCGGCTTCCCTGTGCAGGAAGGGACCCTGCGGAAATAGCTGGCACAAATGGAGACTTGATGCTGGCAGAGTCCATGAAAATGGAATATAAGTTGGAGAAAAAACAGAGGGGGTACGTTATTACTAGTATTCAGGACAAAGGGGTCTTTGTCACCACCCAGTTGGTCACAAGAAAGGTCATGAGAAAATGTTGGGGCAATGAGGTACCAAAAATGGTCATCGCGCTGGCCAAGCAATGCACAAAAGTGGTACAGTTCAACTGGGTGCAGTTCCTCTGCAACGAGTTCCTGACGAATTGTAGGGAGGCCCAAGAATGGGGTAAGACCTTCCAGTATGCGTGGTTTCTCTTATCCATACTATTGGTTACAGGTGAATTGCTTGAGGATAGTCAGTTTCCTCCCCTTGACCAAGACTTGCCAGAGGCAGTAAAATACACATCACTATGGGCAATGAAGGATGCCACGCGAATTCGAGAAACCATGATCTTCTAGGTACTGATGGAGGCTAGCATACAACCATGGATCAACAAACAGACACGGCTATCCACTTCGGTATATGACAGTGTGAAGAGTTTTGCAGACTTTAAAGCGGATATGCACCATGTGTATATCAAGGTACGGAAGGATCCAAAGAAGAAGTGGACCACAAACCCTTTCAGAATTTGAGTTTGCTTCTCTGGGGATCGTTCATCCTGGTACCTGCGTTGCGGGAAATCACTCTAAGGTTATCAAATGCTCCCATCCTGTGGCCAGTGATCCTGAACGCATTCTTTCTCCAGGCGCAAGACGGTTTTCTTATAACAGCAGCCGAGTTGTTGTGCCAGCTTTCAGCGTTTCTGGTCCATCTGCGCTGTCATCCAATGAATTCTCTGCCTCCCCGGGCATCAAGGGTTCTGATCCGGTGGTTTTAAGTCCGCGTTCTCCTTCTGATAGCTCTGATTCCGCAGCGCATAGAAGGATATCAATTGGCGATTTGGCAGACCGGTTTGGTATGGTCAGCGTGGAGAATTCGTTGTCGCCGAAGGATAGCTCCTCGTCCCCGGTGCCTAACAAGACCGTGATTCCTGAAAGTGATGTGGCTGGCATGTTTGGAGAGGTCAGTGTGGGTTTTTTCAGTGTTGGAGATGGTTCTTCGTTCAGCGTTGGAGATCCCGCGGGTTTTGCAGTGCCTCAGGATAATATTGATATGGTTAATATGAATTATAATAATAATATTATGTTTAATCATAACAACATTATTAATAGGAGTTATAATAATAATATGAACAGTCTAACGTTAATATGATTAATAATAATAATTTTATTAATAATATAATAACTATAATAATAATACTTATAATAATAATAAATTCATTAATAACATTAATAATTATAATAATAGTAATATGAATTATCATAATAACAATGTTAATGAAAATAATAATAATATGAATAATAATAATGACATTACTAATTATAATAGTAATAACAATATTTATTGTATTAATAATAATAATAATAATATTAATTTTAGTAATAATAATAATAATAATATTATTTATAATAATAATAAATTCAATAATAATAATAATAATATGGACAAGATTAACACAAACATCTCTAACATGAAAAATAATAAGAATAAGAGGACTACTGGTATTAATAATCTTCACCTTTCTTCTCTTTCTAGTAACAGGGTTATTAATCTTTCCAGTTTTGTTTTTCCCCCTTCTGTTTTTAAAGTTCTGGGCAAAGGATTAAATTTTGCCTTAGCCCCTAGGAAAATCCCCGTGGAGGATATTATTTGTGATATTGAGTTTGGGATCAGAGGTTTACCTGATAGGATCAAGGATACTATTAGGCAGGATTGTGCAGTTGCCTTGAGAAAGGCTAGGCCGCCTAAGAGCAACCTTAGCAAGGAAGAATCTTTAGCTCTCAGATCCTTAAACCAGAACAAAGATATCATTGTTCTTAAGGCAGACAAGGGTGGTGCTGCCGTCATTCTTAACAGGGTTGATTACCGCAGCAAGATGTTGGATCATCTTCATAATAGTGGTAGCTACAAAAAGCTTCCAAAAAATCCTTTGAAGAAGGTTGTTAGGAATGTGGCTTTGGCCATTAAATCCATTAGCTCAATGAATTCCTTGCACCAACAACTCATTGAAAGAAACCCTATTACTCCTAGAATCTATGGTCTCCCCAAGATTCACAAGGAAGGAGCCCCCTTAAGGCCCATCATTAACAACATTGGAGGTCCTACCTACCTTCTTGCGAAGTTCCTGGCGTTAAAGCTTAAACCCTTAGTTGGTCGTACGGAGTCCTTTGTAAAAGACTCTGCTTCCTTTATTGAGGAACTCAAGGACATTAGGCTTGAACCTGGGGACATTCTTGTTAGTATTGATGTTGTCTCCCTGTTCACTTGCATCCCTATTAATGAGGCCATGGAGGTGATAAACTGCCTAACAGATCCTGACACGGCCAGGTTGGTTGAGATCTGTCTCACATCCACCTTCTTCAGTTTCGAGGGAGAGTTCTTCGAGCAAACCTGTGGGGTTGCGATGGGCTCACCCCTTTCCCCTGTCGTTGCTAATCTGTTTATGGAAGATTTTGAGTCCAAGGCTCTTAACTCTTCCCGACTCTTGCCAAAGCTGTGGAAAAGGTATGTGGATGACACCAATGTCATCTGGTCTCATGGCCAGGATGAGCTTGATCTCTTCTTTGATCATCTCAACAATCAATCCTTAGCCATTAAGTTCACTAAGGAGCAGGAAGTTGATGGATGCCTTCCATTCCTTGATATTCTTATTTCTAAGAATAGTGATGGGTCCCTCTCCCATCAAGTTTTTCGGAAGAAAACTCATACGGAGCAGTATCTTCATGCTAGTTCCCACCATTTCCCGGCTCAAAAGATGGGTGTTCTCAATACCCTTGCTACTCGGGCCCTAAGGATCTCGGACAAGAAGAGCTTTGAGAAAGAAAAATCCCATCTGCTTGATGTCTTTGTTGAGAATGGTTATAGTAGATACATGGGTCAGAGGGCTTTCCTTAAAGCTTCCAAGAACTCTCTGACTAAAAGGGAACCGAAAGAAAGAATTCCAGGTGTCCATCTTCCGTATGTTCAGGGGACCACTGATAGAATTGGAAGGATTCTCAGGAAGCATAGTATCCCTGTGACCTTTAGGCCCCTGAACACCATTCGTATGTCCCTTAGATCGGTGAAGGATCCTATTGACCCTAAGGATATGAAAGGTGTTTATATGATCCCTTGTTCCTGTGGGACCCCCTATATTGGGGAGATTGGTCGCTCCATCAATCAAAGGATTAGTGAGCACGTAGTGGACCTTAAGCATAGGAGAGCTAAGTCTTCCGCTTTAGCTGAACATGCTGAGAAAACCAATAATCATGTTTGTATTGAGGAGGCTAGTGTTATTGCTAGGGTTTTTCATTTCCATCGTCGAAAAGTTAGGGAAGCGCTTGAGATTGAAAAGAGGCAAAGCAATCTCAATAGGGAGGATGGCTGGAAAATCAGTAGGTGTTGTGTCCCGACACTCTCTTCCTAGTCGTTTTCCGCCCTCCTCTTTAGGTCTCGTTTTTTTTTTTTAATAATAATAATAATAATATTATTATTATTATCGTTATTATTATTTTATTTTATTTATTTATTTATTTATTATTTAATTATTTAATTAATTAATTAATTATTATTATTTTTTTTAATGACTTTTATGTTTTCTCATCATTATTTTTTCATTTAATTATTTATTTATTTTTAGAGAGTTAATTTTTTTTTTTCATTTTTGAATATAAGGTCCTTTATGACTAATTTTTCATGTGAATTCTAATTAGCTTATAATTTTAATAATTCTTCTAAATAAACTCCCATTTCAAATATTCTTATATATATAGAAGGTCCGTCATATAACCAATTCTCCATTTAAATTCTAATCTACTTATAATTTTTAACTAATTTTCTAACTAACCTAGCATCCTTTTGATTTTACTTTATTTTATTAAGATATTATTAAATCCTTTATGTAACTAATTTTCCATTTAATTATTAATTAACTTATAATCTTTGATAATACTTTTTTACTTTATATATTTGTATTTAGGCATTTAATTTATTCATATATTATAAGGTCCTTTATTTAACTAAATTTCCTTTTAAATACTATTTAACTTATAATTTTTAATAATATTTTTTGAACTAAATACCCATTAAAAATATTTTATATATTTTTATATATATTTTAAGGGATTGGTCCTAAATATTACTAATTAAATTAATAAAATAACTTTGACCCCGGTCCTAGAGTCAAACTAGCCGTTGGTCAAGTTAGCCGTTGGAGGCTCTGCTCAGACTATTTAACTTGCTAAGCTTGATCTGTTTCTTCAACTTGTCTTGACGATGAACCACACTAGTTGGTTCGAAACGCGTCGACAAATGGTATTCCATGTGATTTTTGCCGAAAAATCTCTCACTAACTTGATATGGATCACAGAAGCATGAACTCTATAAATGACGTTGTTTTCATGGTGCTTGACACATGGCCACCGGAATGGCGTGCACTAGATTTGGTGTTGCTCGATGAGATGAAGATTCAAAGACAAAAGGCTGATGCCAAGTTTCTAGCACAACCGAATCAGAACGAACAACTAGCTGAAGAAGTACGAGCATCCCGGGAGGCAGCAAAGGCCACTGTGGAAAAGACAGCAGTAGTAGGACCACTACGACATAGGAAGAAAGAGGCCCGAAATTTACCTTAGGGTATGGGGCAGATGATGTAATAGAAGGTGCAGACCCAAGCACCACCTCTACACACTTAAAAAGGTCGTGTGCGACAGAATGAACAGGGCCAGCGAAGAAGACCAAGGCATCCAAGTTGGATGGGGAGCCTATCACACTGATTGAGGGTGACCTATGCAACATCGGTGATACAGTTCATGAAGTCACCAGGGAGGTGCTCTAGGAGGCAATGACGGAAAATCAAACTATGTTGGGTGCACTCACGATGCAACTTTAGGAACTTCAGGTGTGAGCCCCATAGCCGGGAATGGTAGCCACCTATGGGGCTACTGGTACAACAGTAACCGAGAAGTTCCTGGGGGCTAAAATGGATAATACTGTCACGCTGCCGAAAGGAGCACTGACAATAGAAAACGTAGAGGATAGAGCTGTGGTAGGTCAGCTCAAGGGAATTGGATTAAACTCGGCTGCCCTCCCATGAGAAATATTATACTAGCTACAAGATGGAACGACGACAGTGCTCCGTGCTAGGGAAGGACGCGCAGTCCAGATGCTTAGTGAACAGTGAATCAACATCGAGCAGTTGAGCCTCCAACGTGATGAAGCAGTATCACAAGCTCAACAGTTGGAACAAATCATTGAGGAAGCATTTCTCCTTGTCCCCGAGCTTGAGATTGTAGTAGACTTACCAGTAGGCATATAGATCCACAAATTGGCTAGTGGATTCCGCAAGGCGAAGGAGGAAGCAACAAGGATCCAATTGGACCTAAACTTGCAGATCGAAGAGCTGAGGCTGAAGGCACAACCCTCTACACAGCTAGAGGTTAGAGAGCAATGGTACCATGCCATTCAAGTAGGGTTGGAAGCAAAAGAGTGCGCCATACAAGATTGCACTGGCTTGCTAGATTAGTCACTCATCACCCTCACTTCACTGAAGGAAGACCCAACGCTCCAATGGCTAGAAATAGAAGCAAGGGAGTTGTAGTAGGCTTATGACATTAGCCAAGGGAATGCGTAGATGGTCACCCTTACTCAGCAGCTAGCCAAGATGAGGGAGTCCTAGGCTTTAAAGGCCATGGTGGACGTCATGCGTAAAAAACAAGCAGTGCTTAAAGAATTCATCTAGCCTTGGCTCGAGGAAGCATTCACTGTCATCACCAAGAGTGAGGGAAAGCTAGCACACATGCAGGGTGTATATGCACTCAGGCAAGGAATTACACGTGACAACAAAACATTGGAGATACACGCACAATGGGTACAACAGACAGTGGAAGAATGTGCTACGGATGTAAGCAAAGTGCAGATATTGCTGGATGAACTTTGCGGAAAGATCACCGCACTAGTCAGGTGAATCGGGACGAGTCACGATCATTGTGTTGGGGGCCTATTGGGCTGCGAATCCCCTGTGTAATGGTTTTGGGGCTTAAAGCCCACAAATTTGGGTATTGGTATTGTAAAGGCACCGCAAAGTCTGCAGAGCATGAATTGTAATGAGTCAAGTCAAAGGGTAGTCAGCCCTAAAATATTGTAATATAATATAGAATGTGTTAGCCTACCTATGGTCCGCGGACCATCTGAATGTATAAATAGAGTGAGGATCTAGGTGTAGAAGGAAGTTTTTTCGGAAGTTTGGTTCAGATCTTAAGTGTATGGGGTTTTGAAAGTGATATTCACTTTGAGTCTATAATTCTGAGTCGTAGGTGGTAGTAGTAAGAGTAGGCTCTGTAGTTGTGTGTGCAGAGGCCTGGTAGAGTCCGCAGTTGTATGCGCGGACCCCTGCATCTGAGTGCCAAGGGTGTAATTTGATTGTACCAGAACAAAAGATTAATAAAAGATAAGTGTTTCTGAAATATTGTGCGTCTGCTCATAGATCTGTGTGGTTATTCTTCTGTTATGGTTTTATGCATCTCTTTAAGGTTTATGTTTGCGTGCACTAGTATTGAATGATTGATAAAAACTACTGAATTAAGTCAGACCTATAATAAAACACATACTAAGGATAAGGGATCTAGTTAGTGCCTCTTTGCACTCAGTACTAGGGCTATGCGAAGGTCGGATAACTGCACGAAGCTGTACAAGTGTGAAAGATTAGTCCGTGAACTCTCCAAACCTCATCAAGACATCCCTAGCGTGCAGAAACCTAGTTCCAACAACCTCCCATACTGCCTTGGGTAAGACCTCAGTCCACGCTACACGGACTGTTGCTAAAAGGGCCAGTAGTTTCGAGATTTGTTTGGCTAAAACATTTCTAAACTTGGGTTAGGCCCTAATAAGCCAACATAAAACAACAAGAGGATTTGAGGGACACAACCTTTTTGAGTATTTGACAAGACCAATCAACTCAACAGTCACTTTAAATGCCAAATAGAAACAAAAAACAAAAATTACAAACCTATCGATACTTTAAACAAGGAAAATATGTTCATTAGAATCCATAGATGACCTATAATTAGCCATTAGCCATTAACCAGTAGAGTAGTAAAAATATTAGTTTTATTAAGGCTACATGTCTCTACTATATATAATTGAATTTTAAAATATTTTCAATATTTTCACATTGCATTCACCCAATATCATCATAAGTAATTATGTAGAGATAAAATTAGCAATAACAATGTAGGGGAATAATTCTAGGCCTGTCATAAGATCTATATCATAGGACTCAACATATCTCCTCCATATCTCTATCATAATATTTTATCATATAATAGAGAAGAAGGTCCAAGGAGACCACTATCATACAAAAGAATTGATTCCCATTAAGGCATTGTTACACCACAAGATTGAGGCGCAATAGGGTGTTGTGGTCTTATCACAAATAAGAAGGACCAAGAAGGACATTGTCACAAAAATTAATTGAGGCCGGATAGGGCATTGTTACACCATAAGGCTGAGGCCCACTAGGGTTCTCTTGCACCACAAGACTGAGGAACAATTTCAGAGACTGTTAGGACGAAATGATCATTATATCACTTCCAAATAATTATAGGTCTTAGTATGAAGTTATTTGAGGCACACAAATGTTCCCTTTTAGCCTATGAAATCCATGCCATTTGGAGCATTTTTTAGTAAATTATATATTACAAGGCAATGGAACACATAAAAATATTGCAGAAATAGAAACACAGAAAACACAAAAACAAGAGAGACACAGATATACATGGTTCACCCAATTTGGGCTACGTCAATGGAGAAACAACCAATCCTTTCTTTTATATTATCCAGTAAAATGAATAGATACAACCTACACCATATCTGTTGTATTTCCCTCTTCTCTCTCACACAATCTCCTCTCTCTTTCTCGCTCAAAATACATGTCTACATAGCCACAATACAATTCCCTGATATATAGCGAGGACTTGCCTTCTAAGGAAAAAAACAAAAAATTGAACATAAATGCTACCATTAGATTTCTGCCTAATGAATGGTCTAGATTGACTATTAAATTACAACATTTTAAAATGGAATTTTATATCTATTCTTAGCTGTCGTCCCCCCTAGACCCCCTTGGCAGTGCACATAAATAGGAAGCGTTGCTGCCACATTACAAAATTTGGTTCAATGTGGCGATACCTCTTAATAAAGAAGATAATCAGGCTCCACACCCAACAATCTCCCACTTGGAGACTAATTATAGAAACTCCATTACTACTTCATTTGTTGGACAATGACTCCACTTTGGACCTCCATGTTTCACATATTCATTATCATACTTGAATACCAATTGAAACTGAGAAGAATCTTAGTTTATTCATGGTTTCAAATTTCATTAACATATCCGCAACATTCTGGTTAGTTTTTATCTTTTCCATCTTCAACTTTCCATCTTCCAACACTGACTGTATGAAATGGTACTTGAGCTGTATATGTTTAGTCTTGGAATGAAATGTAGAGTTCTTTGCAAGATGTATGGCACTCTAGCTATTGTTGTATAACTTTCCCAACTCTTTCTTCTTACCCAATTCATCTAGAAAACTTTGTAACCAAATCATTTCCTTATTAGCCTATATAGTAGCAAAATACTCTGCTTCCATCATTGAGAGTGCAACAACACTTTGCAGTTTTAAAACACAAATGATAGTTGTTCCACCTACAGTAAATGTATACCCTGTGGTGCTCCTCCTGTTACCTCTACCACCCACCATATCTGCATCAACATATACCTATAGAGAAATGTTTGAACCACCAAAGCATAATGCTTTATTTTTGGTACCTCTCAAATACCTGAGAATTCTCTTCACTGCCATCCAATGTTCTTTTACTAGATTTTTCATGTACTTACTTACAACTCCCACTGCATGTACAATATTAGGCCTTGTGCAGACCCTTGCATATATTAAACTTACAACTACCGATGAATATGGAACTTTAGAAATATAAGCCATTTCTTCCTGAGTCTTGGGACACACCTCCTTACATAGTTTGAAATGGCTAGCCAAAGGTATACTAACTAGTTTTTAATTCTCTATATTAAATCTTCTCAACACCTTTTGTATGTACTCACTCTAAGAGAATGCTAATTTTTTATTATTCATGTCTCTAGTTATCCTCATACCAAGTATTTGTTTTGTATCACCCAAATCCTTCATTGCAAATGAGTTCACCAATTTTTTTTTGAGCACATTTATTTCTTGCATGTTAGAACTTGCAACAAGCATGTCATCTACATACAATAGCACTATAATATAGCTTCCATCATTTTTTCTTATGAGATAAACACAATGATCAAAGTGACATCTAGTATAACCTTGTTCAGACATAAACTTGTCAAATTTTAGATACCACTGCTTTAGAGCCTATTTTAAGCGATACAAGCTCTTCTTCAACCTACACACTAGTTTCTCCCGTCCCTTTACCTCATATCATTGTGGTTGTTGCATATATATCTCTTCCTACAAATCCACATGGAGAAATATTGTCTTTACATCTAACTGCTCAAGTTGCAAATCGTTAGTTGCCACTAGACTTAAAATATTTCTGATTCAATTCATTTTAACGATAGGAGAAAATATCTGATCAAACTTTATACCCTTTTTTTGTGCAAACCCATTCACTAGAAGTCTAGCTTTATACCTTTTTCTACCTCCATCTTCTTCCTTCAACCTACAAACCTATCTATTTAGCAATGTTGATTTACCTACAGGCAACCTCACTAAGTCCCAAGTCTGGTTATGTACTAAGGATTCCATCTCTTCTTTCATGGTTTTCTTCCACTTCTTCCTGGTTTCTACCTGCACTTCTCCTTCATAACATTCTTGTTCACTAGAATCAGTCAACAATACATAATATAATGAAGGAGAGTATCATTTAGGGGGTCTACTTATCCTGGTAGACCTTCTAACACCATTTTCAGGTGTTTGAGGTGCTTGTTGCTATTGTGGTTTTTGTTGTTGTTCTGGCTATTGATCATTATGATTTTTAGGAACCTTCACTTTTTTTGTGATCTCATCAAACACTGTGTATCCTTTGTTCTCTTTTTCCTGTTTTTTTTCTTGCATTCGATCCTTATACAACACCTTTTCATTGAATATGATATCTCTTCCCCTAATGATTATGTGTTATTTATAATCATAAAACCGGTAACTGAAATGATTAACACCATATCTAATAGAGGTAGATTTCTTTGATTTTTCTTCATGCTTTGTTTGATTTTATTTATTAACATGGAAAAAGGCTTCACAACCAAAAGTATTTAAAAATGAGTAGCTTACCTTTTTACTTTTCCATGCCTCTTATGGAATACCACCATCCAAGGAACTTGAAGGCCCTCTCTCTTTTAGATAAACAATAGTATCTACAACATCTACCCAAAATTGCAAAGGCAATCCTGTATGCAATCTCATGCGCCTTGCACACTCCATGATTGTCTTGTTCATCCTTTTCGGCACACCATTTTCTTGTGGTGTTCTTGGAACTATCTTCTCTCTATGAATTCCATTCTCTGAACAATACCTATTAAAATATTTGTTATAATATTCAACTCCATTGTCTGATATGAGACACGTTAACCTTGTTCCCATCTCATTTTCAACCAAAGATTTCCATTTCTTGAAAGTATCAAATACATCATATCGTTTACGAATATAATAAATAATCTAGTTCTTTTGGTTGCATCATCAATAGAAGTAACATAATAATGACATCCACCGTGAGACGATATCTGGGAAGGTACCCATACATTTGTATGCACAAGCTCTAATTTTTAGCTCTTTTTTTCTTTCACAACTTTGAGGAATCTGACCCTATTCTATTTTCCATAAACACAATTCTCACATAATTCCAAATCAACATGCTTCAAGCCTGACAACAAATTTCTTGAGTGAAGAATCTACATCCCCATCTCACTCATGTGCTCGAGCCTTTGATGCCACAATGTTGTATCTCCTCCTATAGAGGTTAAAGAATTAACATAATTAGAAATGCCATTACATAAATACAATGTACCAACCTTTTCTCCTTTTGCTATTACCAGAGCTCCTTTAGTGACCTTCTAGGTTTTATTTGTAAAAGTAGTTATACAGCGTTCACCTCCCAACTACCTTGTTGAAATTAGATTTTTCTTTAGATCTAGAACGTGGCTTACCTCCTTTAATAGCCATTGACTTCCAGTCTTTTTTTAATGAAAATTGTACGCATTCCAATGATTTTATAGGGTTTATCATCACCCAATCAAACTTGTCCAAAATATCCTTGAACATAATCATGAAAATGTTTCTTGTCATGTCTGGCATGGAATCAGGCCCCTAAATCTACCACCCAATCATCAATGATATTTTGTAATGAAAGAATCAAAGAATCTTGAAACACATCATCTGTGACATTCGCTTCATGATTGTTTTCTTGTTGCACATATCCTTATTTTCCCTTTTGAGACTTGTAGTATTTATTTAGGTGTCCTTTCTTCCCACATTTCCCACACACTATCCCCAATCTGGACATGGATCTACCTTTCCTTGACTTACTACGATATCCTAGGCTCTTTCCTTGTTCCATTTTTCTTCTCGTAGTCTCTGTAGTCAAAGCATTACCTAATGTCTCATGGGAGATTTTCCGTCGCATTTTCTCACTAAGGATTGCACTGACAAAATCATCAAACTTTAAAGTACTAGATCTAGAGGTAGAGTTACTAATGGCCATAACTAAACCATTCCAACGTTCTAGCAATGAGCATAGAAATAACAGAGCCCTAACTTCATCATAAAAAGTTATGCGTATAGAACCTAACTGACTCGTAACTGTATTAAATTCATTTAAATGATCAGCAACAGATCCACCTTATGACATATTCATATTAAATAAACACTTGATAATAAATACCTTATTTGAGGCTGAGTGTTTTTCATATAGCTTGGCCAATTCTGACATTAAACCATCTATTGTCGTTTCCTCGGAAATATTAAAGGCTACTAACACCGCTAGCGACAACCATATTGTTCCAAGTGTCTTTCTATTGAGAATATCCCATTCTATGTCTGCCATACTCATCAGCATCTTTTCCTTTCCACTCAATGGTAGGTACAGTTCTTTATAGTATACATAATATTCCATCTGCATCTTCCACAACTGGTAGTTTTGGTTGTTAAATTTTTCGACCCTAAACCCACCATTGTCCACCATTTCTCCCACTCGAACTAGGAACCATTCTCTCCCATGAGTTTATTAGCCAAATAGAACTTTGGCTCTGATACCAGTTGTTAGTAAATTATACATTACATCGAAATGGAACACATAAAAATATTGCATAAATATCAACACAAAAATGCATAAATAAGAGAGACACAAATATATGTGGTTCACCCAATTTAGGCTATGTCCACAAAGAAACAATCAGTGTTTCCTTTTATATTATCCAGTAAAATGAAGAGATACAACCTACACTAGATCCATTGTAATTCCCTCTTCTCTCTCACATAATCTCCTCTCTCTTTCTCACTCAGAATACCCATCTACATAGCCGTAATACAATTTCCTCAAAAAAACCTTTAAATTAAACATAACTTCTACCATCATATTTCCTCTTAATGAATGGCCCAGATTAACTATGAAATTACAAGATTTTAAAAGAAAATTTTACATCTATTTTTAGCTTTGGGGCATTTCCCCTGATCCCCCACTAGGTCGGGTCTCTAAATAATCATTGTCAACCCCCCTTGACCCCCCGAGAGGTACACATAAATGGGCGGTGTTGCCACCACATTACGAAATGGTGTCCAATGCGGTGATACCTCTTAATAAAGAAGATAATCATGCTCCGCACCCAACAATATTCCTTAACAAAAAAATTATTTGTGAAAAAAAAAACATGTAATAAGGTTACTTATGAGTAAAAAATTACCCTCCAAGTTGATTCATTCAAATTTGACTTGAAATGAATGTTGGGCATGCATTTTTTTGAAGTAGGCCAAAATTTCCTTGCGTCACTAAATTACATGCACAAGCTTCATTTCTTGGCCAATCTAATTGATTCAAATTGTACATTATTTATCTTGATATTTTACACACTTTTACATTGATATATATTTACTAACCAATATAGAAGTAACAATGTTAATTTTATTAGGCATACAAGCCTCTACTATAGATAATTTCATTTTTAAACACTTTGACCATTTTGACATTGTGTTCACCAAATATCATAAGAAATTATGTAGAGAGAACATTAACAATAACAATGTAGTGGAAAATTCCTATGTTTTTCCTAATATCTCGATCATAGGGCTAAACATATCTCCTTCATATATTAGTCACAATATTTTCTCATATCACATATAGGAAGGCCCAAAGAGGCCACTATTAGACCCATGAGCTACAACACATTAGGGAGTTGTTAGACCACAAGATTGAGGCCCATGCAGGTACTGTTACACCACAATACTGAAGTCACATTTTTCATACCCATAAGATGGAATAATAATTATATCACTACCAATTAATTATAATTCATGGTGTGCATTTATTTGAGGCACCCAAACCCTACCTTTTACCCTATGAAATCCATGCAATATGGATTATTCTTGAACAACATAAATATATATGTGAAAACTAAAAATTATTTAATTGTATTAATGTTACTTATGAATAAATAAATATTGTGCACGTTTAATAATTGAATTTAGCCATGAAATGAAGGTTGGGCATGCATTTTTGTGAAGCATGCCAAAATTGCATTCCTTCACGAAAATGCATGCCCTAACTTCATTTCCTGGTCAATCTGATTGATTCAAAGTGTATATTGTATGTTTTACTATTTTACACACTTTTACATTGTTATATATTTACTACCCAGTGGAGTAGTAACAATGTTAATTTTATTAGGGCTAGAAGTCTTTATTGTAGATAATTTCATTTTAAAATATTTTCAGCATTTTCACATTGCATTCACCCCATCATTCCTTCCTTAATCATTCCTTGTGTTGTATCTTATAGTGTTTCACACTGAACACTCCTTCATCGTGGTTTCTTGTGACCATGGCTCTGTTATTATTCACCATTATGGTTTTCTGATCCAAATCACTTTATGTCCGCACAAACCTAGTTTACAGTCTTCCTTCAGATCAACTTCATACTAAGGTACACATGTGCTACCTCTCTCATCGCAACCAATATTAGATTATTTACTATTTTTACCTTTATATTTGCCTCATTACTATTCACTACCTCAGATTTCCAAGGTTTAATTTGACAAATGGCATGCTATCTTCTGCAATAAAAAATTCATTCAAAAATCTACCTATTTTGTTTCCTTCATTTCAACAAAGATTATGATGAAGGGAATGAATACTTTGGTAAAAACCCCATCACACAGTCCTCACCTTCACACTATTTTTTGAGTATTTACGTGTGAAAGTACGTAATCACCAGTGCACTTGGTCCAAAACATTGTTACTCCCATCCTTAATTCTGTTGAATATTTTTCGTTCAAATACTTAATTATCTTCTTGGCCCTAAGTTCTTTTTTTACTTGTTTCTTGAATATATCAATGCCCAGTTTTGATCCTCGTATCATAATATTCTATTGTGCAATTATATTAATATATTCCCATATAGAATGAGCTACATGAATAATGCCATCCCAAACAATTTTTCTAGCCTCAATTAAATAAATATTACCTTTCAAATTGGTTTTCAACTCTTTTATTTCATCTTGAACTATCTTATACTTACTCGTAAGCTAATTGTTATTTTCATTTATTATGTTCATATGCCTCTTCTTTGCATTAAACTACTCCCTTACAATGGTCAAATCATCTTAGGTTTTCTTTAGTTCAACTTATAAAATTATGAGCTCTACCATGACCTTTGTCAGTTTCTCTAAGGGATCAGTTGATTCAGTTGGAACCAATATCGCACAAACATCATTTTAATTTACTGTTCTAGGCTTTGCACTTGTTCCTGCAAAAGAACAATCCCTATATTTATGTCAACTAATTATCCTATCAACAACTCTTTTTCTTTTTCAACTTGAGCCAACTTAGTTGTTTTAGCGTGCTCACTCTTAGACACTTCTAACTTCTTTCTTAATGATAACACCTCAAGTTGTGTGTTCCGCAATAAGGTCTTAATTTTGTTCTTCCGTACTAATTCTCATATTGTAAATCCTTTCCTTAATTTGTTGATATGTTTTCTTCAAAGTTTTGAATGAAAAGCTAGTTTCTTCTATTGTGAACGTTACCATTAGTGGAGATAAAAATAGGTAGTACTACGCCATATATTTACCAATTGCATTTGAAAACTAGGCTCATTTTGAAATTCCTCCTGTTATATTCATTTGTATGTCTTCTTCATCTTCTATTTGAATTTTCGTCCTGTTTTTTGACTAGGAGTCCTCCATCCCAACATATATCTATTCAGGAGAAGTGCTATTTAAACTCTTCTCTTTTACCATTGCAGTTTCAACATCCATTCTTTGTTGCACCATGCCACATGAATAGGTTTCTTAACTTTATATGTTCTCAATTTTTGGTCTACTTTCATAAATATAAGCTACATAACTAACTTCCACCCTTTTATTAGAAATTATATCACAAGGGTCGTATTTCCACTTTTCTCCTTTCTCAAATCCAAACTCCATCATCACTTCCACCTGTGTAAGGGCTTCAATGTTTTCTACAATAAATGGCCCTACAATTATCTATAGCTTGCAAATATACCCTTTTCATGAAGGAACAAAATGTATTTGGTCAAAACTAAGACTCTTACTTAAAATTCTACAACTGACTAGATATGTGCTAACATTCCACCATTGCCTCTATTGGTTGCGATCCCATCCTGGCACTACCCCACCTAAGCTTATGACCAAACTACTCCTCCCAAGCTGACAGGAGTTGTAAAATACCAAAACTACCATGACCAGGGTCGAGAATCGATACTCCTTGTTGAATTGCAAGTTAATCTCACCCTGAGTTTTGTAGTACCATAGTTAGTAGCATTGCAAAGCTTGTTAAGGATGTCTAGGACTGCTCGAAATGCAAGGCTATGAGAGCCTCTAATGTAAAGTCACCAATTAATATAGTTATAATATGAGATAATTCTCTACTTCCACAAAAGGACACACGAACTATAACGAGATTTATAACAACATATGCTAACATGGAGAATGAAAAATAGGTTCTCTCCCATGTAATCATTGAATTCAGCATTGAAATGAAGGTTTGGCATGCATTTTTGTTAAGCAGGGCAAAATTACCTTGCTTCACTAAAATGCATGCCAAGGCTTCTTTTATTGGCTGATTTGATTGATTAAGATTGTAGATTTTTTATTTAATGATTTTACAGACTTTTACCTTGTTATAACATTACTTTGAGAATACATATTTAGACTCCATCTCTCATACAAAATTCTATGTTTTGCTTTCACTTACCTTATGTGAAAGTTGCATATAAGTGGGAAACATAGTTATGTAGGATATTTGTCGGACTTGTTGCAGGGTTATATCATAAGTTTTGGGCTTGTCCAACCATGTCTCACTTCAAATTTCATTACCAAGAGTGTAATTAGTTTGGCCCTCAAGGTCATATTTGTTCCAACTATGATCATTTCTAGATATGATAAATCTTTATTTCAATAGACATGGATTTCAATGTATATCACTTCCTTTATGAAAATGACTATGTTATGTTGCATAAAATGGTCTTATATTTAGGTATTAATTATCATTATGACACAATCAATTAAGTACATGTCCTAGTGTGCTTTTATTTAAGCCACACAAACCATGACCTTAACCCTAGGAAATTGATCCAAGTTGGCATATTATTCCACAACACAAATTTATATGTAAAAAATGAGTGTTAATTATGAATAAAAAATTACTCTCCAAGTAGAATCATTCAATTTGGCTCTGAAGGTAGGTTTCGTGTGCATTTTTTTGAAACCAACCAAATTCCCTTGCTTTACTAAAATGCACACCCAAAGTTCATTTATTGGCCAATTTGATTGCTTTAAACTCTAGACTATTGAATTAATTATTTACACATTTTTGAATTATTATATGTTTAATTTGACAATTAAATAATTTTGTTTCATATTTCATATGACATTCCAAGTTTTTCTTCAACTTGCATTATGTTAAATTTGTGCATATGTTTTTCTTCAACTTGTTGTTGGGTAACACAATTGTGCTTTTAATTTAGAGCAATAGTTCCAAGTATTCCAATTAATTATCAATCCGGGTATGTTTTGTTATTGCAAGACTATTATGAAAAATATATGGAATAGAAAATCATGACTAGTTCTCAATGGATCTCAAACTTATCCATTGTAATCACACTCTTAGAAACTTAAAACATTGGCTATTACACTCTCAAACCTTGTTCATAACCTCAAGAAATAAGCACACAAATGTAGAATAAGAGCACTCTACCACACTATCACTCTTATTTAGAAAAATAATTTCACCCCTTGAAACCATTCTCTCAAAAAATGTTGAAACACATATTCAAATGAAATTAACACACCATCAAACTATAACAAAAGTTAAATAATTGTCACAGTAACAAAGAGACTAGTCTAAGAGCTATGTTGTTACACAATAATTAGGTGAGGATTATGCAATCATTAAAGCATAAACAAGACTAATAATAATAGTAACAACAATCACACATTAATTATAACTCATAGGAGGTAGAGAAGGCATATGTAATAGCATCCTAACAAGTGAGCCCTACTAAGGAGGGCCCTTCCTTCCTAGCAGGGGCTTGTACACTACACGCCACAGAAGCTCTTCAAAAGAAAGGTATAGTGCCACTCCACAATTTACTAACATTTATTAGAACATTTGGGTGTTTTAGATAATTGGAATGACATCTTAGATATAACTTAATTTAAATTGTATTATGGTTTATATGTATAACACTCCACAATCCATATGCTTGTCCATACAATATTCCTTTATATCTCTCAATGGGGAGTCTCTAGCCTCTATATAGGCCTTATACATACAATAACATGGGTCATTACCATGGTTCCCTCAATACCATCTATCTAATACCATGGGTTTATTACGTTATTGATAACTACTTGTGATCCCTTACATGATACATGTTAACCACTTCATTTATTACTATGGCCCATCCCATTATTACATTATTCGCTTGGGTACCTCCCCCTGTACCCCATACTATCCCCCCTAGGTATACTAAATTCCACCCCCCTTAAACATGTTTCGTCCCGGAAACATAAGAAAAACACAAATAATATGATCTACTCAAAAGAGTAGTCCACTGGTACCATGCACGTGCATCTAGCCATCCAAGAGAAAGGTGAAGCCTCGAGCTAGCTAGTGCCTCACTCACTTGAGATGAAAGATGACCTTGACTGCACTTCTGTGTTGATGTGTAGTAGGTGGATTGTTGCCCCTCTCTATCTGTCATGCGGGGGTTATTGTCCTTGTGGCTAATTTTTTGCCATCATGTTGGTTGTTTTCTTGTGGGGTGATGTGGGTGGTGATATGCTGAAGTTTTAACCAGTGGTGTATCTTTCTCTAATTCACCACCTAATGGGACCTAATTGGTATCAGGTACATGTTGTGGTGTTTGTTGTTGTTGCTTATCTTCCAATACTGATTCTGTACCTGCAACATTTTCTACTTTAGTCTCCTTGGACTCTACTTGTTTTTCTCATACCTCGTTTGATGTTTGTGTTTCGCTATCGACCATCAAGAGCTCATCATCTAATGCTTCAGTCCCTGGAACATCTTCTTCTTCAGCCTCCTTGGACTCTACCTGTTTATTGATGGAAATATCTTGTAATGTAATTTTCTTCTTTTTATACTAGAGCTTCAAGAATTCCTTCTGCACATTAATATTGATAGTACTAACAGATTCGATCTAGGGGTATACCAAAAAAACATCCACATTAGCCATGTCTAAAGCATAAAAATAAGAATGCAATACAAACTTGTCCAGAGAACTCTTCAGATCTTTAAAAACTTGCACCTTCTCATTATTAACATGTGTGTGCTCCATCAGTTTAGCTGGAATTTGCAATATTTTAGCCAAATGAACATTAATAAAATTATACATGCAACTAGGATTTATAGACACAACTATCTTCTCCTTCTGAATATATCCATGAAACTATAATAAGAAGATACCAGTAAAAAACAACCACACATGTTTCTCATTATCTTCTTCTCTAGAATGAGACCATTTGTCCACAAGGAGTTTTTCAATTTCTTCATCTGAAATTTCGAACTTCTAGGTGCCAAGTGAGTACCACCATGTGGCAGCCTCTTCTTTCAAATTAAGCCATAGGAAACTTCTCCAAGATTTCTGATGGCTTTTCTTAACTTTTTTTATGAATTCTTAAATAGTCAGACCATTATCTTTCCCTGTAAAAAATTTCTTGCTAGAAGCCATGAAGAGGGTTTTGAAAAGAATCACTTACTTGGCGAAAATTTAAAGTGGCCAAAATTCAGTCAATATTGCTCAGAATCCCTAATGTGACCTATTTTCATAAATGGAACAACCATTTTGCATCTTCTGGTGTGATAGAAATCCTGATCTAGGCACTAAAATTTGAGATTTGCACTGCAACTTTCCCGCTGTCACAAAAAATTCTGAAAAAAAGCACTAATTTTAAATAAGTGATATCTCTGTCATCCGGAATCCGATTCGACAGATATTTTTTTTTGAATTGGGTACTTTTTTGCAAAGAACCTAGATCTCCGATTAGATTTTGCAAAGTTTTCACCAGAATGCACAGATATGATCTGCAAGCTCGCCGCCCCAAAAAATGTCTGCAACATAACTGATTTTTAAGTCAGTGCTATCTCCCTCATCCAGACTCCGATTCAACCGATTTTTTTTCCACGGAGCGTATTTTTTCACAAAAAATCTAGATATGCAATTAGATTCTGCAAAATTTTCACTAGAACATATAGATCTGATCTGAAAACTAGTCGCCCCAAAAAGCTCCTGTAAAAAAAAAAAATCCGCTTTGCCCAAGAAAGCACTCTGATACCACTTGTTATAGATCTCATTTGAAAATATATGAGGAAATATAAATATACCCAACAAATATAAACATCTGAATATAGATATAAATGCTTCTTTAGTGACATCAAACCCTTACGGTAGGGCAACACCATATATTCACTCCTTAAGGAAGGAGAACACTCCACACGCCATATGCTTGTCCATATAATATTCCTTGACATCTCTTAATGGGGAGTCTCTAGCCTCTATATACGCCTTATACATACAGTACCATGGGTCATTACTATGGATCCCTCAGTACCTTCCATCTAATACCATGGGCTTATTACATTATTGCTAACTACTTGTGGTCTCTTACATGTTACGGGTTAACCACTTTATTTATTACTATGGACCATCCCATTATTACATTATTCCCTTAGGTACCTCCCTTTGTACCCCATACTATCCCCCTAGCTATACTACACTCTCACATCCCATAACACATCTAGGACTCTTCGACACATCCAGCTCAGCTATTCATGTGTAGGTGACCTCAACTTGTATTTTTCAGCATTTCTGTCGCTTTTTGTGTTTTCGCTTGTGTGAGTTTTGTTTGCTTGATTTCTTTGAATGCTTGCTATCATTTACGTGTACTCAGCATGTCGTAGCACTCTTTCAGTTTTCATTGCTATCTCACTATTGTCGCATTCATGAAATTGTTTTGTGAGAACGGTCACCGATTCAGCGACTCGTTGCACCCACATGCATGTTGATTTGTTTACTGAATATTTCATTCATGTTTACATTCACTATCAATCACTTCTATTTTCACTTACTGTCGCCATGCATTCACTTTCTTATTCACTTTCAATTTCCCGTCGGTGAGTCTGGCCAACCTTGGCCCAAACTCTGCCTTCACTGAGACAACATTGTACAATCTAGGGAAGGAAGGTTGTGTCTTCCTCTCCAGAAATGTGCATTTCTACCCAGGAACTGTCCTCCAGGACTGTTTTGTGCATTTACGAGGGATAATGACTATTTGCCTAGAAAATTGCGTAATGCAGTCCCTGAGCCTGTAGTCACCCCTAGCTAGAATTGCACATTATGCAATCCCAGTAGCCAATCTAGATTGTGCATTCCACAAATCTAGTAGCCAGTCTTGCATCCCATACAACCCAAACTTCCTTTTGTGCAGTTCTAACAGTGATTCACCTAACCTATGAGAAGAAATGCACAATCTTGCCTATAAGCTCCCCAGGTATGTGATATGTCATTCCCTAAATTTCTTTGGTTTTCACTGGCAGATTTCATGCCATGCATGTTGCTTTGTCTCTAGATATTTTAGGTGTTCACCTGCCTCTTAGTAGTACATGATCAATTTCTTCCAAGAGAGCGGGATCAAAAGACACTTATGGAAGTGCACCTATAGAAGTAGTTGAATGGGTGCTTGCATGTCTACTGATCTATGAAGATTCAAAGTTGTTTTTAGACAAGGACATCAAGATGAAATGGCAAGAAGTAGATGAAAAGTTTACAAGCACTTTTGAGGAAGACCTTGAAGACCATCAAGTGTATGTCAACATTCACAAGTTGGGCTTGTACCAGATTACATGCAGATACGCCACGTTCTCATTCACAGACATGATACACTAGATCATTTCTCACACTGATCCTGAGAGGACGACTGATGAGCCCCAGAAATGGGTAATTATATGGGCTCATTCTGCCTCCTAAATTAACTTAATCCATGATTCTCATTATTTTATTGCATGTTTTTTATTATATTTATGCTAATAGAGTGAATTGGGTTAGTCATTATGCCATGAAGTCTAATGTGTGCTTCATGCAAATTTTTGGTCAATTTTGAGACAAAGTCAAAGGTTTAATGAGCATTTGGCAGCCAATATGTGAGGAAAACAAGGGAGAGTATTTGTAGAAGGGTTTCACCCTCATTTATGACCCCCTACTTCGAATCCTCCTTCAGAAATCTTGGAGCACAAGCAGCCACATCAATGCATCAAAGAGGCAGCCAAGCAAGTGAAGAAGAACTGTTGTCTATCTCTAGTCTTGGGAGCCAAGCCTCCTTGATTTTAGGAAAGCTATTGGGGTTCCAGTTGAATAAATAGGGGGGCTTAGGGTCTTAGTAGTTTAGTTGGATGTTAGTCAAATTTTTGCACTTTTGTTGTAGCTCTTGCTTGGCTCATTTCGAGCTTACTTTTGTGAACAATTGATGTAATGTGACTATTATTTTGATAATGGAGATGAAATATTTTTTGAGCCAGCATTGAGGTCTTTCAGAGGGTTGAAGCTCTTGGGTTAGGGCCCAACCCAAGATGCCCAAAACCTATTGTTTTGTATTTATATGTTTTTGTTTCAGTTTATGAATTAGTTGTTGTTAGATAGATTTCTTCCTTAGTTAGAATAGGTTGCTTTCAGTGATTTACAAAGCTGTTTCCATTTCAGTTTGCTGAAGTAGGTTAAATAGTGATAGGAAAAGATACCAAAAGGAAATCAACAGAGCCTTGACCTCCTTTCCTCCCTTTGGGACCATGAGCTGAGGTCAACATACTCTTTCTGCCACAAAAACACAGTTTTGCTTCCTCCATGCAATTTCTAGTGTTACAGTTTCATTCAGAGGTTAATGTTTTGCTTCAGATCCATTTTAAAATACCCATTTCTATTTTTGCAATAAATATCTTTCCATGCTTTCCTTTCCATATAGCATTGTTTAGCATTTTATTTTTCTAGATTAGAATTTAGGTTAACATGAGATATAGTTCTGCTTTTCTTGGTACAACTAGTTCTTTTCTTGCTCAGTTTCAGTGTTTGATTTGTAGCTCTCTTACAGTACATATCTACTCATAATAACCCAATAAAGTAGCCATCACCATCTCTTTTTCTACGTGTTTCACAGGTCATTCACAACCCTTCACAAATCTGCCCTAATTTCTGCATTTTTCTCATAATCTTTCCTCTCGTCTCTTGAACAAATCCAACCATCATTTTCTTTCCTAGCCATCCTTGATGAACTTCAGACACCTCAAAACTTACCTATAATATTTAGCTACCCTTTTCCACCATTTTTCCACCTTTAAAACTTTTAAAAACAACCCTCAGCATCCTCCTGTAGATCCTCCTGTAGATCCCCTGTAGCCTCCTGTAGAATTTCCTGTAAGTGACTTTTTGAAGGTCGATTGTAGGGAAAGCCTCCAGAAGGTTTTCCGAGGCCTCCTAGGATCCCTCCACACCTTCCTACACCTCTAAAAATCCCAAAGTCACCTCCATCGCCACCTTATAGCTACCACATCCACAAACAAACAAATTACACAGATGACAATTTCACATTAATTACATAACAAAATCCAAAAAAGATGTTTTTTTCTCATTTCCTTCTAGAGATAACTTGAATAGATGTAGTTTACTCCCATAGTAGGTGATGGAATTCATTTCATAGGTTTTCATCTCTCTTTCTGCAAAAGTAGGGTTATTTGGTAAATTAGGGTTTGCTAGGTTGTGCTTTACATTCCAGTCTTCTTTCTCTTTCTGCAAGTAGAATAGCCTTTGTAGAGTAAGATTTCCTTTCTTTCATCAGATTTAAAGCTTCTTCTAGAATCCATAGAAGCTAGCTTGAGCTCCTAGTGATCTTGCACCAGCTGACCAAGTGACAGGCTCAAGTAAGAACTAGTACTTGTGCATACAACACCATCGCTTCCAAGTTTGTTACGAACTACCGGGTTGATAAAAGTAAAGTAGGAAGTCCTAGGAGTTGCAGCATTATTGTTGGAATTCTAGTGCTCACCACTTTTTGGCGCCATTGCTGGGGAAGCACCATAGTATTTTGTAATTACTGCTTTTCTTCTATTTTCTACTCCAAGATTCTGCTAAGTAGTTCATTTAAGCAAAAGTAGAGTAGTTGTTTCTTTCAATTTATGCATTTCCTTGCTTTCATTTCAATTCTACAATTTCCATTTCAGAAAAAGTAGATCAGTCATTTCCTTGCTTTCGTTTTTGCATTTCTTTTTCTTTCCTTTTCAGTTCTGCAATTTCATTTTAGCAAGTTCAATTCAGTAGTTGCAATTTGTTTGTTCAATCAATTTCAGTTTTGCAGGTATAAGCAGAAAAAACAAAAATCAGCCAAAAAGATTCCATTTCATGCCTCATTGGAATAGAGATAATTCAGGGATATTCCTACCCAACACCCCCACCACATCACAAAGCCACCCTTCTCTTTTCTTTGGTGGCAGTGATCCAGAAGAAACCTTAGGGGAACAACTAGATATATTTGAAGAACCTATAGGAGAAGAAGGGGAAGAAAACATCCCTCCTGAGACAATGGCTAAAAACATAAATGCTAGGGGGAATGGAGAAAGAGTAGAGGGTACCTTTCCCATCCGAGAGACCAATGGGGACACTAAAATGAAGAACATAAGCCCTTCAGCCCTACCTCACTTCCACGGATTGACTACAGAAGATCCTGACACCTTCCTGTTTGAGTTTGTCGTTATCTGTCAAACCTATGAGTATGTAGAAGATGAGCAGAAGTTGAAACCGTTTCCTTCTACCCTCAAGGATGCAACATTGCACTGGTTCATGGGGTTACCAGGCAACAACATCACAACTTGGGCTTAGATGCAGCAAGCCTTTAATGACAAATATCGAGACTACTATAGGTCAAAAGATACCAAGGAAGAAATCTTCCAAATGACCATGGGAAGTGATGAATCTTTGGAAGATTATGAAGAGAGGTTCCAGATTAGTTATAAAAGGGCCAAGTGCACACTTGACCCCAAATCTCTAAAGTTTGTCCTACTCAGGGGAATTTTCGAAAGACCTTCTAGAAACCCTCCATTTACTGGCTAGGGGAGACACCTACCAACTACCTTATGAAGACATAAAGACTATTTTTAGAAGCCATTCTATGGCAGCCAGAAAGAGAGGTATGGGAGTCAACCCACAGCCAATACATCCTCATCCAGTTCATCCCTCAAAGGTGAACTTGGAAACATGCTGGAAGACATCAAGAGTGAGATGTTGCAGACTCTTGCCATGCAAATGGATACCTTGCATATCAAAAGGAAACAAGAGGAAGCAGAGAGAGCTTTGGCGATTTTTTGTCCTAGGTGCACCAGAAGGCATCCTAGGAACGAATGTCTGTTCAACTCTATAGAGGTTTGTTCAGTCTGTGAAGAAGATCATTCTACAAATAAGTACCCTTCCTTGCCTGGACTTAAAGATGTATACCAAGGGGTCAAAGGAGCCACTGAACCACTCTATTTCATGAAAAAAAGGATACCGCATGGACCTAGACCATACCAGCAGGGAATGAAAGGGACATCTCAGGCATACTACAACCTCAATCAAGCCACTTCCATACCTTCTTGGGGTCCCCCTTCTCACCCTTCCTGGTCCAAACCTCCTCCTTGGTCATATCCATCTCAATATCATGCCCAACAAGTCACTCATTCATTTCACTCCTATGCTCAGCCACAACCTCAGTGGAATGCATGTCATCAGGGGTGGAGGCCCCAGTACAACTCTCCGCCTGCTCTTTTACCTCCACCACCTGCTTAAACACAACCATTGCCTCCTGCTCCACCCAGGCAACCCCAAATGCCTGCTCAACCAAACCCGAACCCGAACAACAGACAGGCTCAGCAAGTATATAGTGGGGAACCATCATGCCCAACCTATGCTGTGGAGATTTAGGAGATTAACTTGTGATCTGGGAAGGTTCTCCCATATAACCAGCTTCCCCCTAAGGAGGATGAGGAAGATAAAGAGGATAGTGAACCGAAAGAAATTCCACCCTTTCCTGAGAGAATATTCGGGACAATACAGCCTACCCCAGAAGAAACTGAACTTCTAGGAGAATTGAAACAATTATGAGTCAAGATACCACTTCTCCAAGACATAAAGGATGTTCCCATATACAATAAGATGATCAAAGAGAAGTGCTTCAGGCATCCAGGCAGGCGCAAGAGAGATTCCCCAACCATCAATGTCATAGGACAACTATCCAACCCAATGTTGGGACAGGTAATCTATCCAAAATATTTAGACCCTGGAAGCCCAGTAGTTGATGTCCACATCAATGGCACCATGATCCCACATACCTTGATTGATCTGGGAGCTACGATTAATGTGATGACCAAGGACACCATGCTCAAGCTCAAACTCTAGGGCTCCTTGAGAAAGACCATGACAGTACTGCAGCTAATAGACCACTCCACCGTGACCCTTGAGGCGATTGTGGAGGATGTGATGGTCTCCATTGATTCTTTGGAGTACCTTGATGATTTCCTAGCTCTCCTATCATCTTGGGAAGACCGTGGTTGGCTACTGTAGATACCTACATCAGTTGTCGAGCTGGGAACATGACAATCAAGAATGGGCATATGTCCAAGCAGCTAGTCATATACCCTCCTGCCCAACCCCTATAAGAACATGATCTACCTCTCTGGTTGGAGGAGGAGGATGAGGATGAAGTCTATTATGCACCACTATGTACAATAGAAACTGCTATGGGGGGGAAACTGCAAAATGAGGATGATATCATTGGAAATTTGATTCAGAATCCACCCCTAGTATGTTGCCGTTAGAAGATCTAGTGAAAGAAACCCAAGACAATCCCTTAGATGATTTCTGTGTGGCCAACCCGACCTCTCTCCATGTTAAGAACATAGATTTTTTCCGAGAATGAACCTTGAAAATCAACTCATCCCTATCCACCTCCTAGGAGAAGGAACTATGTAGCTTATTAAGAAACCATTTAGATGCCTTCACCTAGCTCTATAAGGAGATGAAGGGAGTGCACCCTTCAGTTTTTACTTATCACATTTACATTAAGGAAGATTTCAAACCAGTCAGTTAGCCTCAATGGAGGATGAATCCAACCCTTAAATACATTGTCAAGGAAGAATTGAAAAAGTTATTAGATGTAGGATTCATCTACCCCATCTCTGACAGTGAATGGGTCTCTCCTTTGGTGTTAGTGCTAAAGAAAAATGGTAAGTGGAGAATCTGTGTCAATTATCGGGAACTAAACAAGGCCACTAAAAAGGACCATTTTGCTTTGCCTTTCATAGATCAAGTGTTAGATGGTCTGGCGGGAAAAAAGTTTTTCTCCTTCCTAGATGGGTTCAACGGGTACAATCAAATCCAAATATACTAAGAAGACCAAGATAAGATCACTTTCACTTGTCCTTGGGGTACCTTTGCATATCAGGTCCTTCCTTTTGGTTTGTGCAATGCTCCCGCCACTTTCCAGAGAGTAGTATTGAGTATATTTTCTGAACTGGTTCATGATGTAGTGGAAATATATATGGATGATTTTACTCCTTATGGTTCAAACTTTTCAAGAAGCTTTATCCAACCTAAGAAAAGTTTTGGACGCGTGTATTGAAATGAACCTATCCCTCAGTCCAGAAAAATGTGAATTCTTGATGACTGAAGGGATTGTGCTAGGTCATGCAATATCTCAACAAGGATTGTAGGTGGACCCCAACAAAATTGTTGTCATCCAAAGGGTCACGCCTCCTCCAAAGGTGAGATATGTCCAAAGTTTCCTAGGCTTAGCAGGATATTACAGAAGATTCATTAAAGAATTTAGTAAGTTAGCCTCTCCATTGTTTGGTCTTTTGGGAAAAGATGTCGAGTTCATATGGACTGAAAACTATCAAGAAGCCCTAGATACCTTGAAAAGCAAACTTGTGACTGCCCCAATTTTGAGAGGCCCAAATTGGGCCCTACCTCTCCACGTTCACACAGATGCCTTGAACAAAGAAATAGGAGTAGCCTTGGGACAAATTGATGAAAATTTACCGTATGCCATATACTTTATAAGTAAAACTTTGTCAGAGGCAGATTTAAACTACATGGTAACTGAGAAAGAACTCCTAGCTGTAGTACATTCCTTAAATAAATTCAGACATTACATCACATGCTATCAAACCTTTGTACACACCAATCATGCTGCAATTAGGTATTTAATGAACAAACCAGATGTAAATGCTTGCATTATTAGGTGGTTTCTTTTATTGCAGCAGTTTGATCTAACCATTGTTGATAAGCCTGGTAAAGAAAATGTTGTTGCTGACTTTTTGTCTACAGTAAATCTGCCCGTAGGTGAGGAAGGAATGGTGGATGATCAAATGCTAGATGAACACCTATTTGCTATCTCAGTACTCTCTCCATGGTTTGCTGATATAGCAAATTACTTAGTTTCAGCATAGTTCCCACCACACCTGTCCTCAAAAAAGAAGAGAAAGACTGTAAGGAAAAGCACCCGTTTCACCTGGATTGGGGGAAATCTCTTCAAACTTGGCCCAGATCAGATATTGAGAAGGTGTGTCAGGGAGGAGGAAGTTTTTGACATTCTCCTGACCTGTCATGATGGGCCTTGTGGAGGCCATTTCGTAGCAAAGAGGATCGCCTTCAAAATTTTACAAGCAGGTTACTGTTGGCCCACTCTTCATCAAGATGTGAAGAGATATATCAACCAATGTAATCGATGCCAAATGATGGGGAAACCTACTCCAAAGGATGAGATGCCCATGCAACCTCAAGTGACTTTTGAGCCATTTGAGAATTGGGGCATGGAATTTTTGGGTCCTATCAACCCTCCTTCAAAACAGAAACAATACATCATTGTGTGCACCAATTATCTGACAAAATGGGCAGAGACAAAGGCAATCAAGGCAACAACAGAAGAAAATGTAGCTGAGTTCTTAAGAGAGAACATCTTCTATAAGTTCGGGTATCCAAGAGAACTGGTTACATATCAAGGCAATCAGTTCACTTCAAATTTGATTGAAGACCTGCTCACACATCATAAAACCAAGCACATGATTTCCTCCCCTTACCATCCATAAGCCAATGGATAGGTGGAAGTCACTAACAAAGCTTTGGAAGGAATTTTGACCAAGGTAGTGAGTAGTAGCATAAAATATTGGGTAGACCAATTGGTTGAGGCCACTTGGGCCTACAAAACCACATGGAAGACCACCACTGAGTTCACAGCCTATGAACTGGTCTATGGGAACAAGGCTTTGCTGTCAACAAAATTTGAATACAATACACTAAGGATGGTAGCCCAGCTGGACCTAAACCTCAGCCATGCATAGGAGGAAAGACTCCTCTAGTTCAATGGATTGGATGAACAGATATTGCAGGCCCTTTACCACACAGACATAGTCCAGCTTCAAAGGAAGATATGGCATGACAAAATATCAAGGCGAAGCAATTCGAAGACGGAGATTGGGCATTGCTCTATGACTCAAGGTGTAAATATTTTAAGGGAAAGCTGAGGACAAGATGGCTGAGACCCTACACTCTAGAAAAATGCAATGACAATGGTTCAGTTCTGATCATAATCATTGATGAGGAAGCCATCCCCATGCTTGTCAATGGACATAGGTTGAAAATTTACAAGAGGCCCCTCTCCAAGCGAGAGTTCATTGAAGATATGAATAAGATTGTGTTGGTAATGGAGCAGGTCTCAACCTCCATTCCACCTACTCACTGAGAGGAAAAATAAAAAATAATAAGGAATCAAGTGAAAATATCTATCAGGTGCTTGAGTCCCATCATTGAGTTGAAAACCTCTTTTGAGGCAGCCCAGTGATGACAAAAACAAAAAAGGAGAGGAAGAATAAGATCCCTGGGTGAAAACCTCCCTAGGAGGTGCCTAGGGTAGGAAAGTAGGGTGAAATCCTCTTGGAGGTGCCCTAGTTGCCTTTTTCAAAAAAAAGAAAAAAAGAGAGAAAAAAACAGAAAAAAAGGAAGAGAAAATTGGCTTTTAAAATGCATTGCAGGTTATAGATCGACCACAGGAAGCAAGGGGACCTACCATAAAGTCTATCACACATCCTCTATATTCCTCTCCATCATTTCTTACTTTTTTTTTCACGTATCTATGTTTTTTCTGAAGACTGTGCATCCTACAGGAGGTCCTGTGTGTTCTACAGGAGGCTCCTGTAGAAATCACATAGAGCTCGAAATGAAGTTTAAAAATAGTTGAAGAGCTGGGAATTTTCATAGAGAGCCTATAGGCCATCCTACAACTATCCACCATCCCAGCCTTCTATACCACATCTGCAACACCTCATTTCCATTTATTTCTTTCCTTTCTTAAAAAAAAAACACTAGTTTAAAAAAAAATGAGGAAATAAAAAGAACAACACCTCTACAACTCACCTACAGCCTACCAAATCCCTCTCCATTACCATCAGAATCCTTAGTAGCATCCTCACATCTCCTAACACAAGCATCAACTAAAACTTTTATAGGGATAAGCAGCTACAGGAGCACCTGTAGGATTTCCTGTAGCAGCCGATCCCCTTAAAATCAAGCTACAGCAGCAAAATAGGTGCAGCCACAGGAATGCAGAGGATGTCCAAAGCAAGATTTAGGTAAGGGGCACCTATTCAAGACAAATGAGCACATATCAAGAAGCAAAAAATCATATCGCAAAAGGGATACAGGCATGCAGCACTCGAATCCAGGCATGCAGCAACAACAGAACCTAGCAGCACTGCAACACGAGCATTCGACCTACAGGTAAGTGTCTAAGCCTCTCCTCTATTGCATCTGTATAATTCAAAAGTTGCATGAATGAATGAAATGGTTGGGTTTAAACCAGAAAGGTGGCCAGTTAACTGGCCACCCTCATCCAGTTTGACTGTGCTTATTCGGAGATCCCACGCACGTGTGCTTAGTCAACTCACAAAAAAATCCAAAAAGACAGGTAGTGGCAAGTGCATAAACTCCGATGCAAATGATGGGAATTGATTGTGGGTAGAAGGCATGAAGACTCATGATGACATAGCAGTGGGGGCCAATAGTCTGAATAATGGCAACGTACCCTTTTTTCCACCTCACATCATTGCCAGAAATATCTCCATTTAGCATAAGTACTCTCTCTCGAACTTATTCACCACCTTTGTTTCGATTTTATCATTATCCCAGCGACTGCAGCAAGCTCCATAGCACCTCCATAGCCTCAAACCCATCACTCTCTGTCATTTTCAGAACTCTTCCTCTTATCGGTCTCTACGGGAGCAAGAACAGGTTCTACAAGAGAACCTCCAACCATTTCTACAACAGGGTCAGAAAGCAGTTTTTCAAGAGAGAACATGGGTTTTTGCTCAAATTCAGACCTGAAGAGGTAGGCTCTGTACAAACACACCTTGGATATTCATATATACAAGGAGTGATAAATTTTTAGGGAAGAATTAAGCCTAAAAAGAAGAGGAATTTCCTTACAAAATTTTGCCTATTTCTTAAAGAAAAACACAATTTTTTTCTCTGTTTCCTGTTTTTGAAAAATTCTTGTCCCCTTCTCCACCTTAGGTGTTCCAAAAGATTATAAACACAATGACAAGGAGATTCATGAGGAAGGAAGCCCTAAATTTAGTCAGGATCCATGAACATCCTCAGGTAGTAGCCATTTTTACCAGAGCCAATTAGATGCCATTTTTCGAAAAATTTATAGGGTATGATGAAGAAGTGACTCAGTAGTTTTCCCTTTCCTTGGTACCCCATTAAAAGACCCATGCCATTGTTACTTTTAGAGGTCTCACCATGGAAATAGCCCCAGAGTTTATCAGTAGGGTTACCAGTCTTCTACTTGGACTACCTTGGAGTAAAGAAGAAAAGCCACTAGGTCAAGTTTCCAAGAAAACCTTCTTCCAACCAAATGAGCATCCTGTAGAGGACAAAAATGGCATCAGAAGAACAAGAATACCTTACCCTTGGGATGAGGTCAGTTACTAAATTATCAAGTATATTTCCTATGAACGGAGGTATAGCATAGTTTATGGTTACCATTTCAGACTTCTGCATGAGTTGAGATATGGAATGGATACTCCCACACCCAAAAATCTCAGTATTCCCTATTTTCTCCTACAGTCCCTTATAGATTCCAGCATTAAATTGAAGGCAGGAGGTCTAGATCAATTGGCTCACCATGGACTAATTAAATTAATGGTGCAAGAAGCCCTCCACATCTTCACAATCCCCATAGCCTAGGAGATCTTCAGAAATATGACAAGAGAAGATGATATAAAAGCCCTCACATATGAACTCAGTCCTTCTGAAAGTGAGGGGGAAGAGCAGAAAGGGGAAGATGAGGAGGAAACCAAAATAGAGGAAGAGGACAGCAAAACAGAGAAGGAAGAACCTGAAACGGGGAAGGAAGAGACTGAAATAGAGGAGGAAAAGACCAAAGAAGAGAAGAAGGAACCCAGGATAGAAGAGAAAAAGACTAAAACAGGAAAGAAAAAGACTAAACCAGAGAAGAGAAGGACTAAAGTAGACAAGGCAGAAACTAAAAAAGATAAGAAGGAAACGAAACCAGAGCTAGAGGAAACAAAGCTAGCAGAGGCAGAAAAGACAAAAGAAGAAGAAAAAGAAGTGAACAAGATAGAAGTGTCTCCTGAGACACTAGAAAGGGAGGCAACAACTATTCTTGCTACACTCAACACCCTAGTTAAGCCCAAACAAAAGAGAAAAAGACAACCGTCAATGTATTTCAAGGCTCAAAAAAGCACAATAATAAAAACAGGGAAGCCATAGCCACCCTCAAAAGAGCCTATCATCATTAAAGATTTCCCTACTGTCAAAAGGGAAGAATCACCTTCCAAAACCCCCGTCACTTCTGAGAGGGTCAGCCCTAGATCTTCCACTTAGAAGGAGAGAATAAAACTACAAGACTCTAAAACAGTCCTACAGGAGGCACAAACTGCTCTACAGGAGACGCTAACAAAGCTGCAAGAAACTGAAAAACTTGAGAAAAGCACAGAAGAGAAGACCAAGGGGAAGGATGAGGCAGCAGAGATACTAGAACCTGATGCCCAGCCTAGTTTAGGCTCTTATTACAACCTTTTTGAAGGAGAAAAAAATATTCCATAGAAATTTGTAGTCCCACTTTTCTTTGAACTAGAAAAAGAAAGGATACTGAACCATAGATGGATGCAGATCGCCAAGTCCAAAGGGGTGGAAGACATTGGACACATGGAGAACAAGCTAAGAGAGATGGGTAAGGAATTGAGCACTGTAAGACATACAAAAGCCATCAGAAGATCTCACCTAGAAGCGGAGAATGAAGTGTTAAGAAAACAACTGTAGGAAAGGGAAACCCAATTAGCATGCATGGGCAGATAGGCTATGGATGCACTATAGTGTAGAAAACCAGCCAAATCATATGGAGTATACCTCAAAGATTAGTGGCTACAATTCCAGATCAAGACTTTGGCACAAAGAGGCACCATGCCTTTTTAGTATTATAGATCTATGTGACCACAGTTCGGCAGAAGACAAGGCATAGTTGGCAGAGTTTTATTTGCATAACATGGCCCTCACTGATATGAACCTATTGGACCCCAACACTAGGTTAGGAGACTTGCAGCTGATGACCATGGCATCATGGATGAGTCATGAGGAGAAAAGGGCAACAAAAATCAAGAAGTTGATGGAAAAAGAACAAGATGAGCCATTAATGATTAGAGCAGAGCCATCAGGCCCTATGGCTCTCATTAGCACACACCAGGTACTTTCAAATGATCCTCAAATGGCCCCTAAATACATCAATAATCAGGCCCAAGCTATTACAGATTTTGAGGACATGGAATGATTGCTTGGAGATTACTACATTCATGCCTACATGAGGAGGTGGAATACACTGCCACATAGCTTGCAGATCAGGGAGTATCACTCCCCAGCTAGGATGAAAGAAGCACTCAGGAGAGTGCTACTATATAAGCACTCTATGCAGAGTTTGAGGGCCAATTGGATTGGCGTCAAGTTGATTCCCCCACTACTGCTAGGACTGCTAGAGGGAACAAAGGAAGAAGAAGAAAGACAACAGTGAGAAGAGGTGGAAAGAAAGGTTGGATTCATGATAGGGAAGAGGATCTCACATCAGAGGCATGGGATGTTAGGGAGGCCATCAGGGCCATGAAATATGAAGATATGTAGTAGTTGCTTAGAGGATGAGCAACACATTTAGTAGGGGGTGATGATGAGCCCCATAAATGGGTAATTATATGGGCTCATTTTGCCTCCTAACTTAGCTTAATCCACCATTATCATTAGTTTATTGCATGTTTTTTATTATATTTATGCTTATAGAGTGAATTGGATTAGTCATTATGCCATGAAGTCTAATGTGTGCTTTATGCAGATTTTTGGTCAATTTTGAGACAAATTCAAAGGTTTAATGAGCATTTGGCAGCCAATATGCGAGGAAAACAAGGGAGAGGATTTGTAGGAGGGTGTCCCTCTCATTCATGACCCCCTACTTCGAATCCTCCTTTAGAAAGCTTGGAGCACAAGCGGCCACATCAATGCATCAAAGAGGCAGCCAAGCAAGTGAAGTAGAACTGTTGTCTATCTCTAGTCTTGGGAGCCAAGCCTCCTTGCTTTTAGGAGAGCTGTTGGGGGATCCAATTGTATAAATACGGGGCATTAGGGCCTCAATAGTCTATTTGGATGTTATTCAAATATTTTCACTTTTCTTGCAACTCTTTCTCAGCTCATTTCGAGCTTACTTTTGTGAATAGTTGATGTAATGTGACTATTATTTTGAGAATGGAGATAAAATAGTTGTTGAGCCAGCACTAAGTTCTTTCAAAGGGATGAAGCTCTTGGGTTAGTACCCAACCCAAGATGCCCAACACCTCTTGTTTTTTATTTATATGTTTTTGTTTCAGTTTATGAATTAATTGTTGTTAGATAGATTTCTTCCTTGGTTACAATAGGATGCCTTCGGTGATTTACATAGCTATTTCCATTTTAGTTTGCTAAAGTAGGTTAAATATTGATAGGCAAAGATACCAAAAGGCCATCAACAAAGCCTTGACCTCCTTTCCTCCCTTTGGGACCATGAGCTGAGGTCAAGACACTCTTGTTGCCACAAAAACACAGTTTTGCTTCCTCCATGCAATTTCTAGTGTGACAGTTTGATTCAGAGGTTAATGTTTTGCTTCAGATCCATTTTCCCATACCAATTTCTGTTTTTGCAATAAATCTCTTTCCATGCTTTCCTTTCCATATAGCATTGGTCAACATTTTATTTTTCTAGATCAAAATTTAGGTTAACATGAGATATAGTTATGTTTTTCTTGGTACAGCTAGTTCTTTTCTTGCTCAGTTTTAGTGTTTGATTTGCATCTCTCTTACAGTAAATATCTTCTCATAATAAGCCAATAAAGTAGCCATCACCATCTCTTTTGCTACATGTTTCATAGGTCATTCACAGCCCTTCACAAATCTGCCCTAATTTCTGCACTTTTCTCATAAGCTTTCCTCTCGTCTCTTGAACAAATCCAATCATCATTTTCTTTCCGAGTTGTCCTTGATGAACTTCAGACACCTAAACACCTCCCTCTAATCTTCAACTACCCTTTCTCAAGATTTTTCCACCTTTAAAACCTTTAGAAACAGCCCTCGGCATCCTCCTGTAGATCCTCCTATAGATCCCTTGCAGCCTCTTGTAGAATTTCCTGTAAGTGACGTTTTGAAGTATGATTGTAGGGAAAGCCCCCAGAAGGTTTCCAGAGGCCTCCTAGGATCCCTCCACACCTTCCTACACCTCTACATCCTAAAGTCACCTCCATCGCCACCTAATTGTTGCCACATCTACAAAGAGATAAATTACATGCATGACAATTTCACATGAAATACATAACAAAATCCAAAAAAATATGTTTTTTTCTCATTTCCTTCTAGAGATAGCTTGAATAGATGTAGTTCACTGCCTTAGTAGGTAATGTCATTCATTTCATAGGTTTTCATCTCTCTTTCTGCAAAAGTAGGGTTAGTTGGTAAATTAGGATTTGTTAGGTTGTGCTTTACATTCTAGTCTTCTTTCTCTTTCTGCAAGTAGAATAGTCTTTGTAGAGTAAGCTTTCATTTCTTTCATCACATTTAAAGATTCTTTTGGAATCCATAGAAGTTGGCTTGAGCTCCTAGTAATCTTGTGCCAGCTGAGCAAGTGACAGCCTACAGTAAGAACTAGTACTTGTGCATATAGCACCATCACTTCCAAGTTTGTTACGAACTACCGGGTTGATAAAATTAAAGTAGGAAGCCCCAGGAGTTGCAGCATTATTGTTGCAATACTAGTGCTCACCAATGACCTTGAGCAGTGTCAGTGGAACCAATCTTGTAGCCTTCTAGCACGAGATTGTGATGAGATGTATCAGATGTCAGAGCCCACAACTATCATGAATACTTGCTTCCGGTTACCCAACAATAGTGCTAACTGTAGAGACATTATGAAGAACTTGGTAAAGGAGTTGGCTCAATTCAAATTGACACCCAACCAGATCTACAAGACGAAGATATTGTTGAAGGCATATCAATACTTAGTCATATTTTCATGTTGATTGTATGGCCAAGAAGTAATGGAAACCTTCCCACAGACTTGGGGATCACGCTAGACCATCTAGCCAGAGAAGGAAAACCATGTAACTAGTCTGGAATTTTGGCTCATCAACTGAAGGAACAATTAATGAAGGTTCAACTGTCACTGGAGGTACACATGTAGAAATTTACATGTCTTCCTACATATTAGATTCAATCTATGCCTGATAGGAGTTCTCGAGCTTGGAGTGGGAATGGTAACTAATGGAGACTACTGTGAACACATATTTCAAGTTGTTGTTTGAATGCTTCTTTAGAGGAGTAATCACACAGCTATCCAATCATTTTTTCATACTAGTTTAGAAGATGATATTCGAACAGGATCCATCCTGCATGTCAAAGGAAGTAATGGAGGTATTGAGATCCTTGGAGATCAGCCAGAAGGAGAGATGCACAACATCTCATTCGACGAGTGTCAACATAGAGTTGTGCAGTCTCGTAGAGTGTCAACTCTGGAGGATCATATATCTCCTGCGCAAGTTGAATAACGAGTGATTATGATTGATGTGCGCAAACGTCCAACAGCCTTGGCCAGTGCAACTAGAGTATATGTTGAAGCCACTAGCTCAAGTGTTCACTTTTTGATAGCTGAAAATGAGTGAATGGCAAAGGAACTACAGACGGCCAAGAAAGGAGGAGAGTTGGTGATATCGTCTGCCTGAGATGAACTGAAGAAGGCAATACTATATGAAGTATTGTCCCTTGACACAGTTATGTGAGCATTGTACTACAATTTTGGTACCGTGCACAATGCAGTTGTCCATTTCCATGGATGGTAGCAGCGACGTGCTAGAAGAGCACGTATCTTAGTGAAATTACATGTTGTTGTTGATGACATGCAAGCATGGACGATGAAATGCAAGGGAGCCCTGCTTCAATTTCTTAAGATGCGGTGCGGTTGAGATGAAGGAATGCATCCGGAGCCAAATCGAGAACTATGAAGAGCTCCCAAAGCTCATCACTAGCATACAGGCTTCCCATGCATGAGTATTCAAGAGTATGAATGTTTTGGTGCATGCACATACGATCCCATCTAGTGGGACTCTCATCAATGTGAAGACAAAGGCACAGGTTAGACTAGAGCTTAATTCATACTTCAACAAGTTGATTCCCATTACCACTAGCCAAGACTTACCCATTAGTGCCGACATCATTCACAAGTATGTTTCTCGTCTCAATGCATTGAAGATAATGACGTGCATGCTTTCAAACGAGTTAGACGTAGGAGATAGACTAGTGTACCCAGATGATATGGAGGAAAAAGTCAAGTTCCAGAAAAATGTCATAGTGGAGCACTTGGACACCATCAAGGACTACCGATCTTGGCATAAATATGTCACTGTTGATTAACACGAGGATGTTGAGGAGTTGTACTTCCATGGTTCTCTAAGTCATAGTGATGTCTAGCAAGGCTTTCTAAAGCCATTTCTCTTCCATGGGTACATGTGCATTGTAATGTAATGATCGAGGTGGATGTTGGTGGCCACCCACCTATCCCACTTGGATGCCCACAACTGTCTCTTTCAGTTTTTCAGTTTCCATAATTGTAGCACAATTTACTATTTTTAGCAGGTTTTTGGGTCCTGAACTTCTGAAGCCATTTTGGGGCCCTAAACGACGTTCTTTGGGAAATCTGGGAGCAACATGGCTCCATGAACTGATGTTCCTCTTCCCAAAGTTATATTTCTTGGATTGATCTTTCTAACGAGCTATTTTACACGTCAAACGGAGATCGGGTGCCAAAGTTACGACCCCGGGTAGTTTGATGTACCAACTTACCCAAAATGGGGCCCACAATTTGGCATTTCATCTGCTAGGGTTAGTTTTTTGGATGTTAAGTGTTTTCCATTGTTTCCCAACAATAAATAGGCCTTCGAGCCTCATTGTAACATAGTTCAGAGGCATGTAGCCACCACATCTCTTTTGAGAGATAAGCTACCATCGCCCTAGCTAGTTTATTTCCATCGCTGTTTGTAAACATATTTCAATATTTTACATTAATGAAATGAAGTATTATTTCCACTGCATCTCTGTGTTTATGGTTATCTCTATAATTTATTGCATTCATGTTTAAATCTAGATCAGTGGTATCAGAGCGGTCTGCTTTTTCTCTGTTTTTCTTTGCATGTCCCCAATGAGGTCGGGATATAAGGAGTTAGGGCTTAAACTAGTCAAACCTTTGCAAGACTAGCCTCGTAAATCTCGATGGCCTCCCATGGAGGATGAAAAGAAAGATGAGGGGGCAGGAGATCCTATCAAAATCTTGCTCGAAGAAGCCCTCAAGTGAAAAAGGAACGTGATGATGGACAACTTTGCCTAGATCCTTCAGCGGCTACACAGAGGTGATGCATCGGCTTCCAAAAACTACTCTGGAGATGCCACATTGTTTAAGGCCATATTCGAGGGTCAGATAGACACAGATGCTATAGATAAATGGTTAAATCTGTTACATGGGTATTTTTCTGTTCATGAATTTTTGAGTCGGGAAATATTGTTTTCGCTCTTCTCAAAGAAGCCCCCCAAGTCAAGGACTGGAGGGAAACCTACTCCAAGAAAAAGGATGAAAGCACGGGCTCACTATTTTCAGCTGCACCCACTTGGGATTCATTCCAGGATGCCATCAAGGAGCAGTACTACCCTGTCAAAAGCGATGACGACAAATACATGAAATGGACCACACTGCGACAGGGAAGTGACCAAGATGTGCCGGAGTTCACAAACATTTTTCATACCCTTCGCACACAGTTGGGTATCAAGGACTCTGAGCTTCATTTGGTACTCAAATATTGTGGATGCCTACACAGATACATCCAAGAAGAGATGGAGTTCCTGAACATCTCCTCACTCAGCATGGCGTACCGATACATTGTCAAAATCGAGCAAAAGTTCAAACAGAAGAAGCGAGACTTTGAATCTGATAATCCAAAGACTAAAGGACAAAGCCAAGGCAAGGTGACCCAAGACAACCCATCGAAGCCGCAAGAAAACAACAAGACCACAAAGTCGAAGAAGGACATAGGAAAGTGGTGTGAGTTCCATAAGAGTCACACTCATAACACAAGTGAGTGTTGGACCAAGCAGTCTTTGGTGGTTGAGTTGAAGGCTTCAGAATTAGATGCATGTTCCAACCCTGAGTCAAAACCTGACAAGGTGAATGGCAAAGGGAAGTAGATCATTGATGCAGAGCCCATCATCACTATTGCCACTGCCAAGATCTAGAAGACCTAAGACCTAAAGGAGGGGGAGTGTCTTTTCCACTCACAGATGTGGGTGAAGGGTTTGCCAATGCAATTCATTAACGATAGTGCAGCCAAAAGAACCTCATTTTAGTAGAGGTCATGAAGCGGTTGGGCCTACCGACTAGACCACACCCACAACAATACAGTGTCGGGTGGCTTCATGAAGGACGAGATCTTAAAGTTCGCCAGCAGTGTCGCCATCCCTACAGCATCAAGCCCTTCACAGACGAGGTATTGTGTGATGTTCCACCTTTGGATGTTTGTGATGTAATATTAGGCTAGCCATACTTGTGGAGGCAACATGCTGTGTGTTGAGCCTCAGACCTGCACTTCTTTACACATCCTCTCAGCCTCCTTTTCCTATTCATTTCCTCCTTTTGTCACTCATTCCCTCCATCAAATTGCTTAAATCATTGTATTTTAGGACTTTTTACATGGTTTGCTAATTATGCTAATGACTTGTTGTTGGTGTAGAATTTTGGTTCAAAGTGCTACGTTTCCGCAGCTCACACAGGGTTTCCGCAGCTGTTTTCTTAAACGGTATGTTCCAGGTGTCCTCCAGGAAGAAGAGCCACATGGGCAAGTTCGTGGAACCAAGGACATGGTGTGTGTCCCTCCAGCTCACCCAAACTGGTCATAAAAACCCATAGTCAACGCAGAGGCAAATCCGGTCAACCAGAGGTCATTGGCGGTGGCACGGCTCTGCGTGTTCTGTTTTGGAGCACGTGGTACCTTCCTCAGCCATGAAGACAGTGGGAGACACGAATCCAACAGCAGATTCAATGCCCACAATGACCGTTGCCTAAATCCGAGGACGCAGCCAGATTACGTGTTTTGACACAACTGCTTGAATAGCTAAAGTTTCGTTAAAGTAGTTTGATTTCCTCTGTATAAATAAAGCGTCTTTGAACGCTGGATAGTTAGTTTTTTTTCGTAATCATTTTGAGCTCTCCACTGTATTTTCAAACTTGCAATCAATACATGAGAAGACTGTTCTTTTTCTAAGCATGTAACTGTTCTTTGGATTGGCTCAAGTGGGCAGAGGGCCCCTATTTGCTACAGCCACTGTACAGTAGTTTAATTCCTTGCATTTCATTTTCTGATTTCATGTATAATAGCTGTATATATTTCTTTTTATTTGCTGCAATGTTATTTCTTTTCAACCGTGTATAATAGCTGTACATAAACTTTGAATTCTGCTGATTTACATTTCTGCACGTTTGTCCATGATTGATCAGTGTGTTATGCAAGTTTCTTAGGCGAGCTCGGGATAGTTTTCTTGCTTTTCTTTTTACAACTAGTGGCATGTGTGATCATCTTATCTAGACTTCTGATCTTTATTTTTGATTTTCATTAGTGTCATTGCTTTAGTTTTCACTTTACTTTCTGCTCATAGCTTATCAAGTTGTTCATCTTTTGATGGCTCTTTTTATCATAATCAACTAACTTCAGTAGAGCCAAAATATCACTTAGTGCCGCTTGGTTTATTTTGTTTTAAGACTCACATTGCTAACTTGCTCATAACTCTTTCTTACATGATCAATCCAGCTGAAGGAAAAAAGGTTAAGGGAAAATTAAGTGGTGTGATTTGTCACCTAGATTTTACATTGCTTAAGATTTAATTGAAGAGTTAAAGTAGTTGTTCTTGTTTTTAACTAAGTTAATGTAGATGTCATTTTCATTTTCATTTTCATCAGCAGTATAGGTACTGGGCCAATGGCATTGGTCTTTTATTTGATGCCTTTACTTTCCTTTAAAGCTTTGATTCCATTTCAGTTATTGATTTTTTTCTTTAGAATACTCTTTAAGTTTCAAGAAATCATTTAGAAGTCGCCACAAACACACACATTCACTCGCTTGATTACATCTCCATCACATCACATTAGGAAGCATAAATCAAAAACAAACTAAAAAGATAAAAACGACAAAAGATTAAGAAAAGGTTATCTAAGTACATATAGTACACCTCACTTCATCAGCTTACGAGCCCCGGGTTGACATTTAAAAGTTGCAATTTAGATATCACTAAATTGACCAAACATTTTGGCGCCGTTGCCAGGGAAGTGAAATTAGGTAGCCAGATTCTTAAAAAAAAAAAAAAACACAATAAGAAAATTTCAAGGAAGGAAATTGATAACATCTCAAAGTATGCTCTCCTCTTGCACTTAATGTGATCTGGAGGATCAGAAAAGAGAGAGTTATTGGTTTAATAGTTTCTTGAGTATGCTCTCTTCTTGCACCTAGAGTGACCTGGAAGATCAGAAAGAGAATTATTAGCCCGACTTGAAGAAAAATAAAAAAAAAATGACATGCATAGGGCAAGAGATTCTAGGGGAAGGTTTTTAGCTAGAGCCAAGAGTTCGATTTTTACAAGTCCATCTACTTCAAGGAATAGACAAGAGACACCTCCCTCATCTCCAACTGACACTCCTAGCCCTAGGATTCCCAGAATTCAAGAAGCAGGAGTCGACTCTCCCATACCTTCCATCGAGTCTGAATTAGAGAGAGATCCTTTCCTTCTTTCTCCAGAGAGACAAATTGTAATTGAAGAAGTAGAATCACCTGAAGAAGAGGGAGAAATTCCTTCTCATACACCCTTAGTAGAAGAACCAGAAGACTCTGAAGTCTTCAGGGAAACTACTATGACAAAGGAAGGAGGTGGTAGAGGTAGAGGTAGAGGAGGAGGAGGAGGAAACAATGGAGGAGGTAGAGGTAACATTGGAGGAAATAGGGATGGAGATAACTCATTTGGGTTTCCTATAGTCGATGAGGACTCCCAAGCCACCATGAAGAAAATCTCACCATCTGTCCTCCTGAACTTCCATGGGTTAAGGAATGAGGACCCTGAAACATTTCTATTTGAGTTTGAAGTCGTATGTCGAACTTATGATTATCTGGATGACTCTAAAAAACTCAAACTGTTTCCTTCAACATTGAAAGGATCAGCTTTGAAATGGTTCATGGGATTACTCACTCAATCCATTAGGTCTTGGAATGATATGAAACAGACATTTTTGGATAGGTACCTGGACTATTGTATGCCCACCAATCATAAGGATGAGGTATTCAAAATGATGCAAAAAGAAGATGAAAACTTGGAGGAATTGATTGAAAGATTTCAATATAATCTGAAACGAGCAAAAATGAGTAACTTGGATGAGGAGACCTTGAAAGCCCTTTTACTAAAAGCCATTAGAGATGAATGGATAGATATTTTGAATATGATGGGAAAAGGAGATGTATCTCAACTTCCACTTTCTGATATAGCAGAATTATGTGTCCATCTCTCAAGGGGGAAATCCAAAACTCAAAAAGGGCCTAGAGATCCTTCTCTCATCAGAGCAAATAAATCTGCAATTGGATCGGTATGTAGGGCTAAGATTGGCAACATGCTTGATGAATTCAAAAATGATATCTTAGGGAGTCTTAGTGAGCAACTAGACACCCTTAAGATTCACAATAAGCAGAAATCAGAAGCTGAGGCTTTGGCCATCTTTTGCCCAAAGTGTAGAAAGAAACATGCTCTAAGGGAATGTCCCTTGGATGCAAAAGTTGTAGAAACATGTGTAATCTGTTCAGAGAACCATGAGACCAAGGATTGTCCTTCAATTCCTGGGCTCAAAGATGTCTTTCAAGAAGATCCAAATACAATTGAATCTCTCTGTTTTGTTGCAAGGAGACCTTGGCAGGGGCAACAAAATCAAGGGTTTAACAACTCTATGAATTTTCAACCCCAACCAAATTGGAATCCTTGGCAACAACCTTGGTCCCAACCTCAAAATTCTTTTCAATCATGGGTACAAGGTATGCAAAATCCTTATGGGAGATTTGCTCAATTTTACCAATATCCTCCATCTTTTCAAAACCAACAAGCTCCACAACTTCCAAATCAAAATCCGCAACTATCATTGCCATTTCCACAACAACAACCTTCTCAACAGAATCTAAATTCTCAACTCTTGCTTCCATTCCAACAGAAGTCAAATCAACTTCCTTCTTAGCCATTGCCAAACCCCAATAATAAAAACCCTCAAAATGCCTACATGATGGAAGGTCAGCAATTTCCTAACTATATGATTGTTACTCTCAATGAAGTACAACTCAGATCAGGTAGAGTCTTAGATAAACCTTCTATAAATGATCAAAAGCAAAGCATTTTTGAGGAAGAATCTCTTGAAGTCAATAAGGGTTCTGAAGCATCTCTTCAAAACCCAAACACTCAAAAAGAAAAAGAAAAAGAATTAACCCCCACAACTCCCATAGTTGAGCAACCTGCATCCTTATCCACACCTCCTTTCCCTGAAAGATTACAAATTGATAAAGGAGTGGAAAAACAAATTTGGTTGCCTAACTATAATTTTCTAGATGAATTGAAAAATATCTGTATCAAGATTCCCTTGTTACAGGCCATTAAAGAGATTCCTATTCTAGCAAAAACAATAAAGGAGTTGAGTCTTAAAAGACCAGGAAGGAAACCAAGCGATACCAGAAGGATCCACCTGGTAGGAAAAATTGCAGATATCATGATGGCAAAAATTACTATGCAGAAATATGTAGATCCCGGTAGTCCAATTGTCAAAACACATATCAATGGGGTAGAAATACCAAATACTTTGATTGATTTAGGGGCTGCTATCAACATCATGAGTAGACAGACTATGGACCAGCTAAAACTTCCTAATCTTCTTTTTACACCTACTTTATTGCAACTTGCAGATCGATCAATTATTAAACCAGATGGTGTATTGGAAGACATTCCAGTCTCCCTAGAATCTTGGGAATATCCAGTGGATTTCATGATTTTAACTCCCAAGAGTAATCTAGGAGGGCATCCTCTTATTTTAGGAAGACCTTAGCTAGCCACAGCTGATGCTTTCATAAGTTGTAGGTCTGGGGACATGTATATTTCTGATGGTAATTCGACAAAGAAGTTCAATCTGTATCCTCCAGAAAAAGCAATTACAGAAATAGGGGATAATGAGTGGGTTGATGATGAAGATACTATACAACCTGTCTTTACCATTTCTGAGATTAGTGGAGATAGTCAAATTCTGAACACATTAGAAAATTTTGAACCATCTTCAGAATATGACCACACACAATTTTAGTTGGATTCTAACATTGAGTGTCTATCATATAGACAGATGTCTCTTTTTTCTATGGAAGAGTTTGGTAGTTCTGCCATTGAGATTTTTCTAGGAAAAACATTGAATATCAACAAAAACTTGGAAAAATCACAACAGGAAGAGCTAACCAAAGTCTTGCAAAAGCATTCTACTGCATTTGCATGGGAATATACAGATATGAAAGGTATTGACCCGAAGACTTGCATTCATCACATCTATATTGAGGAAAATAGTAGACCAATCAGACAACCTCAAAGAAGGATGAATCCAAACCTTAGGGAAATAGTGAAAGAAGAGCTCCAAAAGTTACTTAATGTAAACTTTATTTACCCCATTTCAGATAGCCGGTGGGTTTCTCCTTTGGTTATAGTACCTAAAAAGAATGGTAAATGGAGGGTTTGCATTGATTATGAGGAATTGAACAAAGCAACTTTGAAGGATCACTTTCCTTTGCCCTTTATTGATCAAGTATTAGATACTTTAGCAAGTAAAAAGTATTTCTCATTTCTGGATGGTTTTAGTGGTTACAATCAGATTCAGGTAGCACCTGAAGATCAGGACAAAACCACATTTACCTGTCCATGGGGGACTTTTGCTTACCGAGTACTTCCTTTTGGATTATGTAATGCACCCGCAACATTTCAAAGGGCAGTATTAGGAATCTTTTCCGATCTAATTCATGATTGTGTAGAGGTCTATATGGATGATTTTACAGTTTATGGTAACTCATTTGAAGAAGCATTAGAAAATTTGGAAAAAGTCCTTATAAGATGTAAAGAAACAAATCTTTCATTAAGTCATGAAAATTTTTTCATGATGTTTACTGAAGGGATTGTTTTAGGACATCATATTTCAGGAGATGGAATTAAAGTTGATAGATCAAAAGTTGAAGTCATCTCCAAATTACCTATTCCAAATTGTCAAAAGGATGTTAGAAGTTTTCTTGGGTTTACTGGATATTATAGAATATTTATTGAAAACTTCACTAAGATAGCATCTCCGCTCTTCAAATTACTTACAAAAGACTGTGAATTCAAATGGGATCCTGAATGCCAATCTGCATTTGAAGCTTTAAAAACAAGGATATCTGAAGCACCCATTCTGAGAGGGCCAAATTGGAAACTTCCTTTCCATATTTCTACAGATGCTTCAGATACAGCTCTAGGAGTTGTATTGGGACAAAAGGATTTGGTCCCTTATGCCATTTACTACACCAGTAAAAATTTGACTCCCACTGAGTTAAATTATACTGTGACTGAAAAAGAGTTCTTAGCCATTGTTCATGCAATCAACAAGTTTAGACATTATATAACCGGCTATGAAACTTTTGTCCATACTGATCATTCTGCAATTAGATATCTCATGAATAAACCTGTTACTAATGGTAGAGTTACAAGATGGCTTTTACTTTTACAAAAATTCAATATTACTGTGTTAGATAGACCAGGGAAACAAAATACAGTAGCTGATTTCTTGTCTAGAATCCAAAATACTAATGAAGATTCTCCTGTAGAGGATAAGTTTCCAGATGAATATTTGTTTGCAATAACTACTAAAACCCCTTGGTATGCAGACATTGCTAATTATTTGGTTACAGGGAAGCTATCTCCACACTTATTTCCTAATGAGAAAAGGAAAATCATTCAGGAAAGTTCAAAGTATTCATGGATTTCTAATGAATTGTTCAAAACAGGGCTAGATTGTGTGATCAGAAGATGTGTTCGGGAAGATGAAATGCCTGACATCCTTAAGGCATGTCATGATGAACCGTGCGGCAGACACTTTGCTGACAAGAGGACGGCCTATAAAATCCTTTCTTTAGGATATTATTGGCCTTCTCTCTTCAAAGATGCAAAACAATATGTCAAAAGGTGTGACAGCTGCCAAAGAGTTGGGAGACCAACTCCTTCAAATGAAATGCCATTACAGCCACAGGTATGCATCGAACCCTTTGAAAAATGGGCTTTAGATTTCATTGGACCCATTAACCCACCATCTAAGCAAAAGAAGTATATATTGGTTTGTACTGATTATGTTACTAAATGGGTAGAAGCAAAAGCATTGCCTTCTACCACTGAAAATTCAGTTGTTCAATTTCTTTTTGAGGATATTTTTACTCGTTTTGGTGTCCCAAGAGAAATTGTAACAGATCAGGGAAGCCAATTTACATCTAACTTGATGGAGAAGCTGATGGAAGAATATAAAATCAAGCATAGAAAATCTACTCCATACCATCCGCAAGCAAATGGTCAAGTGGAATCCACAAATAAAGTTCTTGAGAGCATCATCACCAAAACTGTCCATCTTCATAGAAGAGATTGGGCAGAAAGGCTTCCTGAAGCCTTATGGGCATATAGAACTACATGGAGGAACACAACAGGACATTCTCCCTATGAACTTGTTTATGGGAAAGAAGTCTTGCTCCCCATTGAGTTTCAAATCAAGACCTACAAGATGGCAGTTCAGTTGGGGATGAATCTATCAGAAGCCCAAAAGCACAGAATGGAGCAGCTGAATGAGCTAGATGAGATAAGACAAGATGCAATTTTAAGGACTGATCTAGTTCAACACCAAAGAACTAAGTGGCATGATCGACACATCAAAGAGAAAAAGTTTCAGAAGGGAGATTGGGCACTATTGTTTGATTCCAAGTTTAAGGACTTCAAAGGAAAATTTCAAACTCATTGGCTTGGACCATATGAGATTGATGAAGTCTTTAACAATGGAGCAGTTCGAGTAAAGACCATTGATGAGTTTCAGACTCCTCTCATTGTGAATGGCCACCGATTGAAAGTCTACCACAAGCCACTCTCAAAGGAGGAATTTGTTAAAATGTTCCAAGAAGATTCTGCAATGAGGCTGGTGGAGAAGAATTCTTCTCCTCCATCAGCCTAGTCTTTGTTTCTTTCAGTTGAAAAAAAAAAAAAAAAAAAAAAAAAAGTCTCTTGTATAAGCCTGAAAACCAATCTTGAATTGGCAGTCTTATGCAGAAAATATAAGGTGAAAATCAGGGGCACCTAACACTTTGTATTTTTCAAAAAAAAAATCTCTCTCTCTCTTTCCATCTCATTCGCCATTTCAGTTCATCCATCCCATCATCTCCATTCCACTTCATTTTCATTCCATTTCATTCATCTCACTCCATTTCATCAATAAAAGTCCCTCTCGGGACTATTTCATTTAGTTAAGTCTTCTCTAACTACTTCTTGGTATAGACAGAAGGGTGTTGTTTCAGTTTCCGCAGCTGAGAACTGTTTCCGCAGCTCGCACCAGTTTCCGCAGCTCGCACCAGTTTCCGCAGCTCGCACCAGTTTCCGCAGCCAACATCACTCTGTCTCTACAGCAGCAGTACTCTATTTTCAAAAATCACAGTCAGAGGTATCAACATCACCAAGGGCAACAAGGATGGGAGGCACCTGCAAGATAAGAAAGCAATAAGGGGTCAGCAACCTTAATCAACAAAAGGCAAATCTATGAAGGTATGATCAATTTTTTTTCCCCAACAACAATTTAATGTCATTTTACGTATAGTTATTAAATCGTGGAAAGAGCCACTAAATGCAATGATTCGGCAAGATCATCCCACTCCTTCTCCACGATCATGCCTCATCCACCTCATACCTTTCTAACGGTTCCCTCATCATCATTAATTCAAAACTCGAGTTGGGGCTGCTCCTCCATTACTGGCCGTACCTCTGTGACATAACCCGATGTACCACGGCTCTCCTTACCGTCATTTCCGCAGCCAATCTTTAAACGTGTGCGTAAGCCACCTGACTCTCAAGGATTCGGCCGTTAATCCGTTCACTTATTACTCCATCTCCGCATACATCTAACTCATTTCTCGTGTTTGTCTTCTACTCTCTCGTATTCACACCATTTCCACTCTCATTTACACTGCAAACTCCACAGCTCTGTTCTCTGTTTCAAACCCCGACTACTGTTCTGCAATACGCCTCGCATTACGTTACGGCTACTCCACTTACAGCCGTAATACACCTGTTTTTCTCGTGAGCATCCTCCTTGACCATTCTCACGCAGTCAAAGCTTCAGCCGAAGTTGAAAAGCCGAAGATGGGGAAGCTGCTTAGAGCTGAACCTGAGGGTCCGAAGTATTTAGAAGGGTATCCACAGACGAAGGAAGCACTAAAGAAAGCACAATGGCTCAAGTTTATTCAGAAATTCAGAGGGTATAACAAGGAGGTAACGAAGGAATTTACTCGATCATTCAATGGAAATACCGTGCAAGTGGGAGACCTGAAGTTCACAGTAACAGAGAACACCATAGCTACAGCAGCCAGTCTACCTCAAAAAGGAGAAAGATGGTTTAAGAATAGAACAGTGGAAGACCAAGGATGGAAAGACATGCTTAAGAACCCAGGTATGGACACTTCAATATTCACTAAGGGAATTCCTGTACATGTCATTAAGGAAGAATGGACTGCATTGTTGTTACTTGTTCAAAAGTTTATCACATGTGAGGGCCGCTTTGGCACTATGTATATGTACCATGCAAGAATTATGATGAATTTCATGGATGACCATACCCTCAATTTACCCTATTTTTTGTTAGCAAACCTAAAGAAAATGAGTTTCACTGTCCAAAAGCATGTAGGCCATATTGAATCTCACTTGTATCATCACGGGTTAATTAGAATTCTCATAGAAGAGCAGTTAAAGAGTAACAAGGATACATGGGAAAAGTTTCTAACCAGAAACCATTTCCAAGAGGTAACTGAAGCCTCTAGCAGTTCTCCTAGAGTGCCAAAAAGAAGTAGGAGAAGAGAAAGGGGTGCTGCCGCCCAAGATCCTCCTACAGAAGAAACTGAAGAAACTACTCAAGAAGAAGAGGAAAAGAGAGATAAAACTAAGAAACAGAAAAAGGATAAAGGGAAAACAATTGTTCAAAAATCATATCCATCACCTGAACCTTCAATAGAAGAAGACTATCAAACCTTGGCTGATAGACTAGTACAACTCCAAGCTACTGCCCTCTCAAAGAAGAAACAAAAAGAAAAACAGAGTAGTCAGCAAAAGAGCACTAATGTACAAGTGAGAAGAAGCGGTAGACTTAAAGAAAAAATGAGTGTGAATAAAGAAAAACAATCACATTTCATTGATTTGGGAGAAGGCACACCTGAAAAGACTCCAATTCAGCTAGTTATTGAGCCAAGTCCTCCACAAGAGGAAAGTCCCTTTCAGCAAGAAAGAGAAAACAGTCCTCGAGAATTCGAGTTTAGGCCAAGAAGAACACCTAAAACTGACCTTGACCAACAGGAGGCATACAATTATTTGGAGACCTTGGAGCAATCAGTTGCAGGTCCAAGCACTATATTTCCTCTTGAGGAACAAGTCCAGTCTTTAAAACAAGAGGTGTTTGAGCTAGAAGTCTTAAACCGGCATATTAAACAAGAAAACGAAGCATTGAAAGAACAAAGCAAGGTGGACAAAATTGTCCATGACAATACCATGCTTCACTTAGGAATTTGGCAGAAGAAGAATAGAAAATTGAAGAAAATGTAAGAAGCTGAGCAGAGCCTTGATCAATTTGAAATTCAAGTGTTTAGTCAGAAAACCAAGGACAATTTTGGCAGCAAGGAGAAAGAGAAGAAGGCTGGATGTTTTGGCAGAAGCATCTGAGCACATGGACTGAAAAACAATGACAAAGTTTTGGTTGCATGAGGACATGCAACACCTTCACAGTGGGGGTATGTTGAGCCTCAGACCTGCACTTCTTTACACATCCTCTCAGCCTCCTTTTCATATTCATTTCCTCCTTTTGTCACTCATTACCTCCATCAAATTGCTTAAATCATTGTATTTTAGGACTTTTTACATGGTTTGCTAATTATGCTAATGACTTGTTGTTGGTTTAGAATTTTGGTTCAAAGTGCTGCGTTTCCGCAACTCACACAGGGTTTCTGTAGCTGTTTTCTTAAACGGTATGTTCCAGGTGTCCTCCAGGAAGAAGAGCCACATGGGCAAGTTCGTGGAACCAAGGACATGGTGTGTGTCCCTCCAGCTCACCCAAACTGGTCATAAAAACCCATAGTCAACGCGAAGGAAAATCCGGTCAACCAGAGGTCATTGGCGGTGGCACGGCTCTGCGTGTTCTGTTTTGGAGCACGTGGTACCTTCCTCAGCCACGAAGATAGTGGGAGACACGAATTCAACAGCGGATTGAATGCCCACAATGACCGTTGCCTAAATCCGAGGACGCAACCAGATTACGTGTTTTGACACAGCTGCTTGAATAGCTGAAGTTTCGTTAAAGTAGTTTGATTTCCTCTGTATAAATAAAGCGTCTTTGAACGCTGGATAGTTAGTTTTTTTTTGTAATCGTTTTGAGCTCTCCACTGTATTTTCAAACTTGCAATCAATAAATGAGAAGACTGTTCTTTTTCTAAGCGTGTAACTGTTCTTTGGATTGGCTGAAGTGGGAAGAGGGCCCCTGTTTGCTACAGCCACTGTACAGTACTTTAATTCCTTGCATTTCGTTTTCTGATTTCATGTACAGTAGCTGTATATATGTCTTTTTATTTGCTGCAATGTTATTTCTTTTCAACTGTGTATAATAGCTGTACATAAACTTTGAATTCTGCTGATTTACATTTCTGCACTTTTGTCCATGACTGATCAGTGTGTTATGCAAGTTTCTTAGGCGAGCTCGGGATAGTTTTCTTGCTTTTCTTTTTACAACTAGTGGCATGTGTGATCATCTTATCTAGACTGCTGATCTTTATTTTTGATTTTCATTAGTATCATTGCTTTAGTTTGCACTTTACTTTCTGCTCATAGCTTATCAAGTTGTTCATCTTTTGATGGCTCTTTTTATCATAATCAACTAACTTCAGTAGAGCCAAAATATCACTTAGTGCTGCTTGGTTTATTTTGTTTTAAGACTCACATTGCTAACTTGCTCATAACTCTTTCTTACATGATCAATCCAGCTGAAGGCAAAAAGGTTAAGGGAAAATTAAGTGGTGTGATTTGTCACCTAGATTTTACATTGCTTAAGATTTAATTGAAGAGTTAAAGTAGTTGTTCTTGTTTTTAACTGAGTTAATGTAGATGTCATTTTCATTTTCATTTTCATCAGCAGTATAGGTACTGGGCCAATGCCATTGGACTTTTATTTGATGCCTTTACTTTCCTTTAAAGCTTTGATTCCATTTCAGTTATTGATTTTTTTCTTTAGAATATTCTTTAAGTTTCAAGAAATCATTTAGAAGTCGCCACAAACACACACATTCACTCGCTTGATTACATCTCCATCACATCACATTAGGAAGGATAAATCAAAAACAAACTAAAAAGATAAAAACGACAAAAGATTAAGAAAAGGTTATCTAAGTACATATAGTACACCTCACTTCATCAGCTTACGAGCCCCGGGTTGACATTTAAAAGTTGCAATTTAGATATCACTAAATTGACCAAACACTGTGTATGAGTCAAGGCATCACACTGTGATTATTTCTTTGGATAATTCATTATACAGGATACCAGAGGTAGCCCCACATACTGCCACCTCTTGGATCACTACTAAGAAAGGTAACAAGCTCATCTCATAGACTAGGAAATTTATTTTCTGTCTAATTCACTCCCAAAGTAAGGGGAATATTGTCACCACATCCGTGACCCCTGCGAAGGGTTCCTCCATGCAGTAGTAGTAGCAAAGGAATACGGTCATGACATAACACAGGAACAACTTCTCCTCACCCGCAGGGGTACCACACAAGCTTCAGGTGGGCAACAAAGTCTGGTTGCATTTGCAGAAAGAACGCCTTACAAGAGCCCATCAGAAGCTCGACCATGTCGACATGGTACTTATGCCATTACTAAGGCTATGGGAAATAATTCTTTGGAGCAAAAAATTCCTCCATTCCTTTGCTTACACCAAGTGTTCAATGTGTACCACTCTCAACCATGCTTCCCACCATCACTCGACACATTCGAGATTGCAGGACAATTAACCCGGGATGAAGTTTAGTAGATGGAGGAACTCAATGCGATGGGGACCATTGCTTCCTAAGGGGGGAGGAATGATCTAGGTGGATGTTGGTGGCCACCCACCTATCCCACTTGGACACCCACAACTATCTCTTTCAGTTTTTCAGTTTCCGTAATTGTATCACAATTTACTACTTTTAGTACTTTTTCAGGTCCTGAACTTCTAGAGCCGTTTTGAGGCCCTAAATGATGTTTTTTGGGAAATCTAGGAGCAACATGGGTCCATGGACCGATGTTGCTCTTCCCAGAGTTATATTTCTCAGATAGATCTTTCTAACGAGCTATTTTACGCATCAAACGAAGATCGGGTGCCAAAGTTACAACCCCGAGAAGTTGATGCACCACCTTACCCAAAACAAGGCCCACAATTTGGAATTTCATCTCCTAGGGTTAGGTTTTTGTATGTTAAGGGTTTTCCATTATTTCTCAACAATAAAATGGCCTTCAGGCCTCATTGTAACATAGTTCATAGGCATGTAGTTGCCACATCTCTTCTTAGAGATAAGCTACCATCGCCCTAGCTGGTTTATTTCCATTGCTGTTTGTAAGCATATTTCAATGTTTTACATTATTGAAATGAAGTATTATTTCCACTGCATCTCTGTGTTTATCGTTATATCTATAATTTATTGTGTTCTTATTTAAATCCTGATCAGTGTTATTAGAGCGGTCTGTTTTTTCTCTGTTTTTCTTTACATGTCCCCAATGGCCTCCCATGGCAGATGAAAAGAAAGATGAGGGGGTAGGAGATCCTATCAAAATCTTGCTTGAAGAAGCTCTCGAGCGACAAAGGAATGCGATGATGGACAAATTTTCCCAGATCCTTCGGTAGCTACCCAGAGGCGATGCATCGGCTTCCAATAGCTACTCTAGAAACGCCACACCATTTAAGGTACAAGTTAATTTTGAAATCCTCATATTTGAGGGTCAGATAGAGGTAGATGCTATAGATAAATGGTTAAATCTGTTAGATGGGTATTTTTCTATTCATGAACTTTTGAGTCAGGAAAAGTTTGTTTTCGCTCTTCTCAAAGCAGCCCTTCACATCAAGGACTGGTGGGAAACCTACTGCGAGCAAAAGGATGAAAGCATGGGCTCACTATTTTCAGCCACACCGACTTGGGATTCATTCCGAGATGCCATCAAGGAGAAATAATGCCCTATCAAAAGCTATGAGGAAAAATACATTAAATGGACCACACTATGGTAGGGAAGAGGCCAAGATGTGCCAGAGTTCACAAAAAATTTTCGTACCCTTCACACATAGTTGGGTATCAAGGACTTTGAGCTTCATTTGATACTCAAATACCATGGTTTCCTACACATATACATCCAAGAAGAGATGGAGTTCTTGAACATCTCGTCACTCAACATGGCGTATCGATACGCTATCAAAATTGAGCAAAAGTTCAAATAGAAGAAGCGAGAATTTGGATCTGCAAATTCGAAGTCCAAAGGACATAGCCAAGGTGGGGTCAGCCAAGACAACCCGTCAAAGCTGCAAGAAAAGAAAAACACCCCGAAGTCAAGGAAGGACACAGGAAAGTGGCGTGAGTTCCACAAGAGTTCCACTCATAACACAAGTGAGTGTCAGACCAAGCAGTCGCTGGTGGCCGAGTTGAACACTTCAGAATCAGATGCATGTTCCAACCCTGAGTCAAAACTTGACAAGGGGAATGGCAAAAGGAAGAACATCATTGATGCAGAGCCCAGCGTCACTGTTGCCATCGCCAAGATCCAGAAGAATGAGCCCGAAGACCCAGAGGAGGGGGAGCATCTTTTCCAGTCACAGATGTGGGTGAAGGGTTCGTCGCTGCAATTCATTGTCGACAGTGGCAACCAAAAGAACCTCATTTCAGTAGAGGTCATGAAGCAGTTGGGCCTACCAACTACACCACACCCACAGCCATACAGTCTTGGGTGGCTTCATGAAGGACGAGATATCAAAGTTCGCCAACAGTGTCGCCTTCCCTACAGCATCAAGCCCTTCATAGATGAGGTATTGTGTGATGTTACACCTTTAGATGTTTGCGATGTACTATTAGGCCAACGATACTTGTGGAGGCGACATGTTGTGTATGAGTCAAGGCCTCACACTGTCATTATTTCTTTGGATAATTCATTATACAGGATACCAGAGGTAGCCCCACATACTGCCACCTCTTGGATCACTGCTAAGAAAGGCAGCAAGCTCAACTAATAGACTAGGAAATTTATTTTTTGTCTAATTCACTCCCAAAGTAAGGGGAATATTGTCACCACATCCATGACCCCTACGAAGGGTTCCTCCATGCAGTAGTAGCAGCAAAGGAATATGGTCATGACAGAACATAGGAACAACTTCTCCTCGCCCACAGGGGTACCACACAAGCTTCACGTGGGCAACAAAGTCTGGTTTCCTATGCAGAAAGAATGCCTTACAAGAGCCCATCAGAAGCTCTGACCACGCTGACATGGTCCTTACACCATTACTAAGGTTGTGGGAAATAATGATTTGGAGCATAACATTCCTCCATTCCTTCACCTACACCAAGTGTTCAATGTGTACCGCTCTTGACCATGCTTCCCACCATTACTGGACACATCCAAGATTGCAGAACAGCTCACCAGGGATGAAGTTCAGCAGATGGAGGAACTCAATGCAATGGGGACCATTGCTTCCTAAGGGGGGAGGAATGATCCAAGTGGATTTTTGCGGCCACCCACCTATCCCACTTGGACCCCCAAAACTGTCTCTTTTAGTTTTTTAGTTTCCGTATTTGTAGCACAATTTACTATTTTTAGCAGTTTTTCGGGTCTTGAACTTCCGGAGCCCTTTTGAGGCCCTAAACAACTCTTTTTCAGAAATGTGGGAGCAACATGGGGCCATGGAACAATGTTGCTCTTCCAAAAGTGATAGTTCTCAGATATATCTTTCTGACGAGCTATTTTATGCATGAAACAGAGATCTGGTGCCAAAGTTACAACCTCGAGAAGTTGATGTACCAACTAACCCAAAACAAGGCCCACAATTTGGCGTTTCATCTTCTAGGGTTAGGTTTTTGGATGTTAAGGGTTTTCCATTGTTTCTCAACATTAAATAGGCCTTCAAGCCTCATTTTAACAGAGTTTAGAGGCATGTAGCCGCCACATCTATTCTCAGAGATAAGCTACCATCGCCCTAGCTGGTTTATTTCCATTGTTGTTTGTAAGCATATTTCAATATTTTACATTAATGAAATGAAGTATTATTTCCACTGCATCTCTGTGCTTATGGTTATCTCTGTAATTTATTGCATTCTTGTTTAAATCCGAATAATGTAATGTCTTGTCAAGTGTAATTCAAGTGTCGATAGTTGGATGTAACATTCATAGAGTAGATGAAGAGTCATGAGGGTAGTTGAACTGTCAAAAAGGGGAATGTCAAGGGTCACCCCAGCTTTTGCTATAAATAGTCCCTCATAACTCATTGTATAGGATTTTTGTCAGCCAAGCATCTGATAATACTATCTTGGAGAGAGTTTGGACAGTATTATAACCAGCCTCGGCTTCTCCACTGTGTAGAGCTAGTACATCTCTTTGGAGGAGCAGGCGGTTGTGGCTGTAATGTTTGAGTATTGGAACTAGTGGTTGGACATGGATGTATTCTATGATTGGAACTTACACTTCTTAATATAATAAGAGTCAACACATTTCATGCATATGTTGTATTGTATTCTATGCTATCTGCTTTACTCTACACGATATATTTATTTTCTTTCTTACGCATGCATGCATAGACTATTTTGTATAAGTATGTATGAATCTTTTGGAAATGTGTTGTTGGTTTAACCATCACTTTGGATTTCTTGATAACTTGCCTTCCATGTTGTGATGTATCTTTGCTTGTGTGTTCCATTCCAAGTCAAGTTTTATCATAGCTTTCCAAGGGGCGCATTCATCTCAACCCCCATGTGTTAGAATCTCTCATGAACCTTCCTTGACTCGCTGTAGCTCTCACACCCTTGCTAGCAATAGAGTTATCTTACTTGCCTCTTTGCGAAATCGCAGTCAAGGCATTACCATACCACCCACTGATGGTACTCCGACACCAATTAGTCTGAGGTATAATTGGGACTTATTACCAAGGAGATCCCCTGAAATGTTGGTGGGTCCAGCACCATCAACATTTTTGGCGCTAGAAGGAGGGCCAGATGACAAGCTCTATCCTCTCATCCTGTTTTTAACTTTTCCATATCTTTAATGGATTCTTTCACTCTTCTCCCTTTACGTTTTTTTTCGAATCTTGAAGATGTCACCATCACGAGGGAGTTTTTTTATCACTTGTCCACTTACACATATGATGGTGAAGGGGAAGTGGTCGGGCCTGAGTACTTACATGACTTTATTTCCATGCTTCATGAGGAATATGGGTGTTCTAACAAACACGCGAGCTTGATTCTTGTATACACACTTCGTGAATATCCACTTCGATGGTTGTTCAACTGACCAGCTGACAGCATGCACTCACTTGAGCACTTATGTGTTCTCATTGAAGACACTTTCTATCATTTTGATCCAGACCATCTTGAACAAAAAATGCTATAGCAACAGAAGGCTCTGCATGAATTAATTTTTGTTTTTTGGCAGTGCTTTCATGACTTGCAGTTTCAATCTCCAAGGAGCCAGATCAAATTTCTCTATCTTTGGGACTGATTCAAGTATTTCATTAATAAATCTACTCATCCCGAGAATAAGTTTGAAATCAAGCCTTGCTCGACATTCTTCAGTGAGGGAGCTACACAATCTGAGTTGGATGTAGTCACTGTCATGGGTAACTGTCTGCCATCCCCTCATCAAACAACTCCACCACTACCGAGTGATGTTGAGGATCATTCTCACACACTTGTTCAAATTTCACACCCTCCCAACATCACTTCACCAATTTTCATGCAAATTTGGTTTGAGTCAATCGAGTTGTCATATGCATTCTGTTCTGCAACCTCCATCTTCCCACTCGGTTGTTCCTTAGAATGATACAGTCTTGTGTTCGTCCACTCTAGACTATACACTTGTTGTGAATGAGGACCAAGCCACTAATGGAGTTGGCGTTGCACAACCAACATGCACTGTCATGCATGAATAGTATGAGTGGGAGCTTGAGCATCAACACTTGGCAAAGGATGACTCCCTGTTGATGCCTCGAAAATCGTTGCAACAACATTGGGGGATAACCACCCGGTCCGGACCTTAAAAGCAGCTCCTTTTCCGTTTGGAGTGGTGGCTCCGACTGGTTCAACTAGGTCCAGTTACCTTTTCCCTATTGCTATTGGTTTATGATGTATCTTTACATACCAATAGACAGGGATATCAGATCACTTCTTCTTGCTGATCAGGCAAAAGAATGACCCTTAAGTTGATTTGGGTTCAGCCAAGCCACAACTAAAGTTTTGCCTCTTTGAGGAGAGGACTTAAATGAATGTAGAATTTACTCTAAATGCAAGCTTATTCTATGATGCAAGCAAAAGAAACTAATCTAAATCCTATCTTAATTAGGCAGATATAGATCTAACCCAACTAAGAGCAAGATAATTAAAGTATTGGGATTTAGATATCTCTTGTTTATAATGAATATCAAGTTAATGAAGTGGTCCAATTAACTGATATTATGGATATCAAAACACATCCTATTGAGACCTTTTAACTGAAATAATAAACCAACAACACTCAGGAAGTAGTTCACATAAATGATATTGATTATCAAATCAGCAAATCCAATAATTGAATAATGACATGTGGAAATAGTTCACAACATATTACCACACAATAAATCAGTTTTAATAAGGCAGATTTCTGAGTAAATAGTTACTCAGAAATCAGAAATTAATCCATAAGAACAGAGATACCTAATAACAAGATTGAGACAAATTACCCATATTGACAATAGTGCATAAACATGAATAAAATGAGACATTCCTGTTACCATAAAAATGAAACTGATATTTAAAACAGTAGTATTAAAAATACCAATTTATTGCATCCATTTCTCTGATCTTGGTCTCCAACAGTCCTTTACATTACTTGAACTTTTGCCTTCAAAGCTAAAGCCACAATAGTGAAAACTCTGCCCCTCATACATAATTCAGGATACAAAGGAAAAATCCTCAATAATTCCCAGATCTGAGATTTTCTCTCCTCTCTCCTACAACTTTAAATTCCTATTACAGTAGTGCTTTTTAGAAGTCTAGCATTGCAGAGGAGAGCAGCCCTTTATTACATTCTACAATCTATTACTTATACTATCTGTGAAGGAATTCTTGAGAGGAAAGTTTGGTGAAGAGAAATCTACCAAATCCAATTGCTGGAGCATTCTCATTGATTGAGATCCTTTTCTCCATATTTCTTCCACTGTTTTCCTGCAAAAAGAAATCAAAATAAATTAAAATGTAACAATAAAATCAACATGGCATTACTGGCATTTAAATTCTCTATTGATGCCTGGGATGATTTAATTGGCCAATAATATCATTGACGAGTGAATCTGCAATTAGAAGAGGCCTGGACCAATGAAAATAAAACTTAGAAAAATAATTTTGTTTTCAAAATAAGGAGCTTGATCTTTTGCCTGATTTTTGACCCAATAAATGACCAAATCTGTCAATGAAATCTCCTCAGAAATATTCTCCTTGATTTTCTCTTTCCAATGAGCTGTCCTGGGCCTTATTTGGCCAAGTATAACTCATTCTATGAGCTTCTAAAGTTGATGAGTCAAATCTGGCATGAATCTGGAAATTCTGTTGCTGGGCTAAAAAAAATGTAATTATAAACTAATCCTAAATTAGTCTCTAATTAATTCTAATTTAATTGCTAATTATAAACTAAACTAATTATTAGTAAACTATTTATAAACGAATTTAATCTAATTAAAAAAATAATTAATATTAATCTAAATGATATTTAAATTTAAATTAATCAAATTAATTAAATATCATAAATTAATTAATCTGATTAAATTAAAATTCATTAATTAATTAATATATATTAACTAATTTAAAATATTAAAAAAAAATTAATTTAATATATTATATTATATCTTTAAACTAATATACCTACCTTATATTACTTACCTTTCCTCACTTCACTCATACGTATGAGTGATTCGAAAACTTGAAATCAAATACCAAAGTTTTAATGCGACTTGAGTTAATGCGTCATGCTCCATCGCATCGGCGAATCGGGAAGGAGGGGATATCGGGGGTCTATAAAATATGTTGCGAATAAAACTTGCGACCCGATATCGCATCGGGGGTGGCTTATGGGGTTTTTAAAATATGTTGCGAACCAAAACTTCCGATGCGATTAAAAGCCCCGATGCGATCGGAACAATTTTTATTATATATTTTTTTTTTGTTTTAAATTTTAATTTAATTAAATTAATTATATAATATATTAATTAATTTAATTAATTTAAAATTTAATTTTAAACTTAAATTTTTATTTTTGTTTTATTTTTATGAACATAAGTTTCTAAACTACAGCCACTTGAAAAATAAATGAAAAATAAACTGCAGCCACTTGAATGTTTAGATTTTTGAGATTAGGATTTGATTTGGAAATTAGAGTAAATTTCTTAAATCTCGATAATTAATGATTTGGCCGCATAACTAAAAATGAAAAATGTTAGCAAAAACTCACTACAGGTTAATATTTAAAATGAATGCCTTATTGAACTAATTTATTTACAAAATGCAATATTGTACATTTTATGCATTTTTAACCCAGGCTAGATAAATGATGAGACTTCAAAGGAGTGCCATTTTCAAACCAGTTGACCAAATGAGGCGAAACAAGCGTCAATGGGAAGCTTGTAAAAAATCGATTCTAAGAAAACAATCAAAACAAGAATCCAAAGAAAACTAAAAATTAACAAAAGCGTAGGGCAATCAACTAAAATAAAAATCCAAAAAGGTGTTTAGCCAAAATTTTATAGAAAGGGTCCCCATTATTTGAAGTGAACACATCAATAATGGGGGGGTTGTGTTTTTACCACAACAATGGCGACACACGGGAGAAGAACCAGTTATCTCTGTTATGAATGAGATTTTCCTAAAATTAAAGCAAAAATAATTAAAGAAGAGAAAATTATGCTTGAAATGCTTGACTAAGTTTATTAATCTGAATAAAAACAGGAATCATCTAATTGTAATTTTTCTCAAAATTTCTCATGAATTAAAATATTTCAAAACTCTATATCAATCCTTAATTAGTTGTAGAGATAAAGCAAGTGTCACTTTACAGCTTAGCTTTTAAAATATACTCCTTTGTCATAGGTAGAGCCGCTGCTGCCAACAAACATCTATAGTTTCGACAAGGTTACCTTTTAATCATAAATGATTCAGAATCCCATCTGTTTAAGAATTATTGATCTAGAGATAAATCCATTTATATATGTTTATTTATTTATTTTTATTTTTTTTTGTTATAAATCTTAAAAGCCATTGTCCTGGTTTGGTGGCCAGATAGTTGACAATGCCACTCACTGGCTATAATCGGACTGAACAAGCTGGCTCGTGATGAGACCCCTTGTCTTATAATTGTTTGCAATCATAAGTCATTACCCTGGTTTGTTTAGCAGTGTTGGTAATGTCAGCCTATTTTTCCCCTATGATCATGGTAAGCAGGCTCACAATGAGACCTCTTATCTTCTAAGTTTAAATATATTTCAGGATTATCCTCTAGAAAAATAAGACTCTTTGGGAGAGGGAGAATCATTGACTCCTTAAGAGTTAAGAATGACAATTTCAGAGTTAAAGGTGATTTGCTGTAAAGTGTCTTTACTTGGTTAAAAATAACTTTTCTTGACTGATAATAAAACTTTGAAAGATCTTAATAAAATTTTGAAATCTCAAAATGATTACAATTTGATGAAAAAGAATTTTTCAGATTTTATGATACTTTGCCAACTTCTCTTGATTGGTAATCTCTTCCTTAAGTATGTATACCTTTATAATAAGAAAATCAAACTTCACTAAGAGATTTAAGAAAAAGCTAATAGGTGACTATTAACAATTTTTTTCCATGTATGCTGACCATTGTTAGGTAACAAGAAGACCTTCCATATAAATCACGGCAAAGTCACCAAAATCAAAACTGAAAACCAAAAGAAAAGAAGTCTTATGCTAAAGTGAGAAAAGAAATCAACAATAAAAATAAAAACAAAGAAATCTCTAAAAATGGGAAGGAAAATCCAAGTTTCGCATGATAAACTCAAACAAGAATGTTTATACCAATGTCTCCAACAATATGAAGAAAAAGAAAATAAGCATGTAATCATTCCTTCTTATGTTGAGATCTAGAAACATACCTTGCAGAGTTGTAAGTGTTTTAGGCTTTTTTGGATAGCAGTGACGATAAAATTCAGCCACCATGAAAACTTTCTGTCTGATATTAATTTTCTTGTTTCAAAGCATCATCTTAATTGTTTTCCAATGAAAGGAATGCTAAAGAAACAAACTAAAGGTTCAGAAACTTCCTGGTGTAGCTGTTTCATGGAAGATCATCGCTGCTTCATGAAATTAAGCCAGGAGAAGAGTATGGACTTCGAAAATATGATCTGGCAAAGGATTGAAAGCTTTAAATGGAGAGCTGCAAAACAGAGTTTTATATCAGCACAATTTAAAGACAAAAATGAAACTAGAATGATGAAATGGAAATTAATGAAAATGGGCACATGAATCTTACCATTGGAGAATTGCTTTTGATCTTACCTGAAAGGTATCAATTTCCCCAAACTAGCTGACTCCTTATTTTAATTATCATTAAAAACATGAAGAAATCCCACTAACGAAAATCCTATAACCCAAAATCATTATTTATTTTATTTAAGCTAAAGCAAACAGTAAAATGTAAAAATAGAATGCTTAGTGCTCAGGGGAATTGAAATAAAAGAAATGCATCAGAGATGAGAATGAGAATTTGCAGTAATGATTATAAGTTTAATATAAACTCCATGATTTGATAAATTGTCCAGAATCAAGACCAAATCCAAGATAATAAAATTTAAATATAAAGATAGAGGTCTTGAATTCCATTTTTAATTATGGAATTATATATTTAAAACTAAAATGTATGAGAAATTGAAATGATTTTTTGTATGCTGCAAATTTGTCATCAATTGCCTTTTTACCATAGTGGTTAACCAAGCTCGCTTTAACACATCGTCTCATCGGATGATCCACACAACATGTTTCTTCATCATGCTTTAAGTTTAATTTGCAAGACTTCAATTTTATTGCTATGCCATATATTGATTAAATGTTAACGGCTTAGAGGCATGCATTAGAAGTTCTTGCATCAAAGGTTGCAATGGCGAATCGCTGATATGAAAATATGCGATGAGAAGTTGTGCTATGAGATAGAGTGATCGCATCATTAAAGAAATATTAAATCAGGGATCGGGGACAGTTATGTCACAAATTGCACATCGCACATCGTATCTTGTGATTTGTACTTTAGACATCGCGCATCGCAGATTCAGAATAATGATATGGCCATAAATAAAAATGCAAGGAAGCGATTGCGATATCGGCGATGCAATGGATGACATAACTAATCGGCGATCGGCAATCTTAAGCACCCGATGTCACACAATATGATTCCTGCGATGCTGATGTGCGATGAATGTCGTGGCTAATCGGCGATCGGCAATCGGCGCAATCGGCAATCTTGAGCACATGATGTAACCATTCTCGATACGCTGATATGCGATGATTAGTGGACCCGATAGATTTATGATGATATTTTAATAACATATCGGATCCAAGACATCGACCCTTTAAAATTATGTTCCTACCATTATTGCGATTAAACGGACGCGATATTTTTTAAACTTGATTTGAATTTCATATCGGGTCCGGGATTATGTGTTCATTGCAATATCGGTAAAGCCGATTATTGGTGATTCACAATAATGGAAGTATACTTTGACTGCAAAGCTCTGACATGCGAAATGCGATATGGCATATAAGTAAGATAATACATCGGAGGTATTTTATGAACAATTTGTTATCAAAAGAAATGCTAAGAACTACTTCCGATGAAATCTTATGATGCGAATGGTCTTATGATATTCCTTGAAATTTTAATTGTGTTTTCTAAGTGAATAAAAGCAAAATTAAAAATGCTTAAATTATAATGCATCACAAATAAAATTTCCCTGAGCCTATTGCAAATTTGAAATGGGTTTACTGCTTACTTCAAGTTTCGAAAACGAAATAAAAACCTGCAAATAAAACCGAACACGAATCAAAAATAAGCTAAGAAAAATATAAAGTAATAAGAGATGAGAACGAACTTGTGAATGCGTACCTGGAAGGAAATTGTCTACAGATTTTACCTCATAAATCTTCAAATTCTTCCTTTGGTTTATCAAAAATTTTCTTTCGTTTAAAATCACCTCATTATTTATTCTAAATCTAAGTGTGCAATTAGCCTAAATAAAATCTGTTTATTCATGTTCAGGAAATATAAAATTTACCAGAAATAAATATAAAAATAGGCTCCCCTTTTGAATTGAAACAACAATTTATTATCTCTGCTTATTCTGAATAACTTGATAAGAATCTGTATTTTTATAGCGACTGTTCAATAATACCTTTAGTAAATGAATATGATGCATTTTGTAGCATCAAATAATAAACTAAAGATCAGAATGGGATAAAGCCACTATTTGTGGAAAAATATCAAAACAGATTTAAAGGTGTGCTCACAGCAGAATGGACATCCTTAAAAAATTTCGAGGAAGATAATATGAACTTCATATGATTACTATGAAAGGTTAGACTGACTAATAATGATTGAATTAGAATTAAGCTTATGATAGACAGTCATACATTTCATGGGATAATGGGATCATGAAGCTTTTATATCCTCAAATCCTTACCATATAAATTTCAAAAGAAAATCTTAGAAGGAAATCTCGAAATAAAGAAAAGTGGCTTTCAGGCGATCGATGCCAAGTGCAATCTTAATTGAATTTAATCAAGACATTATTCAAAATAGGTAGAGTAGAGGTATTGCTGTAAGAAATTTAAAAAAGAAAGCAAGAATTAAAATTTTCTGATAGGGAAAAAATGTTTTCACTGAACATGTATGAGAGTGGCTGATTGCTTTGTTTTATTTTTAATCTACAGAACTGTTGAAAATAAATTAACTACATAAAACAAACTAACTAAATTAATTCTACTCCTATTCTAACCATATGCATGAAAATGACTAGGTATAGTCATATTTCCAGTGTAGCCATTTTCTCATTTTTATTCCCGCGTTTATGTACAGTTCAAATGTTAGTGATAAAAATACAGATTTGACTAAACTAAGGAAAATAAATATGAAATCAGAATGTACAGTTATTGTTAGGAACTTAATTAAAATCTCTCTCTCCTAAAATTTCCTTTCCAATTGACTACCAATTGGATCATAAAAATCTGGATGGATTTCTATTAAGGATTGAGAAATGTTCAAAGGAAGAGATAACAGGCTAGATTGTGAAGATGATCTTTTAGATTCTTTGACCTGAAAAAATTTGTTAGTGTTATGTACAAATGTTAAATCATTGACAATTTTCCTTGAAGGAAAAATTTCCAAACAGTTTTCAAATGAGTCAATGAAAAATGGATGGAAGCCTTTCAAATAAAATGGCAATTTATTAATTGAATTGAATTGCTGGCCAGATTGCAAAAATACATTCTCTTGTTGACATTGCCTTTGAAAAGATAGAAGCTTTTGATGAAACATTAGCATTGATATAAATTGGAATATTAATATCTTTCGATGCTGATGATTATAATATGAAACTTGAATTTCCCAATTGGGCAATGCATCAATTGAGTGTTTGATAGTAAGGTATTTAATATGCCAGCGAAAAGTGTGGAAAATTTGAAAAATTAAATATGATTTTATACAAAATAAGTGGGGAAATAAAAATAAAATGAAATTACTATTTTTACAACTAATGTTACAGCACATTTGGGATCGTTTTGAAATGATTTCATTTTCACAAGGAATGGCCATAATTATGGAATTTGGGTAATTTCGAATTCCAACTTGTGAAATAGAAAAGGAATTATGATTATGAATAGGAATGGGAGTTTTATCCTCATATGAATCATAAATTGGAATGATTTCTTGAATGGTGAAATCATGAAGATAATTTGCTGCTCTAAAATGAGAATTAGTTGGGATAATTCCTAAATTGAAGCGTTCCTCATCCTTAGATGTTATTTGAATTTTATCATGAGGATTTTCTTGAGAATAATAGAAATCAACATCTTCAATGTCAGAGTAATCATCATAAATGACCTCACAAGATTGTCTAGAATTCCCTTTGATTTCATCCAATATACCAAAACAAGGAGGAACAAAAATCTCATGTTCATTAGTGGCAAAAGAATAATCAATTATTGTTTCTTTATCTTGATAAAAATTAAATGGTAATTCATTTAAATTATCCTCTTTAATTTCTGAAATATCATTGATACCAAGAGGAGAAAAATTACTATCATTAAAAATATCAGGATAAAGGGAAAAATGTGAACCTGAAACAATGCATTTAAAACTATCTCTGTTTGAGAGCTCTTGTGCATTATGCTCATTGTAAATTTCAGATTGCAGATCATTCCTTTGCATACTCATGCTTTCTTGAAGAAGGCTGCTTTGCTGCGGTGATTTCGACATTTTCTCATCATGGAGAAATTCAGAAATTTGTACAGCAGTTTGCATTTTATTTACTTTGATTGCTGCTTGTACTTGCTGATTTGCGATTTTATTTTCCGAATTTACTTCAAAGTAGCTTTCAGATTTCAAGGCGGATTTTTCCCCAAAATTGCTATTGTTGTCTTCTTGCATTTGAATGGAAATATTTTCCAAGCTTTGTGAAACCACTTCATCACCATTTATTTGCACATCCATATTGGGATTCTCATTTATATTAGAAGGGGATGGAACAAAGCTCGAATTAATTTCATATGGATTGCGAATGGTTGCAAGAGAACAAATATATTCAAACCAATCTAATGATTCTTCTTCCGTAGGTTTATCTTCGTCTTTAAATCTTAAGTAATTTAAATGAAATCGCATATTAAAATCATTAACAGACTCATTTTTAAACCTTCGTAGATATTCAATTTCTTCACATACCTGTTCATAATCATAGCTGTCGAATGTACACATGAAAATTGTAACAAATTGATCCCAGCTGTGGATTGAAGCAACTGGAAGAGTTTTACACCAGTTTCTGGTTTTTGCCGCAAATGTGAGAGTAAAAATTCTGCATAAAATGCCTTCATCAATTCCTTGAAAAACATAATTTGACACATTTTGAATAAATTAAAAGACATGGTTAAAAGCAGAAGAATTTCTCTTACCATTGAATTTTACCTGAGACAAGAGTCTTACCACTTTGGGTGGAGTATTGGAGGATGCATGTCCATGGATACAATTCCAAATTGGAAGCTTAAGAGGAGCCATCACAATAAATAAAATATTAAAATTGAAAAGACTCCAATAGACAAATTTCTTAGGCCCTCCTTCAAGCAAAAATGTTGATGCCTCGAAAATCGCTGCAACAACATTGGGGGATAACCACCCGGTCCGGACCTTAAAAACAGCTCCTTTTCCGTTTGGTGAGGTGGCTCTGACTGGTTCAACTAGGTCCAGTTACCTTTTCCCTATTGTTATTGGTTTACGATGTATCTTTACATACCAATAGATATGGATATCAGATGACTTCTTCTTGCTGATCAGGCAAAATAATGACCCTTAAGCTGATTTGGGTTCAGCCAAGCCACAACTAAAATTTTGCCTCTTCGAGGAGAGGACTTAAATGAATGTAGAATTTACTCTAAATGAAAGCTTATTCTATGATGCAAGCAAAAAAAACTAATCTAAATCCTATCTTAATTAGGCAGATATAGATCTAACCCAACTAAGAGCAAGATAATTAAAGTATTGGGATTTAGATATGTCTTGTTTATAATGAATATCAAGTTAATGAAGTGGTCCAATTAACTGATATTATGGATATCAAAACACATCCTATTGAGACCTTTTAACTGAAATAATAAACCAACAACACTCAGGAAGTAGTTCACATAATTGATATTGATTATCAAATCAGCAAATCCAATAATTGAATAATGACATGTGGAAATAGTTCACAACATATTACCACACAATAAATCAGTTTTAATAAGGCAGATTTTTGAGTAAATAGTTACTCAGAAATCAGAAATTAATCCATAAGAACAGAGATACCTAATAACAAGATTGAGACAAATTACCCATATTGACAATAGTGCATAAACATGAATAAAATGAGACATTCCTGTTACCATAAAAATGAAACTGATATTTAAGACAGTAGTATTAAAAATACCAATTTATTGCATCCATTTCTTTGATCTTGGTCTCCAACAGTCCTTTACATTGCTTGAACTTCTGCCTTCAAAGCTAAAGCCACAATAGTGAAAACTCTGCCCCTCATACATAATTCAAGATACAAAGGAAAAATCCTCAATAATCCCCAGATCTGAGATTTTCTCTCCTCTCTCCTACAACTCTAAATTCCTATTACAGTAGTGCTTTTTAGAAGTCTAGCATTGCAGAGGAGAGCAGCCCTTTATTACATTCTGCAATCTATTACTTATACTATCTGTGAAGGAATTCTTGAGAGGAAAGTTTGGTGAAGAGAAATCTGCCAAATCCAATTGCTGGAGCATTCTCATTGATTGAGATCCTTTTCTCCATATTTCTTCCACTGTTTTCCTGCAAAAAGAAATCAAAATAAATTAAAATGCAACAATAAAATCAACATGGCATTGCTGGCATTTAAATCAAATCCAATCAAATTCTATAAAATATAAATTCTCTTTTGATGCCTTGGATGATTTAATTGGCCAATAATATCATTGACGAGTGAATCTGCAATTAGAAGAGGCCTAGACCAATGAAAATAAAACTCAGAGAAATGATTTTGTTTTCAAAATTCAGAGCTTGATCTTCTGCCTGATTTTTGACCCACTAAATGACCAAATCTGTCAATGAAATCTCCTTAGAAATATTCTTCTTGATTTTCTCTTTCCAATGAGCCGTCGTGGGCCTTATTTGGCCAAGTATAACTCATTCTATGAGCTTCTAAAGTTGATGAGTCAAATCTGGCATGAATCTGGAAATTCTGTTGCTGGGCTAAAAAAAATGTAATTAAAAACTAATCCTAAATTAGTCTCTAATTAATTCTAATTTAATTGCTAATTATAAACTAAACTTAATTATTAGTAAACTATTTATAAACGAATTTAATCTAATTAAAAAACTAATTAATATTAATCTAAATGATATTTAAATTTAAATTAATCAAATTAATTAAATATCATAAATTAATTAATCTGATTAAATTAAAATTCATTAATTAATTAATATATATTAACTGATTTAAAATATTAAAAAAAAAATAATTTAATATATTATATTATATCTTTAAACTAATATACCTACCTTATATTACTTACCTTTCCTCACTTCACTCATACGTATGAGTGATTCGAAAACTTGAAATCAAATACCAAAGTTTTAATGTGACTTGAGTTAATGCATCATGCTCCATCGCATCGGCGAATCGGGAAGGAGGGGATATCGGGGGTCTATAAAATATGTTGCGAATAAAACTTGCGACCCGATATCGCATCGGGGGTGGCTTATGGGGTTTTTAAAATATGTTGCGAACCAAAACTTCTGATGCGATTAAAAGACCCGATGCGATCGGAACAATTTTTATTATATATATATATATATATATATATTTTTGTTTTAAATTTTAATTTAATTAAATTAATTATATAATATATTAATTAATTTAATTAATTTAAAATTTAATTTTAAACTTAAATTTTTATTTTTGTTTTATTTTTATGAACATAAGTTTCTAAACTACAGTCACTTGGAAAATAAATGAAAAATAAACTACAGCCACTTGAATGTTTAGATTTTTGAGATTAGGATTTGATTTGGAAATTGGAGTAAATTTCTTAAATCTCGATAATTAATGATTTGGCCGCATAACTAAAAATGAAAAATGTTAGTAAAAACTCGCTACAGGTTAATATTTAAAATGAATGCCTTATTGAACTAATTTATTTACAAAATGCAATATTGTACATTTTATGCATTTTTAACCCAGGCTAGATAAATGATGAGACTTCAAAGGAGTGCCATTTTCAAACCAGTTGACCAAATGAGGCGAAACAAGCGTCAATGGGAAGCTTGTAAAAAATCGATTCTAAGAAAACAATCAAAACAAGAATCCAAAGAAAACTAAAAATTAACAAAAGCGTAGGGCAATCAACTAAAATAAAAATCCAAAAAGGTGTTTAGCCAAAATTTTATAGAAAGGGTCCCCATTATTTGAAGTGAACACATCAATAATGGGGGGGTTGTGTTTTTACCACAACACTCCCTTCCATCTGAGTTGCCTCTGTTCTTTCTGGACATCTTTGGTGATCCTGCCATCCATGATTTTGCATGTGTATCTCCTTCCATAGATACACCCATTGTTGATCACTCATAGGAAACACCGAATGTTGGTCCATCATTTGACAATGGAGAGGATAAGTTATTCGTTCAAAATCCACTTGATCTTTCATCTGCCTATTCCAGAAACATAGAGGATGAGTTTGTTTGCTTTTCATCTACCCCTCTCGATGATTCATCCAATCATGAGGATGCCGATGAGCTCATTGATTTTTCTAATCGTGGTGGTCATGATCCATTTACCTCAATATTTGATCATGATCATGACTCTATTGCAATTGGTATTTCGAAGCCACCGGTTTATGATGATCTACCTAATGATGAAGTTAATAGAACCAATACTGTCGAGGCACTTCAACCCTAGCTGATGGTTATGTCAGGCCCTCACTCTCTTGGGGTTAGTCTCACTTCCAATCAGGAAACTGTGCAATCACACAAGGCTCCTCATCACTCATCTATATGCATTGAAGATCAATCTCGCACATAGATCATGCTTCCTCCACTTGAACTCCACAATCCTATCGATCATGCATTGGAGGAATCTTACATGGCAAGCAAACATGCATGACGCAAGCTACCTTTCTTTATTTCGTTTGCTTGCATGTCACAATCAAGAGTGTCCTTATGCTTCAAATCTACACACGGTGTCACACAACACCATGATAAGTCCATGGACTTATCGTCATACACTTGCACTCACTTATGTTCTATGGGCACTTTGAAATATGAAGCGTGGTTGTCTTAATTGTTATATCTTTCTTGCTTGCTAGTTCGCACAACTACATTGCTAGCGGACCAAGCCTTCACCAAGATGGGTCAACCAGTGTACCAGTGGCTGCATTGGAAATATCACTTCATGTGATTAGGCGCATGCACCATTAGCTTAGGAGTAGGAGTAGCGTTTGGTTTTTAGTCAGTTTGCTTGCATGCTTGTTGCTTACTTGCTTTGTTTGTTTATTTATTTTCTTGCTTGTTTTCTTACTCGCATTGCTTTCACTTTTGCTTCCGCTCTTGCTTTATTTTGTTGTTTGTTAGTTTGATTGTTTTTTTGGTAGGTTAGATTCGCATGAAACCATGTATGAATCTTGAAACAAGCTGGTTAAAGTACAAGAGGGCCTGTACATCTATCACTACTTGGTTATCTATCATATTGCCTCTACATGAAGAAATTATTACTTTTATTCCATGATACGTCAAAGGAAAATAGGTAATGTTCAAAGTGAACCTTGGTGAAAACACAATGTTTGCGTGCTAACAAGTGTCACCTACTCTAGATGGTTGTTTTCGGGTTAACCCTTTGATCTGATAATGAGATCTAAGACATGTATTAAGGTATTACAGACTCATGTGCATGTTTATGCCTATGTTACTATATGCAATGGATCGATAAGATTGCGAAATACATAGACAATGAAGTAGTAAAAGATCATAATAGACAAACACAGATAAACACAACAAGGTTAATGAGGATTTCACCCAATACTCCTGGGCTACATCTCCTAGTCCAACCTTCAGTGGTGACCTTTCTATTATGTCTTCACGACAGAGTTTTACAAAAGTATGAGCTCAGCTTGAGTCACAACACACAACATATCAATAGCAGAGTTTTGGTTGAACCTCTCACACCTCTCTAAGTACACAGACTCTCTCAATCACTCTTTGTCTCTATCTTTACTCTCTATCTTGGCACTGCCTCCAATACTGCTTGTCTTTGTTTCTGTCTTCTATGGCTTTAAATCCAATCTGCTATGCCTGTTCATTTCCTCTTCTCGGCTTTCTATCTCCCGGCCTCTATCCGCTCGAATCCCTCTTCTAGTGTTAAACAGTCATTGCATAACGCATTAAGGGGAGGTGGCCACCTATTCTACAACGGATGAGTGCATTGGGCCTTTGAAATCCCTGAAATAGCTGCTTTCTATTAACATAGAGAAATGTATTCGAAACTATGAAAATCTGCCACAACACAGTCTTTCGGACTTCAAAAGTCATTAAATCCAGTCTATTCTCCTATCAGGTCCGTCCTCAATCACCATCGCAAGGCGCTTCAGCCTTGTTCCAAGGTTTCCCTTTGTATTTTGGAAATATGTAAAAACAATAAAAATAACGTAAAAATGGCTTCCTCCAGACTTGAAACAATATACATTTCATTCCCAAACCCCTTCGGGTTTGGGCTTTATCGCATCGACGTTGTTTCAAGATATACGAAAATACATTACAAAATGCCTTTCTACAGATCTCAAGTCTTATGCAACAATGTTTATATAGCCATCAGGTCCAACTAATCGCATCGTACATAGACATGTGTATAAGTCCCGCTCCATGGTGTTTCTTTGATTGCAATATCATGATGCGATTAATCGTAATCACATATCACTCATGTCCTGGGCCATTGTAAGCACTCTTTGTATTTTCTGATAGCGATCCTGCGATACAACGTGGGTTGTCGATCTGTACGCTTGATCGACAGTCCCTGTTGACCCTACCGATCGCTATCTCAACATTTGTATAGTCTCTGTTGATTGCCACTACCGATTATGATTCACTGATCAAATCTAGACCATTGATCAACCAGATCTGACAGCTACTGTGCATTCCTTTTTCAAGCCTCCGCTACTCTATTTTTCAACATTTTCCTCATGTATTTAGCTCCCAATAGTGTTTTCTGTTGTTTTGTGAAGGTTTGATTATGCGATACTTTTGATCTCTTAAAGGATTTGTTAAGACTTAGAGGGTAAAGGATCCATTTTGGATCACCCTTGTCAGCTTAGTCAAGTAGAGTAAGGTGAGGGAGGAAACCCTAACAGGCATGTCAGAGATATAATAAACTACTTCTCTATTGGAACAACCTCTTCTACTCTTAATAAGTCAGAATACCTCTTCCACCTCCGAAATGAGTAAGTGTTATGCACAGTTGAAAAAATAAAAATCGAAAAAATGAAAAGTAAGAAAAATGGAAAATGAAAAATGAATAAGGTGAAAGAAGAGAAAGGATTCCTCCACAGAGAGGTGATGGAAGTAACTCCGCTAGGGTACTGACCGGGCATGTTGGTAGTGGATCCATGCTTGTCTTCCTATGTGACTTCGTGGGGGTACTATCTAGGCTTGATGGCAATGGAGAACCACTAGAGATGGAACTAAGACTCTGAAAACTATATTGCGTATGCACCAATACACCCCTCAACCCCAATGAAAACAACTATGTTGCCTTGGCTTGGAATGTGTATCAATTGGCCAAGAACTTGGTAGGTGCTACATCTTACAATCAAGCTAGTGTGAAACCAAGATGATTTGAGAACTGAACAATACTTCTGGAGGTCTTGGACTTGATTTTCACGAACAACATCCATTCATAGAGCTGGAGTTCTACCAGTATGTCGCCAAGTGTTGTAGTGGCTACAACCAACCTCCAAAAGTTTTCCTTAGCTTCATTTTGGAGCTTCCCTACCAAACTTTTACATCACCTTGCCTTACTTTGTCAAGTACACAAGCTTCAGTGTTTTTCTAGCACAAAGGAAGCCTGTCGATCACAACTTGATGCATTTCCCTCACACATTGTTCATCCGTACTTGGTCCTGCTACAGGCTAAGCAACTCCCCAAAGAAATTACATAATTCTATAGGAAAACCAGCCTTCCCTCTAGAAATTGTGCAATCCTGTCTGGCAGCATGCTAGGCTCCAGAGTTGCTTAATTCTACCAGTCAACCCTCATACTGAAAATTGCGCAATTTTACCCAACAGGGATACTGAGTGCAGAATTTGCACAAATCTGGGTAGCAGTCAGCTACTTTACCAAGAAATTGTGCAAATCTATTGGGTAGCCAATTGAGTTGCAAGCTAGAAATGCACATTTCCTTCCAACAATTAAGTAGCCTCATGCATGAGTAGTTGGGTTGACCAGTTCTACCTGAGACCAAGGAAATTTGACCTGCATCCATGGCTTTCTTTTTCTCGGAGTAGCAGAAAGCAACATGCAAAAGGCATCCCGTGATTCAAGGAGCTATTTTTAGAAGCTGGAGGTTGCATGCAAAGTTCATTGAGGAACTTTCCTCCAAGTATTGCTTTTTCATAGATTTATGGCATGCACGTCATGAGCTCAAAAATTATTTATTCGATGCATCGAAGTTCACACTTTCACATCGGTCCTAGAGCTCTCACATCCCAAAGCACATCCAGGACTCTTCGACACATCCAGCTCAACTATTCATGGTAAGTGGATTCAACTTCTATTTTTCAACATTTCTGTCATGTGTTTTCGCTTGTGTGAGTGTTTTTTCCTTGATTTTTTTGAACGCTTGCTAACATTTACATGTATACTAGCTTGTCTTAGCAATGTTTCAATTTTTGTTTCTATCTCACTAATGTCACATGCATGAAACTGTTTTGCACGAACATCACCGATTCGAAAACTCGCTTCACCCACATGCATGTTGACCTGTTTACTGAATCTTTCATTCATGTTTGTATGCACTATCAATCACTTCTGTTTTCACTTAGTGTTTCCATTCATTAACTTTCTTATTTTCTTTCAGTTGACCGTCGGTAAGTCTGGCCAACTTTGGCCCGAACTCTGCCTTCACTGAGACAACATTGCACAATATGGGGAAGGAAGGCCCTATTTTCCTCTCAAGAAATGTTCATTTCTACCCAGACACTGTCCTCTAGTATTAATTTTCACATTTCTGAGAGACAATGATTATTGGCCCAGAAAATTGCGCAATGCAATCCCTGAGCCTACAGTCACTCTGAGTTGGAATTACACATTAGGCAATCCCAGCAGTCAGCATCTAGTCTCGATTGCACATTACGCAAATCCAGCAGTGAGTCTTTCCTCCCAGACAACCTAGACTTCCTTTTGTGCAGTTCTGGCACCCAGTCACCCAGTCTCCCAGAAGAAATTGTGCAATATTTCCTATCAGTTTCCCAGGTATGTTCTATGTGATTGCCCAAATTTGCTTTGGTTTTTGCTGACAAATTTCTTTCCATCCATGTTGCTTTGTCTCCAAATCTTTCAGGTATTCACCCTCCTATTAGCAGTACAGGATCAATGGCTTCCAAGAGAGTGGGATCAAAAGGCACTGATGGAAGTGTAACTAGAGCAACAATTGAATGGGTGTCTGCATATCTACTAATTTATGAAGATACAAAGTTGTTTCTAGACAAGGACATCAAGTAGAAATGCCAAGAGTTTAATGAAGCATTTGCAGGAACTTTTGAGGAAGACCTCGAAGATCATGAGGGGTATGTCAAAATTCACAAGTACAACTTTTACCAGATTTCATGCAGATACCCCGTGTTCCCATGTACGGACATGATACACTGGATCATCTGTCAAACTGATCCCGAGACGATGACCTTGAGCAGTGTCAATGGGACAAATCTTGCAACCTTCTAGGCACAAGATTATAATGAGATGTATCAGATGTTAGAACCTGCGACTATCATGAAGACTCCCTTTAGCTTACCCAACAACTGTTTTAACTCCAAAGACATTCTGAAGAACTCAGTAAAGGCACTGACTCGATTCAGGTTGAAACCCAAACAATTATACAAGACAAAACCACCGTGGAAGGCGTATCAATACTTGGTCATATTTTCATGTCGACTGTATGTCCAAGAAAGCATGGAAACCTTCCCATAGAGTTGTGTGATCACACTGGACCAACTGGCCAGAGAAGGAAAACCATATAAATAGTCTGACATGTTGTCTCATCAACTGAAGGAACAAGTAACGAAGGCTCAACAATCACTCAAAGGTATGCATCTATAAATTGACATGTTCGCCTACATCTTAGATGCAATCTATGCCCGACAGGAGTTCCCGTGCTTGGAGTTGGCATGGTCACCACCAGACACTGCAGTGAACACATATTTCAAGTTGTTGTCCGAATGAAGCTTTAGAGGAGTAATCACACAACTTTCTAACCATTTTTTCACCCTAGTTTACAAGATGATATTCAAACAGGATCCACCCTTCATGTCAAAGTAAGCAATGGAGGCACTAAGGTCCTTAGAGATCAGTCGGAAGGAGAGATGCACAACATATCATTCGATGAGTCTCAACATATATTTGTGCAGTCTCACAGATGTTAACTCTCGAGGATCCAACATCTCCTATGCAAGTTTAAGAATGAGTAATCGTGACTAATGTGCGCAAACATCCAACAGCCTTGGCCGATGTAACCAGAGTGTATGCTGAAGCCACTAGCTCAAGTTTTCTCTTCTGATACCTAAGAACGAGCGAATGTCAAAGGAACTATTGACAACCAAGCAAGGAGAAGAGTTGGTGATAGCATCAACCCAAGCTAAACTGAAGAAGGAAATACTAGATGTAGTATTATCCCTTGACACAATTATGTGAGCGTTGTACTCCAAGTTTGGTACTATGCACAAGGCAGTCATCCATCTCCATGGATGGCAGCATTGATGTGCTAGAAGAATATGTATCTTGGAGAACTTACATGTTGTTGTTTATGACATGCAAACATGAATGATGAGATACAAGGGAGACCTACTTCACTTGCTTAATATGATGAGGACTAGTGTGGTCGAGCTGAAGGCACATATCCAGAGCTATATCTAGAACTATGAAGAGCTCTCGCATCTCATCACTAGCAAACAGGCTTCCCATGCACAAGAATTCAAAAGTATGGATGTTGTGGTGTGTGCACATGCGATCCCATTTATTGGGACTCTCACCGAGGTGATGACAAAGGTGCAAGTCCGACTAGAGCTTAACTCGTACTTCACCAAGTTGATGCACATTGCCACTAGCCCAGAATTTCTCATTAGTGTAGACATCATGCACAAGTATGTTGTTGGTCCAGCTGCATTGAAGACAATGATGCACATGCTTTTAGACGAGTTGGACGGAGGAGCCCGAGCAATGTACCCAGATGCTATCAAGGCAAGAGTGGGGTTCAAGACTAATGTCACAGCGGAGCACACGGACACCATCAAGGACTATCGGTCTTGGCATCAATATCTTAATTTTGATGAACACGAGGATGCCGAGGAATTGTACTTTGATAGTTGTCTAACTCATAGTGATGTCTAGCAAGGCTTGCTCAAGCCATTTCTCTCACATGGATACATGTGCATTGTAATGCAATGTCTTGTCAAGTGTAAGTCAAGTGTCAATAGTTGGATGTAACAATCATAGAGTAGATGAAGAGTCATGAGGATAGTTGAACTATCACAAAGGGTAATTTCAAGGGTCACTCCACCCTTTGTTATAAATAGTCCCTCATAACTAATTGTATAATATTTTGGTTAGCCAAACCTCCAATAAGACTATCTTGGAGAGAGCTTGCAGAGTATTGTAACAAGCCTTGGCTTCTCCACTACGTAGGGCTAGTACATCTATTTGGAGGAGTAGGTGGTTGTGGCTGTAAAATTCCAAGGAATTACCGTACGATCCACTATTGGGACTCCTACATCAAACAATCTGAGTTCTAATTGAAAATTCTTACCAGGGAGATCCCGTGACATTTTGGTGGGTGCAGCACCGTCTACAACTACGTTATGGAATAATGGCTCCCTGGTATTAACAATAATTTGAGAATTGTTACAAAGATAGAGTACCCTATTTGGAGTTCTAAAAAAAAAACCTCAGACTCATTTTTAATTTCCAAGTTTGTAAAATTGTTGCAAACTCAAATGAAGGAAGGTAGGTGAATTGTATATTATGTTTGGGATCAAGCGGGGGCATGGAGACTCAGTTTGGAAGATAGTGGAGTCATATCATCTTCCCCATAACCACAATACAAAATTTTAATGGGTGTTGCAAAATTATTTCGTAGAAAAAAACATTTCATTTGAAAAATGGCATTACAAAATCATTTTGTAGCGACTGCATAGAAAATTTTGAGGATTACATGTTTGATTTTGATGTCACTTCTTGGCCAACCTTCGTATTGCCTAGTTTGGAGGATCAAATTGTGCTAGGATTTGTGTTAATATTGCTAAGTGGAAAAGAGATTCCCCTTTTTAATAATCTGTGTGAAAGGTATGAGTATTTTGTATTGTTTGGCATTGAAGATGTTAAAGGGTCGAATCCATTATTATAATGATTGAATGGATTGGTGATATTGGAATCACGTGTGAGTTGGACTATATCAAGTTGTATCAAAGCCTGAAAAGAGAATGAATGCTCTCTGGTGATGATATTAGAGCAACTTATCAAGCAAGCAATGTTTTAGAGAAATTAAGAGTATTTAGCAAAATCAGATATAGTAAATCTGATTGAGTGACTTTAGAATGGAAATATGAAAGAAAGGAATCCAGTAAAGTTCAAAGTTCACAGTATAAGCATGGAGCAGAATCCCATTTGAAAATATGATTGAGGTAAATTTGGTTTTGGTTTAAATTTTTAATGAATTTCTGAAATTGAGAATTGCATGGTTGAAGTTATAATGTTTGAAGAAGATAGTATATGGAAGGAAATATACTTTGGGAGGCAATAGGTCATATTTGTTTTTAAGAAAATAGAAATTTCTTAGTTAAGGACATTACCATACTGTAACTTTGAAGGTAGAATTGAGAGAGAAGATTGCAAGAATAGTGATGCATTTTCAAGAGAGATTTGGATAGTGAGGTAATGGTATTTTGTTAATTACTTAATGATTACAAGTAGTAGTGATGATGTTTACAATTGATAAATGTAATATATAGTATAGAGACTTATTGATGAAGATGGAAAAGAACCTTGTAATATAGAAGGAGAAGAAGAAAAATTTTGAGAGGAAGAAGGTGACTAAATTACATGCACAAGCTAGAAGAGTAGAGAGTGCTAAGATGAATATTCCAATAGAAGGAGTCAGCATAATTACTAGGAGAATACTAGGAATGTAAGAGCTTATTATGGTATGTACAAACAACTTGATGGAGTCAGCTTCTTGCAATGGCTTGTGTGTAGCTCACAGTGAGCAGGGAGAAGGTCATAAAAGAAGGAGATTTGTTACTACTGAGAGTCACAATAAAGTTTTAGATAGAAGCCATAATAGATCAAGTCAGGACAAACTTGACAGAGAAGTAGATTAAATCAAATTACATTTAGAGATGATGAAAGGGTTTCTACAAAAATATGAGGTAGACTAGGGTTACAGATGAAATATTTGAAGGAAAGTAAGGCAAAGATCAAATTCTCAATTGATGGAGAAATTCAAGGAGTTTGAAAAAATGTTACAAGATCATTTAGGAATAGAAATGGAGAAACAACACAATAAAATTACTGAAAATATTATTTGTGAACTAGAATAAGGATCAATTCTTAGAGATAGTGATGAAGATGCTAGGATGAGACCTTTTGAGAGTCTCACATGGTGTGTGGGGAATCGGTATATGATGGCCAAGATGTTAATGGAGGATACAAACCATGATGATTTTCATTTTAGAAATTGATGGATGAATGCAGGAGTTGTTCCATATGAAGGAAAGAGCATTGATTTTGTTCTCTACAAAACAGAAGAACAATCACTAAGTACTATTATATCGGCTGGATGGAAGGGGGAGAATAAAAATCAAGATGAAGAATATGTGCCATGGGAAAATATATCCATGGAAGAATAAATTAAGGGTGATGAACACATGTGTGTGGATATTATTTAGGAATATAGATTAGGTGCTCAGTATTTATATCAAAAATCAAAATTCTTAGAATCACTTGAAACGTAAATGGCCATGTTCGTCTCGACGATATTATCCCAATACAACTTATGTCATTGAAAACTGAGTTCGTATGAGGAAGATATCATGTTCTATCTACTTTTCCAAACCAAATTTTTTTTGAGAAAAAATGTACAGTCAGTGCACAGTTAGCAGTCCGTACTGCTGATGTGGCAGGTGACTAGGCAGGTTCAACGGTGGTCAATGTTCAATCAAGACTCTCCAAGTGTTTCATTTCTACTAGTCTGCAAGGTGGTGACGTGGCATGTTTTTATTGCTTTTTGGTGGACCAATCAAGAGGGGAAAAGTGGCAAGCCTGGAGGTCGCCACGTGTCCCTCCCCAAAGGATGGTTATCTTCCCGCACTACAGAAAAAGAATGGGCAGGTCGGCGGGGTAAAACCCACAACCTCATACCAACAAACTCCATGACATACCGTTCTACCACCACATCAGGACTTAGCATATAACGGTTTCCATATGTATTTAAAATTTAATATGGTTACGATTCGGGGTTAGGAGGGAGCCAGGCTATGGGATAGCCCCCTCCCATGTGAACACAACAACATAACTACGACGGTAACAACTAACAATTAATCCATCTGGTGGCTAAAAAACCATAACCATTCATGGTTATTGCAACATGTGACCACACTATCATATTAACTATAGTTTGGAGGTTACCACAAACACTGAGATTCAATGTCGACATGTGTCCACTACTACTAACCGCCAAGCTGACGATTCGTCTAACTGCTTGGTATTGCGCTAAGCATGATTAGTGCTTAATTAAATGCACTTAACCATTAATTAAGCTTGCAGTTAATTCAACGGACTTTTGGCGCTCCCTCCAATTTCGAAGATTCGTCCAGTTTTAGCAGGACTAACTGGAGTTCCTCCAGTTTTAGAGGAGGTTTACTAGGGAAAATTGTTTTTGTCATAAATTTTACAAAATTCGACCAAATTGGGATCAGAAAAAGGTATTCCTAGCTGATTTGGATATTCTGAGCACATTGTAGTAGGTTTCAGCAGTAATAAAGCATTGTAAACAATACTTTTTACATTATTGATCTAATACAGAGGCCAAAGCCATGGAAGTTGGGCCAAGGAGATGTAGCCCAGGAGATATGAACTCCTTCATCAAAATATTGTGTTAAGTGTTCATTTTCATGGTTTGTTGTACATTTACTTATTGTTGTTGAGCACTTTATTTTCATGTTATTTTTCTCGTCAACTAAACATAGAACTTTATAAAATTTACCTGTTTTCATTCACAAATAACATAAGGGAACCTATGCACATCAAGGAATTGACAAGCATTTGTTTTTAATTCTGAAGTTGAAATTAACACAGAAAAAAAAACATTCAACAAAAATCAAGTTGGTATCATAGAAAAGGATATTTTATTTATTTCTTGAGTTTTGTGCAAGTATGGTTTTAATGGTTGCAAATTTGTGATGCTTACAAGGTTAAAGTTGTAGAGAGGGGAAGTAAAATTGTTTGTTGCAAATCTCGAGGTAATGCTCAGAAGAAGGAGGGCCACAAGGAAATAATATCCACAGAAATTTCCAATCCGAGCTGCACTTGAAAGACCTCAAGTTTTACCTTCAATTGATATTGAGGAGGCACAAGCAGTGTGAGAAGCTCAGCTTGAATCCAAAGCCATAATGTCTGGGGCAAGAGAGACTAAAGGTCGTTCAAAAGAGGAAGCATTCAAGAAGTTTTTCTATGACTTAGTTGACATGGTTAGAGTCCTCTATGAAGAGAGGAACACTAGAATGGCTGGAGAGAGAGTTCTAAGCCCCCACATGGAGAGGGAAGCTCAGGAGATCAAAAAGATGAAAAGAAGGATTCAAAGGGTAATGGAGGAAAGCCTCCTCCGTCTACACCGTCTTCATCTTCCTCATCATCTTCATCATCCTCAACATCTCAAACAACATCATCTTCCACATCCACCACAAAAGAAATTCATACTCATTCAAAAACCCCAAAGGAAAAAACTCCCTTACTCAAATTGGACATTAAGTTTGAACATCCCATGTATAATGGTAAGGTAAATACAGAAAATTTAGAAAATTGGATACGATAATTGGAGGTTTATTGTAGAATTCAGAACCTTCAAGAAGATGATATAAAAATCCAGTTGGCTTCATCAAGGCTAGAAGGAGCAACACTAGTCAGGTGGGAAACAAATAATCAAGAGGAAATGTGAGTTGATGGTAAAATATGCATTTCTTGGGTTAAATTTGATTGTTCAATTAAAATATAGTTTTATCCTTTATCCTATATTGAAAAATACGCTATGATTTGGAAAAATTTAGGTAACTCGGGGCCCAAACAGTTCAAGACTATACCGAGGAGTTTAGGAAGAGGGCTTTGTTGTTTGTAGTAAACTTGAATTCCCAAGATACATTGTTGAAATATATTGGGGGCTTACATTTCTAATTAAAACATACTATCCTTATGTTCAATCCAAGCAATTTGGATGAGGTATGTGTGCAATCCATGCACCTTGAAGCAAGGGGAAAGAACATTCAGGAAGACGGTAGTAAGAAAAAGCCATTCAAGGGTAAGGAGAAACAGAAGGGGGGAAATGGAAGGGAAAGAAGAATTCAAGTCTAATGAAATAAGAGGATAAAACTATATTCCAACATTGTTACAAAGTTGGGCATGATGAAACCCATTGTTGGAAATTACATCCCGAACTAAGGCATAAGAAACCAAACAATAAGGGAAAACAAAAGACAACCACTACCACAAAACATGATCATGGATCAGATTCTGGTGATGAGCCCAAGATTTGAGCCATGGTTAGAAAAGGAAAAGAAGTTGTAGCAAGCACTAATTCATCACATAGTCACAAAAACACTTCAAATTCAGAATCAAGAATAGAATTGTTCCATGTAATTTCAAATCATACAAGGATTGATGCATTATTTGATTGTGGGTCACAATCAAACTTAATTTCATAAGACTTAGTCAAAAATATTAACCTTGAAACTATACCTCATCATAAGCCATGTCCATTGGGTTGGATAGTCAATAATGCAAATTTACAGGTTACAAGGAAATCCTTATTTAGGTTTGCCATTATTAAAAAATCCATTGATGAAGTTGAGTTAGATGTAGTTCCACTTGACATCTCAGGAAACATTTTGTGAAGTCCTTCTTTGCATGATAGGAAAGAAATATTTTATTTCCATGAGAAAAAATATCTATTGCTCCAGAATGGGGCAGAGTATATTGTGATAGCCCATCACAAAAAAGTTGAACATTTGTTTGGTTAATGAAGGATAGATGAAGAAACTAGTAAGTGCAAGTAGATTTTCTATGCTTCTCATGATCAAGAAAAAGAATGATATTGGTTATGAATATTTTAAAGGTTGTGATGAAAAATTAAAATCTGATTTGTTTGATGTGATAAGAAAGTGGCTATATGTTTCAAGAACCAAAGGGTTTACCTCCTAAAAGGGGAATTCGACATGAGATACAACTGCAGTAGGATTTTCCACTTCCAAACATTGACATGTATCACATGTCGATCATGGAGAGCATGGAAATCAAGAAGAAAATTCAAGAATTGTTGAACAAAGGTATCATCTGATGATCTACTTCGCCATGTGGCTCACCCATTTTCTTGGTGCCAAAGAAGGACGAGACATTGTGCATATGTGTGAATTTTTGTGCACTTAACAAAATCATGATAAAGAATCGTTATTCACTCCCAATAATTGATTATTTTCTTGATCAATTGAGGTATGAAAGTTATTCCACTAAGTTAGACTTACGAAGTGGTTATCATCAAGTTAGAATAGCTAAAGAGGACATTTGGAAAACCACATTTAAAACTAAACAAGGATTATTTGAGTGGCTAGGTATGCCTTTCGGTCTTACAAATGCTCCAGCTACTTTTGTGAGTGTTCTAAATGATGTATTGATATCATTTCTAGATGAATTGTCATTTTTTACTTACATTATATTCTCATATTCAGTGAATTCATAGATGAACATGTCATCCATGTGAAGAAAGTACTTGATGTCTTGAGAAAAGAACAATTGTTTTTAAATATGTCAAAGTGTGAATTTGGGAAGACTCCTTTCGTGTATTCGAACACATTATTGTAGGAGGTGAGATAAAGATAGAGCCCTCTAAGGCTGAGGTCATTCTAAATTGGCCCAAGCCCAATATAGTTACAGAGGTAAGAAGCTTTGTAGGGGTAGCACAATATTGGAGGAAATTTATTGCTAATTTTTATTCCATTGCAGCACTACTATATGCATTGACTAGTGTCAAGAAAGTCTTCAAGTGGGTAGATGTACATCACAAAGCATTTGATTCTTTAAAGGAAAGGATTAGTTTGGCACCGATATTGGCTCTTCCGGATCTTAGACAACCATTTGAGATTCAAATGGATGCTAGTGATTACACCATGGGATTAGTTCTTATGCAGCATGGTAAGCCCATTTCATTTCATTCTAAAATTTTGAATGGAGTTGTGATTAATTATACCACTTATGACAAAGAACATTCCACATTGGTATAAACTATCAAAAAATGGAAACACTACTTGATGGGGAAGGAGATGATTATCCATACCGACCATAAACCATTGTAGTACTTATAGTCGCAGTCAAAGTTGCAGCAATTACGACACTTCAAATGGATGGGTTTTCTACAACATTTTCATTTGGTTATCAAGTACAAAAAAGGTATCTACAATAGGGTAGTTGATATGCTTTCTAGACCTATTGTAAAGTCATCTATTATAGTCAAGCACAATTTTGTTTTGAATGAAAGTTACATTGAGAAATATGCATATGATAATGACTTCCGAGATGTGTATGCAAGATTGAATCAAGGAAACCAAATTGAAGAGTTAGATTAGCATGTACATAACACTTTTTTGTATCACCTGGAAAAGTTATGTATTCCACAAGGAGAAATAAACAATATCATAAGGGAGGCACACACTTCATTGATTACTGGACACTTTGTTGTAGGCACGACAATAGCAAATATCCAAAGGTATTGTTATTGGCCACACTTGTTTGATAATGTATCTCGTTTCATTAGAGGATGTTCTTTATGTGAAACAAGGAAGCCTAGCAATAGGAAAATTGGATTATACACTCCACTTCTGGTATCTTCACGTCCACAGGAGAGTATCTCAATGGATTTTGTAGGAGATCTTCCATTGTCAAGGAAAGGTCAGGATTACCTATATGTAGTTTTAGACAAGTTTAGAAATATGTGTATTCTAACACCATGTAAAAAAAAATTACAGCTGAAAAACAACTCATCTTTTCTTTCAAAATATTTGGGTTCATTTTGGTCTTCCTACTTCCATTGTAGGTGATCGAGATTCTGAATTTTTTGGGAATTTTTGGTTAAATTTGTGGGACATGATGAACACTAAGTTGAAGAAGAGGACAACCTTTCATTCACAAACTTATGGACAAACTAAGGTGGTCAACAAGACAGTCATATATCTTCTTAGAGGATATTGCATAAAACATCCCAAGTTGTTGGATGAACAATTGCATTACATACATCATGCATACAACAGGGCAAAGCATTCTTCAACAAACACATAGCCCTTTGTGGCTTATTTTTAGTACTTTCCAAGATCACAATTAGACTTCATCTTTGAGAAATATGCTTCCATCGATGGTCACAGTGACATCGATAAGGCAAGGAAGTTCATTGAGAAAATTCAGTTGATACATCACATAGTGCAGGAACAGCTTGAAAGAAGTCAAAGAAGCTACAAGGCAAGGCATGACAAACACTGTGTCGATCATAAATTTCAAGTTGGAGACGAAGTTTGGTTATATATTAGCAAAGAGAGGCTTCAAGGGGAAGGTAAAAATCTTAAGCCAATCTGCTATGGTCCTTTTAAAATTCTGGAAAATATTGGTAGCAATGCATTTAAGCTAGATTTGCCTCTTTATATGAAAATATACTTTGTTGTTAGTATTGAGAATTTGAGATTGTTTGAACATCCTTTGATTGATGATCAAGGAGATCATGTTATGCTGCCATCAATAGTTGATTTCTCACCAGAATATCCTGATGAAATTCAGCAAGACCTCATACTTGACAAAAGAACCAAATCTTCTAAGAGAGGGAATGTTGAACCCCTTAGAGTGGGACTTAATGGACAAAAACCTTCTAAAGCCAAATGGTTGCAGATCGAGAAGGTGAGGGAGCTATAGCCCTCACCTGTTGAACAATTTATAGTATCTTTGTCCAAAAGGCTTCTAGTGGGGAGGAATGATCAGGTGCTTGGTATTTAGCTCAAAAATCAAATTTCTTAAAATTTCTCAAAATTTGAATGACCGCATCCATCTCGGCCATATGATCGCAATGCAACTCTTTTCACTAAAAAACAATTTCGTATGAGGAAGATATCTCATTCTATACGCTTTGCCAAACAAAGGAGTTTTTGAAAAAAAAAATGTGCAGTCACTGCACAGTCAACAGTCTGTACTACTGATGTAGCAGGTGACTAGGTAGGGTCAATGGTGGTCAATATTCAATCAGGACTCGCCAAGTGTTGTATTTATATTAGTACGTAGGTGTGGTGATGTGGCATGTTTTTATTGGTTTATGGAGGACCAATCAGGAGGGAACAAATGGCAAGCACAGAGGCTTCCACGTGTCCCTCCCTAATGGCTCGTTATCATTGTGCAGTGTGGAAAAGTAATGGGCTAGTCGGCAGGGTCAAACTCACGACCTTGCCTCAAGAAAATCCACAAGATACTATTCTACCACAATGTTAGGAATTAACATATAATAATTTCCATACATATTTAAACTTTAATATGGTTGCGATTGGGGGTTAGGAGGTGGCCAGATTGTGGGCTAGCCCCCTCCCATGTGAACATAGCAATGTAACTCTAGAGGTAACGACTAATGGTTAATCCATCTAGTGGCCAGCAAACCATAACCATTCACAGTTATTGCAACATGTGACCACACTATCGTATAAACTGGAGTTTGGAGGTTACCACAAACCATGAAATTCAATGTCGACATGTGTCCACTACTACTAACCGCCATGCTAATGGTTAGTCTAATTGTGTGGTATTAGCGCTAAGCACAGTTAATGCTTAATTAAATGTGCTTAACCACTAATTAAACTTGTAATTAATTTGGCGGACTTTTTGCGGTCCCTCCAATTTTAGAGATTCCTCAAGTTTTAGCAGGACTAACTTGAGTTCCTCTAATTTTAGAGGAGGTTTACTAGGGAAAACTATTGTTGTCATATGTTTTGAAAAATTCGACCAAATTGGGATAAGGAAAAGGGGTTCCTAGCTGATTTTGACATTTTAAGTACATTGAAGCATGTTTCAGGAGTAGTAGGACATTGTAAACAACAAGTTTTCCATTATTGAGCTAATACAGAGACCTAAGCCATGGAAGCTAGATCAAGGAGATGTAGCCAAGGAGGGGTGAACTCCTCCACCAAAACACCATGTTAAGTGTTCATTTTGATGGTTTTCTATATATTTACTTGCTATTGTTCATCAGTTGATTTTCATGTTATTTTTCTCATGAACTAAACATAAAACTTGATAAAATTTACCTGTTTTCATTCAAAAACACCATAACGGAACCTATGCACATGAAGTAATTGACAAGAATTTGTTTTTAATTTTGAAGTCAAAATTACCAAAGAAAAACTAACGTTAAACAACACATCAAATATGTTATACTGGATTAATTATATGTATATTTGATAGCAAACTTGGAATATTTAGTATTGCATGATTGGAGAAAGTGAGGAAGGGATATTGTACATTTGTACACTAGAAAAAGGACCCATCCTTGGAGAGGATGATAGGGAGGAAGATGGTGTTGATTAGGGAATTACCAAGAGTCTCATAGACTATTTGGAGGATGAATATTGACATGACGAAATAGTGCAAGAAACACCAAATGAGGCTACAAGGCCCTGTGATCTAGAAAATGACAAATTATGAGTGTTTGTAGGTTGCACAAGTCATAAAGAAAAAACCATTAAAGATTGTTACAAGGATGAACAAGAATGACTATATGTTTACTTTTATTCCAAGGACTATGTGTGCTCATGAGAATGTGCAAAAGGTAATTTATAGGAGATAGTTGTAGCATCTTGTTTTAGAGAAAGAATAGTGGAATTAACTTGTGTAGACAAAAAAAGGAGAAATGAAGAAGAACACTCATCTATAATGATTAATGAATTTGATGAATAAATATTGTTGCTTAAAAAATTGCTCCAGAAATCTAAGTCTAAGCTATTGATAGAAACATGTGCTAAATATCCAAACTTAATGTTAAAAGATCTTGAGGAAGAAATGGAATATTTAGATAAATGGATACACAAGGACACATGTTAAAAATGAAAGAAAGTCTTTAGGCTCATTTGAAGAGAAGGAGAATATTAAAGTACCACACAGTAGTGGTATAGAGCAAGAAGAAATGAAACAAATAGTGGGCAAAAACAACAAAAAATTTCATCCATATGACGAAGATCTCATACAACATAGTATTTTTGAGGTGAAGGATAAAGTAAGAAAGGAAAATTCTAAAGAATAAAATTAATTTTTTGTTGTGATAAAGAAAGGAAGAAGACATCCAAATGTCTTAAGCATCTGTGCCAAGATGTGTGTTGAAGAGGAAGAAAAGAAGAATACTGAAATTCTTATACAAGGAAAGATCTTATTAGAAGGAGACAACAATAATGATAAGTTCCAACAAAACGTGCAGAGAGTGGTGAAAGTAGCTCCGAAACATTCCTATATTGATATGTCAATGGAGGAAAATAGTGAATCTCAACTAGTAAATGATCGTTTGTGCTAGCTAGAGGATAGGTTCGATATGAAAATAGAGAAAATAAGGAATTTTATGTTGTAGAATCCTCAACAGAATAGGTATCAAGGGAAAAGGAGAATAAATGATGACATATTGCATAGGGTAGAACATTTTTTCATCAACAAAGAAGAAGGAAGAATACAATAGGATAAAATAGTGCAACGACAACATGACAAGGAAAAGGAAAAACTACAACATAAAGCTTGGGATCGAAGAATATTTACTTCACCAACACATGGTAAGGAGACCATGAATATTTTTGAGCTTAGGAGTCTAATGCATGTGCATAGGCCCAACACAAAAATTGATGAAGTATGGACAAGATATTATCAATGTGATGGGATGGCCACATGGTAATGCTCACAGGAAATTTCAATTTTTTTTGTAAGAAATTGTAAATATTTACATTAGGAAGTAAGTTTTTATTTTTTAGAATAATTTGGAGAAGGTATTTTTTGATGTAAATTTTAGTTTTAAGTTTACTTTGTTTTGTGGGGAAGGGGAAACAATTCAGCCTTTGTGAATCTTTATTATCGTGATTGATTTCTATTTGGAAACAAAAAGAAAATAGTGTTTGAAGAGGAGAGCATAAGAGGATAATCTCTCAAGTGAGGAGAAGAGAGAGGGAGAGAAGATATGAACTCAATGTTTCTCTATGAAACTATAGTCTTGAGTTTGTAGACCTGCCTATACTCTCCATTCAATGTGAACGAGGCAATATTTCTATGCTTGAGTGGTGTAAATAAACAAAAATCGGGTTGTATGTTGTAGTTCTGTGTGTGGGTGATGTAAATGAATAGAAGTTTTGGACTGTAAGTTGTGTGCTTGATAAATGGTTTAGATTGAATCAAATTGTTGTGATTAACCAATTTGATTTCTACTTGTGAACTCATGTTTTATATTCTTTTGCATTTGTTCATTAGAATACTGGTCACTTTTAGAACTTGTATGTTGCTCGACCAATTTATATTAAAAGAAATTCAAATCTTGTGGCTTGAATCATTGTGATAATTTATTTGTCTTTTGGGACTCTTATTCTATTAGACTTAAATTTTGTAGAAGGAATGTGTTGTTGTGTTCTTGAACAATGGTTCCTTGGTATTTACAATGATTTGAGTGTTGTTTCAGAAGCAAAGTACCATGTTTGGATTTTGAAGAAAAAGAACCATCTAATACTATTTTTTGATTGTCGAATTTGTAATAGTGTTGCAACCTCATGTGAAGAAAGGTTGGTAACTTGTATATTGTGTTGAGGGGTCAACTAGGAGCATGGAGAGTCTGTTTGGAAGATAGTCAAGTTATTTCATCTTCTGTGGAAGTGCAATATAGAATTTTTACAAGCACTGTGAAATCATTTCATAGCAATCAAACAATTAATTTGGAAAGAGGTGATACGAAATCATTTCGTAGTGACAACACATAAAACTTGGACGATTGTGTGTTTTATTTTTAAGACTCTACTTGGCCAACCTTCATATTGGCTAGTTTGGAGGATGGAATTATGTTGGGATTTGTGTTAAGCTTGCTAAGTGGAAAAGAGAATCCTTTTTTTTTACAATGTGTGTGAAAGGTATGAGTATTTTGTATTGTTTGGCATTGAAGATTGTAAAGGGTTGAACCCATTGTTATATGCATGGACTAGATTGGTGATATTAACATCGATGTGAATAGGACTCCAGCGGTATGTGATTGTGTGTATATATATACACATAGATAAATAAATAAACCTGTAACATTTAAAACCATTTATAATAAAAATACTATATATTGGGAGAAAGTTTTTTACAAATATATGTTTTCTACTTCCAAATATGATAACGGCATGTAGTGACATTTTTATTTGTAAAATACAAATAATAAATAAAATATTCCAATACTCTCTCTCTCTCTCTCTCTCTCTCTATATATATATATATATATATATATATATATATATATATATATACCAAAAGATTGGTGATATTGGCATCTGGTGTTAATAGGTCTGCATCAGTGTGTAATTGTGTGTGTATATATACACATAGATAAATAAATAAACATCTAACATTTAAAACATATTTATAACAAGAATATTATATATTGAGAGAGAGTTTTAGATATATTTTTTCTACTTCCAAATATGATTGTATTGACATTTTAACTTGTAAAATAGAAAATTATACATATATATATAGATATATATATATATATATATATATATATATATATATATATATATATATATATATAAAGAGAGAGAGAATTGGAATAGTTTATTTGTGATTCCTATTTTACAAGTTAAAATGTCAAAAAATGTTAGTCATATTTGGAAGTAGGAAACATATATGATAAAACTCTTTCTTTGGATATATAATATGCTTGTTATAAATAGTGCGTGTTTCTCAAAATTAATATAGATCCGTCATAAATTCTAATATAGGAATCAAATAAAAGGGTCTGCATTCTGACTTATTTGATCCCTCTAACCCCTTGATAGATAAGACTTAAGATGGATCTATTCTCGTATATATTTTTTGTGATGTAATCACCCACAAAGGATTTGAATTGATGAGATATCTTCATGAAATTCCTTAAAAAAAACGTATTCACTATCAATCCAAAACCTTGTGAGAAATGCTTTATATTTATAAGATTTATAATTTCCAAAATTTTTATTATATAAAAATGATTAGAAAAAATCACTTTTTATATTTCAAAATTATTAATATATTTAAAATCTAATATATTCTCCCAAAATATCAACTAACATAATGAAACTACATCATGATCATGATTTTTCAGAGAAGGCCAGTCATGTTTGTTCTCTGACATAACCTAGCACATAAGATAGGAATTCATTGTTCCAATTCCAACGGATCCCACTAGATGGATTAATTGGACATAAATATCCAACCAATCAAGACCTGTAAAATTTTCATTTGGTTCTCTCTATATCATTTTCATATTTCTTAGATGGTTGTTCAATGTATTCGAGAGAATAATAATCCAATCTAATGGAAGAAAACTGATAATGCCTAATTTTTTTTGAATAGCGAAGCCTCTATCTAATAATGAGAAAATCGAGACAATTGCAAGCGACATAGACAATTTTCAAACATAAAATCTAAATAAAATCTAAAAGCAATTGGGATTAATTAAGGGAAATAGAAAACTTGGAAACATGTGGTGTTTCATAATGGTTTTCTAGCTAACCAACGCATGTAAAAAGCCAATGCTTCTTTAGGTTTGTATTGCGGAACCATATGTCCAGATCCCTGCAAAGAATACATTGTAATTAGTTTTAATTAAAAAAAAAAACATTCTATTTAGTTTCAATGAAAAGTGATGTTTAAGAGGAAATCCTTATATTTAACCTTATTCTTGCTTCTTCCAACCCACATTTATAGTTGCAAGAAAGGGAAAAAACGGCCAACCCACCTTTATAGTTGCAAAGGTCAAGTTGTGATCATATCCTTGAGTATATCTCTGCACATAAAAAAATCCAGAAAGCACAATAATTTATTTAAATGTGTTTGAATTAATATGGTGTATCAAAGTTGAAGCAGTGATGTGTGCTTACCCGGTAACTTGATCATCCACCATCCATGGGTGCCACTGATCAATTATTGCATAACCCAAGGACCTTGTCCAAGCCTGTGTTCCAGTGAAAGGCACTGCTGTATCATGGTCGCCACTGTAACCATAAATGAAAATGTGAAGATCATAGTAAATCATGGTTGCCACTGTCATCAAAACAAATCTATTTGAAAAGTAATATTAAGTATTTTGTGCATGGCATAAGAAATTTCTGGTGTGTAATCATTTAATTATTAAAACTTATAAAGGTATATATACACTAATTTGTTTAATTTATGTTTATAAATTTAAATAATAAAAAGGAAAATTAATATATATAATATTTTAAATATATAAAAAAATCATTATATATTCTGGAAAAAAATGCTAAACATAATATAATAGGTTGAAGGTTATATATTAGGATTTTTAAAAATTTCATAGTACGTAGAGTATGGAGATACAAGGCAATGAAAGGTATAAAAAGTCAGTAAAGAACTACCCGGAAACCAAACAAATTAAATAGAAATTAAATAGTCTTTTGAAAGTGATATTTTAAGATTTTTAAAAATCTCATTCAAGTAGGTATAGTATAGAGGTTGGACAATGATTACTATGAAATCTACATGGTTGACATTTCTCTCCAGTTATCTTTTAAGTGAAGTAGTGATTTTGTTAATCAACAAAGGTCCCAGTGAAATACAAAAGAAAATATAAGACCTTATAGAATAAAAGTAAAATGATATAGATATGTTTCAAATTTATACTTTATATATTATATAGATATTTTTAATCCTAAACATTCAATAAATTCTAATTTAAAAAAAATATATAATAATTATGAAAATAACTAATTTATTATAAAAATAAACCAATTTATTATTAAAAAACAATTTAGGATTCTGTTAGGCTCGTAGGTATGAGGAACTAATGGTGTTTCATAATCTAATAATGGTTTTTAAGAAAATCATAGTCTAATAAACGTTTTTATGAAGGTCTTTTTTCTAATAAAAAAATTTTGAGGTTTTAAAATCTTTCATCACAAAATTTATATGTATCTATGAACAAAGTAGGTAAAGTAAAAATTACCTATAAATTAATGCACGATAGCCTTTATTCGTCAAATATTTATAGTATATGATCATACTTCCAGCATCCTTTTGTTGTGGGGGAAAATACCTATGCGGGACGATCCTATCCACCTAAGGTGTGACAGTACCTTAGCAACAAACGAACATAGCTACTTCGGTTTCTTCCTTTATGAAATATGAAAGAGAGGAGATTGGTAGACTTACCGTTATCTTTCGGTTGTCCCTCGATCTAGATCCTCTCCTCTTTGTGTGTCCACAGCTACTTGCTTCCTGCTTTTGCTCCCACGAGATCACAAGAGAACAGCTACCCGTGACAAGAGAACAGCTACATGCAACAAGAGAAGGACACAATACAAAGGCAAATATACATATTCATAAATGATTCAGGATTAGAAGTAAATCAAATACACTAATGCAAATCATACAATAAACACCAGCATATAGGAAAGAACCAAGAAGCTTTATTGATTGATAAACAAGGTTCAGGAAGAGATACAACCCATAAGGTTCCAACCCAGCATCTCCTTCCCAGCAGAATGGAATTCCTTCTTCAGCCCCTTTCAAAGCATAAGCACCCAATGATCTAACCACAATTCAACAGCAATTCTTTGCAATTACAATATTCCCGCCTCCCATGACCTCCTGAGAGAGATCTATATATAGGAGTTTTGGAGAAAGGATGAGTCAGCTTGAGGCTGGCATGGAGCTGACTAGTGTCCTCTCCCACTTCAGTTCTTGAGTCCACTTGGAGGTTCTTGCTTCCACTTGGAGATTTGGAACCTCTTACTCATCACCAGTCGAATTCCCTGATCCAAGTGTCATTTTGGAAGCTTCTTGGGCATTGACACCTTGAGAAATGAGTCTGCCACTTGTCCAGTTACGCTCAGCGCAGGTAGCCTTCTTTGCAGTTGACATTCAGCGCAGGTAGACAGTGGAGCAGTTGACATTCAGCGCAGATGCTCAGTGGAGCAGTTGACATGATCCAGAAATGGCCTGTTTTTGAGTGTTTTCAGGTGGAGAACTTTTGTGAATTTCTGTGGTTTGCTGGCCTTGTTCCTCTAGGGGTAGGAACAACATGTTTAGGGACTTTGGATCCCTTAATTATTGACATTTCATGCTCAGTGATGTAAGGCACAAAAATGTCTATAACAGTTTCCCCCTAAAGTATGAGGTCGTTTATCGGGTGAAATGCTTTATCCAGGGGAGTCCGAAGTTCATCCATTTGCTGGGAGGAGACCTGTAATACGATACAATACAATACATTATGATTCATACAGCTTTCATGATCTAGCTGAGGCGGGCATTCCCATGCTCAGCTTTATAAATACATTTTGGTACATAGAACAAACGATCGTCTGATGGTAGACTGATAATTCTGGCGAAACTATCATCCTTTGAGTAGGATGATCATCTGCTGCAATGATGTACATGTCAAATGTCTTTATATTTCCTGAATATATATCGCAGCCCGGATGGATGAAACTAGATCCGGGGTCTTCAATCTCGTTTGATCTTCACTCTAAGTACAAGTCGATCCATGTGAGAATTGCGCTGAAGTCGAACATGGAAAGACATCGCTTGATTACCGGTCAATGATGTAAACCGTTAACAAGCGCGAGAGGAATCACCGATAATGATAATGACCCTCAAGGTACTGCAGTACAATTCACGTAGTGTGAATAAAGGACTTGGCGTTGAACACCACGCAAAATCTTCTGGTCGAAGGTCATTGATGTATACCTATCGCCGGAAGTGAGAAACTTGCCATTGAGGCATGCAAGCTTCAAAGTACTAAAGGGGTTGTTCCTAGATCAACTTCTTGGATAATGAGCTGATGTCGACAAGAAGCGATCCGTCAAAGGAGGGCCTTAATGAATCCCACATCAGTGACATGGAACAGAGCTAATGATTTTAATGGAGGTGAAAACAATCTATGACATATGATTCAGGGTGGTGGTCATGAAATGGATGAAGGATAATGTATGGCAGTGGATGGGACCTGGTTGACTCTTTCTGAACGACTTCTCTTGAACATATGGCGACACTGATGCGATGGATTCGTAGCATTACCCCAAGTATGGATGGTGTGGTAAAGACCATGGTGATGTGACCGGTGAATGAAACAACCCAACCCGATGTGGTACGGAGGAAAAGTGTCATGTTCAAGAGCGACCTGCTACCATCAAAGACTTCTTGATTTTTCCCAATTTTTCCCCAGTCATTGCTGACCAGTACCTCTTTATTTTTGTCAAGCTTGAGGAGGATAACATATGCTTGTTCTATAACATGCCCTTCGGGCAAGCCCATCACTATGTTTTAACGAGCTTAGCGATAGTGAAACTTGTTCTCATCTAAAGACAATTTTGTCGCTATTTAGTGATTTTAACGAGTCTAACGACAAGGAAAAGTCGGCCCTTTTCATTTTTAGAGAGTCTGAAAAGGTACATAAAGTTAACTCCAAAATTCCTTTTTCATCATCTAATCCCTTAAGTCCGAAAAAGTATAAAACAATACAGAAGGGATGAGTTTTCGATAGTTTTAACGAGCCGAACAAAACAAGTGCTCGATCTTTTTGTGCAATAATCCCTCAGGTCCAAAAAGATTAAAATCTAGAGGAGGGATAGCTCTTCCGGTCGTTTAATGAGCTGGAAGGCCAAAACTCGGCAATCTTTTCATATTTTACGAGTCAGTTGAAAAGAGCTTAAAGAAGACTCGTCTTTCGAGGAACGAGTGATGAACAGGGATAGCAGCTGATTCCAGGTACAGGTTGGAATTTTCCAATCACGGCAGTGTCACAAGGATGGCTAGGTGAGATCACTCTTCGCAGCTGTTCCTCAAAATGGGCAAACAATCATATGGAGGCAAACGATCGGCCAAATGAAAAGTGGAGGTGACGGTGCACAAACACGACCAATGCTTTTATGGTTGATCAGGTTACTTTCTTGATGGTTATTTACCGGGATGGGTTCATTTTTTAACGAGCTTGAATGCGCCAAAACACTGCTCAATCTTATGTTTATTTTTTAACGAGCATGAACTATGTGTTAAAACTGCTTGGATCTCGCTTTTCTATTTTTTAATGAGCATAAATTCCGCGGTAAAACTACTCGATATACCAGTCATATGATACGAGTGTCTCAATGGAGATTGCTATTTTTTAAGGAGCTTCATCTCTCTTGCGCTTTACTCCTCATCCTTTCTTTATGCAAGTTCGGAAACGGCTAACCCAAAAAGCAGATAAATAACCGCTCTTAGCTTGCACTCCAAAAGGTTTGCATGCCCCCAGGTATAAAATACAATTTCAAGGTTGCCCCTCCTCCTTCTCACCTCTGCTTTTCTTTGGGTGTTCACAGCTACTTGTCGTCTTGCTAGTTTAGTTTTAACGGGTCTATACGATACTTGTCTTCTCGTTAGTCCAACTTTCAATAGATTTTTCGCAAGATCGCAAGAGAACAGCTACTTGCGACAAGAGAGCAGCTACTTGCGACAAGAGAAGAACACTACTCAAAGACAAAACATTTGTGTTACTGAGGGAGGCTTACCTCTTTCTGGTTACCCAAAGATTGTCTCGTTAGACAAAACACTTCCTTGGCCTACCTTTTTCAGGTTACCTAAAGATTGTCTCGTTAAACAAAACACTTCCTCGGCAATGCCTACCGAAATAGACAAAGGTGGGCGACGGGTCCCGTCCTCCCACATAACTTTGACAAAAGAATCCTATCCTAGAACAACCCTCTTTCCTCTACGGACGGGGTACGGACTAGTCATATTCTCTCGCGGAAATCCTACCTTATACCCAAAGTTCTCTGCCGAAGCAGACCAGGACGCATGCCCCCTGGGTTCCAGTCATGTCCTCTCGGATTACTCGCGCTCATCAGGAGGACGGACCGTGGGTTGAGACACTTCTTGCGTGAATAGACCATTTAGGGATGGTATATGACTATTTGCGATGTGTGATCCGGGAAACGAAAGTTGGTCCACGAGCTTGACCATTCTTCCTCCATGCGGAAAACACATTACTCTAAAGAGTGAGGAGACTACTGCTCCCATGCAATATATATAGTCTCGTCCAAGGAGTAGGTTATAATCCAAGGGTCCTTGAATGACCATCACGTTCATTTGAATGGTCTTCCCTTTCAATGTTATTGGCACATTGGGGAGGATCCCTAAAGGGCGACTGGTTCCCTTATCAAAGCCTGATAGATTTCTCATTTCAGGCAAAAGCGCAGGCGAACCAAGCGCTTTCCAAGAAATAGAGGAAAGGATACTCACAGATGCCCCTTCATTAATAACTTTACCAGCCATTACCATTCTGTATATTTGTACAATGATTCTGAATGGTATGCTAGCTGGCAAGCGGGGTCTGCCTAGTTGGTTCCAGTCAAAGGACACAACCAGGTTGCTTGGTGGTGGGACCGAGTAAACGGCCGGATAGCGCTCTGATGAACTTCCTTCCTACGATAAAGGAATGGCGGCATTTCCCCCTTGATCATCAGAGTCAGTGCTGATGAAGAGAATTTGGACGGTGTCATCTTTACTCTCCTCTGTGATGGTGTCATTCGAAGATAGAGCCTCTGAAGGCAAAACCTGGTCAACTGCCGTTTCAACCTTTAGACTTTCGTCAGGTATGGATTTAGACGGTTCATCTTCAATGACAGGTGCTTCGGCTGACCACCTGGGCGGGTCAACCGGATTCTCAACTAGCGAGGGACTTGGCAAGAGTTTTTGATATCCAGGAGGAAGATTCGCTCGTAATATTGGGCGATCTTCCAGAACTCTTTTCGCCTCGTCTAAGAAGGGACAACGGTGGATGGCGTGATCGCCTTCACACAGTCTGCAGGGAAATTTAGCTTTCCCGTTCTGTCCTGGAGCTTCACTCCCACTAGTTGACGGTGAACAATCGACATGGCTATCAGAGGTCGATGCTACCGAATTGTGCAAACGAGGGGACCAGTCTCTTAGTATCCGGGCGATACATGGACAATCTCTATGGAAGTGGTCTCCCCTGCATATGACGCATGGCGATTTAGGCCTAAAGAGTGTTGTGTGTGGATTTTTGTTAGATGACGCTTGTTTGCCCCCAGTCGCCTTAGGCTCCTTCTGCTTCTTTTCGTTCTTCTTCTTCTCCTTCTTCTCCTTAGGCACCCGGTTCTTTGAACGACCAGTTCCATCAAGTGAAGAGGAAGGAGGAGAGGAAGATGAAGTGGAAGGCTGGTGGGCAACTCTTGTCTGATCTAACTGTTGACTCGACTGTTCAGGAATGGTGGTATTCTGAACGACATTGGTTGAAAAGAGCCATACTGGTAGGCCAATTGTCAGTCCTGGAAGCGACAACGTGGCCATGTGGGGCGCACCAACATCTCCCCAAGAGGAGAAAGGACTAGGATTCCCATCAAGGGGAACTCCTTGTTTGGTGTGCTCCATCTCTTCAACCTAAAGATCAACGCGGGAATAAGGGTGATTGTTCCATTTAAAATAAAATGTTAACGACGCTTTAGACACAACTTGCTTTTTCACTTTTAAAGAGTCGAGAAAAAGCTAAAGATGACTCTAGTCTCCTTCGACGTTTTAACGAGCCCGAAGTGACAAATGCTCGGATGGACTTTTTCTGTTATAGAGTCTGAAAAAGGCCAAAAGAAACTGCTCTGGAGATCTAGGCAGAGGGTGTGCCAAACTTTTCGCAAAACCACAGAATACTTTTTACGGTACGGGTGGTCGATCTTCATGAATGCTGTGTTCACTGCATTGCGATCAGTAGGGCGGCCGACATGGCTTCCTAAGGATAAAGGATATATGCCTATAGGGGTCTCCCAATATATACACGACGGTACGTGGGAGCACAAGTCCGTATTAGTGCAATCGTCCCTCAGGAGGAATCACCCACCTTCTTAGAGATCGACAGTCACTACGTTTAACGACGTCGGAACACGTCTCTACCTAGACCTCTATGTTGTGCGTTATGTTGCAAAGCGTTGTTAGGTTCATTCAATATATTTTAAGTTGATCTTTTTTAAAGTTTGTCTTTCAGGATCACCACGAGATGTATTGGTACAAATTCCTAAATGCAGTCTAAGATGATAAGCAAGCTTTATAATCTTTCAACTTTGAAAATCCTAGCTACTAAGGGAAAAGAAAGCGACTATCTTTTCTCAAAGAGCAATCAGCACACTCTAATGCACTCTTCCTAAATCACACATGCAAACTTATCAAAATGCAAATGCACAATGCAGGTGTTTGTTTTCACTTTCTTAGTATAAATGCCTACAAAGAAAGCTTTTTGTACAACTTTGAATTTGCTTTTAAATGACTGAAAAATAAACAAGTTTACTTTTTCCAAAATCAGCAAGGGTAGAAGAGATTACAATCACTTTGCGATTTTTCGAAAGGAATACTCGTTTCGACACTTAAAAATGACAAATTCAAACCAATAAGCAAAAGCAAATGATAATCAAACTGCAAACAGCCAATGAACTCTCTCCTAAGATCACAATCAATCAATCAATCAGATCTGAATCAGGGCTACAGGATGACTATTTCGCTCATGCAAAGGAAAACTGTAAATGGCGCCACAAACACATAAAAACACTTACAGTCTTTTTGTACAAAAATGAGGCAGAATTCAAGCAAAGAAAAAGGTGTATCAGAGGTGGTACCTATGCTGGTTAAAGGCTGCAAAAACAGAGATCAAAACAGGGCAAAAGACAGCAAGGAACCCCAGCTGCACAAGGCCACACTGGTTCAGCGCAAGTGTAACACTGTCAGTTTGACATTCAGCGCAGGTAGCCTTCACGAGACCTGCGTTGAAATGCAAACTGCCTTCACAGTGTCTGCGCTGAAAGGAGAAACTCTCGTTTCTCTTGGTTTCCGGGTCATAAAATGCTCAAAAATCAACTGTTTCAGGCCAAATCAGAAACACAAGCAAGGTATAAACAGAGGGATGCTTTGAGAGGGTACTAAAGACTATCACAAAGGATCATCAAGTCATTTGTGAGTCCATTGTTGAGATCATAGACAAAAAACCCAGTGAAGGAACAAAGCAGCAACATTCTACTTTGAAAAGCAGTTCGATTGTTGTTGTTAAGTCTATGAGGTAAACAATGATGCAACAAACAAAATGACTAAAACAAAGTTCTTCCCCAGCGGAGTCGCCAATTTGTTGTGGGGAAAAATGCCTATGCAGGATGATCCTATCCACCTAAGGTGTGACAGTACCTTAGCAACAAATGAACACAACTACTTCGGTTTCTTCCTTTATGAAATATGAAAGAGAGGAGATTGGTAGACTTACCATTATCTTTCGGTTGTCCCTCAATCTAGATCCTCTCCTCTTTGTGTGTCCACAGCTACTTGCCTCCTGCTTTTGCTCCCACGAGATCACAAGAGAACAGCTACCTGTGACAAGAGAACAGCTACATGCAACAAGAGAAGGACACAATACAAAGGCAAATATACATATTCATAAATGATTCAGGATTAGAAGTAAATCAAATACACTAATGCAAATCATACAATAAACACCAGCATATAGGAAAGAACCAAGAAGCTTTATTGATTGATAAACAAGGTTCAGGAAGAGATACAACCCATAAGGTTCCAACCCAGCATCTCCTTCCCAGCAGAATGGAATTCCTTCTTCAGCCCCTTTCAAAGCATAAGCACCCAATGATCTAACCACAATTCAACAGCAATTCTTTGCAATTACAATATTCCCGCCTCCCATGACCTCCTGAGAGAGATCTATATATAGGAGTTTTGGAGAAAGGATGAGTCAGCTTGAGGGTGGCATGGAGCTGACTAGTGTCCTCTCCCACTTCAGTTCTTGAGTCCACTTGGAGGTTCTTGCTTCCACTTGGAGATTTGGAACCTCTTACTCATCACCAGTCGATTTCCCTGATCCAAGTGTCATTTTGGAAGCTTCTTGGGCATTGACACCTTGAGAAATGAGTCTGCCACTTGTCAAGTTACGCTCAGCGCAGGTATCCTTCTTTGCAGTTGACATTCAGCACAGGTAGACAGTGGAGCAGTTGACATTCAGCGCAGATGCTCAGTGGAGCAGTTGACATGATCCAGAAATGGCCTGTTTTTGAGTGTTTTCAGGTGGAGAACTTTTGTGAATTGCTGTGGTTTGCTGGCCTTGTTCCTCTAGGGGTAGGAAAAACATGTTTAGGGACTTTGGATCCCTTAATTATTGACATTTCATGCTCAGTGATGTAAGGCACAAAAATGTCTATAACACCTTTGTATACGAAATACGCTTACTAGCCATAACCCATTCTCCAGCAATTTTTTCCTGCAAGGAAAATTGCATAAGTGGAATAATCATGAATACTCAAGTGAAACATAATGGTTGTCAGAAAATGTAGTTGGAAAACCTAAATGTCATTGATGAACATGAGTATGTTAATATCACTGACATAGAAAATGACAATATAGGAGAAGAACAACCCAAAACATTATTGATTTATTGATGTATTCACTATGTTATTAATTGTTTTATATGTATCGGGTATGTTATTAACTATTTTATATGTATGCTAAATTCTAAGCTTCTATTAAACCACCCCAATTAAAAAGGTGAAGAGAATATTCAAAAGTAAATCTACAATAAAACAATTCTTGAGAGCAACTAATATTATTAATGGGTTTTAGTATAAAGGAGAGAGACTTGTTACCGCCGCATCAAATAAGACTTCACTAAACTTGTCTACTCATATAATTTATAGAATTTTTTAAGATTTCCTGTGATATTTCATTATTGTGCAGTGTGACTTTGTTGCTTTATCCAATGTTTCACTTTCAATATTTTGGGAAAACTTTTAATTTTTGGGCAATTTTTTTTCGTGTATGTAAGGTTCCACTTTTATTTTAGAGCTTATTTTAGTTTTTAAACATTGTTAAGTAAGAATCATTACCATTATTAAAAGAAAGAGGGAATAGTTGAATAAGTGGCTACGCCTACTAATTTGTAAATAAATATCAAGAATTATGGAGTAGTGATAAAATTGTAACATGTAAAATGCATATTTCAACAAAAAATAGAATACCCTATTTTAGCAATGTTAATTCGGTAGCTCACTAACAAACTCCAACCATGGGATGGGATTCCTCCTTTTGAGAGGACCAATTTTGACTATTAAGCCACTCAATTTGGACAACAAAAAATGCACTTTTGAATTAAAATCCCACATGTGCATATTTGATTAGGTCGGTCGTAAAACAAATTGGAAAGCCTTGGAAAGATATCAAACAAGTGACCTCAACCTCATTTGGACAATCATCTTGGATCCTTCTTCTATTCTGTTTCTTCTTTCTGGCTCACATATGTTTGAGGCAAGTCCACGGAGGAATGGGTTCACATGAAGGTGAAATTACAGGGTCAGAAGCTTTCATCTTTGTTTTAGGGTTTTTTCTTTGTAGTCACAAGCCTGTGAGAGAGAAATCTTAGTTGTAACTACATGCAAGTCACCTCATCCATGCAATTGAGACCTAAGATGAGTTTTTTCAGTTAACCAAAGTTTTTTTAGTTCAGTGCAGTGTTCGATAGTTGACTGTTTTAAAGGATTCTCAATCACACTTTTGAGTATTAATGTTGTTGGGTTCATCTCAAGAATTTTTTTAATTGATTTTGTTGGATAGGTTAATGATTAAAGATATGGATCATTATACTGTCTTTTGATTAATCATTCGATGAAAATCTAATAAGAAAAATAATTTGAATTTCCCCATAGTGAGTTTTTCCCTTGTCTCCCACCAATCCTAGTCTTTCTATTCATGAGTGCTTTTATTCCAATGTTCCTTTATGTTTTGCTGCATATATGATGATTTTGCTTTTCTATATAACTCCATATGTTGCCGAATAATGTTGTAATATGTATAGTAATATGATGTTATGGGGTGAAATTAACGTGTAAATGAATAATTGCAATTACCAAAGGAGAGAACAATATAGCCCTCAGAAAAATTAGCATGGTTTTAGAGTTGGGCTGAAGAAAGTCATTAAATATCACCCTTATGGAGACATATTTGATGCAATCATGTGAAGATGGAGGGGACCTTCAAGAATATTAGGGTTTCGAGGAAACCCTAGGTATTATGAGATTTGGGTTTTGTGAGAAACCTTGGTTTATGGTAGAGATTTGAGATATGCAATCTAGAAATCCTAGCATGATCATTATGAAGATGTTCAAAGCACATGTGACAAATTTGATGAAGCCCTAGATGGTATAGTCTTTATTAGGCTTCATTGCTAAAGAATTTGATTGAAATATTGAAGGAAACATTATCATATGGATAAGATGTGGTAATGAATCTTGAAGGTTGGTTCAAGAAGGAGTTGATCTCCTCGTAAAAAGATATCTACCTTTTATACATATGTTACATCTTTGTGATTCTATTCCTATTTAATTTTATTTCTTTTATTATTACTAATACTTCTTGCATGTATATTTGAGTATTTGGATACTTCAAACCTCTTCATGACATGCAATAAGTGGATCCTTCTTGAGGATCATCTGAGATGCAAGAAAGGATGGATAGTGTAGGAAGAGAAGAGAAATAATTTCTGATGAAAAGGAAGTTGACAAGATATGTATGATGTATTCTTTCAATGTCATGTTCCAAATATAATATTTGATGTCAAGGTAAAACCTAAGCTATGATGGAGATATCACCTTCATGAATGACTCATATACATGAAAGTATATTTGATTCATGGTACTCATGATGAGATGGTGCACACAACTGTTTAACACTTCTTGGAACCTCCAATAGATTATAACTGCAATCTTAGTTGGGTCCACCATTGATCCTTGTCTACACAGTACATGTCCCAACAAGATTCCAAAAGGGACACAAAATAGATACTTCTTCAAGTTTAGTGCAATCTGATACCTCCAGCATGTATCGAACATCAAGTGCAAACTATCTACATGGCATTTTACCAACCCAAACACTGTCAAATTATCAAAGTATACCTCTAAAAACTTGTGAATGAACTCTTTGAATGGTGCAATGACTATGCGTGAAAAGATTGTTGGCACTTTCTTAAGTCCAAATGGCATGACCATATACAGAAAGTATCCCCACTCAGTCGCGAAGGTAGTCTTACTCCTGTCTTTTAGCACAATCTTTATTAGATGGTATCCAGAGAAGCCATCAGTAAATGAATAGGCCCCCTGCTCACCCAAATTATCCAGCACCTCATCCGTGAATGGAGTTGGAAAGGGATCATGAATGCAAGCATCATTAAGATTCTTGAGATCTATGCATATCCTTACCTCATCCTTCTACTTCTTTTCCAAAACTACCATAGGACTTACCCAATCAAACTCCTCTACTGGTTCAATAATACCTGCTGCCAAGATCTTGTCCAACTCCAAGAATACCTTTTCCTTGTACTTAGGATTAAGGTGATATGGCCTTTGCTTCACAGGCTTCACATCGGGTGTCAACATTATTTTCATTACTCCTAAACTGCCTATTATCCCCTTCAAGTTTGAAAACTTTGTAGGGAACAAATCCTGGTATTCCTAGAGCGGCTCAGCGACCTTTTGCACTGTCGAATCATCCCAGTAGTCCCCTATCTTTGCAAAATTTGGCTTTGCCTCTGTTGCAATGTTCACTAGTATAGTTTTTAGCAGCGCTGTGATATCTGGGTTCTCTATCTGTGGCCCCTAAAATTCATGATGACCTTCTACTTCTAGGATATTAATGTTCCTTGGATACTCCTCTTCTTCTTCAAAAGTCACATTGTAGCACTCCAACACGTGGCACAATTCGGTGGTACAATCTGGTTGAATCATATCAAAGAGATCATGTAGTATTTTGAAGGTCGCAACCTTGACCTCTTGCAACACTTCAGCAATGCACTCTACTCCATCCTCAAAGTTTAATTTCATCAAGAATCCTTGTCTCAAAATATCCCATTCATTCATGCCATCACGGAGCTCTATTTCCAGGTACCAATTCATCGGTATTACATCCAAAGTGTGACAGGAGAAATGTACCCACTCTAATTGCAGTTCTACTCCATAAGCATCAGTCCATTTTTCTAATTGATCATGTGGATCACTCCTCCCATCATATTTCTCCGTCAATTGCACATTTGGGCGACCAAAACACACCCTCATCATTCTTTTGTATTCATGCCATCCATCAAAATTGTCATTATCTGTACCCCACAATATTGTAGGTGTAGCACGTCATGCCAAGTCCAAGGCTTAGAAGCGATGCTTCTCTGGAACTTCCCTTTAAAATGCATCCAAAAATTTATCAAATCAGTTAGACCATCATAATAAGGAAAATTCCTTACCTCTAATGATACACAATGCAGTGATTTAGTAATCATATTACAGCGCAATGTAGATAGTTCATGCAATCGATTCTATGAGTGTTCCAATTCCTCATATGAATCTGATGTGTAGGGGCTTTCGTGGTCCCACGCATTATGTCCATTAGCTGCTGGATTCACCCAATCTCGGCCTCGTGCCATTATCTTCTAAATCTCATCCAGATAATCATCACTTTCATAATGGCGGAATGGTTGAGTATAATGCTCCTTCTGCGAGGTCCAAAGGCACTACTAGGCGGAGCGATTTTCTTTCAAATGACATTGTCCGCTTCCTCAAATTGATCACCTCATTCATTTCAACAGCCTAGTTGATCCCAAGGAGTGAGGGGTACGAATTGTTAACATCGACAATCTCTATTACTTCGAAATCGACCAACACACTCGTGCCTTCAATATCCATTGTCACTCCCTACAATCATGCCATGGGGATAATTTTTTGCTGATTCACCATCCTCAATTGAATTAGAGACCACTACAGCACAAGTCTCCCTATTCTCTCCCATGTTTTTTTAGGTAAAACAATCGCATCTGACCCAAGATCCAAAATAACTTGGTCCATTTAATATTCACCTTTTTGTGCAGTGAGCATCATCCCACACCTTGTTCTTGCCTTATGCTTACCAATCTTCCTGACCACATGGGGTACCTGAGGAGCATTTTCTTTACCAACACATTTATTGATCAACTCCTATAATCATTTTATGGCCTTGCTATCACATAGAAGCTTCATACAGGTCTCCAAAAAGGTAGTAAGCATGGATGGGTTGTTATCTAGAAAACTAGTGTCTATGCAGAGCTGCTAGTCCCACTAAGGCTGGTAGCTACCTTAGAAACAGAAAAACTAAAAACTACTTTTGTTTTCCTTTATGAGAAATAGATAAGAGGGGAATAAGGAGACCAACCTCTGTCTTGCGCTTGGTTCCTTGCTCGATTCCTCTCCCTTCTGATAGGTCTTCACCACTCGCTTTCTCGTCTACCGAGCTTCAAAGAGCACCTGTAGAATCAATGCAACATAACACTATCCAAGAACATAGATATGTTATCATAAACAATATAGAACCAGATATATATTGACCACACATATGCATATAACATCAATTATACAAGAATGTGGAGGAAAACTTGAATAGCTTTATTGATAATCAAGAAAGAGCAAAGAGGGTTACAACCAATTGTTCTGACCCATCATCATCCTCTCAGCAAGAAAGCCCTTCTTCACCTCATGAGAAGCTTAGATCACCCAACACTATGATGTTGCACCAAGAAACCAATAACACTTCCTTACAAGATACAAAATTCCAGCCCGTGGATCTCTGGGATGAGGGATCCATATATAGATGTTTGCAAGGGGGGTGAGTCAGCTTTTGAGATTTGATTAGTGTCCTCTCTCTGATAGTTCTTGATGCCACATGGAGATTGATGATCTCTTACTCATCCTTGGGCGAATGCAGAGAGGCAAGTGTCACAAGAGAAGTTTCTAGAAGATTCCATGCTACTCCACCTCACGGATTGACCCTTCCATTTGTCCACTCTTGCCCATCACACCCCATAGAAGGGCTTTTCAACATGCATCACACCTACTATGTGTAGGCAGGTGGGATGCAACACACTTTGACCATGGAGCAGGTGAAATGGTCCAGTTTTCACCAGTTCTGAGTAGTTTTTCATGGAGAACTTCTGGGAGATGTTGTAATCAGTTGACCTTGTTCTTTTAGGGGTTGGAACAACACCTTTAGGGACTTACGATCGCTTGTTTTATGAAAATTTATGATTGGGGTTGCAGTGCCCAAAAATGTCTATAAACGTTTCCCCCTAAAGCATGAGGTTGTTGATATTTTGATGTCAGGTGAAATGCTTTATCATGAGGATCCGAAGTTTTTTCAAGCTGGAAGGCGACCTGTAATAAGATACAATACAATACATTATATTCATAATATTTTCATGATCTGGCTGAGGTGGGCATTTTTGTGCTCAGCTTTATAAATTCATTTTCATGTACATGAGACAGACAATTGTCTCAGTGTAGACTGATGATTCTGGTAGAGCCATCATCCTTTAGATTGGATGATTATCTGTGCAGCAGTGATGTACATTTGATGTCTTTATTTTCCTGAATATATTTCGTAGCCCAGATGGATGAAACTAGATCCGGAGTCTTCAATCTCGTTCGATCTTTACTCAAAGTACAAGTCGATCCATGTGAGAGATGTTCTGGAGTCGAACATGGAAAGACATTGCCTGATTACCAGCCAATGATGTAAGTTGTTAATAGGCATGAGAGGAATCATCGATAATGATGATGACCCTCAAGGTACTACAGTACAATTTACATGGTGTGGATAAGGGACTTGGCGTCAAACACCATGCAAAATCTTTCAGTCAAAGGCCATTGATGTAAACCTATCACCGAAAGCGAGAAAATTTCCATTGAGGCATGCAAGCTTCAAAGTACTGAAAGGGTTGTTCCTAGATCGACTTCTTGGATAATGAGCTGATGTCGACAAGAAGCGATCCGTCATAGGAGGGCCTTAGTGAATACCACATCAATGACATGGAATGGAGCAAATGATTTTAATGGAGGTGGAAATGATCTGGTGATATAAGGTTCAGGGTGGCGGTCATGAAAGAATGGAGCGTAAATGTATTGCAGTGGGTGAGACATAGGTGAATTCTCTGAGCGACTTCTCTTGAACATATCAGCAACACTGACATGATGGATCGGTAGCATTAACCCCAAATATAGATGGTGTGACGGAACCATGGTGATGTGACCAGTGAATGGAACAATCCAACCTGACTCGGATGCGGAGTGAAAGTGTCATGTTCAAGGGCGACTTGCTACCAATAAAGTTTCTTCAAGTTTTCTTCCCAATTTTTCCCCAGCCATTGCTGACTAGTACCTCTTTATTTTTGTCAAGCTTGAGGAGGATAACATTTGCATGTTCTATAATTTTCCCTTCGGGCAAACCCATCGCTATGTTTTAACGAGCCTAGCAATAGTGAAACTCGTTCTTGTCTGTTATGGACAAGTTTGTCGCTATTCGGTTTTAACGAGTTTAACGACAAAGATAACTCGGTCCTTTTCAATTTTAGAGAGTCTAAAAAGGGACGTAAAGGAAACTCCAAAAATCATTTTTCGTCATCTAATCCCTTAAGTCCGAAAAAGTATAAAATAATACAAAAGGGATGAATTTTCGGTAATTTTAACGAGCCGAACAAAACAAGCGCTCGATCTTTTTGTGTAATAATCCCTCAGGTCCAAAAAGATTAAAATCTAAAGGAGGGATAGCACTTCTAGTCACTTTAACGAGCTGGAGAGGCCAATGGCTTGGCAATCTTTTCATATTTTACGAGTCAGTTGAAAAGAGCTTAAAGGAGACTCTTTTTTGAGGAACGAGTGATAGATTCGGGTAGCAGCTGATTCCAGGTAAGGTTTGGAATTTTCCAATCACGGCAGTGTCACAAGGATGGCTAACAGGATCACTCTTCGCAGCTGTTCCTCAAAAGGGGTAAACAATCAAGTGGAGGTGAATGATTGGCCAATACAGAGTGGAGGTGATGATGAGAACATGACCAAGGCTTCAAAGGCTGATGATAATACATTCACGATGGTTATTTACCGGAAAATGGTTCATTTTTTAATGAGCTTAAACGTTGGGGGAACACTTGCTCATTGCTTATGTTTATTTTTTAACGAGCTTGAATTCTGCGTTAAAACTGCTCGATCTAGTCGTATAATAAGGATGTCTCATCTAAGATGCCATTTTTAAGGAGCTTGCACCTTACAAAGCTTTACTCCGGATCCTTTCTTTATGCAAGTTAGGAAACGACCAATCCTATGAGTTTAAAGGGTTAGAGGACCTATAAATTTAAAAAATAAATGGTCGCACTTTGCTTGCAAGCCAGAAGGTTTGCATGCCCCCAGGTATAGCGAAAAATTTCCAGGTTACCAAAGGTTGTTCTATCTGTGTAACAGACAAAACACTTCCTTGGCAATGTCTACCAAAATAAACAAAGGTGAGTGGCGCAGACGCCTCAACTCACATAACTTTGACGAGTGAATCTTATTCCAGCTTAATCCCATTTTCCTAAATGGATGGGTGTGTTAGACTAGTCATATATCCTCTGCGGAAACCTACCCTATACCCAAGGTTTTCCTGTCGATGCAGACCACGGTGCATGCCCCGTGGGTTTCAGTCATGTCCTCTGAATCACTCGCGCTAATCAGGAGGATGGACTGGGGATTGGTGAGACATTCCTTGTGTGAAAAGACCATTCAGGGTTGGTATATGACTATTTTCTATGTGTGAACAGGGAAATGAAAGCTGGTCTACGAGCTTGACCACTCTTCCTTCGTGCGAAAAACACATTACTCTAAAGAGTGAGGAGACAACGACTCCCATGCAATAAATATAGTCTCATCCAAGGAGTAGATTTAATCCAAGGGTCCTTCGACTACCATTACGTTCATGTGAATGGTTTTCCTTCTCAACATTATCGGCACATTTGGAAGGATCCCTAACGGTTGACTGGTTCCTTTGTCAAAGCCTGTTAGATTTCTCATCTCAGGCAAAAGTGATGGTGAACCAAGCACTTTCCAAGCCATTGAGGAAAGGATACTCACAGAAGCCCCTTCATCTATGATGGTATCAGCCATGACCATTCTATATATTTGAGTAATGATTCGAAATGGTACACTAGTCGGTAAACGGGGTTTGCCTAGTAGATTCTAGTTAAAGGAAACAACCAGGTTGCTTGGAGGTGGGACCGAATAAATGGTTGGATATGACTCTGATGGACTTCCTTCCTGCGGTAAAGGAATGGGTAGACTTCCCCCATGTTCATCGGAGTCTGTGCTTACGAAGAGAATTTGAATGGTGTCGTTCTTGTTCTCTTTGGTGACTGTATCATCTGAAGATTGGTCCTCTGAAGGCAAGACCGGGTCAACTACCACGTCGACCTTTTGACTTTCGTCTGGTGTGGATTCAGATGGTTTATCTTCAATGATAGATGCTTCGGCCGACCACAAGGGCGTGTCAGCCGGATTTTCAACTAGTGATGGACACGGCAAGAGTTTCCTACATCCAGGAGGAAGTCGTAACGGTGAAACTGGATGGTCGTCCAAAACCCTTTTAGCTTCATCTAAGAAGGGACAATGGTGGATGGCATGATCGCCTTCACACAATTTACAAGGAAATTTTTATTTTCCTTTTTGTCTAGAGGCTCCACTTTCACCAGTTGACGGTGTACTTCCAACTTGATCATCAGAGGTTGATGACACTAGATTGTGCAAACGAGGAGACCAGTCCCTTAAGATCTGAGGGATGCAAGGACAATCTCGATGATAGTGGTCTCACTTTCAAATGACACATGGATATTTAGGCCTGGTCAGTGTAGTGTGTGGATTTTCGCTAGATGACGCTTGGTTGCTCCTTTTCGCCTTTGGCTCCTTCTTCTTTTTCTCTCTCTTCTTCTTCTCCTTCTTCTTCTTGGTTACATGATTTTTGGCTTTACCATCTTCATCAAGCGAAGAGGAAGGAGGAGAGGAAGAATTGGACGAAGTAGAGGGTTGGGGGGTAACTCTAGTATCGTTTAGTTGCTGACTTGATTGTCCAGGAATCACGGTGTTCTGAACGACAGAAGTTGAGAAGAGCCATACGGGCAAGCCGATTGTTAATCCTGGAAGAGACAATGTGGCCATATGGGGTGCACCAAAATCTCTCCAAGAGGAGAAGGGACTAGGATTTCCTCGCAGGGGCACTCCTTGGTTGGTGGACTCCATTTTTCTCAACCTAAGAACAACGTAGGAAAGGTGATGTTTATTCTATTTAAAATAAATTTTAGACGCTTTGACACAACTTGTTTTTCCAATTTTTAAGAGTCGATAAAAAACAAAAGATGACTCTAGTCACCTTCGATTTTTAATGAGCTTGAAGTGACAAGTGCTCAGATGGACGTTTTCCATTAAGGAGTCTGAAAAGGAACGAAAGGGACTACTCTGGAAATCTAGATAGAGGGATTATCAAACCAATCGCAAAACTGCACAATACTTTTTACGGTATGGTAGTCAATCTTCTCGAATGTTGTGTTCAGTGCATTGCGATCGATAGGGCAGCAGACATGGCTTCCTATGGATAAAGGATAAAGCCTATTGTGGTCTCCCAAAATATACTCGACAGTACATGGGAGCACAAGTCTGTACTGGCACTTAACGTCTCAAAGTGGAGGAATCACCCAACCAACAGTGAAAACAACAGTTACCAGGCTTTACGACGCCGAAATACGTCTCTAGCCTAGACTTCTAGATGTTGTGCGTTAGGTTCCAAAGCATTTTTAGATTCATTAAATTTATTTTATAGTTGATCTTGCTTAAGAAATTTTCCTTTCAGGTTCACCGCGTGATGTAGATGTACAATTCCTAAAATGCAACCTAAGATGATAAATAGTCATTTAATCTTCCTTTTGCAATGAAAATTCTAGCTACTAAGGAAAGAGGAATGATTTTCTTTCAACAAAGAGCAGAGAGCACACACTATGTTCACTGTCCTAAATCAAACCAGCAAACAGTCTAAATGCAAATGCACATGCATGTATTTGTTTTCAGCCTTCTTAATGTGTGTATGATAGAAATAAAGCTAAGCGTAAATATGAATTATTTTTCAAAGAGACAATTACTAACAAGCTTCTTTTCAAAACAAAATGAGGACAATGATGACACTTTGTTATTTGGAACTGAAAACTTGCTTTTGACACTTGAAAAACTACCAATTCAAATCAAATACAAGAGTAACAGTGTAATTGACTACCAAGAATAATCGGATTCTCTTCTACGACTGAAAACAACACTTGCGACACTTTCAAACTAAGAAACGATAGTTCGATTATGCTACTTCTTTGTAAAGGAGAACTGAAAATGACTCAAAAATACATAAAATCATTTACAGTTCTTTGCACAGTGGAGGTAGAATAATGGCAAGGAAGGGGGTTTCAACATAGGTGTACTGACTACAGGCAGCAAAACTCCTGAATAGAGCTAAAACGAGTGAACACAGAAGCTAAAATCTAAGAGCAGAAGAGGTTTGATCAGCGCACCTACAGCACAGGAAAACTGAAATGCAACGCACCTACTACACTTGGGAAGTGCGATGCATTCAGGTTTCAAAGAAAATACAGTGCGATGGACCAGGGATGAGACTTTAGCTGGGTTCTGTGTCACAGTTTGCAGCTCAGTTCAGAGATTTAGGCCGAACAAGTGGTAATCAGTAAATGAATCACAGGGGTAGATCTTATGAGGTTACTAGAGCCACCACAATGGCAATTATAGAGCTCGTAAATCAATTGTTTAATTCATAAACAAAACCTGGAGATAGACTGAAGCAACATTGATCTACTTTGCACTTGCATAGCAAATGCAGTTCGAAGGCTAGCTGGCTTAACTTCAGGCTCCGTCTGTAAGTTTATAAAGTAAACAAATGTAGATAAACAAACAACCTATTCGCTCCCCAACGGAGTCACCATTTTGTTATCAGGAAAACTAGTGTCTATGCAGAGCTGCTAGTCCCACTAAGGCTAGTAGCTACCTTAGAAACAAACAAACTAAAAACAACTTTCCTTTTCCTTTATGAGAAATAGATAAGAGGGGAATAAGGAGACCAACCTCTATCTTGTGCTTGGTTCCTTGCTCGATTCCTCTCCCTTCTGATAGGCCTTCACCACTCACTTTCTTGTCTACCCAGCTTCAAAGAGCACCTGTAGAATCAAACCAGCATAACACTATCCAAGAACATAGATTTGTTATCATAAAAAATATAGGACTAGATATATATTGACCACACAGATGCATATAACATCAATCATACAAGAATGTGGAGGAAAACTTGAATAGCTTTATTGATAATCAAGAAAGAGCAAAGAGGATTACAACCAATTGTTCTGACCCAGCATCATTGTCTCAGCAAGAAAGCCCTTCTTCACCTCATGAAAAGCTTAGATCACCCAACACTATGATGTTGCACCAAGAAACCAACAACACTTCCTTACAAGATACAAAATTCCAGCCCCTCGATCTCTGGGATGAGGGATCCATATATAGATGTTTGCAAGGGGGGTGAGTCAACTTTTGAGATTTGATTAGTGTCCTCTCTCTGATAGTTCTTGACTCCACATGGAGATTGATGATCTATTACTCATCCCTGGGTGAATGCAGAGAGGCAAGTGTCACGCGAGAAGTTTCTTGAAGATTCCATGCTCCTCCACCTCTCGGATTGACCCTGCCATTTGTCCACTCTCGCCCATCACACCCCATAGAAGCGCTTTTCAACATGCATCGCACCTACTGTGTGTAGGCAGGTGGGATGCAATGCACTTTGACCATGGGGCAGGTGAAATGGTCCAATTTTGACCAGTTCTGAGTAGTTTTTCATGGAGAACTTCTGGGAGATGTTGTAATCAGTTGACCTTGTTCCTTTAGGGGTTGGAACAACACCTTTAGGGACTTAAGAGCCCTTGGTTTATGGACATTTATGATTGGGGTTGCAGTTCCCAAAAATGTCTATAACATGGGTCCATTTCTTTAGACTGCTTATGCTGGCTTTCAGAGATATAAGCCTCAACAAAGATTTTCTCTGCTTTCGTGAAGTTTTCTTTCACATGCTTTAAATAAAACCTTACTCCTTTTTCTGGAGCTTTGCGGACACATTCACTTTCTTGACACTACTTTCCCTTATCTTCGCCTGGCGTCATTCCACTTCGCAGCAAGATATTCACATTAGGATCCTCTTCGCTGGGTTCATGCCTCATAATCTACAGGTTCTGGGTAGGCCGCTGAGGTTGAATCGCCTTTTCTCGTATCTTAGCTATTAATACAGGGAAGTATTATGTCATGTGGTCAAACTGAGTACAGTATCCACACGACATGAAAATTAGTTTCGTACATCCACATCTGTAGTGTCCTCACCTTCCATAATTGTAGAAAATAACTTGTCCCTGACCTCTCGCAGGTCCTCCTCCACCTCAGCCTCGTTCACGCCCCTGATATCCTCCTCAGGCTCCCCCAATGCATTGATCCATAGGTCAAGTTTCTATCTACATCTGATACGCGAGCATTCTCTCCATCATTGAAAATTTTAGGGGCGAATGTTCGTCCTTTGGCGAAATTAAGTGGTTTTAAATTTTTAGTGGGGGAATATTTTGTATCATAGTACATTTTTACAAATCACCCCAAATAGCCCACCTTATTTTAAGGGAGAGGGTAAAAAAGGTAAATTTATCCCTTTAAATTATGAGTTACAACCTTCCATTCGCCCATTTTCAAGAATAGGTTTTATTTAAGTGAATCCATTTGCCCATTTTCAAGAATAGGTTTTATTTAAGTGAATCCTATGGGCCAAATACCATATTTATAAAATAGTTATGGTAAATTAATAAAAATATAAATAAATGAGAAGTATGGTAAATAATAAAACATTTTTTATATTTACTCCATAAGTCACCTTATATACATGCAAGGGTGTAAACAAATAAAAATATAAGTAAAGTGGAGGTATGGTAAATAAATAAAACGTCTTTTTATACTTACTCAAAAGGTATGGTAAATAAATAAAACCTCTTTTTATATTTAGTCCATAACCCTCATTCTATTTATGAAGGCTCAAGAAAGAGGTTTTATTTAAGTGAATCCCATGGGCCAAATACCATATTTGTAAAAGATGTATGGTAAATTAATAAAAATATAAATAAACGAGAGGTATGGTAAACAAATAAAACATTTTTTTTATATTTACTCCATAAGTCATGTTATATTTACGAACACTCAAAAAATGCGTTATATTTAGGTGAAACCTATGGGCAAAATACTATGGGACAAATACCATGGACTAGATTGTTATTAATACCATGAAAAAAAACATTATTAACCCTAATATTAGTATTAATAAAAATAAAAATGGCACATGGTATTGACCCATGGTATTCACCAAAATGGCACATGGTATTGACCCATGGTATTCACCTGGAATGTAGCCTATTTAAATGGGGGAATTAAACCAGCATAGATCCATCTTTACTCTGGATCTACTAACCCCCGAGAGGTATCAAATATCGTGATATGCAAACTAGCATAGAGTGAAAAAATATTTGATCCCTCTCAGGGCTTGTGGATCAAGAGTAAAATTGGATGTTGTAATTTAATGTATGTTAAACATTTTAGCTTGGTTAAAATAAAAAATAAAATAAAAATCAACTATTAATTTTATTAATTTTTATAAATTACCGATAGTAATTTTTGAGCTCCAAGTTTATGATAACCCATGGTAATACCAAGATCTTACAAGATTTTATAATTAAGTAAAATATTCGCCATGCCTGGTGAGAGATTCGCCAAAAAATTATATATACATATTATATTATTGATAAAATCGCCTTCCATTTTTCCTATATACCGTGGAGATTCGCCCATTTATTATACTTATAAATTTAGGGGGGGTTCTTAAAATTTTCCCTGCTCTCCATCATTAACTCATAACTATGGCAATTGCACTCATCATGACCTACTGATTCGTAGAAGTTGTAGAAGAGATGTTGCGGTGTCTGTACAAATTTCTGTAGCAAGTGAAAATTATCTGTCACATGTTTTCCAACTACCTGACATATAGCACACCACAGTGTGGGACCTGTACTTGGCCTTGCCCAAGCTTCCTACTTCAGAGGCATCAACCCTCCTCCTGCAACATAATTCGCAAAGAAAGGGAAATGATTTTTATCATGCCCCTTACTCTTTCATTTCAAACACAAAACTTCTTCATGCACCTTAGGCCGAGCCACTCTATCTCTCTTCCGACTTTGGAATTATAGGCAAAGATTCTGCAACTGCACGTGAAATTTTTGAACTCCCAAAGCAACATCTTGAATCTGTGTATCATGAAATATCCAAGGCTTTAGCCTAGGTCCCAATATTTTGTTGTGATAAAGAAACCCTTAAATGAGGCAAGCGCAAAGTCACGAACCATTCGCAGTGCTTCCCATCTATAAGATTCATGTTAGCTTCGTGATCTTACATTTTAGTATCTAATCCAACTTCCAGGGTGTCACACTAGGCTTCATCATGATTTCCTTGAATCCAATGATTGATTGTGATTTAGACTTGGGCCTACTGAATTCCTTATTAAGTGTAGTCTGAATGTCTGCCAACACAGCTGTCAGGTTATCAGTGTAATACTTAATGTACTACGTTAGAGCGTGATCCTGTAAAGTAGTAACCAATGGTGCTTTCTTCATCTGATGATCTGTAATGTTTTGAGATTACCACACAACCTTCACAATGAGCCAAAACTTGTCCAAGTCCTAATTTCCCAAGCCCTTGAAAATGGGGAACTTCATTGTGTTCGCCATATTGAATGCTGGTGAAGGTGGTGGTGGCGTGGGAGAAGGTGTGTGCGTTGGAGGTGAAGATGGGGGTGGTGCGGGGAATGGGGTATTTGCGGAAACCCTTGCCTTATTAACTAGACAACTCTCTGCGGTGAAGCCTATGTTGCTTCTTCATCATCCCTCAGAGGAGGCTCAATGAACGAGCTATATTTAGGACCTATTCTCCTTCTATCCCTGAATAACTTTCCATTTTGCATGTTTCCAAACATGAAGGCAATTTCACAACCTGCTTTTCACACAAGATCATTTTAATCAAAGTATTCAAAGATCTTAAAGACTTACCTCATGGTACCTTGAGGAAGCATCACTCTGCTTCACAATAGCTAACCGAGTTATCGACTGTGAACTTTGTGACAAATCCTCCTATGACATGATCAAGCCAATGATCGATAGCGTGCACGATCTTACCTGTAGAGGCTTCCAATCTCTACACTAACTCCAGAGTCTACACTATTAGATCGTCAAGCCTCCACCTTCCCTGGCCATCTACCAATTTATCAATCCACTTGTATAGCTCGATCGAGAAGGAATAAAAGAAAAATTTGTGTATCTCTATGTACATATACCTTTCCAACAACTGTTCTTTTGTCAATTATGGATTTTTTTCTTCCACAGCGAATTTGTGGATCTTTCTATCCAACCAGCCTTCAATTTCTTTCTTTGTTGCATTCCAGTGATGTGACATCACACATCTCTTTATTCAGGTCCTGGTCTCCACAATACAACCATTCGTTGAATTAGTGGGTCCTGAACCAGGTTTAGAGTCAAGTTTTCCAAACAAATCCCTAGACTACTGGCCCTTTTAGCATCAACCCGTGTAGCACGGACTGAAGTCTCACCCGAAGAAATATGGGGGGATGCTGGAACCAACTTTCCACACCCATAGATTAGCGTGATGTCATTTTATGCGCTAAATCTGTCTTTGCACAGATTGCTAAGCCCTTAGGGCTTATCGATATAACTTCCTTTTACCAGCCTCTACGACTTCCTTTCACGGACCCTAATTAGGTAAATCAACTACTTACACACCTCTATATTTACCCTTAGTTATGTATTTACCCAGATCAACTGAATTATATGATATCTTCAACATAAATTAAGATATTCTTCACCTAAACAAATATTAATACTTGCATTCATATAATAATGTAAAAGATGCAGAATTGCACATCAACACAATGTTATATCATAAAGCCATCATTCATCATAACATAAATGCATTCATTTATAATAGAAGCAAATGGACAAAACACAAATATTTCCAGAATAATCTCGATATTGATACTTCAGTTGTGCTTACAAGCTCAAGACTACCTTGTGCACTTAGCTACAGGGGTGTGTGCACTCAGCTATGGAGTCTACTTTGGGCCTCTGCATACATAGCTGCAAAGCCTTTATTCTACTATAATACTCTTTGCTCTTCACTTCTTAATGACCCATTTCATTCATTTATCCTTGTCCTCTATTATGAACTACCCTAGACTCTCTAAGACTCTCCTTTTTATATAATCCCATGTTTTGCAGACCATAGGTAGGTCTATACAAGGCAACACAACTTACATAACATAAGGAAAAACACTTTATGACACTTAACTATCTACGTGCTCCACAACCACAACTTGTGGAGACTTTACACTTTACATAACAAAAAATTGGGTTTATTGCCCCAAAATTGACCGCAAGGGACCATGTCCCAACAAAATACAAGGATAAATAACCTTTCATTAACGATGCAATAAACCAACTGAAGATGGGACTACCATTTTCCACCTGACCATAGATTGGCTAAGTGAATTCTCTCTTCATCTAGTCACCCACCATTCCATATTCCAAGTATTAATTTCGGACTCATAGAACACACAAAAAACACAAAACAAGTATGGATGCAACTGGAGTTCGCCATTTACACCATGAGGAATTTGAGTCCCTCCTAGTCTCTTAGGCTTTACCACAATCCATAGTCTTATCCAGGGATAACTAGGCCCTACACTAAGATACACTCTCGAGGATTTACCATACCTCCCATCCTGGTACTACTAGGCCCAATGGAGAAAAATCCACCTCTTGGCTTTACAGTATATCCCATCATTCACTCGCAAGGATTCCTAGACCCAATGAGGCACATGATCCTGGATTTACTGCAACCCAGATTTTTTTTCGAGTCTTACCAGGAAGTGGCTTTACCATGATCCGTAGTCTAGTTCAGGAACCCCTAGGCCATGTGTTTGTCATTTTGGAGATCCACCCCACTCATCTTCCAATCGATCCAGCCATCCCACATTAACCGAATATGAGAACCCATCCGATCAAGGTTATCTGAAAATGGCAAGGCTAGGTTGAAGAACACTATCACATCTATCAAAACCCATTCCATGATATAAAAGAACCACATGAAATACCATGCATACCAAATATAGCAAAGAAAATATACATGCAAGTTGATACCTACAATAAAGTCTGGTCTATCTGCTTGATCCAACCTTTTCGTACTTGATCTTTGCTCCCTATTGCCTCTTTTCCTTTCTTGCTCCAATACTAAAGTGGTCCAAGAAAACTCTTAAGTGTTCAAGAGTGAGAGAGAGAGAGACAAAATAATGAGAGATCTCCAAAAATAAACTAACAAAAGGTTACTAACTGATCCTCATAATCCTTTTTATTTATGAGGCCTCTATTTCCTACATTTTGCATTATTTTTCTTCAATTTATTCTTCACATGTAACCTGTGACCTTTCACCTTCTTTTTCTCCTAATTTCCACTATTTTTATAAATAGATGTGCCAAAAATGGCATTTCGCCTTTCCAAATCCTTAGTCATTGCCTTTACCAATTTCCTTATCCATAAAGAACCAAATTAAGATGCCCTAGGATGCCTTTCCCAACATTTAACTTGGAATAAGTGTTCTATCAATCATGGTTATTATTTTAAACTTTTATTACATGGAATTTTCAGTAGGGATGTTACATATTCAAAAGGACCTAGAACTACATCAAATTATTATAAATGACTAGAAGGTAGGGTTAGATGCTTAGCCAAACATTGTGCTCATTTCAATAGTGATTCTGGTAAGTTCAAATTTAGCGCCTTGTTGTAAGAATGTACTTCATACATACACCCTTGGAACAAAGCCATATGATTTGTTAGATGAATTAGATGGTAGAAGTGAAGAATACAATAAGGTCAACATTGAGCGCTTTGAGGTCATGAGGAGAGATGTTGAAAGTGTACTTGGAACTGGTTTTTCTCAATAAAAATGTGAGGTGAAGTGGTGGGTAAACCATTAACACACCAACATTTCCTTCAGCGAAATGGAGGTACATATAGGCTTGCAATTCACATAGGTGAAATTCTTGGCATGGGAGTTTATGAGACTACAAGAGAAGATGAAGGCAGTAATGGTATAGAAGAACATCCAAACTCCAACATTCAACCATATGATGATGAGAGTAATGAAACTATAAAACCTCATAGTAATCTTGCGCTCCATCCATTTGATGGCAAACCTTAGTCAGAAGGTTGGACATGTGCAACCGACTTTCTTCCTCTACAATGGCTAAAGATAAGTTTTTGAAGATTAAACCGTCTTATCGGGTTGCTTCAGAATGAAATGTGGTAGATACTTCTTACAAAAAAAATTGGAAATTAAACAAGTGACAACGAAAACACTATAGTCCACTATGACTCTATTTGAAGGCCTATCATTAGTGGTGCCTAGAGGAGATCATTTTTTGATTATAAGTCTAAGTGGAAATGGAGAAACATCCCTATTGAAAGCTATTGTTAATATGTGGTGCTTGGATGAAAGTTTCATTAGACTCCTTACAAGACATAGCAATGAGGAGCTCAATAGATCTATTGAGAACACTATAGATAGGCCACTATTAAATAAGTTTCTGGATGATTACTTGAACGAACAAATCATTACCAAGTCTAGTTTCTTGGAAGAAGTTTTCAAGGATACTTAGTTAATTAGGCCATGCTGTGACCTTGAGCCTATGGTGTTAGGAAGTTATAATCCATAATTTGTAACATGTCAAATCCAAATTGCAAATGAAGAAACCATGCCATTGAATCAGTCTCCAATTCCTTAGTCAAATCATACCTTTGAGGCATGCATTTATGATGAGAATGTTCCTAAAAGCTTCCTACCAGCAGCTAGATCTCTTAATAACTAATGCCCTTCACTCATATCAAAAAAGGTTGGAATTTAGACAAGAATTAAAGGAAGGCATACAATCAATCTACCTTATGATCCAATGATAACTAAACTCTCAACTTGGGAAGGAAATCAAGCATGATCATGGGTTAAATTAGAGGACCGCATGTCAATGTTTCATATTGCTAATGTACCAACTAATGTTAATTTCCTTGAAGGCCTTTCAATTCAATGTACCTTTTTAAATGGCCAAGTTGAAACAAATTTCATTGGGAACATCGCAAGCAGCTTGTTTCCTAGCTACAATGAAAAGTTAGTAAATTCGGGACTAAAGGATGTTAGAATTATTGCTTCTTTCACTATTGTGTGCATTCATGAGTGTGAATATATAGAAGACAAAGGTCTCTCCAAAGGGAGTTTCGTTTCACTATGTTATGTTGCTCCAACTTTCTAAATTAGCAATAAATGGGAAAATGGAAGAATTAACAAGGACTCCGTACTAGTGGGAATTATTTTAACAAATGGGAAGGAGATGTACTATCTTGAGATTGAAGATAGCAGTTACTTTGTTTTCTACCTTTAGGATTAAAAGTTGATGGTAAATTAGCTACAAAAATTGTATATATGTTTTCATAATGGTATAAGTCAAGTGGTTGGGCTAATTGTGTGAAGATGACAAGTGGGATTTCCATAAATGCAAAGAAGGTTGACATTAGTAAGGCATCACTATCTACAACTGAAATTCCAGATACCCATCAGGAAAAAGTGCAAAAAATCCCCAATGTGACTCTTTCAAGCATATGCATCTTGGTTTTGAGGCAAGGGATACTCCAAGGGACCTAGAACTACATCACATTATTATAAATGACTAGAAGCTAGGGCTTGATGCTCAACCAAACATTGTGCTCGTTTGAATAAAAACTATGGTAAGTCAAAATTTAGAACTGAGGTAGAAGCATGTAATTCATACATACACACTTGGAACAAAGGCATATGATTTGTGGGATGGATTGGATCTTATAACTGCAGAATACAAGAAGCTCAAGGCTGAGCACTTTGAGTTCATGAAGAGTGATGTTGAAAGCATACTTGGAACTAGTTTTTCTCAAGAAAAATGTGAGGTTAAATGGTGGGTACACCATCAACATACCAACAATTCATTTAGAATAATGGAGGTACATATATAGGCCGTCAATTCATGTAGGCAAAATTCATGAAATGGGAGTTTATGACTTGGGGAATAATGCGACTGGAAGAGAGGATAAAGGCAATGATGGTATGGAAGAACATCCAAACTCCAACATTAAACCATGTGACGATGAAAGTAATGAAACTTTGAGACCTGTTAGTAATTTTTCGCTCCATGCAGATGATTGAAAGGCTTAGTGAGAAGGTTGTAAATGTGCAACCGACTTTCAACCTCTAAAATGGGAAAATATTTTTTTTTTGAAGGTTAAACAGCCTTATGGAGCTGATTCAGAATGAAATGGGTCAAATAATTCTTATATATTTTTTTTCAAAATTAAACAAGTGATAATGAAAACTCTATAATCCACTATGACTCTATTTGAAGGCCTGTAATTTATGGTCCCTAAAGGAGATTGTTTGTTGCTGATAGGTCCAAGTGGAGATGTAGAAACATCCCTATTGGAAATTATTTCTAATATATGGTGCTTGGTTGAAGGTGTCATTAGACTCCATACAAGACACAACAATGAAGAGGCTGATAAATCTATTGATAATGTTATAGCTCAACCACTATTAAATAAGTTCATGGATGATTAATTCATAGAAGAAAGAATTACAAAGTCTATTTTATTGGAAGAAGTTTTCAAGCATACTCAATTACTTAGGCCATGTTCTAACATTGAGCCTATGGTGATAGGTTGTTATAATGCATATTTTGTAAGGTGGAAAATCCAAATTGCAAATGAAGAAAATTTGTCATTTAATCAGTCTCCAATTCCTCAGTGAGGCCATGCCCTTGAGGCACACATTCATGCTGAGAATGTTTGTAAAAGCTTCCTACTAGAAGCTAGATATCAACAAAGGTTTCAATTGAGACAAGAATTAAAGAGAGGGATATAGTTGGTGTACCTTATGATTCAATGATAACTAAACTATCACCCTCGGAGGGAAACCAAGAAGTAACAAGGGTTAAATTAGAGGATCGCCTGTCAAATTTTCTGATTGATGATGTACGAGTTAATGTTAATTGCCTCGAAGACCTTGCTGGTCAATGTACCTTTAAATTGAAATAAATTTCCTTGGGCACCTCACATGCAATTTGTTTCCTAACTACAACAAAAGTTAGTAAGTTGTGAGCTGAAGGATGCTAGAATTGGTGTTTCTTTGACTATTGTGTTTATTTGTGAGTGTCAAAAGATAGAAGACAAAGATCTCTCCAAAGGGAAAATGGATTCACTTTGTTATGCTGCTCCAACTTTCTGAGTTAACCATATATGGAAAAATGGAAGAATTAACAAGAAATGCATACCAGTGGGAATTCTTGTCACACATGGGAAGGACATGTATTGTCTTGAGATTGAAGATAACTGTTACTCTAGAATGATAACTAGAGGTGTTACAATGTTTGGGAAAAACAACTCTAATTTACATGTTGATGGGGTTACCATGAGTGAATCCTTTGCAGTCTATTCTCAGGTTTTTTTTGAACATATACATACTTGATATGGCGACTACCACCATCAATTCAAGCATAATACAATGAAATGTCACAATGAAGAGGATGATGGTTACGTAATATGTTTGGTTTATGATGAGAACGCTAGGAAATCAAAGATCAATGAGTTGGATGAAAAAACCAAGCCCCCTGAGAAAGTTACTATTATCTATCCTCTAACAAGGGTAGATTATAACACTGGGGTCACTAGCATTCCACCAATCCAAGAGAAGGAAATTGGAATCCTAGGCAAGATTGTAACATTTGAGGGTATATATATAAAACACCAAATTTCATTGCTATATAGCATGGTTGTCTTAAAGATATATTGAGAAATACACATGTGATGGCCATTTTCCATATATGGCATTCAAATCCAGGAACATTTGTGGAAGAAGGTCTACAATATGGTGAATTATTTTGTAGCATAGTAGGGAGCTATAGCTGTGAAAAAATTAATAGGACCAAGGAAAAACATTAGTTATGTTTGAAAGCATTCTACAGGCACATTTGGGACCTTGGCATTTAGCCAAACCAACCTGAGTAGTAGAAACATATGGTGATATTGCTTGAGGTCAGACAATTTTTGGGGGGAGGATTGTGATATTCCCAAATTCTTTGAATGCAAAATCACTTAGGAATTTTGCAAAAAATTGGAAATTATTAAAAGGGTAAATATTATTTTTTGAGAGAAGTAGAAACTATTATTTTAATGAGATGGCAGCAAAATAGTATTTTATTTAGGAGGAAGACAAATCCTTCGTTTAATAGTATGGCGGAAAATCAATATTTTATTGGAGAAGTAAGGATAATTATTATTTTATTAAAATGGTGGAGAATTATTATTTTATTCAAATGGTAGAAAAAGTGGAGAATGGGCCCCATGAATAAAATAATAGAGAAAAGGGAGAATATAAAATCTAGAGGGAGGCCCAATGGAGAATTATAATTCCTATATATTTAATTGACAATTGAAGAGCTCAAACGAGCCTCAAGAGTTTCAAGTGAAACTCAAACTAATTTTGGTGCACTTAGAGTGCCACTCATATCATTGGGAATATTATTGCAAATCCTTGAATTGTGCTTATTGTAGAGAAACTTCAACATCTGATCATAATTATTTGTAGGAAGAGAAATTATTGTTAATCTCATTCTATTATTTCTAGTAAGAAGGGAGGTCATATTGTGTTGCTCACATACACCTTATTGTGGGCCAAATTGAAAAGTCCACCATATTTACATGGGTCAAAACTCAACGTTATGGGTTAAAATTCCTTTAGTGAAGAGGACTCCTATATTTGAACCTTTCTGGCTCAAATTCCTTTGTGAAAGGTGGGACACATTCTTCTTCTAAATAGGAAAGTCAAGCTACTTGAGCAAGGGTTGAAATAAGTGTTACAATTGTTGCAAGTGGTAGATGATTTTTATGTGTTGAGGAATTGTTTATCTTGTCACCACAAGGATGTGGTATTTTCCCTTACATCTGGATGAATTTTTGGCATTGTGAAAAAGGGTATACCTTCATCCATTGAGCCATTAAGGGAGCATGTATGGAGGTATTTTTACTAGTCTGTGAGAAGCATATAGAGGGCCATCTATGCTTTCAATAAAGGTTATATTTTACCCATAGGTCTGAACATTTCTCAAGCAATTAACTGCTGATATGTGGGGTTGCTCCTTCCTATAGATGAGCACGAATTAGCTTAAATTTGGCACTCTATAGCAGCATATATCTTCATCTACCTATCTATCTATCCATATATATATATATATATATATATATATATATATATATATATATATATATATATATATATATATATATATATATATGGGTTTGCAATATGATGCATATGAACTAGTAGCTTACCTTCTATTCATGTATGCCCATGATTATATGATATTTCAAAGTTCAATACATGATACACTGATTAGCATGATGTTTTGTTTCAAGAACCACTATGCAATGAAATTGAATAGTGAAAACAAACTTGCACAAACAACAACATACCATTAATATATTTGATAAAATTATTCACTTCAAAACTTATTAAAACTAAGGAACACAGTGATTACTTGGGTGACTTTTCCAAGTGGGAACATTACAATATTTTTCAGAATTTCAAAACCCCATTATGAATGAATTTTCTAAGTTAGTGGTCAACAAGGTGAAGTACTTGTGCACAAAATATGGATATGTTTGTTATAAAAGCTAGTTTCTGAGCTTCAGGGAATCCATAGGAAATAAAAAAGTATATAACTAATAAAGTGTTGAATAAGATCTAACTTGAAGTCCAGAACATAGGAAATCATCTGTGCCATTTAGTAATATGTGACATAATATGGCATAATACTACACATTTTTTGCTTAACATCATGAAGATTATTAGCAATGGGTAGTTAGTATGCATGAATTTCAATTTTCAAGCATCATGGGGATCTTGACAGCATGTCCTACCATAGATTTTTTCCTACTTATTTATATGGTTGTAATGCGATGGATGTTCTATGGTAGAATGGTTGAACATGGTGAGTCCTAATTTTCATGTTGAATTTTTGTTTTATTTCTAATTACTTTTCTGTATAGAATACCTCCTTTAGTTATCAATAAAAATATATTACATATTAGTAGTGACACACAAAATGGTGTGAAATTGAGAAACCTCAACAATTAAGAAAAGTGGTGTGAAAATCCCTAGTAGCTATCAAAAACATCCAAAAAACATAAAGCCTACAAAAATTGACACATGGACATATATTTTAGAAGAAACATTTCTTAAAAGCTACTTGACATAAACAAAAACAAGAAACCCAAAAGTCTTGCCATAAATCCACAAGAGTAGTGTTCACACATTTCCAAACAATTCACTATCATGACGAAACCTACAATGATGAAGATTGGTAACCTTGAGAATTTTTTCTACTTAGGGAAAGAGACACATTCCCATGTTTGAGCATAAAAAATGTCTTTGATATTGTTAATGCGTCTTTTGAAAAATGAAAGGACCAAGAACCATGCCATCTTGACTTTTATTTTATAAAGTAGGATGAGGCCACCATAAAGAGTGACTATTTAAAATAAACCAACTTCAAAGCCTTGAAATTTCTAGTTCCATCATCTAGACAAATTTCTAGGCTCTCAAAATGATCCAAGCAATAAAAGTCCCTTTCAAACTCACAATGGTTGGGTTAATGATCAAAGTTCATAAATTTAAGCTCTGTGCATGTGACATCCACTGTTTTGCATCAGTAGAAACTTGCAGGACTCGAAGCAGTCAGTCACCAGCTTCATGTAAGGGTTATGGTGGTAGATGTATGCTTATTATAGGCTCACCAGATGAAGTGACTTAGAAACTCAAATAAAGAAGAACGTAACTGAATCTGCAACAAATATGCCAAACATTCACACAATTAGGACTCCAAATCCATACCTGTTTCCTACTTCATGATTTTTTCACAAATATTTATGTGTAAGATCCACCGTATTTATCGAGACATTTGCAGAAATAATTTGTGTACCATGCAGTTAGCCTACTTGAAAAATATCCAATTTTAAAAGATATATACATAAAATATTTGAATATTATTTTTTGTAAATAATTATGAATATTGGTACCATGAAGTTAGAATGCTTGACAAATATTCAAGTTTTTCTACAAAAATATGAAATCTTTCGTTTTAATTTTACCATACCCTAGTGTGGGAAAAATACAATAAATTGGATTGGAAAAAGGATGGGGAGACAATGCAGAGAATGTCTTGTAGATGATTCATTTGTTGTTGGAGATCCTTTGGGCACCTAATCGATTGACTTTGGAAATGTTTCTAGGAAGGATTCCTCACAGATTCCTATGTTTTTTAATTTTATGATTCTTTCACCTCGTCGCTATTTTGGGCAAGAAATTTTAGGAATGCCAAACACTCATGCATAGGTAAACAAAATTTTTATAATTGCAATGCCCATTCCATGTTATCCTCTCTTTATTGTTTGATTGTATTTTGAACTTTTACTTTTATTTTGTTTTTTCTTTGAACTATAAAATTGAAAATAATTGTACCATATCCATTTAAACAACATCCAAAACTTGAAGATAATATTAGTATTATCATTTTTTTGTGTTAAAAGACTTTCAAATTCAATGTTTATAGATATAAAAGATAAAAACAAATGTCAATGCCTTTGTTTGATTTTTACTTGACATTGGTGTGGGAAACTTACATGAAATGTGATTGGAAAAATGATGGGGAGATAATGCAAAGCATGACTTCAATATGATTCATTTGTTGCTGGAGATCCTTTAGGCACATGAGCAATGGAGTTTGGAAATGTTTCTAGTAGGGATTCATTTGGTTTTTAATATTGTGATTATTTCACCTCATTGGTTATTTTGGACAAGAAAATGTTTTAGAAATGTGAGAAAAGACATTGGTGGACAGGTAAACAATTCTTTTATAACTGCAATGTCCATTCCATGATATCCTCTCTTTACTATTTGATTGTATTTTGAACATTTATTTTGATTGTTTTTGTCTTTTCACTATGAAAATGAAAATACTTGGTATCATGTCCATTTAAACAAAAACCAAAGCTTGAAGATGAAAATAGTATTACACGATATTGATTGAAATTATTTTAGCTATTTTGTGTTAAAATATTTTCATGAGTATTAGAAAATTTACTTTAATGTTGTTATTTGAGTGAATGTTGTTTATATACTTGACCAAGTTCATGTGTTAGAGAATGAAACGTTGTTGCGAATAAAACAACAAGGATTAGGCAACACACTTTATATTATTTGTTTTCACAAGTTATCTACAACTTGAGCTTTTTAGCATGCAACTTAGTTGACATGATTATACCTTAATATTTCCCTGGAGTTTGAATCCTAAGTTGCTATTTTTCCTTTTATATTGTGATGTTTTATTTTCTTTTTACTGAAGTTGATGTATATGTCATATAAATCCTTTATACTCTACTTTAGTTTATATTTTAGTGTTCATCATCTTTCATGTATTACACTACACTATATCTTCTTTTGTTTTTAGAAAAGGAATTCAATAGTGATGGTAAGAAGCAATAATTGAAGAATGAGGCAAACAATAACACTGGGGTGATAAATGAAAAAACAAAGAGAAAAGACAACCGGTCTAGTGATACCCTTAGAGCCAATATCCCACATAAGACACACACATAGAGACTGATGGTCAAGTCTTCATAATTGGTGAATTCACCTGCAATGCCTTGGAAAGATAATGATAATGTTTTGAAGTGATGAAACAACATTCCATATGTAAACTTTACTCTAACCAATATTGAGGTGCAAACTCATATTTTAATACTTGACATTTTATATAATATAATTTATGTGCTTGAAATTATTTATCATTGCACTTGATATTGTTTAGTATTGTAATTAACATATGTATCTTTGCATTTTTATATTAGATGAACATGCACATTGTATGAATTTTTTTTATTTAGTTGCAAAATCATACTAATTAATTTATGTTGACTAATAATAAACACATAAAATATATTTAAAACTACTAAATTAGTAGTTTATATTGATTAATGATTGTTATCAAGAAATCTAGTGTCCATTCAGAGTTGCTAGTCCCACTAAGACATGTAGCTATCATAGAAACAAACAAACTAAAGTTACTTATGTTTTCCTTTATGAGAAGTAGATGAGGGAGAAGCAGAGTACCAACCTAAATCTTTTGCTTGGCTCCTTGCTTGTTTCCTCTCCCCTTTGATAGACCTTTGCTGCTCCTTCCTCGCTTGTCCCGCTTCAAAGAACACTTGCAGGGTCAAAGCAGCATAATAGATTTACAGTCATAAGAAATATAGGATCAAATATATATTGACCACAAAAGTGCATATATCAACTCAGACATAAAAGAATGTGGAGGAAAACTCAAATAGTTTTATTGATAGAAAGAGTAGAAGAGATGATTACAACCAATTAATCTGACCCAGCATCATCCTCCCAGCATGAAAGCCCTTATTCACCTCATGAAAAGCTTATATCACCAAACACTATGATGTTCCGCAAAGAAACCAACAACACTTCCTTACAAAATACAAGATTCCAGCCTTTGGATCTCTAGGATGGGGGATCCATATATAGATATTTGCAGGCGGGTGAGTTAGCTTCTGGGTTTTTGATTAGTGTCATTTCTCTGATAGCTCTAAATCCCACTTGGAGATTTCATGATCTCTTACTCATCCCTGGGTGAATTCAGAGAGGCAAGTGTCACAAGAGAAGTTTCTGGAAGATTCCATGATCATCCACCATGCAAACTCTCTCTATCATTTGTTTACTCTCACCCATCGCACCCCATAGAAGGGCTTTTCAGTATGCATCACACTCTCCATGTGCATTAGGTGGGATGCAACGCACTTTGACCATGGAACAGGTGAGATGGTCCAGTTTTGACCAGTTCTGAGCAGGTTTTGGGAGATGATGTAATCATCTGACCTTGTTCCTTTAGGGTATGAAAAAGCACTTTTAGGGACTTAGAAGTTGTTGGTTTATGGACATATGTGATTGGGGTTGCAGCGCCCAAATATGTCTATAACAGTTGCCCCCTAAAGCATGAGGTCATAAATCTTTTGATGTTGGGTGAAATGATTTATCATGAGGATCCGAGGTTTTTCAAACTGGAAGGTGACCTGTAATAAGATACAATACAATACATTATCTTCATAATATTTTCATGATCTAGCTGAGGTGGGAATTCCCATGCTCAGCTTTATAAATTCATTTTCATGTAGATAGGAAAGACAAGCATTTGTGTGACAGAATGATGATTTTGGTAGAGCCATCATCCTTTGGCTTGGATGATTATCTATGCAGCAATGATGTACATTTGATGTATTTATTTTCCTAAATATATCGCAACCCGGATGGATGAAACTAGATCCAAGGTCTTCAAAACTCATTCAATCTTCCCCCGAAGTACAAGTCGATCCATGTGAAAAGATGTTCTGGAGTCGAACATGGAAAGACATTGCCTGATTACTAGCCAATGATGTAAGCTGTTAATAGGCATGAGAGGAATCATGGATAATGATAATGACCCTCAAGGTATGACAGTACAATTTACAAGGTGTGAAAAAGCGACTTGGCATCGATCACCACGCAAAATATTTCGGTCGAAGGCCATTGATGTAAACTTGTCGCTGGAAGTGAGAAACTTGCCATTGAGGCATGCAAGCTTCAAAGTACTGCAAGGGTTGTTCCTAGGTCAACTTCTTGGATAATGAGCTGATGTCAACAAGAAGTGACCTATCGTAGGAGGGCCTTAATGAATTCCACATCTACGACATGAAACAGAGCAAATGATTTTCTGGAGGTGAAAACGATATGATGATATAGGGTTCAGGGTGGTGGTCATGAAAGAATGAAGCACGGAGGTATTGCAGCGGATGAGATACAAGCTGGGTTGGTGAATTCTTTGAGCAACTTCTCTTGAACATATCGGCAACACTGAAATGGATTGGTAGTGTTAACCCCAAAAATGGATGGTACGGTGGACCAATGGTAATATGACCGGTGAATGGAATAACCCAACCCAACTCAATCATGGTGATGGAGTGAAAGTGTCATGTTCAAGAGCGACTTGCTACCAATAAAGTTTCTTCAAGTTTTCTTTCCAATTTTTCCCGAGTCATTGCTGACCAGTACCTCTTTATTTTTGTCAAGCTTGAAGAGGATAACATATGCTTATTCTATAATTTTCCCTTCGGGCAAACCTGTCGCTATGTTTTAACGAGCCTAGCGATAGTGAAACTCGATCTTGTCTACATGGACAAGTTTGTTGCTATTTTTTTAACGAGTTTAATGATAAAGATAACTCAGTGCTTTTCAATTTTAGAGAGTCTAAAAAGAGGCAGAAAGGAAACTCCAGCAATTCTTTTTCGTCATGTAATCCCTTAAGTCCGAAAAAGTATAAAATAATACGAAAGGGATGAATTTTCGATAGTTTTAACGAGCCGAACAAGACAAGTGCTCGATATTTTTATGTAATGATCCCTCAGGTCCAAAAATATTAAAATCTAGAGGAGGGATAGCACTTTTGATCGCTTTAATGAGATGGAGAGGCCAATTTCTCGGCAATCTTTTCATATTTTACGAGTCATATGAAAAGAGCTTAAAGGCGACTCGTTTTTTGAGGAACGAGTGATATTTTCGAGTTGCAACCGGTTCCAAGTGAGGTTTGGAACTTTTCAATCACAGCAGTGCAAAGAAGATGGCGAACAGAATCACTCGTCGTAGCTGTTCCTCAAAAGGGGTAAACAATCAAATGGACGTGTATGATTGGCTAAAAACAGAGTGGAGGTGATGGTAAGAACACGACCAAGGCTCAAAAAGCTGATGATAATTCGATCGTAATGGTTATTTACCGAAGGTGGGTTCATTTTTTAATGATCTTAAACTCTAGTGGAACATATGCTCATTGCTAGGCTTATTTTTTAACGAGCTTGAACTTCACGTAAAAGTGCTCATGCCAGTCGTATAATAAGGATGTATCATCGATAGGTTCCTTTTTTAGGGAGCTTGCCCTATTCGAAACTTTTCTCTAGATCCTTTCATTATGCAAGCTAGGAATGACCAATCCTACGAGTTTAAAGGGTTAGGAACCTAAAAAATAAGAAAATAAATGGTTGCTTTTCACTTGTATGCAAAAAGGTTTGCATTCCCCCAGGTATAGTGAAATAGAGTTTCCAGGCTACCATATAGAAGTTCTTGCATCCACAAGATGGTTCCATCTACGTAGCAGATAGAAACACTTCCTCGGCTTAGTCCATTAGATGAAGGTGATTCTAGCTCCAGACACCTAACTGTGATGAGGGAATCTTATTCTAGTCTAATCCCATTTTCCTAAACGGACGAGTGTGTCAGACTAGTCATATATCCTTTGCGGAAACCTACCCTATACCCAAAGTTTTTCTGCCGAAGTAGACCAGGGTGCATGCCCCCCATGTTTCAGTCATAATCACCGAATCACTCACGCTCATCAGGTGGTTGGAATGGAGATTGATGAGACATTTCTTGCGTAAAAAGACCAATTAGGGATGGCACTTGACTATTAGCTATGTGTGACCCGGGGAATGAAAGCTGGTCTATGAGTTGGATCATTCTACCTTCATGCGAAAGACACATTACTCGAAAGAGTGAGGAAAAAATAGCTCCCATCTTATAAATGTAGGTCACGCCTAAGGATTAGATTGTAATCTAAAGGTCGTTGGACTACCATTACGTTCAGATAAACGATTTTCCTTCTAAAAGTTATAGGAAAATTTGGAAGGATCCCTAATGGTCTACTGGTTCCTTTGTCGAAGCCTGTCAGATTTCGCATCTCAGGCAGAAGTGATGGCAAACCAAGTGCTTTCGAAGCAGTTGAGGAATGGATACTCACAGAAGCCCTTCATCTATGATAGTACCGACCATGACCATTCTATAAGCTTATACTATGATGTGGAATGGTACATCAGATGCTATATGGGGTCTGCCTAGTAGATTCCAATCAAAGGAAACGACTAGGTTGCTCGGAGGTGGTACTGATAAATGGTCAAATATGTCTCCGATGAACTTCCTTCCTGCAGTAAAGGAACGGGTAGATTTCTCCCATGTTCATCGGAGTTCGTGTTTACGAAGAGAATTTGAATGGTATCATTCTCATTCTCTTTAGTGACTGTATCATCTGAAGGTAGACCTTCTGAAGGCAAGACTGGGTCAACTGCCATCTCGACCTATTGACTTTGGTCGATTGTGGACTCAGCAGGTTTATCTTCAATGATAGATGCTTCGACCGACCACAAATGTGTGTCAGTTGGATTTTCAACTAGTGATGGACTCGGCAAGAGTTTCTTGTATCCAGGAGGAAGCTGTAGCAGTGAAGAAGGACGGTTATCCAAGACTCTTTTAGCTTCGTCTAGGAAGGGACAATGGTGGATGGCATGATCACCTTCACACAGTCTACAAGGAAATTTATATATTCATTTCTGTCCATTGACTTTGTTTTCACTAGTTGATGGTGTACTCTCAACATGATCGTCAGAGTTTGACGACACCAGATTGTGCAAATGAGGAGACCATTCCTTTAATATCCGTGGGATGCAAGGACAATCTCGATGATAGTGGTCCCCCTTGCAAATGGCACATGGAGATTTAGGTTTGGATGATGCAGTGTGTGGATTTTCGCTAGAGGATGCTTGGTTTCCCCCCTCCGCCGTTGGCTTCTTCTTCTTCTTCTCAGTTACTTGGTTTTTAGTTTTACCAACTTTACCAAGCGAAGAGGAAGAAGGAGAGGGAGAAATAAATTAAGCAGAAGGTTGGGGGGTAACTTCAGTATCATCTAGTTTCTGATTTGATTGCTTAGGAATCATGGTGTTTTGAACGACAGAGGTTGAGAAAAGCCATACCGGTAGGCCAATTGTCAGTCTTGGAAGGGACAATGTGGCCATATGAGGTGCACAAACATCCCCCCAAGAGGAGAAAGGACTAGGATCTCCCCCACGGGGAAGCCCTAGATTGTTGGACCCCATTTTCTCAACCTAAGACCAACAAGGGAACAATGACGTTATTCCGAGTAAAATAAATTTTATGACTCTTTAACACAACTTGCTTTTTCAATTTTTAAGAGTTGAGAAAAAGCTAAAGATGACTCTAGTCGCCTTCGATTTTTAATGAGCCTGAAGTGACAAGTGTTTAGATGGACCTTTTCTTTTAAGAAGTTGGAAAAGGAATGAAAGAGACTACTCTAGAAGTCTAGACAGATGGATTACCAAACCAATCACAAAACTACAGAATACTTTTTATAGTACGGCAGTCAATATTCCTGAATGTTGTGTTCAGTGCATTGCAATTGATAGGGCGGCAAACACGGCTTCCTAAGGATAAAGGATATAGCCTATTGTGGTCTCCCAATATATACTCGATGGTACGTGGGAGAACAAGTTTGTACTGGCACTTGTCGTCTCAAAAAGGAGGAATCACCCAACCTACGGTGAAAGCGATAATTACCAGGCTTTACGACGCCGGAATACATCTCTAGCCTAGGCTTCTAAATGTTGTGCGTTTGGTTCCAAAGCATTTTTCTGTTCATTGAATTTATTTTACAGTTTATCTTTCTTAAGAAGTTTGCCTTTAAGGTTCACTGCATGATGTAGATATACAATTCCTAAATATGCAATCTGAGATGATAAACAATTGTTTACTCTTATTTTTGCAATGAAAATCCTAGCTACTAAGGAAAGAGAAGCGAGATTCTTTCAACATAGAGCAGAGAGCACACACTAGATGCATTGTCCTAAATCAAAATCAACAAGCAGTCTAAATGCAAATGCACATGCATGTATTTGTTTTCCTCTTTCTTAATGTGTGAATGAAAAAAAAAATGCTAAGTACAATTCTGAATTATATTTTCTTTCAAAGCGACGGTATTAACAATTTTATCTTCAAAATACGAAAGGAAGACAAGGACGACACTTTGCGATTTTGAATTGGAAACTGCTTTTGACACTTGAAATACTATTAATTCAAATCAAACACAAGAGTAATAATGTAATCAACCATCAAGAAGAGTAGGATTATTTTCTTTGACTGAAAATGACACTTACGACACTTCCAAATCAAACAACGACAGTTCAATTAAGCTACCTCTTTGTAAATCAGAACTGTAAATGTCGAAAAATACATAAAAACATTCTTAGTTATTTTTACAATGGAGGCTAAATAATGCAAAGGAAGGGATTTTCAACAGTCGCATACTGATCACAGACAACAAAACTCCTGAATAAAGCTGAAGAGAGTGAAGAAAAAACCAAAATCTGGAGGCAGAAACAGTCTACTCTGATCCTCACACCTGTAACACAGGGAAACAGGGATGCATCTCACCTATTGCACACGTGAGGTGCGATGCATCCAAACTGTCAAAAGGAGACAGTGCGATGGTCCAGAGACAAGACTTTAACTTGGTTTTGGTCACAGTTTGCAGCTTAGTTTAGGGATTCAGGCTGAGCTAATGATAGTCAGTAAATACAAAGTGTAGGGGCTTATCTAATGAGGTTACTTGAGCCACCACTAGGGCAATTAGGATGTTTGCAAATCAATTGTTTAGTTTATAAACAAAACTCGGAGATGGACTGAAGCAACATTGATCTATTTGGCACTTGCATAGAAAATGGAGTTCGAAGGCTAGCTGGCTTAACTTCAGGGTCCGTCTGTAGTTTATAAAGCAAACAAATATAGACAAGCAAACAAGCTATTCACTCCCCAGTGGAGTCGCCATTTCGTTATTAGGAAATCTAGTGTCCATTCAGAGCTACTAGTACCACTAATACGGGTAGCTATCTTAGAAATAAACAAACTAAAGTTACTTATGTTTTCCTTTATGAGAAGTAGATGAGAGAGAAGCAGAGAGTACCAACCTCAGTCTTTCACTTGGCTCCTTGCTTGTTTCCTCTCCCTTTTGACAGACCTTTGCCACTCCTTCCTCGCTTGTCCCGCTTCAAAGAACACTTGTAGAGTCAAAGCAACATAATACCATCAAAGCATAGAGATTTACAATCATAAGCAATATAGGATCAGATATATATTGACCACAAAAGTGCATATATCAACTCAGACATACAAGAATGTGGAGGAAAGCTCAAATAGCTTTATTGATAGAAAGAGTAGAAGAGAGGATTACAACCCATTAATCTGACCTAGTGTCATCCTCCCAGCATGAAAGTCCTTCTTCACCTCATGAAAAGCTTAGATCACCCAACACTATGATGTTCCACAAAGAAACCAACAACACTTCCTTACAAAATACAAGATTCCAGCCTGAGGATCTCTAGGATGAGGGATCCATATATAGATGTTTGCAGGTGGGTGAGCTAGCTTTTGGGTTTCTAATTAGTGTCATTTCTTTGATAGTTCTGAATTCCACTTGGAGATTTCATGATCTCTTACTCATCCCTTGGCGAATTCAGAGAGGCAAGTGTCATAGGAGAAGTTTCTGGAAGATTCCATCCACCTTGCAAACTATCTCTGCCATTTGTCTACTCTCGCCCATCGCACCCCATAGAAGGGCTTTTCAATATGCATCGCACTCCCCATGTGCATTAGGTGGGATACATCACACTTTGACCATGGAGCAGGTGAGAAGGTCCAGTTTTGATGAGTTCTGAGCAGTTTTTGGGACATGATGTAATTAGCTGACCTTGTTCCTTTAGGCTATGAAACAACACTTTTAGGTACTTAGAAGCCATTGGTTTATGGACATATGTGATTGGGGTTACAGTGCCCAAATATGTCTATAACAATGATGAACACAAATAAAATGAATATACGACTAAATTATTTGTTTATAATGATTATCAATGAAAGTAAATGAAATGAATATGAACTACTAAAATAGTCGTTTATATAATGAATATGAAACTACCGAGAAAAGATAAATGACTACTGCAAACGATAAATTTGTGTTTAGAAATGACTACTAAATTTTGCATATCTGTGACTATTAGTGGCTAATTTATAATATCTTATAACATGACCAAAATTTAGTCATATTTCTTTGGTTAGTAACTCGTTTCAAACAATGACTAAAATTTTCATATTATGGCTATTAGTATATAATTCGCAATATATTATAACACGACTGACATTTTGGTCATATATCTTTGGTCATTAGTTGGTATTTTATGTTTAATTTGCAATATATTATAACAAGATTGACATTTTGGTCATATTTCTTTGGTCATTAGTTGGTTTTATCGGGTGATCATATTGTAATATATTTTGTTGTATATTTGGTCATTAATTATGGCAATTATTGACTAAATCAATGGCTAAATTAATGATCAAATTTATGACTAAATATACTACTAGATGACGACATTGAGACATCCAATTAATGACTAAGCTAAAAATGAAAAAAGGTTGGTCACATTAGAGGATACTGTAAATTAGCTACTACTGATCACTGACTGAAAAATGGTATTTTATATGAAAATTGTAGTAATTTTTTTTAGTAAATAATTAGCCATTTTTTACTAGTGAATTTCAAGGGACACTTGATCTTAAAACTGGATTGGCATGACCGTGCAACTAGAGGTGGTTAGTGAAATGCAAGAGGAGGTTGTAAGGTGCATAGCCAAGGGGCGCATTTGGAGTTGGCATAATTTAATGTGATTTGACGACTATGCGACCTGAGGTGATGGTTGATAGGTCACAGGATCACATTATGAACTACGTTGAAAAAACTCGAATATATTAAACTGTGATTGTGAGACTACAAGACATGAGTGCAAATCATAGGTCACAAGGAGGAGGCATATACCAATGGAAAAATTGGCCGCATAGTAATGCTTATGACTTGTGACTTACGCAAAAGTTATGACCTAGGGTGATAGGTGTGATGACCCCGGGAAAATGTAATTATTTAAGTTTACTACGGTAAAAGACTGAATTAGAATGACATTGAAAGACTTCTTTTTCTTTAAGAGTATTCTTTTAATTTTACATGTGCACTAAAATGTTTAAAAGAAAATACTCATGAAAGTATTGGCAGCTCCCGGAAGGGAACTGGAAAAAGAAAGTTAGTTAGTAAAACTGGAAATAACTACCTTCCCTAACTAGAAGGGTCTCCAGGGAAAAGGGGAGGTTGGTTGACAAAACTCTGGGCTGTAGAGACAGGCAGAGGGAGCAAGAAGGGAAGAAAAAACCCGAATGGACTAAGTCTGGTAAGGACCAGATAGTCGAGCACGAAGTGCTGTCTTGCTGAGGATAGTGATCCGGCAAGGAGAAGCTTGGGGGGAGACTCTGGTCCCGGAGGACAAGTCTCATGTATGGGTAGACAACAAGCTATGCACAGAAATCTGCAGGTGACTTACTAAGGAGTTACAGTACCGGTAGTGACCAGGTAAGTAAACTGAACCTTAATGCATCTGTAGTTATCTGTGTAATATATAAAACAAAGTTTCTTGGAAATAGCAAACGTTATTACTGCTGCATAAATAGAATTGTAATGACTATGATTTAGAATCGATAAACTGGGGTAATTGATCCAGAATAGGAAACAGAAGAACAGAACAGAACCCGGCTGTAGGGGCATTACCTTAACTGCTAGCGCATGTAGAAGAACAGAGACTTGGTTAAACCCCGAATGTGAACCAGGGGGTTGAAAGCCAGGCCTCGTGGGTAGTTTACTTTAAGCTATAGGGGTTTGTCATTATCCAGAGAAACTATCAACATTAGGATAGTGGAGAGAAGTGACGATAAAACCCTTACCCATAATCCTTTTAAAACTCGAATGGAACCTCTCCAGGTATTACGCGGAGTTCATATTATAAAAGAATACAAGAAGAGGATTAATTATAACATAACCTTCAAATCGGGTTGACTCCGCGGTATGGATGAGTTCTGAAGATTTCTTTGTGCAATACAACTACCTGAATGAGGGGTGGATACCTGAGAATCGTTTTGCACTTTGGAAACAAACAGTACTTAAGCAGGAAGCAAGCTTACGAGATATCCTTTAGATAAACTATTTAAGAAAAAAATCGAATAGTCCTAGATCAGTTTCCAAGGAACCGGTTCCTGTAACATCGGAAATGCATATACAAAAAAAAAACCTGCTCTTGAGAGAAATAGTGAGACAAGCAACAAGCGTTGTAGTAGACATTAAATGATGTTCAGTGAAACATATACATGTCAAACAATTCACAGGAAAACGTATATATATACAACGAGCCGCGGAGTAAAGTCCAAAAATTGCCAAATTAAGGACTAATTAACATTTCGACTTGAGGATATAACATTCAGAACTAATTAATCTCTTATATATAGAGAACCCAAGATCGAACGGCCAAACATCTATTGTAATAAGATGCAGGCACAATATTCGCAGGTACCTCACAAGGACTTGCTAGAAAACAATTTCGATTGTAAACAAAGCTTTACATAACGTCGAAAGACAGTAAGCACGTTTCATAACAGAGAATTACAATACAAAACCCGGGTAGTGCCCGAAATTCTCTATTCATTCAAAACTTTAAATTAAAATGGATACTTGTAAATGGAAAGAGTAATAAACAAAGAGTTTGAATTGATTTTAACAGCCGCAAGGCTATATCGGTCCAAACCAATACCAAATGAGCCAGATATCCAACATATGTCTTCAGAAGAGTCATGAATAAAGTTAAACCAAAAATATATACAATACATAGTTTGCTACAATAAACCAAAGGCGGAACTATAGCCTCATAAACTGGAAGCTTCCAACCCAGAACCGCTGGAAGCGAAGGGGTTACCCCAGAACCCATAACACAAATCCAAGACGAACTGGACCGGACAATGTTGAACCTTCCGTCGCCATCTGCGTCCAACCATGAAAGAGTAAGGTTGGGGCTTCGTTTAGGCGCAGGGGGTAACCCTCTGCCGACGGATGGTAGGACAGAAGAGCGGAACATTCAACCAGAAATTACCACATACAATACATCAAAGAGCCGAAGAGTTGTACCTGTGGTAACCTCGGCAATCTATCACCTGGAGGAAGACCACCCTGTCGTATTAACCCCAGAAGCGGATGTCTGCATCAGGCAATAAAGAGATAGAGAAAATCATTAGTCCGACTCCTTAAAGGATAAACCAAGGAAAACAAGGAGATGAGAAACCGACTGCAACACTTACCAGAAACCAGTTTGAGGAATATAAGCTCAGAAACAAAAGCTCGGTGGTGAGGACGTGCGCGGGTGGAGATGGCAGACATTTCTTCGGCGTGAAACAGTCTCACCTACTGTGGCGAAATGGAGTTGAGTGCCGGAAAACCCTCGAAGATTCGGGATAAGCTGAATTATATAGCCGATACCAGAAGTGGAGTCGTGGGGGTGCCTCCACCCTCCGATTTTAACCAGAGCATCCACACCGTAGATTAAGGCAGTAGCACCAAATAGGAAGCGGGAACTTTCCACCTTGAGCTGTGCCCATTCACGTGAATGGGCCGGCGGATTTTAATACCATGGCCACATGTCCGCTGCAGGTGGTGCCAGCGAAGGTAACAAGCAGAGCTGCCTTGATACGCCCAAAGCCACAATGCTAGAATTATGTATTGTATAATTCATATGGGTAGAGGGGCGACACATAGGGTTTAAACATTATAATTAATAAACATATCCAATGCAAAGGTAAGTTAATCCGAGAATTATAAAGCTGCTGAAGTTGTAGCCTCATGATAAATTTTTTTTTTATCTATACATTTTAATATGAGGGTGAGGTACGTGACAAATTGGTATCAGAGCCCAGGTGCCCATACTGTGGCCTCTGGGATGTGATTAACATGTTAAAATTGAGAAGGTCATCATAGTATTGATATCTTTTTCTTTTCTTTGAGTAACAAAATTGTGCCCGGAAACTCACAGTGTTAAATGTTTCCTGATTTTAGACCAGACCAGACCAGACTAGACAAAGGAGAAGAAAAAGGGCAACAGAAGGCACTAAATAGTAACAGTTAGCATGCAGAGAATTAGTAGCGCACCGCACAGACCCGCAGCAGATCAGGGGCCTGCAACAAATCCTAGAGACAACCCAGAATTGTGGGTACAGCTGGGTGAGGAGACACGCAGCACGAATTTGGCCATACTAGAAACAGTCCAGGAACTGAAAAATGAAATGGCTCGGTTGCGGGAGGATAATGCACGATTGACGATGGAGCAAGAAAGGATTTTAAAAAGTTTGTCTGACAAACAGAACCCGCCACTAGTCAACCCCAGTGCAGAACAACAGAGAATGACGGAGGAGCAACATTACCAAGCAGAACCCGGAAATTCGGAAGAAGGAGAGGATCAATCCGATAATGCATCGGAACAGCAGACCTCAAAGCGTCAAAGGGTGGAATTACAGGGAGAATTCCGAAAAATTAAACCCCCACACTATGATGGGGAACAAGAGGAAGCGGCTGAAGCATGGCTAATCAATATGAACAAATATTTCCAGCTATATGAGTATGACCATAACTTGAAGGCACGATTGGCTATCTTTCAGTTGCAAGGAAAAGCAACCCTGTGGTGGGAGGAGGTTAAAATTGTCAAAGGGGTAAGCGAACGAACCATAACGTGGGAAAAATTCCAGAAATACTTCAAAGAGAGATACTTGACAGAACGCTTTTATGATGAAAAGGCAAAAGAATTCCACGACCTGCGATTGGGACAGCAGACTATGGATGAGTTTATTAATCGTTTTACATCCCTGCTCCGTTATGTACCCTACCTTAAAGAAGAAAAAGCCAAGGTGCAAAGGTTTGTTAGCAGTTTACCCATGTATATGAGAGAAAGGATTGAATTTGACAATCCTAGAACCATGGATGAAGCTATTCGCAAGGCCAGAATCTGCTATCAGCAGAGCAAACAGAAAGGGGACGGTTCCAACAGAAAATGGAGTGAGAAAAAGAATAGTAAAGTTGCTGGAAACAGTAAAGGAGGCCGGGGCAGTGGAGTTAAAGGAAGCAGTAAAGGGCAGAACAGTAGAGCAGCACCGAGAGGTTCGTTCAGACCCAAGACCATCAGTGAAACCAGAATGGGCGAACAGTCCACCAAGTTGGACAGCGAAGGAATAACCAGACCCCCCGTGCAGTGTTGGGGTTGTGGCGGACCGCACTACGTCAAGAACTGTCCGCAACGGAAGGGAACTGATCAGATATCCCAGATCCATGAGGCATCAACCGTTGGCGATGTGGGACGAAGTGTGCCAAGGATTAACGCAGCCTTGGACGATCGCCAGGCAGAATACCAGCCCACCATGGTAGAATTTGAAGGTAAAATTCTAGACTTTTCTATCACTGTTCTAATTGATCCAGGAGCTACTTTAAGTTATATTAGTCCAAAGATAGTTGAACAGTGTAAATTACAACCTGAAAAATTCAGGAACCCTTGGCTGGTACAGCTAGCTACAGGGGCTAAAAGACGAGTAATGGCGAAAATCAAAAACTGCCCTATAGTAATAGCAGGACAGCCAGTGGTAGCAGATCTGAACATGCTTCCACTTGGATCCTATGACGTCCTAATCGGGATGGATTGGCTAGAAAAGCATTGGGCATTAGTGAACTGCAAAACGAAGATCATTCGATACAAGGATGATTCTGGAAAGGAACAGGAAATGCAGGGAATTAAACGACCAGTGCAGGTCCGACCAATCACTGCATCCCAGCTAGCGAAATGCATCCAGAAAAGATGCCAGGTGTATGCCATTCAGGTGGGTTATGCAGAAACCAAGGATAAAACGACCGCGCTGGACCACCTTCCGGTAATAAAAGAATTCGCGGATGTGTTTCCGGAGGAAATCCCTGGATTACCCCCAAAAAGGGATATTGACTTCACCATTGAATTAATACCAGGAGCTGCCCCAGTTTCGCGGACACCTTATAGAATGAGTGTACCCGAGTTGACTGAGTTGAAAATGCAGTTACAAGAATTGCTGGATAAAAATTATATCCGTCCCAGTGTATCTCCATGGGGAGCTCCGGTGCTATTTGTCAGGAAGAAAGACGGAACCCTCCGAATGTGTATCGATTACCGACAGCTGAACAAGCTCACAATTAAAAACAAATACCCCTTACCTCGGATCGATGAGCTTTTTGATCAAGTCAAGGGGGCGACAGTGTTTTCTAAGATTGATCTGCGATCTGGTTACCATCAAATCAGAATTAAAGAAGAGGATATTGCTAAAACAGCTTTCAGAACCCGGTATGGACACTACGAATTTGTAGTGCTACCTTTCGGATTGACTAATGCACCCGCCACTTTCATGTGCTTAATGAACAGTGTGTTCCATCAATTTTTGGACAAATTTGTACTAATATTCATTGATGATATTTTGATTTATTCTCGTTCCAAGGAGGAGCACGAGGAACACCTCCGGTTGGTGCTGCAAACTCTTCGAGAGCATCAGTTGTATGCTAAACTCAGCAAGTGCGATTTCTATAAAGAGGAGATTCAGTATTTAGGCCATGTGATCACAAAGGAAGGGATTGCAGTGGATCCTGAGAAAATAAAAACCATAATGGATTGGCCCGTGCCTAAAGATGTGGCGGATATCAGGTCTTTCATGGGATTGGCTGGGTATTATAGAAGATTCGTGGAAGGCTTCTCAAGGGTGGCATATCCTATCACATCCTTGCAAAAGAAAGGGAGGACATTCAAATGGAATTCGGAATGTCAGCAAAGTTTTGAACGACTTAAGCATTTGCTCACTTCTGCTCCCGTCTTGAGTATAGCTGATCCTAATAAGGATTATGTGGTATGTACCGACGCTAGTCGAGAAGGCGTGGGAGGTGTGTTAATGCAAGAAGGGAAAGTGATCGCCTACGAGTCGAGAAAGCTGAAGGAACATGAGCAGAAGTATTCTGCCTACGACTTGGAATTGGCAGCCGTCATACATGCACTTAAAATGTGGCGGCACTATCTTCTGGGTAGGAAATTTCTGTTGTTAACAGACCATCACAGCTTGACAAACTACTTCAGTCAGCCCACCCTGAATGCAAGGCAAGCCCGTTGGGCAGATTTCTTAAGTGGATTCGATTTCGACATTAAACATCTGAAAGGAAAGGAGAACCGCGTAGCTGATGCCCTGAGTCGAAAGGTACAATGTTTATATGAAGTTACACTCAGTAAATGGAACAATTCCTTGCAGGAAATGATAAAAGCAACAGCAAACCAAGATGCCGAATATCAGCAAATGAAGCAGCAAATGCCACTTTCCAGCAAGGAAAGTCAGCAGGGGTATGAAGTAAGCAAGGATGGAATGTTGTTTTACAAAAAAAGATTGTTTGTACCAAACAATAATAGTCTTAAATACCAGTCACTACGCAGGTCATCCCGGATACCAGAAGATGCTTACTGCACTTCGTGGGGAATACTACTGGCCGGGAATGAAAAAGCATGTGGCTGAATATTTAGCGCGATGTTTGGAGTGTCAGCAGATCAAGGCAGAGCACCAGCATCCGGCAGGGTTATTGCAACCCCTGCCAATTCCAGAATGGAAATGGGAAATTATATCTATGGATTTCATAACTGGGCTGCCTAGAACAAAGAGGAACAATGATTCTATTATGGTGGTAGTAGACAAGCTGAGTAAGGCAGCACACTTTATACCAGTGCAATCTACCTACAGGGCAGTGCAGATTGCACACATTTTTATGCAGAACGTGTTCAAACTGCATGGGCTTCCGAAGACTATAATATCAGACCGGGATGTAAAGTTTACATCCGCCTTCTGGAAAGCACTATTTGCAGAACTGGGTACACAGCTGAATTTTAGCACAGCTTACCATCCCCAGACTGATGGACAGACGGAGCGAGTAAATCAGATTGTGGAGGACATGTTGAGAGCATGTGTAATGCAAAAACCGACACAATGGGAAGACTATTTACACTTGGTGGAATTCGCCTACAACAATGGATATCACACATCGATCCAAATGTCTCCATTTGAAGTCTTGTACGGACGAAAATGTCGTACGCCCTCAAGCTGGAGTGGCCCGGAGGACAAATTAAGGTTGGGTCCAGAAATGCTCAAGGAGATGGAGGACATGGTCAAAAGGGTGCGGGCTAATTTAAAGGCCGCTCAAGATCGGCAAAAGAATTTTGCAGATCGGAAAAGAAGGTTCAAGGAGTATCAGGTGGGCGACCATGTTTATGTAAGAATACAAGCCAGGAAGAGCACCCTGCAATGGAGCAGTTGCGCTAAACTTGCACCTCGTTATTTTGGACCTTTTCAGGTCTTGACAAGAGTTGGGCCAGTAGCCTACCAGCTTGCTCTACCAAGCCACATTAGAATTCACAATGTCTTTCATGTTTCCATGCTTAAAAAGTATATTTATGACCCTAAGCATGTGATCAAGTGGCAAGATATACGGGTAAGAGTTGATTTCAATTGAACTAATTGAAAATGTATCTGGAGACAAATGACTGATACTGTTGATGGTTGCAGGTCGAACCGGAAGGAGAGGTCCTGGTCGAGCCGCTGAGCATTCTCGACCGGAGAGAAGTGCAGCTGCGGAAATGGGTTATTACCCAAATTAAAGTGCAGTGGCAGCACTATGGGCCTGATGAGGCCACTTGGGAAGATGAAGAGCTTTTTAGGAAAGCTTATCCGGAGCTGTTTGGGGACACTAGACATCGGGACGATGTCCAATCTCAGGAGGGGGAGATGTGATGACCCCGGGAAAATGTAATTATTTAAGTTTACTACGGTAAAAGACTGAATTAGAATGACATTGAAAGACTTCTTTTTCTTTAAGAGTATTCTTTTAATTTTACATGTGCACTAAAATGTTTAAAAGAAAATACTCATGAAAGTATTGGCAGCTCCCGGAAGGGAACTGGAAAAAGAAAGTTAGTTAGTAAAACTGGAAATAACTACCTTCCCTAACTGGAAGGGTCTCCAGGGAAAAGGGGAGTTTTTGAAAAAACTATGGGCTGTAGAGACAGGCAGAGGGGGGAAGAAGGGAAGAAAAAACCCGAATGGACTAAGTCTGGTAAGGACCAGATAGTCGAGCATGAAGTGTTGTCTTGCTGGGGATAGTGATCCGGCAAGGAGAAGCTGGGGGGAGACTCTGGTCCCGGAGGACAAGTCTCACGGATGGGTGGATAACAAGCTATGCACAGAAATCTGCAGGTGACTTGCTAAGGAGTTACAGTACCGACAGTGACCAGGTAAGTAAACTGAACCTTAATGCATCTGTAGTTAACTGTGTAATATATTAAACAAAGTTTCTTGGAAATAGCAAACGTTATTACTGTTGCATAAATAGAATTGTAATGACTATGATTTAGAATCAATAAACTGGGGTACTTGACCCAGAACAGGAAACGGAAGAACGGAACAGAACCCGGCTGTAGGGGTATTACCTTAACTACTAGCGCATGCAGAAGAACAGAGACATGGTTAAACCCCGACTGTGAACCAGGGGGTTGAAAGCCCTGCCTCGTGGGTAGTTTACTTTAAGCTATAGGGGTTTGTCATTATCCACAGAAACTATCATCATTAGGATAGTGGAGAGGAGTGACGTTAAAACCCTTACCCATAATCTTTAAAACTCGAATGGAACCTCTCCAGGTATTACGCGGAGTTCAGATTATAAAGAAGACAAGAAGAGGATTAATTATAACATAACCTTCGAACCGGGTTGACTCCGCGGTATGGATGAGTTCTGAAGATTTCTTTGCGCAAGACAACTACCTGAATGAGGGGTGGATACCTGAGAATCGTTTTGCACTTTGGAAACAAACAGTACTTAAGTAGAAAACAAGCTTACGAGATATCCTTTAGATAAACTATTTAAGAAAAAAAACGAATAGTCCTAGATCGGTTTCCAAGGAACTGATTCCTGTAACATCGGAAATGCATATACAAAAAGAAAACCCGCTCTTGAAAGAAATAGTGAGACAAGCAACAAGCGCTGTAGTAGACATTAAATGATGTTCAGTGAAACATATACATGTCAAACGATTCACAGGAAAACGTATATATATACAGCGAGCCGCGGAGTAAAGTCCAAACATTGCCAAGTTAAGGACTAAATAACATTTCGACTTGAGGATATAACATTCAGAACTAATTAATCTCTTATATATAGAGAACCCAAGATCGAACGGCCAAACATCTATTGTAATAAGATGCAGGCGCAATATTCGCAGGTACCTCACAAGGACTTGCTAGAAAACAATTTCGATTGTAAACAAAGCTTTACATAACACCGGAAGACAGTAAGCACGTTTCAGGATAGAGAATTACAATACAAAACCCAAGTAGTGCCCGAACTTCTCTATTCATTCAAAACTTTAAATTAAAATGGATACTTGTAAATGGCAAGAGTAATAAACAAAGAGTTTGAATTGATTTTAACAGCCGCAAGGCTATATCGGTCCAAACCAATACCAAATGAGCTAGATATCCAACATATGCCTTCATAAGAGTCATGAATAAGGTTAAACCAAAAATATATACAGTACATAGTTGCTACAATAAACTAAAGGCAGAACTATAGCCTCATAACTGGAAGCTTCCAACCCAGAACCACTGGAAGCGAGGGGGCTACCCCAGAATCCGTAACACAAAACCAAGACGAACTGGACCGGACAGTGTTGAACCCTCCGTCGCCATCTGCGTCCAACCATGAAAAGAATAAGGTTGGGGCATCGTTTAGGCGCAGGGGGTAACCCTCTGCCGACGGATGGTAGGATAAATGAGCGGAACATTCACCCAGAAATTAGAACACACAGTACATCAAAGAGCCGAAGATGCGGTACCTGTGGTAACCTCAGCAATCTATCGCCTGGAGGAAGACCACCCTGTCATATTAACACCAGAAGTGGATGTCTGCATCAAGCAATAAAGAGATTGAAGAAATCATTAGTCCGACTCCTTAGAGGTAAACCAAGGAAAACAAGGAGATGAGAAACCGACTGCAACACTTACCAGAAACCAGTTTGAGGAATATAAGCTCAGAAATAGAAGCTCGACGGTGAGGACGCGCACGGGCGGAGATGGCAGACATTTCTTCGGTGCGGAACAGTCTCACCTGCTGTGGCGAAATGGAGTTGAGTGCCAGAAAACCCTCGAAGATTCGGGATAAGCTGAATTATATAGCCGATACCAGAAGTGGAGTCGTGGGGGTGCCTCCACCCTCCGATTTTAACTAGAGCATCCACACCGTAGATTAAGGTGGTAGTACCAAATAGGAAGCGGGAACTTTCCACCTTGAGCCGTGCCCATTCACGTGAACGGGCTGGCGGAATTTAATACCATGGCCACATGTGCGCTGCAGGTGGTGCCAGCGAAGGTAACAAGCAGAGCTGCCTCGATACGCCCAAAGCCACAGCGCTGGAATTATGTATGGTATAATTCATATGGGTAGAGGGGCGACACATAGGGTTTAAACATTATAATTAATAAACATATCCAATGCAAAGGTAAGTTAATCCGAGAATTATAAAGCTACTGAAGTTGTAGCCTCATGATAAAAAAAAAAATTATCTATACATTTTAATATGAGGGTGAGGTACGTGACAACAGGGGATAAAAATAAATCTACACCTTGGTTGTTTCGTCTTACACATGGCACCTAGAATGAACTAGGGAAGCAGGGAGGAAGGAAATATTTTTAGGGACTTGTCATTTAGAGATAATGCGGGTGAGAGAATGGGAATTGTGAAGTTGAGAGAACACTAGTAGAAAATGAGAAAATGTTAGGCCCCTATACTACTAGTGTAACCCCTTATTGTTATTAGTACAACCCACTTATTATATTGATGTACCCATGTAGTGCCCATATTGTTACTAATGTGCCCCATAGAATCCCACTATTGTTATTATTGTGCCCTTACATTATTATTGTTATGTTGGCTTTGATTATGTTATGACCCCTTAGACTCCTATATATAGAAAGGAGGCCTTTTCATTTGTATCATCCAAGAATTATTCATTCATGTAATGTAAAGGAGGTTGGCCCCTCGAAGAGGCTGAATTCTAAGGCGTTGATCTTTCTTTTCTATCTTTTCTTGAGCTGGTTTCATAACATTTGGTATCAGAGCTTTGGATTCTAGGGTTTCGCTGCTCCAAACAGGTCATCATGGAATTTTCGCTATAACTTTTTTATGTGAAGTTTCAGAAGTCGCAAAAAAAAACCCATTTGAGAAGAAATCGCGCTAAACCTTGGGTCCAAATTTCAGAGCTTTTCGCTCGATATTTTCGGAGATATGATCTGAGAAAGATGGTATTTTTGCAGACTCCTGAATTACACTCAAAATAGGTGACCTGGGGAAAATCGTCATAACCTTCTCTCTAACGATCAGATTGAAATTTTGTAAGAAGGTACAGATAGAGGACAGACTGTAGTTTCTTGTATATATTTTTCAGAGCCAAAGGTCGAAAAATTGACACGTGGAACTTCATACAAGTTTGCTCTTCTGGAAAGGTCTATAATCAGTTCAACTTGGGAGATTGTGCATAACTCTTTTTTGGAGAATCCAATTTGGATCAGACTGGTGGCATTGGAAAGAGGACACAAAGGGCTACTACAGGTAGCAATTTCAGAACCTAAATATCCGCAAGTGCATAGTTACACTCGTTTCAAGTTCGAGGTCCTAAAATCAAGAAAAAGCAAGATGAGGAAGTTTGATGGCAAGGATCTGATAAATTGGATACTTCAGATGGAGCAATATTTTGATCTACATGGTGTACCACTATTACAAAAGGTATGTATTACATCTTCGTATTTAGAACCGGATCAATTTTTATGGTATAAAGGGCTTTGTTCTCGTAAAAAACTTGTTACGTGGTCAATTCTCACGGAGGAAATGATAGCACATTATGAGGATACAAAGAGCAACACCTTCTTTAGAGCAACACCACAACAATTGGAAAGAGTAAAAGGGCTTTGCGACATATTTGAAAGTAAAATTATGGCAACAAGGAAGTCTACCCCTCACAACTATAAAGATGGACGTGTTGTTCCTCCTAGCCTTCCACAACCTACAAGGGTTACACCACAACAATTGGAAGAAAAAAGAGAAAAAGGGCTTTGTTACAATTGTGATAGCAAATGCACTAAAGCTCATAAGTGTGCTGAGAAGAAATTATTTTACATAGAGTATGAAGAGGATGAAGAAAAGGATCAAGAAACATCAAGAGAAGACGATATATGCTAGGACCCGACCCCAAAGAAAGAAGAAATGAATCAGAGCATATCTTGTAAACTATTGGCAAGAATGACCACTCCTCAAACTCTCAAGATAGAAGGAAATATCAAGAAGAAAAAGGTGCAAGAAGTGAAAGATCACATCAAGAAAGAAGAAATTAATTCAACCATATCTTGTAATTCACTGGTCAGAATTACCACTCCTCAAACTAGCAAGACAGAAGGACATATCAAGAAGAAAAATGTTCAAGAAGTGAAAGATCACATCGAGCGTCAAGAAATGAATCCGACCATATCTTGTAAAGGATTGGAAGAAATTACCACTCCTCAAACTCTAAATATAGAAGGACATATCAAGAATAAAAAGGTTCAAGCAGTGAAATATCACATCGAGCATCAACAATAAGTTCTCCAACTTTTAAAGGATAGCACCACTTCGGTGCAAAATCGAATGAAACAACAGGTAGATCAACATCATAGTGAAGAATGTTTTGATGTAGGCGATTGGGTATTTTTACTGCTACATCTAAAGCAAGCTATTTATGAGAAGGAAAGGTTGACAATACTACATGCACTTAAAAAATGGCGACCTTACCGAATGGGAAGACTCTTCAAGGATGAGGATGTGGAAGCATTGTTTTGTGCTATTTCTATTATCCAACCAGATTGGATAAACAAAGCAAGGGATGAATGGAAGAAGGACAAAGAAGTATGGCCACTTATTCAAAAGTTTCAAAAGATCCCAATTCAAACAATATTGCCAGATATTGAAAAGGAAGGAAAAATCATATTGGAACCTGGAGCAGTCACAGAAACAAGAATCCGACAACTACGAAATCGATCAATTTCAGAGTATCTCATCAAGTGGAAGAACTTACCTGCTGAAGATTCCACATGGGAGGACAAGAATTTTATACATAAGCATCAAGAACTACTCAAGCGTTGAGGACAACGCTTTTTGAAGGAGAGGGGCATGTTAGGCCCCTATACTACTAGTGTAACCACTTATTGTTATTAGTACAACCCACTTATTATATTGATGTACCCATGTAGTGCCCATATTGTTATTAATGTGCCCCATAGAAGCCCACTATTGTTATTATTGTGCCCTTACATTATTATTGTTATGTCGGCTCTGATTATGTTATGACCACTTAGACTCCTATATATAGAAAGAAGGCCTTTTCATTTGTATCATCCAAGAATTGTTCATTCATGTAATGTAAAGGAGGTTGCCCCCTCGAAGAGGCTGAATTCTAAGGTGTTGATCTTTCTTTTCTATCTTTTCTTGAGCTGGTTTCATAACAGAAAATAATGACTATGTGACTAAAAAGGTTAGTGACCATAGATTTTACGAGTGGAATACTACCAAACATGAGAAATCTTAGATGACCCATCTAAAAATGACTAATTTAGTACCACGTTGAAATATACAACTAGCTTATAAGTAATACAAATAAAAATGACTAACGTGAATGACTAATTTAGTGTAGGAACCAAAATATGACTACCTAACAAGTACTATAGTACTATGAATCAGTTGTTTATGTTAGTAATTTTAATTCGAGTCAATAGCCTTATTTTACTTCCCCTAAAATTGTTACATAAATAATAAGGTATGAAAAGTCTAGCTATTTTAACCATTATCCCAAATTGGGCTTCCCTTCTTTCTCTCTAACCTTACATCTATAACGAGGAGCCTACCCTCCCTCTGGCCTTTCACAATTATGTGGGGAAAATTCCTGCTATTGACTAAAACATTTCAATATTATATATATATATATATATATATATATATATATATATATATATATATATATATATATATATATATATATATATATATATATATATATATATATATATATATATATATATATATATTAGGAATTCATGGGGTATTCAAACAATGACCTAAGTACCTTTGGGGCATTTCTTGCAGTTGAATTTTATGTTGGATTTAACAAAATTCACCAGTACATATGGGTGGAAAATCTGACGTTATATATTGATAGTCTGATCGTGTTGTTGGATTTTACTTGCAAATATTTTAAAAGCCCTGACATTCATCAAATATTTGTTGGACACAATTATCCTCATATATTCTATAATTGTTAGTCATATGTCTGACACTAATTATATTCCAAGGAAAATTGAATGCTTGCATAATATCCCACAAACATTCATTTTTTTTATGAAATATGACATTTGACCATATCAATCATCAAATAAACTTAACACAATACATATAACACTTTATAAATCACTATTTAAAAATTAATTTAATTCATTTACATTTACACCACTACCCATTTTTTCTTTATCCTCATGTAATTTGTGAGTTAATGATCCAAATATTTGAAGTTCATGACAAAACTCCAACAATAAAAGAGCAAGAACTAGATGGAAAAAGTTTTGTGAACGAACTATCATGGGAACCATCTACTCAATGCTGGAAAAGGTGTTGCAAAATCAGTTTCCATAAAGCAAACATTAATTTTCCCTTGAAATTTTCAATAAAAATTTCTACTCCAAAAGAATACTTCAAGTACGTGTGAAGTTAAAGGTTTTCACATTGAAACCTCTATATTCCTGAACATCCAAAAGCCTAGTTGCAAATTTCAGTGGGGTTTCAATTTTTTATGTGTTCAATCTCAAGAAAATCAAATTAGTTAAACTTCATACACCCAATAATGAAATGATCTTCTTATCGATTTCAATAAACTCAAGGACACAAGCTCAGGAAATTCCATATTATTATTAGGGTTTAAATTATATAGGTTTTTTATTATTGATGTTGAGTTGCAATTGACACTCCATAATTGGTAGGTCAAACCCAATTCGTTGATTGGATTTTCTTAGAAAATTTTGTCTTATATGAGAGGTATTCCTTGATCCCCGGAGTATAGTTAGTTGTGACTGAAACCAATTGTGTGTACATTGAATGATATTACAATCATATTGAAACATTATGAAATCTAATTATGTAAATTATTTATTAGCATGTTTACATCTATTGTCTATTTCTACATGACTATAAACTTGTGTTGACTATAGGCATATAGATGTCTAGCTATGGGATGTTGGTTTCATTCTTAAGTTTGCATTTTCTTATCATGATGGTGTATTTTTCTATGGGCATAATTGAATGAAATTGATTCTCACCAATAACTTTCATGACACTTCGTGCATGCTGATTTGGTTGGTTTCATTTCGAGGCTGTAATTCATTCATTAATAGAATTTTTATTTTAATATTTCCTATATTTTTCCATTGAGAACAATACTCTTAGTAATTAAAATGTTTCATATGCACACCATTAATATCTCTCCCTTCTTATTTGATAGAGACAAAGACAATCAACAACTAATGCCAGGGGTGGAAACTAGTATTTAATATTCTAAGTCACGAGTTTGTTGGGTCATAAAAAAACAAAACTAGGGCAACATTGGTAGTCAAATGAAAAAAAGTTGGAAAGGGGGGGTTTAGGCTGAGAGTCCAAATTCATAGAAAAAAATAAATCCTTTTTTGATAGCTTATAGTCCTAAAATAGACATATAATTGAAATGATTTATTGGAACTCGGGGTATCTCCACATTTTGTGTTTGGCATCATACCTTGTCGCAGTAGCTTTGACAATATTCAACCGTAAACCACTTTTTTCATATTTTCTCTCCAATTGGGAGAAACTAGCTATCCTATTTCTTCCTGGCTATTGAGGGTGGGGCACTTTTCTGCTGGAAGTGCAAGTATCTAATACCCAACTCTTTGGACATTGTTTGCATGTGGACAGATATGAAGAATACACAAGTGAATTACTGCTTTTTGAAATTAATGGTTGAAATCAAATAGCGAGGCCACATAAACATCAAATTATGTCTATGATTCTAGATGTCATAGAGGATATCCACTCTCAATAGTTATGTAGTGTGAAATGGTGATAGACCACTGTGTGGTAATTCCTAGATGTTTGACAACCAATCTAAGTGGGAGTCTAGGAGGGATTTGGCTAAAGCATTGATTCAATTCCATGCAAACAACTAAGTTTAAGAATGAAAAGAGATGTAGATCCAACTGTTCCTTTTGACAAGTTACATAATGTGGGACAACCTGTATATGTTAGAGAGATCTTGACATAAAAGGGAACATGCTAAGAAGGCCTTTTTGAACTCCGGGGAAATTTTCCAAAAATAGTTGAATTATAATAACCATGTCCAATAGGAACTACACATCCCCATTATAATCATGGAAAAGTCCCAAGTCATGGTGATCTCAATATAGAGTTCTCAAAGTGGTTGGCATGAACCTCATAAGAGATGATGAGAACATGGATGCATAATAAGAACATAATAATCTTCAAGCTCTAAGTCTCACCAACTCCAAATCAAAATCAATTTTCAGTTTTGAAACTTCATCTTGTCAAATATAAATGAGATAATTTGTTTAGTAAATGGTTTAGTGAAATTTTTTAGCAACATTAAGATTAATTGGTAAAATTTTATAGTAGAAAATTGTGACGCTATGAAAGAACAAATGTATTCCTTGGGCTTTTGGTTAATGCATATATTCTTTGTAAATAAGGTTGCTAATATTTAAAGAATGTTTCTGGAACCTAGAAATATCAACATTATTTTTTTGATTATCTTAAATTTGTTTGTTTGAAATCATGTGCATTTCTCCCTTTATCATCCTCTTCAACGTACACATTAAAACAAAAATATTTTTGAAGATGTTTCGGAGCACTGGTATTAGTAAAACGGTAATAATGGTGGGATTTTTCTTGTGTAAATCTTGAGATTTGTTTCTGATTTCTACCCGACTTTTTCTTTATGCAAATATATCAGGCTTCCTAGTTTTCATTCCTTTTTCTCATTATGTCATCACTATCATCTATTTCAATTATATATATATATATATATATATATATATATATATATATATATATATATATATATATATATATATATATATATATATATATTCTGCACATTTTCCTCTTACAACGTTGTTTTGTATATGTAGATATACATGATTCTTGAGAGTAGCTAGAAAGGTGATCTTGACCTTTACCAGGCATTGAATTTTCCAGTTGAGTGGAGAATGGAGAAGTTGTTTCTTAAGAATTTTCTTGTAGGAACTTTCTTGATCCATTATAATGAAAATTATTAGCTTTTTGGATTAGATGTTAGTCGGTTTGGTGCAATAAAAAATGGAGAGTTGGAAATTTGGTGTGCTAATTCACCAGTTGGCTCTTAAAACATGTAACTTACTTTGCATGATTATGCCTAATATTTTTCCTGAAGGTTGAATTCTAAGTTCCCAAGGTGTTCTTTTCTATAGTGATGATTTATTTACTTTCTTTATACATGTCATCTAGCCGCATGGTGGCCACTATATCCCAACTAAAGAAAACTTGTTCGAGTTTCTACTAATGATTCCTATGGTTTTTGATGTTCTGATTCTGTCAACTCATGGTTATCTTGGGCAATAAAATGTTTTAGGAATGTAAGAAAAGACACCAGTGGACAGGCAAATGATTTTTTTATAATTGCATTGTTCATTGGATGATATCCTCTCTTTATTGTTTGATTGGATTTTAAATGTTTCTTTTGATTTTTTTTTGTCTTTAACTAGGAAATTGAAAATACTTTGTATCATGTCCATTTAAAAAACAACCAAAGCTTGAAGATGAAATTAGTATTACACTTCATTAAATGAAATCCTTTTAGCTGTTTTGTGTTAAAATATTTTCACGACTATTAAAAATGTTTAATTTCATGTTGTTATTTTAGCACACGTTGTTTACATACTTAACCAAGTTCATGTGTTAGATAATGAAATATTGTTGCAAATAAAATGACAAGGATTAGACATCATACCTCATATTATTTGTTTTCACAAATTATCTACAACTTGAGCCTTTTAGCATGTAACTTAGTTGACATGAATATTGTGCTTAAGATTTCCCTAAAGGTTGAATACTAAGTTACGTAGGTGTTGTTTTCTATGGTGATGCTTCATTTTCTTTGTTTATACACATCATCTAGCCACATAGTAGGCATTATCTCCCAACTAAAGAAAAATTATTCAAGTTTCTTTCTTTTATGGGGAGAAATGGTTTGACATTTCTGATGTTGAGTTATATGTTGTATATATCTTTTATAGTCTACTTTATTTATATTCTAGTGTTCATGGTCTTTCATATCTTATACTCTGCATTGTATCTTCTTTTATTTTCAGAAAAGAAACTCAATATTGATGGTAAGATGTAACTATTCAAGAAAGAGGAGAACAACAACATTGGAGTGTGAAATGCAAAAAGAGAGAGAGAAGAGAATCTGTCTAGTGATACTCTTAGAGACAATATCCCACATAATACAAGCACATAGAGACTAATTTTCAAGTATTTAGAGTTGGTGAATTCATGTGCAATGCATTGGTAACACAATGATACTGTTTTGAAGTGATGAAACAATATTTCATGTGTAAATTGTAGTCCAACCAATATTAAGTTTGAAACTCATATTTTAATACTTGACATTTCATAAAATATAATTTTTGTGGTTGAAATTATTAATAGCTACACTTGATATTGGTTAGTATTGTAATTAATATATGTAACTTTGCATTTTAATATTAGATGAACATGCACATTGTATGATTTTTTTTAATTTAGTCGCAAAATCATAGTAATTAATTTATGTTGATTAATAATGAACACATAAAATAAATTTGAAACTAGTTAATTAATAGTTTATATTGATTAATGATGAACACAGGTAAAGTTCATATATGACTAAATTAGCCATTTATAATGATTTTTTTTTAACATCATCGATCATTATATTATATTTCAAAAAAGACTGGAGAAGGTTATTCCCCTGAGGTACATAATACGATGCCAAGAAGTATGAGGAGAGTAGGAGTTACAGTTACAAAAACCTCCTTGCTCCTGCCTTCTAGGCTTTGAGGTGAAATTTAAACTGAAATAAACCCTTACAAACTGAAACAAAAGAAAACAACTTTTGCAGAACATTTTCAATCTATATTTATATGACTCATTTGCCTCATTGTCGACTGTTCAGGCTAATCCTCTTCATCTCCAAGAAGGGCGTTCTTCTTTTCCATCATGTATCTCAGTATCTCCATGGACTCCTCAACATGGGTGCATCTGTTTGAAAGTAGTCTGAACTATTCATGTAAAAATGAAATCCTGTGCAGGAACAGATTTATATCAGCCTCGTATTTTTCTTTTATAAGCCTACTTTGATTTTCAATCTTTGCCTCCATGATCATCTGTTGACTATCCATCTTGCTGTCCAAAATTCTTTGCTGGGCTCTTAGCTGTTCGAACTCTTCCTGCGATCTGCGATCTCCAATCTGCAACGGATGCAATCTGCGATGTGGCTTGCGATCTGCAACAGATGCGATCTGCGATCTGCGAAGGATGCGAGCTACGATCTGTGACGGATGCGAGCTGAGATCTATGACTGATGCGATCTATGATGTGGCTTGCCATTTGCGACGAGTGCGATCTGCGACGGATGCGATCTGTGATGGTTGCGATATGCAATTTGCAATCTGTGATGGATGTGAGCTGCAATCTACGATGGATGTGACCATGGCGTGAAATTTAAAAGGCAGATCAGGGGATAGAAAGGATGCAGAAAGGGGTGAGAAAAGGGGCATAGATAGAGTTCAAGATGGAGATTGAAGAGCGTGGGGGGAGAACCAAAAAGAGATAAGGAGAATCAGGAGAGTGATTCAGAAGCACAGAGGAGGGATGGCCGAGAGGAAGAAGGACAGTCGGTCCACTGATGAGTGGTGAGGAAGTGATGATTCCAAAAAACTACCAGATCCCTATGCGGATCTTAGTCACAGGCAGAATGAGGACAATCTTTGACCAAACTATCATATCGAATGAGCTGTGGTGTTGATCGGATCCCAGAGGTCTCTTCATCATGGTATATGCTGAAATTATTCCACGCCATTGCAATTAAGGGAGCCCAATGGTCTAGCACAGGCTTTGTTGGCTTGACTGTTAGAAATTTTATTGAGCGATCGCAAAATATGATAATAGCGCACATCTTTTATGGTGTGTCCTAAGATCTGGCACCGTCTAATAATCTGCTGAAGGAGAGCATTGGGAAGATCCCTGTTCTAGAGCATTGCACCGACGACTATCACCGAGTCTCCCAATATCGTGACTGTGTCTATACCAAGCTTCCCAAGTTGGATAAGACCTTGGTAAAGGGCCAAGGCTTCTGCTATGTTATTGGATGTGTGGCCAAGACCCCACTCATATGAGAGTATTTTATCCCCATTAGCATTAAAAATACCTCCTCCTACCCCTGCTACCTCGGGATTCGATTTTGAGGCCGCATCGAAACATAGATAATTCCTATTGTTGTTTTTAAGCCAACCTGAAAATTCTTCCTCTTTTAGCCTGATCTTCCAGTTAGGAGAAACATTGTTGTTTCTATTGCTAGCAACATTGCCCTTCTGATTGTTGGTGTTTTGGTCCAACAGGTGTCCAATGAAAATGCGTTCTTCTATGCTGAGTTCACTGAAATTTACACTTCTCGGATTCTTAACTGAGATGGTCTCAAGGGCAAGACTCCTTGCCTTGGTACAAAGACTTCTAATAATCAAATCCTTATCCTTAAAAACCTTCCAATTTCATGCCAGCCAGATATTCCATAGCATGTTGTGGGGAAGAATATCCTAGACTCTCTTCACTATGTTATTTTTCCTCTGCTATCATTTATAATGATTATTAATGAAATTTAATGAAATGAATATAAACTACTAAATTAGTCGTTTATATAATGAATATGAAATTACCAAGAAAAGTTAAATGAATATTGTAATTGATAAGTTTGTGACTTCAAATGATGACTATTTTTGGTTTGTATGCGCCTGACCCAGGTTGAGAGGTGAATTAGCCAAGCAAATCCCGGTACTACTAGCCCTTTCGGCAACAGTCCGTAGAGCGTGGACTAAGGTCTCACCCAAAGTAGTATGGGAGGGTGCTAGAACTAGGTTTCCACACCCTGGGGATGTCTCATGGGCTTCTGGAGGTTCATGGTCCAACCTATCGCTACACGCACTTGTTAGTCTTTCGCAACCTGTGCTGCTCTTTCCATGCAGGCCTACTGGGGACGTGACTCGTATAAAACCCAAGTTCCTTACTAATTAACCAATTACATAGCTTGTGTGCATAAGATTTATGGTTATTACAGCATATTCTGCAATGATATTAGTGCACGCAATACATAAACTAATACAAACATAAAGAAGATAATGCACAGAAAATACACAGAAATAAGAATCAACTTCTCCTTTTAAATCTTCAATCTCGCTTACAGACTCGACACCGCCCTGTGCACTCAGCTGCAAACTCTACTAGGCCTCTCCGCACTCAACTGCAGAGCCTCTTCCTAAAACTATGACCCAATACACTTAGAATCCTACTCTAAGCTCAAACCATTCCTTTGCTACTCACTCTATCCTCTCCTCCCCCTTCAACTTAGAGCCTTGCTCTATTTATACAATCCCATGGTCCACATACGATGGGTAGGTTGACATGAATTTACATTACATTACATTACTTTAGGGCAGACAACCCTATGGCTTAACCTCTACTTCGCGCTCCGTGCCCGCAATTCGCGGAGTTTTACAAAAAATTTGACCAAAACTTGGGCTTTGATCCCCAAAACCTACTATGGGGGGTTTCCATGCCCAACAGGCCCTTGACACATTCATCATGAGTTGTCTTGAGTTACTCTACTAGTGTGGCGATCTTGGCATGGAGCCCCTCCAATTGTTCCCGTACTGCCCGGAGGTTCACAACGCACTATTCTACTATTTGTTGGACCTACTGCATGTGATCTTCTATTGCTTCTTTGTGAGGCTCCTCTATCTATCCTAACGCATATAGTCCCTACATGTACACTAGCATGCCCTCAATCTCAACCGTAATGGTGAAGGCCTCATCAATCCAAGGTTGGATGTGTGCTTTGAGAAGGCCCTCTTTCTGTCTTGCAACATCCACCTGCTACTTCAGTGCCCTTGCATTTTGCATCTTTGCCAGCTGTTGGGTGAGGACGAATGTCTACATCATTCTCTTGATACTGTCAGACTTCTGCTACAGTTCATGCACCTCTTTTTCCAAGCATTTTATGTTGGGGTCCTCCTGCAAGGATGTGAGGACGTCGAACTCTTGGCCCAACATTCTAGTGCAGTCCTACACTACCCATCTAATTTCTTGCAATCTTGTCTGAATTGTGCTAACACATTGTTCTTTAACTTCCAGAGTAGTGGAAGGCTGCGCCTTCATCTGTAGCTCAGCAATCTGGGGGCTCAACTTCAACTGCACTTGCTGCACTTGTGTTGTTTCCTCACACGCGCATCAGACTCCACTTTCCAAATAGTGGATCCACATCTTGGTTGGTAGGTCAATAGCGATGGATAATTCTAGAACATGCCGATACGCTTCATCCACTATTTGTGTGATCTGCTGATTTTGTGACACTAGCTGGTCACGTTGTAGGTTGATTTGTTTGATGTTGATCTTCTGCTCACTCAATACTTGGATTGCACGAACTTCCTAGGTGCGTAGCTCTATCGTTATGTCATCCTGCAAGTGACCCAATGTGTCTCGCAGAAGGGAAACAAAATTTAGGCCATGTCCCTTGATCCGGTCCACCACAGCTCTATCCTCCTCACTCTCTGCTATTATTGCTCCTTCCGGTATTAGTATGGTGTTGGCCATTTTTTTGCATTGCAACTGCTCCACTATTGATGTACCTATGGTGCCGTAGGTGGCTACTGTTCCTTCCTATGAGGGCCGCACCTGAAGTTCCTACAGATGCGCCATTAGGGCCCCCAACACATTCTTTTGCTCCATCATAGCTTCCTGGAGCGCTTCCCTAGTGACCTCGTGAACCGTGTCCTTGATGTCATAGAGGTTAGCCTCTGTCAATGTAACTCGTTCGATGTCTAGTTTGGAAGCCTTGGCCTTCTTTCGTGGGCCTGATCATTCCATAACACATGACCATTTCAGCTGTGTATATGTTGTGCTCGGGTCTGTGCCTTCTGTTGTCTCCTCTGCTCCTTCTTTTGTGGAAAAGTTCAAGCCCCCTTCCCTACGTCGCAGTGGCCCCCATTGCTTATGTTGTTACTACCTTTTCGATGGCCTTGGCCTGCTCTGTAGCTACCTTTGCTGTGCTTTTGTTGGGCCAGCAGCTTGGTGGCATCCTTCTACTTTTGTACCGCTATTCTATCCTGCTCCGCCAGATTCAGGGCGAGCCACTTGGGAGGCCATGTTTCAAGTATGGAAAAGATGGCATCATTAATTGTGAAGAAATGAATCTTGGTCGAGTTTGATGCTGGATCCTTATGCACCTTGATATCCACATTGTGCATATGCGCCTTGAAGTCTGCAAAGATCCATAGACTATTGTACACTGTGGGGGATAGGTGCATCCTCCTGTTAATCCACATCTGGATGCTCACTTCCATGAGCACCTAGAAGATCTTAGTATCGTGGATCCACATGGCATCGTTTGTGGTCTAGAGTGATGCATATTTTGCAGCCTCTGGCAAGTCCTACTCAATATGAGGGAACTGACTGTCTTAAGGCAATTCCCTTGTCACCAATAAAGTAGACAAGAGAAACCACGTGTAGTGGAAGGTCTTGCCCTACTCTTGAGCTTCCTTGCAGCTAATTATAAATTCTTCAGAGAGGAACTTGACCCAATTGAATTGGACCCCTCCGCACATTGTTCTGCCAGCGCAACTACCGGCACTAGTACCTCGTCTCCGTGGCATTTTATCATCACCTTCCTCGCCAAGAGTTGGCTATCTATGTGCACCCCTTTATCTTTAATGCTACTGATTTTGCAACCCCGCTTGTTCTTTTCCAATTTGTACTTCTTCTTCATGTCCTCTGTGACGGCCAAATCTCCGCTTTTGCCCGCTATCTCTGCAGGGTTCTTTCTCTTAGAAGGAAGCTGGGAAATCCTATGGATAAGATCCGTTGTGATGGGAATAGGCTCCTCCAGCCATAAGTACCCATCATGCACTAGACAAAACAGTTGCCTCATGACAAAAATTGTGATAGGTGCACAGTGAAAGTGTGCAATTCATAGTAGGTGGAGTAGTCCAGCCTTCTCCACACTACGTAGCCATTTCTGCCACTCTAGCATTGTAAATGACCTCCCTTTTCTTTGTTTCGTGAGGTTCTCAGTCTCTAAATGTGGGAAATTATTGCTATTTGCGAGGTCCTAGCCTTCAAATTTCATTATGGGCACGCAGCCTAGGGCCGAGACCTCAAACAAAATTCCATCTGGGAGGAGTGGGGTTTGGAGTGTGCTCTTACTGGAATCCAAATCCTTGGGTACCTTAGCTTTCCCTTTCTGTGGAGAAACATACTCAGGAAATTTTGTTGTAGCGTGCACCAACTAGATGTCTTCTTCCATTTCTTCATCTACCTCTATCTCATCTACGAGAGCTTGTAGGTCCTCCTCATCATATGTCTCATTGGTGATAGCCTTGCCCTTTTCTACCATGGAAAGTTTACCAAACCGCAGATTTCACAGGGAGATGTGGACTGGTCATGCTGCCTGTTTATCCTTATTGGGCCTCAACATCTGAGGTGATTTTAGAATTTCTGTCACATCCCCAACCTGCACTGTAGGGTTCTACACAGCTTCCTCAGTGGTAGTCTCTATAAAACCCACACCTCTCCTAGTAGTTGTCATCTTGTTCTAACTATCTGTTGTTGTTCGCAAACTTGGGGGCTCAAATAGCGCTTGCCGCTCAACACTCTGTACTCCTCGTGGTAGCTCAAATCTGAAATGAACAAGTGTTGTCTCATGGCTATCCCTTGGAGTTTTATAACGTCTTTTGAAATTGATCTCGACCGTTCCCCCCACTTCTGAGTCATTAATGCATTCTTGGTAGCAGATCATCCAAAATATAGCTCTTAATTCGTTTCTTAATTGTCCACTGCCTGCTCCCTTTTGACTTAAATTGGACATCTCGTCATGAACAATTATGCCAACGTTTACTTCCCAGTCTACCTACGTGGTAGTGCAACCCCCCGTGCATGGGTGCAACCCTTGTGTCATGTTGTTTCTGTATGCACCTTCCTCACCGTGCAGTCCCAAAATAGACTCTTTTAGAGTCTCATGCTCTCTATCAACTATCTGGAGCGTTGAGACAGTGCTCCCTACAGCTAGTCAGGTGATCACACCACCTTTGCGAGACTTCAAATCGCCTTCCCGCATAGCCCAGAAGACTCCTCAATTGTCTACATGACCACTGACATTGTGCGTTCTACCATATGTAGTGCGCTCCCCTAGTTGCTGCATTTGGTGAGGCACATTTGTAGCCATGGCAACATAGTCATAAGTTCATGAAGAAATTCTTCTAATGCAGTGGTACAATCACATGTATCTTGCCTTGTCATCCTTGGTTTATCGGCGCGACATGCCTACGTGATCTTATTTTCTAGCCACTTGATCTCAATGTCCATCAAAATGATTTTCTTCTTCAATTATACCCAGTCTTCTTTGAGTTCACAAAGTCTAAGGTTCCCTCATTGAATGGCTTCCCGAATCCTTATATGGTTGTCCTCGTGTAGCTGTGTGATTTCTTCATCCTTGTCTTTGCGCACTGCCAAAAATGTGGGAGCTATTATGTGTAGATTCCTTTTTGTATTCCCTTTAGAAATTTCAGTTCCTACTCTATTTCACACATTTGGAATCATCCCCACACTCAGGTTTTTGCACATGATCCTATAGGCCCATCAAACCACTGCCACGTGCAGGTCCTAATCAGTTCATCTCACCTGGTGAGCCTTGTTCAGTACTCCACACACCCTATCGAATGCCTCGTCATGGAGAATTGGTAGTGCGCATCACCTATCCTGCTACCGTGGTTTGTTTCAATTCTCTAGGATGGGGTTGGTGTGCACTTGTGCGGATTGTATAGCATATGTTTGTACCCATCGAGAAAGATGGGCACGCAAGTTGTTTCGCCCCTGCTGATTGGCTTTCGTTCGAAGCTGGGTTTTTCCAAAACGTAGGCACATCATCCTTCTGCATCCGTGTCAGTCCTCGAAAGTTCCTTGATGCGCACCCCACCATCGTGCGGGTGTTGCGCGCAATGGCTACTTCAGAGCATCAAACCATTTCTATTTTGGAACCACGCTTTCAAATTTTCTAAGGAATTCTCCATTGCTGATAGTCCATCATATGTTTACAACTCCCTTGCCTCTGTTTTTACGCAACGCAATGACCTGATCATCATTTTGCAGATCAATGTTGTTACTTCATGCAGCCGATTCTACCATCACTCTATCTCTTCGTTTGAATCCTAAGTGCATGAGCTTTCGTGCTCCCACGAAATCCTTCCATCTACAGTCAGATTCACCCAATCCTCTCCTTGTGCAGTTATCTTGTAGATATAGTAGAGATCATCATCATTATCGTCGTTGTGGACTAATTTAGTGTATCGCGCTCCTTCGGCTGGGTCCAGTGGTACTACTACGTGTAGTGGCTTTTTCTAAAATATCATTTTGTGCTTCTTTAGATTTATGACTCCGTTCATATCAGTAGCCCAATCTATTCCTAGTAGCATGGGATAGGGATTGTTGTCATTGACAATCTTTATCACTTCAAAATCTGCCTGTGTGCTCGTGCCTTCAATATCGACTATCACCCCTTGCAATCTTCCCATGGGAAAAATCTTCAGTTTGTTCGCCATTCATAACTGAATAGGGGACCATTTTAACAGAGGTATGTCCATGCATTCCCATGTTTTCTTTGGTAGTACATTCACGTCCAAACCCAGATCCAGGATTACCTGATCTGTTTTGTACTCTCCTATTTGTACAGTTAACCTCATCTCCCTTCTTTTGCACAATGCATGCTTTCCAAGTTTCCATACCACACACGGTTCTCCTCACCTTGCACACCTAGTGATAAGTTCTTGCAGTCCTTTGACTGCCTCGCTATCATGCAACAGTTTCATGCATGTCTTGAAAAAGATAGTGAGCATTGAAGGATCCATCCCTAGTTCTAGTTGATCCTTACTACCTGAAGTGGAGGCCTCTGTGAAGCTCTTCTTAGCTTCCATGAATGTCTCGTTTGCGCGTTCTAAGTCAAACTCAGGTTCCTTTATAGGAGCCTTGCGAACCCATGCGCTGTCTTCTAGTTGGTTCCCTTTATCATCTCCCTTGCGCATATCGCTCCTGAGCATCATGTTTACATTTCGGTCTTCTTCGCGCAGTTCAGATCTCATCATTTGTAAATTCTGGGTTGAAGGGGGATGGAGTACCCCCTTTTCGCACATCTTTGCTATTAGTGAAGGGAAATCTTCTCCCTCATGATCAAACTGATTACAGTACTAAGATGATATCCTAGTTGGGTTCGTACAATCGCAGACATATTGCCCTGGCCCTCCGCAGTCGTTACAAATTATTTGGCTGCAACCCCTTCCTGGTCAAATTACACCTCGACCCCAACTGCACCCCTATAACCCAGCACATGCCATCTTTGCATTTAGTTCAAGGGCTAACGTTTCGGCCTGGACCCTATAGGCAGGAGTTCAGTCCATCATTATTTTGTAGCTTCGGCAGGTGCGCTTTTCATGTCCTACCAACCTATAGAAAGTACAAAACAATTTTTGGAATTTGTTTGCGTATACTTCTACAGCAGATGACAATTATCTGTGGCATGCTTTCCTCCTATCTGGCAGATCGCACACCATAATGCAGAATTCATGCTCATCCCTGCTTATGCCTCTGGTCTTAATGGCATTGTTCGCCCTGCCAAGTAGTTCGCAAACACTGGTTAGTGGTCCTTGTCGTCCCCTTGGCCTTTGCATTTTATACACCATACTTGCTTGTGCACTTCCAGCCGAGTTGTCTTGTCCTGTTACAAACTTTGCATCTCCAGACACAGATTCTGTAGTTGCACGTGGATTTGTTGGACTCCCAACCCAGGGTCTTTGTAGGGGTCTCATGCAATCTCATTACCATCTCCAACACTTTAGCCTTGGTGGAAAATTTTTGTTGTGACATCATCCTCCTTAAGTGTAGCTTAAGTGAGGCCACAAACCATGTGTGATGTTGTGCATCTGTTAATGTCATATTGGCTTCGCGGATCGTACTCTTCATCCTTTGGTCCATATCCCAGGGGGTATCGCCCAGGAGCATTGTGATCCCCTTAAACCCGATGATTGATTGTGTCTCTAATTTTGGCCTGCTAAATTCCCTGTTCAACATGGTCTAGATCTCTGTAATTATTGCATTCGGGTGGCCATTAGAATGCTTTATATACCATGTTAATGCGTGATCCTGCGGTGCACTCACTAGTGTAGCCTTTTTAATATTATTATCCATGACACCCTATGCTTCCCATACTACTCTTGCCATGAACTAGAATTGGTCTAGATCTTCATTTCCTACTCCACTGAGCACTAGCAATTTGATCACACTCGCCATACTGAACTGCGGTGGGGGCGGAGGTGGAGTGGGTGGAAATGGAGGTGAGGGGGGTGAAATGGGTGGCAGTGTTAGTGGGGGTGGTAAATGTGGAATTATTTGTCTAATCAAACTAACTGCGCTTCTCAGAGAAACCTTCGCGAGCTCCTCCTCGCTTTCCCACGAGGGTGAAATTAAGGGAATGTTTTCCAACTCCCCACTACTTCCGCTTATGTAGATTTTCCCATTCGTGGTCCCTTCAGAAAATGTTACTCTTCCTCACTATAGCGGATGGTCGTGTCTACAGCAAACTCAATGATGAATCCTCCTATTATTCGGTCAAGCGAGTGGTCCATAACTCACGCTATCTTATCTTCTGATGCTTCTAGCCTGCGCATTAGTTCAGGAGTCCTCACTATTGGTTTTTCGAGTGTACACCTTCCCTAACTATCTGCTGACTTCACGATCCACCGATACTATTGAGATGGAAAAGATGTAAGGAAAATTTGTGGATTTCCATATACAAGTAGTGATCCAGCCACTGTTCCTTAGATACTGACGGATTTCTATTGTCCTGTGCTGCGAACTAGTGAATCTTCTTGTCCAACCACTCTTCAATTTCTTTATTTATTGAATTCCAATTGCACGACATCATACATCTTTATGTAGATCTTAGTCCCAGCAACGGTACCGTTTTTTGGCTTGTATGGACCTGACCTAGGTTCAAATGTGAATTAGCCAAGCAAATCCTGGTACTGCTAGCCCTTTTGGCAACAGTTTGCAAAGCGCAGACTGAGGTCTCACTCGAAGTAGTATGGGAGGGTGCTAGAACCAGGTTTCCACACCCTGGGGATGTCTGATGGGCTTCTGGAGGTTCGCAGTCCGACACATTGCTACACGTGCTTGTTAGTCCTTCGCAACTTGTGTTGTTGTTTCCACTTAGCTCTACTCAAGGCGCGACCTGTATAACACCCAAGTTCCTTGCTAATGAACCGATTACTTAGCTTGTGTGTGTAAGATTTATGGTTATTACAGGATATTCAGCAATCATATCGGTGCGCATGATACATAAACTAATACAAACATAAGGAAGGTAATGCACAACAAATACACAAAAATAAGAATCAACTTCTCTTTATTAATCTTCAATCTCACTTATAGACTCAACAATGCCCTGCGCACTCAGTTGTAGGGATCCACGCACTCAGTTATGGGCTCTACTAGGCCTCTGCGTACTCAACTCTAGAGCCTCTTCCTACTACTACGACTCAATACACTTAGAATCCTACTCTAAGCTCGAACCATTCCTTCGCTACTCGCTCTATTTATACAATCCCATGGTCCTTGGACCATTGGTAGGCCAACATGACTTTACATTACATTACATTACTTTAGGACGGACATCCCTATGACTTAACCTCTACTCTGGGAGGAGTGGGGTTTGGAGTGCGCGCTTAGCGGCATCCAAATCATTGGGTACCTTAGCTTTCCCTTTCTATGGAGGAACGTACTTGGGCAATTTTTCTATAGTGCGCATTGGCTAGATGTCTTCTTCCATTTCTTCATCTACCTCTATCTCATCTACAAGAGCGTGTAGGTCCTCCTCCTCATCATCTGTCTAAATGGTGACAACCTTGCCCTTTTCTTCAATGGAAAGTTTACCAAACCATGGATTTCGTGGGGACATGCCGACTGGTCATGCTGCCTGTTTATCCTTCTTGGGCCTCAGTGTCTGAGGTGATTTCATAATTTCCGGTGCATCCCCAACCTGCACCATAGGGTTCTATGTGGTTTCCTCAGAGGTAGTCTCTGCAAAACCCACAACTCTCCTGGTAGTTGTCATGTTCTAACTGTCTGTGGTTGTTCGTGAACTTGGGGGCTCAAATATCACTTGGAACTCAACACTCTATGCTCTTCAAAGTAGCTCAAATCTCAAATGAAAAAGTGTTGTCTCATGGCTATCCCTTGGAGTTTTATAGCATCTTTTGAATTTGAACTCGATTCTTGCCCCCACTTTTGAGTCATTAATGCATTCTTGGCAGCAAATTGTCCCAAATCTAGCTCTTAATTCGCTTCTTAATTGTCCATCACCCGCTCCCTTTTGCCTTAAATTGGACATCTCATGATGAACAGTGACGCCAACGATTAATTCCTAGTCTACCTACACAACAACGTAGCCCCCCGTGCGCGGGTGCGACCCTTGTGTCATTATGTTTCTGTGCACACCCCCCTCACTACACAGCCCCAAAACAGACTCTCTTAGAGTTCTGCGCTCTCTTTAAACTGTCTGGAGTGCTGAGACTGTGCTCCCTATGGCTAATTAGGTGTTCGCACCACCTGTACGAGACTTCAAATCGCCTTCCAGAATAGCCCGAAACAATCCTCAATTGTTTGCACAACCACCAGCATTGTGCGTTCTACCATATGTAGTGTGCGCCCGTGGTTACTGCATTTGGTGAGGTGCATTTATAGACATCGCAACAGAGTCATAAATTCATGGTGACATTCTTCTAATGAAATGGTACAATCACCCGTATCTTGCCTTGTCATCCTTGGTTTATCTGCGAGACATGCCTATGTGATCTTGTTTTCCAGCCTTTTGATCTCAGTGTCCATCAAAATGCTTTTCTTCTTCAATTGTATCTAGTCTTCTTCGAGTTCACGAAGTCTACGGTTCCCTCATCAAATGGCTTCCCGATTTCTTATAAGGTCATCCTCGCATAGTTGTGTGATTCCTTCGTCCTGGTCTTTGCGCGCTGCCATAAATGTGAGAGCTATTACGGGTGGATTTCTTTTTGTATTCCCTTCAAAAATTTCAGTTCCTAATATTTTTTGCACCTTTGGAATCATCTCTGCGCTCAGGTTTTCACACATGGTCCTATAGGCCCATCGAACAACTAGCAAGCGTAGGTCCCAATCTGTTCGTCTTGCCTGGTGAACCTTTTTCAGTACTCCGAACACCCTATCAAATGCCGTGTTGTGGAGACTTGGTCGCACACATCACTTGTCCTACTGCTGTGGTTTGTTCTGATTCTCTAGGCTAGGGTTAGTGTACGCTTGTGCGAACTATATATCATATGTTTGTACCCATCAGAAAAGGTGGGCATGCAAGTTGTTATGCCCCTATTAATTGGCTTTCATTCGAAGGTGGGGTTTTCCAAAATGTAGGCGCATCATCCTTCTGCATCTACGTCAGTCCTCAAAAGTTTCTTGATGTGTACCCCACCATCGTGCAGTTGTTGCACACAACACCCACTTCAGAGCATCAAACTGCTGCTATTTTGGAACTATGCTTTCAAATTTGCTGAGGAATTAATCCGCTGCTGATAGTCCATCATATGTTGGTAGCTCCCTTGCCTCTGTTATTGCACAACGCAATGAACTGATCATCATCTTGCAGACCAATGTTGTTACTTCATGTAGCCAATTTTTCCATCGCTCTATCTCTTCGTTTGAATCCTAAGTGTAGGAGCTTTCGTGCTCCCACAAAATCCTTCCATCTACAGTTAGATTCACCCAATCCTCTCCTTGTGCAGTTATCTTATAGATACAATAGACATCGTCATCACTATTGTCGTTGTGGACCCATTTAGTGTATCGCGCTCCTTCGGTTGGGTCCAAGAGTACTACTACGCGTAGTGAATTTTTCTCAAAGATCATTTTCTGCTTCTTCAAATTTATGACTCCGTTAATATCGGTAGCCTAGTCTATTCCTAGTAGCATAGGATAGGGATTGTTTTCATCGACAATCTCTATCACTTAAAAATCCGCCTGCGTGCTTGTGCTTTCAATATCGACTATCACCCCTTGCAATATTCCCATGGGAAAAATATTTTGTTGGTTCACCATTCATAACTGAATAGGGGACCATTGTAACACAGGTCTGTCCATGCATTCCCATGTTTGATTTGGTATTATATTCACGTTCGAACCCAGATCCATGATTACCTGATCCATTTCGTACTCTCCTATTTGCGCAGTCAACCTCATCTCCCTTCCTGTGCACAATGCATGCTTTCCAAGTTTCCAAACCACGCATGGTTCTCGTGACATTATGCACCTAGTGATAAGTTCTTATAGTCCTTTGACTGTCTCGCTATCCCGCAACAATTTCATGCATGTCTCTAGAAAGATAGTGAGCATTAAAGGATCCATCCCTGGTTCTAGTTGATACTTACTACCTGAAGTGGAGGCCTCCACGAAGCTCTTCTTAGCTTCCATGAATGTCTCCTTCATGCGTTCTAAGTCAAACTCGGGCTCCTTTGTAGGAGCCTTGCAAACCCATGCATTGACTTTTGGCTGCTTCCCTTTATCATCTCCCATGCCCATACCACTCATGAGCATCATGTTTACATTTGGGTCTTCTTCGCACAGTTCGGATTTCATCATTTGTATATTCTATGTTGGAGGGGGCTGGAGTACCCCCTCTTCGCGCATCTTTGCTATCAACAAATTGGAATCTTCTCCCTCACGATCAAACTGATTACAGTACCAACATGATATCCTAGTCAGGTTCATACAATTGTAGGCATAATGCCCTGGCCCTCTGAAATTGTAACAAATTATCTGGTCACGACCTCTTCCTGGTCCAATTCCACCTCGACCCTGACCGCGCCCCTAAAACCCAACACCTACCATCCCTGCATTTTGGTCAAGGGCTTGTGATTCAACCTGCACCCTATAGGCAGGAGTCTGATCCATCATTATTTCATAGCTTTGGCAAGTGCGTTTGTCATGGCCTACCAACCTATAGAAAGTAAAAACCAATTGTTGGGACGTTTGCGTATACTTCTGCAGCTGATGACAATTAGCTGTGGCATGTTTTCCTCCTATTTGGAAGATCACGCACCATAATGTAGATGTTGTGCTTGTCCCTACCTGTGCCTTCAGTCTTAACGGCATTGGTCCCCCCCTGCTAAGTAGTTTGTAACACTCGATAGTGGTCCTTATTGTGCCCTTAGCCTTTGCATTTTATGCACCATACTTCCTCGCACACCTCCAACCCAGTTGTCCTATCCTGTTACAAACTTTGCATCTCCAGACATAGATTCTATAGTTGCACACTGATTTATTAGACTCCCAACCCAAGGTCTAGTATAGGGGTCTCATGTAATCTTATTTCCATCTCCAACACTTCAGCGTGGGTGGAAATTTTTTGTTGTGACAGCGTCCCCTTTAAGTGTAGCGTAAGTGAGGCCACAAACCATGTGCGATGTTGTGCATCTGTTAACATCATATTGGCTTCGCAGATCATACTCTTCAGCCTTTGGTCTAGATCCCAGTTGGTCTTGCCCGAGATCATCAAAATCTTCTTAAACCCAATGATTGATTGTGTCTCTGATTTTGGTCTGCTAAATTCCCTATTAAACGCGGTCTGGATCTCTGTAATTCATGCGTTCAGGTGGTCATTAGAATGCTTGATATACCATGTTAATGCGCGATCCTGCAACGCACGCACTAACGTAGCCTTTTTAATATTATCATCCTTGACGCCCTATGATTCCCATACTGCTCTTACCACAAACTAGAATCGGTCCAGATCTTCATTTCCTTCTCTTCTAAACACTGGTAGTTTTATCGCACTCGCCATACTGAACTGCGGTGGGGGCGGAGGTGGAGTGGGTGGAGATGGAGGTGAAGGGGGTGAAATGGGTGGCGGTGTCAGTGGGGGTGGTAAATGTGGAATTCTTTGTGTTATCAAATTGACCACACTTCTCAGAGAAACTTTCACGAGCTCCTCCTCACTTTCCCTCGAGGGTGAAATTTAGGGACTATTTTCCAACTCCCCACTACTTCTGCTTCTGTAGATCTTCCTACTCGCGGTCCCTTGAGAAAATGTTTCTGTACCTCAATGTAGCTGATGGTTGTTCCTACCGCGAACTTGATGATGAATCCTCCTATTATTTAATCGAGCCAGTGGTCCACAACTCACGCTATCTTATCTTCTGATGCTTCTAGCTTGCACATTAGTTCCAGAGTCCACACTATTGGTTTGTCGAGCCTATGCCTTCCCTCACTGTCTGCTAACTTCGCGATCCACTGATACAGCTAAGATGGAAAAGATGCAAAGAAAATTTCGTGGATTTCCGTATACAAGTAGTGCTCTAGCCATTGTTCCTTAGGTACTCAAGGATTTATGTTCTCCTGTGCCGCAAACTCAAGAATCTTCTTGTCCAACCACTCTTCAATTTCTTTCTTTGTTGAATTCCAGTGGCACGACATCAAGCATCCTTTATGCAGATCCCGGTCCTGGCAACAAAACTATCTGTTGGCTTGTATGAGCCTGAACCAAGTTCAGAGGTGAATTAGCCAAGCAAATCTCGTTCTACTAGCCCTTTTGGAAACAGTTCGCGGAGTGCAGACTGAGGTCTCACTCGATGTAGTATGGGAGGTTGCTAGAACTAGGTTTCCACACACTGGCGATGTCTGATGGGCTTTTGGAGATTTGCAGTCCGTCATATTGCTACGCACACTTGTTAGTCCTTCAAAAATTGTGTTGTTGTTTCCGCACAACCCTACTTAGGGCACGACTTGTATAACACCCAAGTTCCTCACTAATGAACTGATTACTTAGCTTGTGTGTGTAAGATATATGGTTATTACAGGATATTAGACAATCATATTAGTGCACGCGATACATAAACTAATACAAACATAAAGAAGATAGTGCACAACGAATACACAAAAATAAGAATCAACTTCTCTTTCTTAATCTTCAATCTCGCTTATAGACTTAACACTGCCCTGCGCTCTCAGCTCCAGGGGTCTGCGCACTCAGTTGTGGACTCTACTAGGCCTCTGTGCACTCAACTGCAGAGCCTCTTCGTACTACTACGACCCAATACACTTAGAATCCTACTCTAAGCTTGAACCTTTCCTTTGCTACTCACTCTATCCTCTCCTCCCCTTTCAACTTAGAGCCTTACTCTATTTATATAATCCCATGGTCTATGGACTATTGGTAGGTCGACATGACTTTACATTACATTACATTACTTTAGGGCAGACATCCCTATGACTTAACCTCTACTTCACGGTCCGTGCCCACAATTCGCGGAGTTTTACAAAACTTTTGACCAAACTCGGGCTTTGAGCCCCAAAACTTGTTGTGGGGGGATTCCATGCCCAACAACTACATTTCTCATATATATATATATGACTAGTAGTAGCTAATTTAAAATATCCAATAATATGACTGAAATTGAGTCATATTTCTTTGGTTATTAATTGCTTTCAAGTGATGATTAAATTTTTCATATCTATGTCTATTAGTAGCTAATTTATAATATCTTATAACAAGACCAACAATTTGGTCATATTTGTTTGATCATTAATTAATTTTCTAGGGTGTTCATATAGTAATATATTTTGTTGTATATTTGGTAATTAATTGTAACAATTAATGACTAAATCAATGGCTAAATTAATGACCAAATGGATGACTAAATATACTACTTGATGATAAAATTGAGACAACCAATTAATGACTAAGCTAAAAACAGATAAAAGTTGGTCGCATTATAAGATACTATAAATTAGCTACTACAACTAGCTACTGCTGGTCACCGACTGAAAAATCGTGATTTATATACAAATTTTAATCATTTTTTTCGTAACTAATTAGCCATTTTGTACTAGTGGAGTGAAGGAGAGTCATAATGGCATAAAGCCAACTCGAGCATGCAAGGATGGGATTTTAGAATGCAAAGTTGTGTAGTGGGAGGACAGGTAAAGTGATGTAGTTGGGAGTAAGGTGATATGGCTGGGGGGTTTTATTTTCCCTCCCACATGAACTATAATACCAAGAGGGAATATGTAGGGTCAGGTTGGGGAGAAGTCAAAGAAGTGGAAAATTTAGTGGAAATAATAATTGCAAGGGAAATGAAGAGATGAGTACCTCATGGTCACAAGTTTGTCAGTTGGTGGGAGTAAGGGATCTGCGTGCCAAAGTGGAGAGTTCAAATGAAATGATGGATAGAGGAGGCGCATTTATAAAAGAAATGTGCATGTGTGAGGAGAGCGGTTTCACCTGGAGGGTGCTTGTGTAGTGGGTTGCATGTGACGAGTACCAAGTGGTGGTTTCTAATAGAGGTTGCACAGGAAGAAAGGTCCCATGTGACCTATTTATGTGAGGTCATAGACGGGGATATGAAGGGGGCTAGGTTGCATGTGACTAGCTCAAAGGTAAGCTTGCAAGGAGAGAGTGTGTTGGGTTACATTTCATGCCTAAATCGAAATCACAAGTCTCAAACTAGAAGGGGTCTCAAGATTGTTGATTTCCTTCAGTGTGATCATGTGACTATGCAACCTGAAGATAACTTAACGTTTAGAGTGACAGTTTCTTGTGATTTAGAGGAGGGATAAGTCACAAATTTCAACAACAAAACTTAACCTAAGGTCTCGTAGTACAACTAGTGACTTATAAGAAAACTTATTATTTTTGCCCTGAAAGCTAAAATTTCTTCAAGTCCCAGAAGAACCCGGTGATGCAAGTGAGCATGAAATGTCATTGTATGCCATAGACAACGGACGAGAGTCCACCATGGGAGGTTCTCCAAAATTTTGGAAAGGGAAAAATTTTCGAATGGTTGTAGAGGCTACAACACACTCCTATGGACATGTTTCCAAAGCTTGCTTAATGCATATTGATCTCTCCCTTATTGTCAAGTTTGGCATTCAAAGGCAACATTCCATTACTGCAACAAATGCGTAATTTTTTTTTTTTTTAAGTGAATAGGTTTTAGCTTTAAGAATTTTATTGTTTTTTATTGCGAACCTCTTTGAATTGCTTGTTATCTCATAGCAAATTTCAAATGAATTATTTAGGTTTGTGTTTTGCTTACTAAATTTTATTTTGAGATTTGTGAACCTGATCAAATAGATTCCACAGAAACGACAAACTTCGAATTTAATCAATTTTAAACACCAAATCCTATAACTTAAAATACAACTATTAAATTTCTTATACTAATGATATCGATATTTATAATCTATTTAAAAATGTATTTATTTATATTTTAAATTCAAATAAAAATATAAAAAAATCCAAAAATACACTAACTTATTATTTTCTTAATATTAAGCATGTTACATGTTGTCATACATATTACCTCAAAAATTCGACTCAAGATGATGTTTACTTCCCTAGGAAGTTTACATTTGTTTATTTTTGTCATTTAGGGGAACTATTCACTCGCTCCAATAATAAATATTGGGCTTTATTTTTACTTGTGGTCTTGTATGAGGGGAAGTAGATATAGATTGTGAATATACCACTTTGAGTATAGTATATCTATATAAAATTTTTATAAATAATTATTTCTATTTTTTTTTTATATTTTAAAATTAATTATTTATAGAATTAAACAATTAGAAATATGTATTTTTCTATATTCTTAAACTTATTTATAAATTAAAATAATTAAAAATATCATACATTTATCATAAATTTATTAAACATTATATAATTCTATTAAAAAAAACCACAAAACATATATTTTTATTAAAAATAACAATTGAAAATTATAAATGTTAATATAATTTTTAAGCATAAAACATAATTTCATTATTAATTAATAATAAAATCCTGAATCTCTTTTTGGAGATTTGGCTTTTTGAGTGGGATCTTATTAATTAATAATGAAAACCTAAATCTCTTTTTGGAGATTTAGCTTTTCAAGGATTTGTTTTTCTTTAGGGATTATCTTCTTCTATTTATCTTATATATTTATAAATAAAATATTTAGCAACTACAAACTTACTCATTTCTACCATATTTTAATATGAAATTTTCCTATTTCTAATAATGGCAATTTTGTTAGTATTTAATTTACTATTTACTATATTTATAATATAAAAATTTTAGCCTTTTAATTTTATAAACATTAATTTTTTTATCAATAAAAATCTTTACCAAATCAGGCATGTAATTTTTTAATATAAATATATATGTTTTTTAATTTTTTAAGTATGAAATTTTATATTAATAAATATCTTTACCAATTTCTATCATCATTTTAATTTCTTTTTAAATATAATTCACAGTTTACTATTACTTTTACAATTACCTTACAATAAAATAAAATAATAAATTTTAATACAATTTTTTATTTTTTAAATATTGAATTTTAAAATTAGTATCATTGATTTTTTCAATATATAATTTACAGTTTACTGTTATTACTTTACAATAAAATAAAATAATAAATTCTAATATATATATTCTTTTTTAAATATAAAATTTTAAAATTAGTATCATTGAATTTTTTATATATAATTTGCAGTTTACTATTACTTTACGATGAAATAAAATAATAAATTTTAATATATATATATATTATAAATATAATTTTTTATTTTTTAAATATTAAATTTTAAAATTAGTATCATTGACTTTTTCAATATATAATTTACAGTTTACTATTACTTTACAATGAAATAAAATAATAAATTTTAATACATATAAGGCTTTCCGTATTACGAGAAAATATTGAAGGCGTTTTCACAATGGATTTTGGAAAAATTATGTGGACATGCTACCTTCTTCTATTGGTGGCTCTGCAGACCTATACAACCTACACAGAAGCAGCCCCTCCAAATGCACGAATCACATCTGTCCCTGGCTACAACGGTAGCCTTCCTTCAGATCATTATGCAGGGTAGGATAATCTTCATCTATATTTATTTTGATTGTCAGCTAGTTTGAAGTACATTGAAGTTAAAATTCCGTGACGGATTTGCCTCCGAACATGTTCTCAACCGTGACCACGAAATTTCTGTACAATTATTGTAGTGTGTTTACAATGATGTTATTTATTTATTTATATTTGTTCTGTTTAGATATATAAAGATAGATGAGACTAGTGGAAAGTACCTCTATTACTATTTTGTTACATCAGAAAGAAATGCAACGACAGATCCTGTTGTTCTTTCGCTGAACGGCGGTCCTGGTGCCTCAAGTTTTGATGGCTTCATATACGAACATGGTTAGTTAAGATTCAACTCTCGAGTTTTGCTGGTTTCATATACCAGGAACATGCCACTAACATAAAGATCAGAAATATCATATAATAACTACATGGTTATACATTTTTTTCTTTTCCCACCCAAATGGTTCATAGATTACCCAAATGATTCATAGATCACCCAAATGATTCAGAATGCCTCATTAACAGTAATATCCTGTACGTGCAGGTCCTTTTAACTTTGAAGACGGAGAGAATGGAAGTTTGCCGAGACTAAAACTGAATCGATACTCTTGGTCAAAGGTATTTTCAGTGATGTTTTTATATGGATGAAGTTATTATCTGTACAGCTTCTTTTTCTAGTGACTTTTTCTTTCTAGTTGATTCATTCATTTAAAAAAAATTGATCTATGTCCACGGGTCGAGAAGGTAAGTCGCATGAGGTTACCTCGATCGTAGATAGCTTTGATAATGAAGAGTTAAGTTCCCAGAAGTTTATGGCTCAACTCTAGCAGGTCAGATTAAAAAAAAAAAAAATAGTAAAAACACAAAGTTTAATGATCAAAGAGGAGAATATTGTTGGAAGAATTATTACACTTTTATGGAATCTTAGTCACTGGTTTGGAAAGTTTACCAACACCTGGGGGTTTTGGTGTAACAGCTAACTTCCACATGGTATCAGACCCTTGACCGAGGTTGATTTCCTTTAAGGGGGTGTTGGAAGAATCACCCCACCTCTATGGAATCAGTGATTTCCACCCTTGGGATCCTAGTTGCTGGTTTGGAAAGTTTACTAAAACCTATGGGTTTTGGTGTAATGAAAACCTCTTCATGGTATCAGAGCCTGGACCCAGGTTTGATTCAGCCTAGTTGCTTTTGAGGGTGTTTGATTCAGCCTAGTTGCTTTTGAGGGGGGTGAAGAATCACCGCACCCCTAATGGAATCAGTAATTTCCACCCTGTGATCCTAGTCACTGGTTTGGAAAGTTTACCAACACCGGCTAGTTTTGGTGTAAAACCTCTACAAATATTGACCCAAACCACTCTTTGAGTGCTAGGTAGGATTCAACACCAAGTGTCGTAGAACTTAACTTATGGAACAAGGAAATGGCTAAATTTTCTGGTCAATCGAATTACAAATCAAATTCTAACGATTACATTATTCTTTTATAAACCCAGGTATCAAATATTATCTATCTGGATTCGCCATGTGGAGTTGGTTATTCATATTCTGAAAACGCCAGTGATTATATTACTTGTGATGCGCAGACAGCTTCACATACGCATCATTTTCTTTTGAAGGTCTTCATATTTTCCTTGAAAATCAATTATATTGCTATTTTCAGATTCACCGGTATTCGAGTTTTTTGATTGAAGTATATTTCGTAATTCTGCAGACACCATGTACTTTAGTAGAAATGTAGATATCTTAGTGCTAGTTCTACTGTGGAAAGAAAGCTCATTTCATTTCATTTATGTTCAAGCAGTGGTTTCAAGAATATCAAGAGTTCATTCCAAATCAGTTCTACCTTACGGGAGAATCATATGCAGGAATCTATGTTCCAACTCTAGCGTCAGAAGTGGTTAAGGGTACGGCAATATGGTTTTGTTTCAAAAGACATTAGATACAGGTTTATAATATACGAAACCTTCACTCACCTTTTGTGCCTTCTATGATTTTGTTAATCTACAGGAATTCAAGCTGGGATAAAACCGGTTTTGAATTTTAAGGTAAATTGGTTTGGATTATTTACCATTGAAATTGCAAACAATCTTTTAGTCTATATATGTTCTATAAAAGTTAGGCTAATTTGTTTTTACTGGATGCTGAGTTTTCAGGGTTATGCAATAGGAAATGGGATCGTTCATGAACCAAGATTTGATAACAATACGCGTGTACCTTTTTTTCGTGGAATGGGGCTTATATCAGGAGATCAATATCAAGTAATTTCTCTGCTAATTTTTTTATTTTCTTTTACAAGTAACATTTTATTTTATTTTTGTGTTTTATTAAATCATTTTAAAATTAATACTTAATGTTTAAACATTAATACTTAATTTTATATTTTTATAAATTGTTTTGAGTAACATTGTGTAAATTAGTGAATATTTTTTATTTCATACTTAGTGCAAGTTGTCTCTACCAATATCGAATATCTAATTGCATCAACCACAATAATTCAAAAAAATAAGAAGACCATTTTTATTGGTTATCTTTTCAAAGAAATTGGATTTCGGAAATTGCCATTCACACAAATTGCTTAGTTTAATTAATGGAGGGTTAGATTCTAAAGAAATTTAATAAACAAGTAATAAAGCACTCAGAAAATAAATAGTAGAAATATGTCAAAACTACACATAGTGGAAAAGGCATGAGAGGCTTTCCTGTAGTCTAACATTCTCATGAATTTCCTTATATTAAATAATGTTTATGATAAATATAAATATATGAGCAAGTTGTCTCAAGATAGTAATATTTATGATACATATAAATACATGAGCAAGTTGTCTCAAGATAATGCGTCTATATTGAATAAACTTGGTTTAGATACATTCTCAACAAAACACTAATCTACCAGAACTAGTTGGAGAGAATCTCTCATCCTAACTAAACTCCCTTGTTTCAGGAACTAACTCCTAATTCTCAATATTTGATTTATTTAATTCTAATTTTGGATTTATAATTGTTTTATTATGAGAGTGAGCCTAGCATTCCAACCCTCAATGATAAATCCAAAATAAGAACAAGGAACTCTCTTCCAAGTTCTCAAGTTGATCCTCAAAAAACATTTGTGTGAAAAAACCGCCAAAGCTAGATGATGAAGAAACTGCAATATGAAGAGACCATGAGTGAGTTGCATGTCTCATTCATCTCTGAATGTCGTTTGACAACTCCATTACGTGCTAAGCTCCAAAAGGATCCAACTGTCCTTTGCTTGAAATGAGCATTGTGTGTCCACTCAAAAAATTTGATGAACGCCCACTCACATATTTGTTTGTCCACTCACAAAAGTTGATGAATGCCCATTGGTGAATCTGCTAATAATGATCGCCCACTTACGGATGATTGTTGATTTTACTGTGTTTGAAAATTGCACACTAGTGACTTTGTTGTCGATTGCTTACTAGCGAATTTGTTGATGCTCACTTGCTCATGAAAATGCCCACTCTCTGCTTTGCTGATGTTGTCGAGTCTTTCACTCTCACAACCACTGTCAATTTCATTGACATTTTCCCCTCTTTATCGGCTAAAAGGAGAGACAATTATTTTCACTTGATTTTTGAACTCCCCCCCTTCAGGTGTAGGAGAGTTTCAGTGGTGTACTCCCGTGTTCAACTGCATGAGAGTACCATCTTCATTTTTACTGTTGGTTGTAATATCTGTGAGCCAATGCTATTGTAAAACTTATACAATCTTCTGACCGTGGATGACAATTCTGAGGGATCAATCTATGAATAATTTATCTTCAATCTTGTTGATTGTTGTTGTTTGCTGCATTCTGCTCATGAATGATTTGACTTGCCACAATGGTGACAAGGATGGAGATCAAAACACACATCTTCGAGATGATCAGTTCTTTAACAATGAAGGCATTTTGGTTTGACTGCAACTTCATTGTGCGTGCATGTCTGTTTGTTTGCAACTTCAGTTTGTGTGTATTTGTGTTTGTCTTCAACTTTCTCAGAACTAGCCGTTGTGATTTGTGTAAGAAACTCGACACTGTCAAATTGAATGGGCCTTGAATAATCTAGGATATGCAAGTTGGCATCATCTTTGACATATCCTAAGCCTCATCGATTTCTGTTAATTTGGATTTATTCTCATGGCTTCATGATTGGTTTGGAAGAAAGTTGAACTCAATCACGGACCACTTCAACACTTGAAGTTGGTTGGATCAGTGACTTGGAATCATCAGCTATATTTGTATTGTTCATAGACTTGGAAGCATGACAATTCTTTAGCAACTTAGATCTTTGTAGTTGCAACTCCAGTTGAAGGAACTCAATCATTTCATGTGCATGTTGAAGATCCACTTGAATATCAACAAGATTTGTTTTGCTGATGTTCACCATGTCGCGAGCTCATGATAAAATCAAATTGTTAAGAATTTGGGACAATTGAATGTGTGTCGCCATGTTAGCTTGCTCACTTTGAATTCAGGCTCGCTTGTACTGTTGCTTATGGCTGATGCTTTAAACACTTGCTAGATTTTCATAACATGGTTTCTTGCACTCTTGATTTCACACTCACTTGATGACGATGGCTTTGCTTGAATGCTTCAATCAACTTCACGCTGGCTCGTTTGTTATAGATGTCGTGCCTTGAACTTTCGCACTTGATTTTGACATGCTTGCTTGCTTGGAACACATGCTAGCTTGCTTTGTTATTTGAATGACTCCCTTGATTTATTGCTTATTGCACTTGCGTTAAACACTGGCTTGATTTAATGCTCTCTTGAAGAATAGAATACTAGAATTCAGACTTGTTTAATGGTGATTTCTTGCTAGATGGCTTACTTGAACTTGCTTGATTGATTACTAACACTTTGTGCTTTCTTCAATGTACTCACTAAATGTGCTGAGTTTTTAAAAAAGGAAGGGTGTCGAACAGTGTCAAAAATGCACCCAAGAGACAAATGACAAGGTCAATCTTGATGACTGAGTTGAAGACTTACTTGACTTAACGTATTCACCTTAACAATTCAAATTCGGGTGTCGGTTACAACAGAGAATGCACCCGTACAATTTAGTTAAAAAATGTTTATCTGCAAGTGATACAAAAAGTGTTGATGATGTTGATGTCATCTTGGCTTGTAATTCTTGATTTTGTAGCATCCTTAACTTGATTCCTTTGATTATATGATGTGAAATGTGCTTGCTTGGAAAATCATCTAATCAAGTTGATGATATGACGCTTTGTGCTTGCGTACTTAAACTTGATTACAAGAGCTTGATTAAGCGTTCTTATACTTAAGCTTGCTTATGTGAATGTAGTTGTTTAAGCATAATACAAGGAGAGCATTTTGGTAATTTCAACACAAGTCATCCAAACGCATTCATTACACACGATGTATCTAAGATCCCCTTATTCAATTTCAGGCAGATCTAGGACACAAGCACCACAAAAATTATGATTTTATTAATTACTTGAATACATCATTCTTCAATGTCACAACTTTGTCATGGAAACTTCTCAATGAGAATGTCACACTTGCAAACTTTGCAAGAAAATTTCCTTCAAAAGTTGCCTCCACTGACTCAATTGCTTTCTTTAATAAAATATTAAAATGAATTCTATAACAAATACACCTTATCACTCCATTACAAGGAAATAAGCCCTTACTTTATAAAATTCCCACTTGTCACTCCATACTAAAAAAATGCACACTTATCTCTCCACTTTTAAAAATTGCACCTTCCCTTAAAATTCACTTATCACTCCAAATACAAAAAATCACTTCTGACTTCATTATTATAAGTGACACTTTCCATTATGTTTCCACTAAAGCCACACCCGTCACAATTTGTCTAAAATGTATGCAGGTCACTTTAAAAGGTGAGTGGTTGTGACTTGTTGAAAAGTCACTTCCATTAAAATAATGTTTATGAACACATTTTAAAGAAAAAATGAATTGAAGTTTCAATTTTAAAACTTTATGCATCAAAAATCAAATTTAGAGCCATACTTATAAAGATACAGGTTCAACGATCTCACTTGCACATTCCACACGGAGAGCAATGAAAATGAGTTTGATGTAGGCTATACTTGGCTCAACGATATTTCTGCAATGCTTTAATCCAGTCCTCCTCCACGTAGGTTTAAGAAGGTGCAGAATCTACAAATGTCAGGCTCATTTAAAAGCTAAAGCCATTTCTTTCTTTCACTACTCCTCGCAATTGCTAAGTACTCTAGTGCTTTTATGCTTCACAGTTGGGCAATGCCTTCTACTGCGTTCTAGCTAATGCTACTTAGCTTAGTATATTTTGCTTCCTCCCTCATTGTGTGCTTGCTGTTCACTGTACCCTTCTCTCACAATGTTGCCTTCTCGCTAATGCAGCCTCCAAGGTTCACATTTCCCATGGCTCACATTGCCTTCATCACAGAATTCTATGTGGTTTTTGGTGCCTTCAATGGCTTATAAACTAATATAAAGAGACTTACAATACAGAAGTCAAGATTTCAATCCTATGGATTTTGTCACATCACCGCATTGCATAGTATTAGAAATCTGAGCACAGGGCAACAGGTTGTACCAAGGGCTTAAACCAAATGAGCAATATCCGGTAGTTACCTAATTTAAGAATGAAGCGTAGTTTAACTTAATGGTCACGCCATAAATATATTGCCCGACCTTAAGACATATTTAAAACCTTAACAAATACATTGGTGCAAGATTCTCAAACACATACTCACATTTTCTTGGCCTGTTCCAGTGATCACGCATGCCCAAAGTGAAACAAATCATAAATTCCATCCGCATAGACCCTAGTGGGTTTCTTAGCCCACTCGCCCTTCATGGGATCTAGAGATGGGTGCGATTCGAATCTCACTAGCGGATAGTAGACGACCCAATGTATGTAGGGCTATGAAGTCTTTTGTGCAATCAGGCCCGAAAGGAGCCAACGGTGTTGCATTCAACCTCGTGACTTACGTAAGGGGTGGCTCCATGAATGCCTTACACCGAGAATGGCTTGAGGGTTTCAATATGAAATCAAAGTGCTAGCTATGGGCTTATGCGAAAGAGGCACACACCTGGATGTATGAGACCAAGTGTTTTAAGTGGAAGAGCTAGTAAGTGGAGATATTCCCGTAGAGTGACCTAATGGATGTTATCAAAATTTATTAACTATGCCATACATCGGTCTGGTAGCTTGTGTGAAGACTGCGGTGCCTAGCAGAGAAGAATGGCGTGCGGGAAGAGTTGGCCACAACAAAAAATACCCAAAATTGTTTATGAAGTGTACTACATATAGTAAGCGATAGAAAGAGCCGAGGGGTCAGGGATGGTGGACAAACAAGTCAAATTTGAGGCTCTGCAGATGCTCAACATATGCCAAATCCTCCCTAGTTTGATTGTCTTCGATCTCGACTACATTCTCTTTCACTGTATAACTAAACATGTAGACCACAAGTTCTTCTCATCAATGGTAGCTCTCTGCAAGGATATTTATAGTGACACCGGTCCAAAAAACATAGAATTAACACAACCGCTTAGGAGGAGAATTCTATGGCTCTTTTTGTTGGCTTTCACAAGAAAATATCGATGCAATTTGCATATGAGTGACCTATGAGTTGATTGATTCTATTTCATGCACAATTCTCCAAATGGTCTCTAGACTACACCTTGGTCAATCTGCCATTCTTCCACATCCAATTGATGATGAGTCTGATGATCGAATTAGTCTTTGCATACCCATTCTAACATGCCCTTGTGATTTATTCAAGAAAGTATGGTTGTAGTATTTTCGGGAGAGATTTATGAATATTTTTTATGACAAACGGATCTGAGAAACAGAAGAGAACAAAGCCAAAGCTCAAGTCTTGCACCCATATCCTGATGACTTGATTGATTTCTGCGGGCTTCAGTTATCCGGTATATGAAAAAGCATATGGTACAAGTGATAATAATAAACTGCACAAAGAATATGCTGCAAAATCTTTGCTTGAATTGGTGGGTGATCTTAAACTGAAAAATTTTTAATATTTAACAAGAAAGTTAAATGTGCAGAACTACATAATTCTTTAGGAGCATGATCATTTTTTTATAGCAAAAAGTCAAGACAACACACGTCCTTCCACGAAGGTGACTTGGATCAACCATAAAGCTTCCATTCACCTCAAACTATATCTATCGACCATGCTGATTTCACCTGTCTGGTCGAATAGGCCGCATTTGTTTCTATGAATTCCATAATGATACTTTTGGGTGACAATCAAAGGTGGAATATGGATGAGACTCCTAGTGTGTGAAGATTTGAACTTTGACCCATTGTAGATTCGCTAACCCGTTATAGATTCCACATGACTAATGAGGTCGCATTGCGTCAACTTGATGCTCCATAGTCAACTTTGGATTCTTTGCACTCTTCTTGGTCAACTCCCGACTTTACCACAAGTCCTCGACTATATGCAGGTCTAACAACACTAGTATCTCCAACTACCAAAACACTCCATAGACTTCATGATTCATAGCAAGTGCTTAAAAACTTTGCAATAATACTAATAAAGGAAAACACAACTCAGTACATAGAGGCTTACATAGTTCCATGCACTAATGAGATATTTTAACCTTTCTCTGATACCAATTGAAGAAATTTAATAAACAAGTAATAAAGCACTCCAAAAATAAATAGCAGAAATATACCCAAACCAGACTCCGCGGAAAAGGCATGAGAGACATTCTTGTACTCCCACATTCTCATGAATTTCCTCATATTAAATAATGTTTATGATACATATAAATACATGAGCAAGTTATCTCAAGATAGTGCACCTATCTTGAACAAAATTGGTTGAGATACATTCTCAACAAAACACTAATCTAGGAGAACTAGCTGGAGAGAATCTCTCATCCTAACTAAACTCCCTAGTTTGAGGAACTAACTCCTAATTCTCATGATTTGATTTATTTAATTCTAATTTTGGATTTATAATTGTTTTATTATGAGAGTGAGGCTAACACATTCATTACTTGCATTGGAGCATGTTATTTGTTGTCCATCATAACCTAATGGTTCATCGTGCTCATTGTGGTGTCATGAACTAAAATGGCATGAAATTGCCTGAAATTACCTAGCTAGAGAGTTTACATCAAGTGTATATAGAATATGTTTTCCACCTTGTACTTCTTTCTCATCTTCATCATAATGTACAAGAGATAATGCACCTCCCTCTGTAATAGATTTATCTATGTTTCCAACCAAAGCTTTTTCTTTCTAGTACTAAACATCCCTACTAAACATATACTTATTGGATGGAATTATAGAGTCAGTATGCATTAGAATTCTCACTATATAAAATAAAAATGCAGTTCTCACTTTTGTCATCTAACTTATTTCTTAACTATTTAGGAAAATGTACATAAGAAGCACACCAAAAAATTGTTACCACTCCAAGATTTTTTAAGAACTCCATCTCTCTTTAGTGAGTCTTATGTTAAGAATATAAAAAACAAAAGTAACTCCATTTCTCGAATATTCGTCTAGTAGATGTTTTCTTGAAAATATAATTACTACTTGTCTCATTTGTGATCATTTTGATGTAAAGGAATTTGTTACTATTCTCTAGGAGTTGTTTAGATCTAGTCAATTCCTAGATTGGTGTGTCATTGAGATATTATGTGTCAAAGACAACTTCCCTATATTGAGACAACACTTCATCTATATACGTAACATTAATTGACCAATATAATTTAGTGTGCATTATTTAATTTTAAGTTGGTATAAGAGCGAGTCTGGTACAAACAATAAAGATTTATTTTTGTTGTTGACACCATTTTGAAGGCATCGATGTTTCCACTATTACGAGGCTATATTTGCTGTTGGAACTTATGCATAGGCCAAGTTTGTTGACTCGAAAGTCCTACTAGAAATTTCTGCTTGCGTATGTCAAATCTACTTCACTACACAGTCGATATGGTTTGTGTAAATTGATAGACAATGCTCTGATATGATCAACTCAAAATTGAGAGATTGTGTATGTAAAGATGAGTTTGGCATTGTTCTATGTGATGAGAGCCCAAGGCTAGGTTTGTGAAGGAGAGGAATTGACCGTGTTATGTTGCTGAAAAGGTGAGGCATGTTGGATACTTTGATGGTGAGATCGTGGATCTGTTTGTTGTAAGTTACGTGCTCTGGAGAAGAGGTAATAGTGGGTAATTGGTGTGTCTATTGATTGTTGATCCAATATGCACGTTACTCTGTGCTCTAGAGAAGAGCCTATAGTGACTCATTGGTGTGGCTGTCAATGGGTGAGCCAGCCTGTGCATGGAGTAGGCTAAGTGTTGGTAAGGTTGTTGGAAAACTACTCTCAAATACAGCATTAAATAAAATTACAGCACGTATACTTGTGGTACACAAGTAAATCAAGCAAGTAGACCTTATTTACAGGTTGTGGATTTTGTCTGCAGGCTGTGGGACACGGGTTAAATGAAGTTTTGAGTGGGAGTACAAATCAGACCATTCCGCAACACATAAGATAATTAAAGCACTTAATGAAGGGTTGGTGAATAATTATGGTCAAACATTTATTCTCCAATTATTACTTACACTCCTCAACATCTACAAGTTCAAAAAATAATTTATTCCGTAAAATCACCCATAATGTCTTAATACTTTGACTTTCTCATAAATTATTATGTTGAAATGTATTTTTTAATATACATGTGAAGAATTATTTATTTTAGTCGAGGGTGTGAGTTCAAGAGGAGAAAATTGTAGAGAAAATTTTGGCGGGCGCATGAAAACAAATAGTCACTACTCCACAACCCTTAGTAAAGTGTAAATAGTCATAAGAACTTTAGCTGCAACCTCCATGTGAATGTATTTCACGCATTAAGAATTATATTCTAATTTTTTTTTTGTTGCTTCAAATTTTTACTCTGTTCTACTGTGCATCAGTTTTTTTGTGTTTTAAGCTCCTATCTAGTTGCACTTTGATCTCAACAACTCAACTATTAAGGGAAAGACTCCTCTGCTATGCTCCTCCTAATATTTCACATCATATTAGAGTAGGTGACATTGTGTAAGTTTAAAAATAAGTGCTTTTAGTGGGAGTTAAAAATTGTTTTGAAGGGACAACTTTTTGAAGCGTATTTAGCAACGGGGAGGGTTTTTTTTTCTCTCAGAAATGGAAGCATCAAGAAAAATCTTGTTTAATCCTCAAATACCTCATTTTAATGGGAAAAATTATGATTATTAGGATGTTACAATGAAGGCTCTCTTTTCTTCCCAGGATATTTGGGATTTGATAGAGAATGGTTTTCAAGAACCAAGAGACGCAACATCATATAATGCTTTAACACAAGCATAAAGGGATTTGTTGAGGGACAATAGGAGGAAGGATGAAAAATCAATCTTTTACATATTTCAAGTAATTCTTTAAAGTATTTTCCTAAGGATTACAATGTCAAGAGAGTCGAAGCAACCATGGGACACCCTTCTAGATAGCCTACCAAGGCATGGCAAAAGTGATGACAACAAAGCCACAAATGCTAAGCAGAGATTTTGAGATAATTTGTATGAAAGAGTCTATGGATGTAGACTCATCTTCTATGCACGTAATTGTACTAGTTACTCAAATAAAGTCTCCTAGTGAGACATTTGAGGAAAGGAGAATAATTCAAAAAGTTTTGTGAAGTCTGCGAGTAAGGTTTCATGCCACTTTGTTATAGCGGCTATAACCACCCTCCAAAATTTTTCCTTGGCTTCATTTTCGTGCCTCCTGACCAGATTTTCACAACATGTTGTCTTGGTTCATCAAGTACACAAGCTTCATTGTTTTTCTTGTAGAAAGGCAGCCTACCGATCAAAACTTGATGCATTTCCCTCACAAGTTGTTCATTCAGACTTGGTCCAACTGTAGGTTGAGTAGGTCCCCCATGAAATTGGGCATTTCTAGAGGGAAACCAACCTTCCCTCTAACATTGTGCAATTCTATTTAGTAGCTTGTTGGGTTGTAGAACTCTGAAATCCCACTAATGAGGCATCACCTAGAAAATTACGCTATCCTTCCCAGCAAGGTGTTCAGCCCAGGAATTGTGCAATCCCGGGCAGAAGTCAGTTGCCCTACCCATAAATTATGCAAATCTCCTGGGAAACCAACCCAGCTCTGATAAAAAAAAGTACATTTCCTCCCAGTGGTTGAGCAGCCTCATGCATGAGTAGTTGGGTTGACCAGTTCCACCTAGGACTAAGGAAACTTGACTTGCATGCATGGTTTTCTTTTCATAGAATAGAAAAAGGAAACATGCAAAAACAATCCCTTGATTGAGGGAGCTATGTTGAGCACCTGGAGGTTACATGGAAAGTTAGTTTAGAAGCTTTCCTCCAAGTGTCACTTTTTCCTAGATTTGTGGGATGAGTATCATGATCTCAAACTTGTTTATCGACGCATTAGATCTCATTCTTTCACATCGATCTTGGAGCTTTAACATCCCACAACACATCTAGGACTCTTCGACACATCTGACTCACCTATTCATGGGGTAGGTGGCCTCGACTTGTCTTTTTCAAAATTTTTGTTGCTTTTTGTGTTTTCACTTGTGTGGGTGTTTTTTGATTGATTTATTTGAAGGCTTGCTATCTTTTACATGCATACTAGCTTGTGCTAGCACCATTTCAGTTTTCATTGCTATCTCATTACTGTCACATGCATGAAACTGATTTGCACAAATGGTCATCGATTTGATGACTCGCTTCACCCACATGCATGTTGATCTATTCACTGAATCTTTCATTCAATGTTTGCATGCATGATCAATCACTTTTTCTATCACTTAGTGTCGCATTGCATTCACTTTCACATTTTCTTTTAGTTGCCCATCAGCGAGTCTGACTAACCATAGCCTGGACTCTGTCTTTGGGCTAAAGCAGTGAGTACTGCGGTTTATTTAAAAAATAGGAGTCCTACAAGAAGTCTTGAGTTTAAAACTCCTTTTGAAGCTTTGTATGGATATAAGCCTGCAGTAAAACACTTAAGAATATATGGATGTAAAGCATTTGCCCACATACCCAAGGAAGATAGAAATAAATTAGACTCAAAAGCCATCAGATGCACTTTTATAGGGTATTGTTTGTCATATAAAGCATATAGATTATTTAATTCCTTTACTCACAAGATCTTTGTTAGTAGAGATGTTAAATTCCATGAGCAAGATAGTGAAGAAATTGATGAGCACTATGATGGATGGGACATTCTGTACTTTGAAGAAGAGGATGCAGAGAATAATCAAGATCAACAGCAAACAAAGGCAGAGGATGAACAACAGTAGCAACAACAACAGCAGTAATAGCAACAACAAAAACAGTAGGAAGAAATAATTTGAAACCACCACCCCACCACTCAGGAGATCAGGTAGAAAAGCTCAAATGCCTGCAAGGTATAGGGAAAATGCATTTATAACTAGTATGATGAATGTTGTTGAACCGTCTAGTTATAAAGAAGAAAATGAAAGTAATGAATGGAAAATAGTCGTGGAACAAGAATATGATTCAATAATCAGAAACAACACTAGGAATTGGTAGAACTCCCTAGAGGAATACAAGTCATAGGTTGCAAATGGTTATATAAACCAAAAATTAATGCAGATGGAACTATAGAAAAACTGAAAGCTAGTGTTGGAAATAATACTGAGAGGGGGGGGGTGAATCAGTATTATCAAATTCTTTTCAATATTTCTTCCTTATTTATACTTTGAATTATTCTTCAAATATTGATCGTTAGTTTGTATGTCAGTACCATAAAATAATGAGCATGAACAAGAAAAACAGATAGTCACACCAAAGAACACCAGATATAAGGTGGAAACCCAATGTGGGTGAAAACCACCTGCTGCAATATGTCTCTATCTTCTTTCAATTAGAAACTCCTTTTACAATGGTTTTGTACTGGTGCAGTCCTTTACCAGTACGCAGGCTGCAACCTGCAGAGAGCTACAACTCTCTCTCGTTTTCCAGTCTCTCCTGGAAGGGAGCTGTTGGAGAGGTAAATCCCCTCTGTGGACAGAGGCGATCCCACTAGCCCAAAATGGGACTAGAAACAATCAAAACACGCTACTACGCAAGTTCCTAGTTGTATATTAAAAGTGGATGACGAAAACCAACCTGGAGTCCAACGCTAATGTCGAAGACGAGTTGACAATCCTGTTCCCTTGCTCCGGCAGGTCACAATCCTTGCGATCCCCGCGTATGGATACCTGCACATGCAAAGAACGAAATGAGAACAAGCGTAAAATCCACTAACATACAACTATATTTCAGTCAGAAAGGAAATAAACCAAACATTATCATGATGAAAAATGAGATTGGAACCATAACAGTAGTCGTTTATTAATGAAATAATAAGCAGAGAAAGATACAACCAAGGTTCTGACGTTGAACCTATCCTCTGGCTGGGCGAGTAGCTATATACGTCTTGCAATAGACCTTCTCTCTCTCAGGATTCCGGCAGCATAACCTCCCTATGCTTGAAGACTCTTACTATCTCTCAGAACAAGCATAATCACAACTAGCATTACTCCAAAACTAGCTTGTCCAATGCATGAGGACAGAATTTTATAGATGAGGAAGGGAGGAAGATACAATGTACCAAGACACTCATTGTGGATTGACATTATCTCCGAAAAGCCACTGTGGATAGATGTAAAGGATAGATGATGACTCCCGACCTCTATCAGATGGATTTTATCCTCAAAAGACTTCGTGATCTGAAGGGAAAAAACATATGAGTGCGTGTTTGCCAAAAATCATTACCAAACTTGGTTGGCGCGAGTGTTGTTCTAGGACAGAGCGCCAATGGTCGCACCCCCTTTTGAGGATCTCGGTGATTGGCGTGGATAAGACACTGTGGACCCGCGCCAATGGAAAAAGGGCACTTTTCAGGGATAATTTGCAGAAGGTGTCTTCAGGGAACATGAAGTACATACTCAGGGGAACATAATGCAAGTGTTTTTAGACTATGTCACTGCTCACAGGTCCCAGAATGCGTCCTCCAATGTATGGAAACAGGGGTAACAGGGACGGTGACCAACGGTGACAAATTACTGTGTAACAGATGCCCCCTAAAGCATGAGGCCCGAGAGAGAGAGGGGTGAAATGCTTTACAAGAACACATGTAGCTGCCGCCGAGAATCTGCATTGAGAAATACAACTGATAGCTCCAATACATGATGTACGTGGTACGGTCGCAGCCATCCATAAGAGAGTACATCATAATCTAGATCCATAGTATGGGCGCAGCCATCTGGTTAGGATCAATGAATTGACTCAGGTATGGTCGCAGCCATCCAGTGAATGAGTCATATATCAAGAATCATGCCTGGATTACAACAGACACAATCCAGGGTCTTGCGCTCCATCTCGACCCGAACCGAAGTACAAGTTCAAGCATGTGAACATGTGAGCTGAGGTCGAACATGCATGAACATCGTCTGATTACCAGTCAATATTGGAAACTGTTAACAGATGCGAGAGGTACCATCAATAATGACAATGGCCCTCAAGGTACTATAGGTACAATCTACGGCGTGTGAAGTAGTGATCTGAAGTCGAACACCCGTAGAATCATTCAATCGGAGGACAAATGATGAAAACCTCACGTCGAACACGAAGAACCTGCCATTAAGGCATGCAGGCACCGACAGGGAGTCTCTAGATCAGCTTCCTGGATAATGAGTTGAAGCCGACAGGAAGTGACCTTGATCGAAGGTGGGCCATAATGTTTCCCACATCATCGACACGAGATAGGGAGATAATGTTGTGAATCAAGATTGTGCGAGCTATCAGAGGGAGGTTGTTTCTTTGCAGAGGTCAACTTCTCTTGAACATATCGGCGGCACATTAATGGAATTGGCAGTATTTGACATCAATGTATCAAAGGTCATGATGACAAGGCAATGAGCATATGAGAGGTCAAATAGGGGTACCCAAGTCCATGGAAGCAAGTGAAAAATATGGGATGAGATATCCCCACCCAGACACGAAAGTAGAGAAGTGCCATGTTCAAGAGCGACATACTGCCGACACGACGGTAATTATGGTTCGTTTCTTTCCCCCGCCATTTCTGGCGAGTACCCCAATTATTTTTAACAAGCTTGATGGGGATAGCATATGCTTGTGGTATGTCATTTCGACAAAATCCGATGTCATCAGGTTTTAACGAGTCTGACAAAGGAAGAACTCGGCGTCTTTTCATGTTTAGAGAGTTTGAAAAGACAGCAGAAAAGGAAACTCCAGGGGTGTCCTTTTTCGTAAAGTTGTGTCTCTCGGGCCTGAAAAAGTATAAAATAATGCCCGAAAGAACCGCCCGACCATTACGATCGAGGAGTACTTTTCATAAATAGTGATTTCGACCTGAAAAATTAAAAAAGCGATCAAAATCACGTCGTTTCGTAACCATTAACGAGTTTGAAACGACAAAAACCCGGTAATCTTTTTATGTTTTAACAGTCGACAAAAAGAACTTAAAACGATCGCCCCTTATTAACGTTTAACGAGTCAAGAGGAGTGACTCAGCAATCTTTTCCTCTTTAAATGGTCAGAAAAGAGCTGAAAGCAGACCTTAAAGTAACCTTTTCTCATGTTTTACCGAGCTTGAAAAAGTAAAAAAAGAAGCTCGTTTGATTGCTTTGAATTGCACCAACCCCTGTCATCATACAAAAACGGCGTAATACCCACTTTGACATAAAAATATCCCAAAAATACTCAAAAATATCATTTCTAATGTATTTTTTAGGTCAAAAAATGCTATAAATAGTGAAATGGTAAAAAATAAAATTACTTTTCACTTTTTACCTTGTGAGTTTACCATTAAAGGGTTTTGGGTGCAAATTTCAAGTGCTGATTGCGATCAATCCACGAGATCATTCGAGCCGCCGTCTGCAACAGGTAAGAGGCCTCATCCTTAGCTTTGTTTTCATTCCATTTTTTAAGATTTTCATCCATAATTTAGTCCCCTGCAAGAGGATTTGCAATTTTATAGGGTTCCGCCATTGGCACGAGTTTCCCGCTCGGGATCGCGCCAATGGCATTTTTTACCCAAAGGGGTCGCGACCTTGGCATGACTGTTTTAGAAACAGTCGCGCCAACCGCGCGATCTCAATTTGTCACAAATTTGACCGGTAAAATTGCAAATTCTCTTCAATTTTGACTTCACCAATGATCTAACGGTGGAAATTTCAACTTTGTGGTTGCAGGGATTCGTCAGAATGTCTATAGAATGGAGAGAAAGAGAGCATGATGCCGTGGATGCCATGGCAATGGAGGATGATGCATGCATGGATGCTCTGAGAGACTGTGGCTTGAAAAAGTTTTTCCTCACCTCATATTTACGTGCACAACACGAGCTGTTACGATTCATAGTGGATGCTTGGGATACAGAGGATCAGGTATTTCGCCTGAAAGACCAGACATTGGAGTTAGATGTTTCTGATGTCTATTTTATTACTGCTCTATCACGGCAAGGTGCATGACCCATCTTGACTGGTAGCAGGCCCTCTGGTGAGAAGATGGGAGAGGTGATGGAAAGAGTTTTTCCTGGGGCCCATTTTGGATCAAATAGTGCGAAAGTGGACATTATCACGGTTCCTGATCTGGTACTCCGGGTGATTTTATTCACTATTACCCAGACAGCTGGGGTACAGGCGCCCCATGAGGCCAGCAAAAATCATTTGCTGCTGGCCACTGAGTGTCTCCAGCCTACACTGTTTGATTGGGCCACAGCAGTGACAACAAACATCAAAAGGCAGCTTACCAAGTGTAAGCGTGATGGGAACAAACAGTTTGGCTATGGATCTATTATAGTTACTTTCTTCCTGGAGCGACTGCCGATATTCCGGGTACCGGGAGGTATAGTGGCAGATCCAGTGCCACGGGAGCTGAGGTTAAATCGATGGGCAGAACTTATGCCCAGAGGAGGAGGGGGCCAGCAGATGTCCTGGAGGCCCGAGTTCTTTATCTGGCTCCGTCACCAGATGATTGTCATCGAGGACTGGCCCTATGCGGGCATGGATTTTACTGGAGATCCAGACCTCCCATTGCCTAAGGGAGAGGACTGGGACGAGGAGCTAGGTAAGAACTCTTTGTGTTTTTAATGTTTTTACATATTTAAGTTTTTTGCAATACATGTCCGTCTCTGACAACCTCTATATATATGTATGCAGATGTTGGTGCAGAGCGACCAGCTGACTTGCCTCATAATGTACGGAGAGCACAACCTGCAGCCGACCTTCAGGCAGAGGGTGATGAGGGTGACGACCTGGTACAGAACCTTGAGGCACTGACTCGAGGTATTCCAGATTATGGCAGGTTGGCAGACGTGCCTAGAGCGTACCAGAGACACACGGTGGGAGTATCTACTTGCGTCCATCGTCTGTTGAGACGCTTGGTGCAGGCGATGACATGCTATCATGAGCATCACCGTGATTAGACGCCTAGGCTTCATTTTTGCACGTTTTTGAGGAACATGTTATCAGCGGCTGTATGAGTTTTGGACATGTATTATTTTTTGGATTATGTAATGTGCGTGGCGCAAACATTATGACACATACGTATATATATACATATGACTATTTCTAGATGGATCTTTTCTTCATGTGATGATGTGTTTTATATGTTACGCAACTGTTTGACACACATGTGATCTGATGTATCTACTGCATAACAAACGACCCATTATGGAATGTATTTACACACACATATATATTTTATTTTTACAAAATCTTGAAAACACACATGGCAATCACGTATGCAAACTATGCTTTGATAGGAGATTTTATTTTTATACAAGCTTAAAAGCACATGGTACATATGCAAACTATGCTTGATGGTAAAGAAAACGGGCATGCCCCCCAGAGACGTGTCTCAATTCGAGGTACATGCCCCCCAAGCTTTAGTCCATTGAAAATGGAGTGAAGGTTGACATAATAGTAATTGCGCTCGAATTGTACGAGCTCATGTATCAACCGCGAAATGAACTAGCCGTGAGACTCCTTGTTTCATTTTTTAGCGAGCTTGACACAAGACAAGGAACTATGCTCCATCTCAACTTCATCATAATGAATGGGAAGGGGAGGATTCCAAGGGTGCCGCTCCGGAAGGAAGGCCAACATCTTGGAAATTAGGGCGTAATGCCCCCAGGACACTATGCCTGACAGCGGGATTGCTAGTTACAGGCATGGGATAGGCGGCCACGTAGTTGACCTGCGGTGGGGCAGATGCAACTGGTGGATGACAACCAGGAGGGGATGACGACTGAGCAGGGGGGACTCGTGGACTAACGAACGATAATTGATCGATAGTCACAACTCTTCCATCGTGTGGAAAGCAAACCACACAGAAAAGTGACGAAATGAGGGCCCCCATGGCATAAACATAGTCATGACCAAGGAGAAGATTGAAATCTAAAGCATCTTGGGTAACCCATACGTCGATATAGACGATCTTGCCTCCCAAAGTAATAGGGAACTTTGGAAGGAGCCCTAATGGTTGGCTAGTTCCTCCGTCAAAAGCCGTCAGATTCGATGCTACTGGCACAAGCTGTGGGGAACCCAAAGCTTGCCAAGTAGTGGCAGACATAAGACTAACAGATGCGCCCTCATCCAAAACAGTGCCAGGTATGGCCTTGTCATAGTAGTGTACCGTGACCCAGAAAGGCACATGGGATGGGAGGCAGAAGATAGTCAAATGTCTCCAGTCGAAGGAAACGACTGAACTACTTGGTGGGGGAATCATATGATTGCCCTCCTACTCTAAAGATCGCGAAGTAGGACTCTCGGAAATGGCTGGGATAGGAGAGTCATTGCCAGACTTAGGAGAATCTGAGGAGACGAGAAGAACATGAGAATGATGCTCTTCCGAAATAGAGTGGTCGGCGGGTGGTGAACTCGAGTCGACACTCTTTCCGACCAATGGTTGGTCGGGAATAGGCTTGGCAGAGCCAGATTCAGGAAGAGGAGGCTGGACAAGAGAGGAATCTTGGTTGATTTCTTTGTCAGCAGGGGAACGTTCTGCAATTGCAGAAAGACGTTGATAACCAGTAGGAAGTTGGGTTGAGGGAGCTGTAAGACTTTCCAATACAATAGAGGCTCTATCCATGAATGGACAAAGGTGAAGGGGATGATTGCCTTCACAAAGTTTACAAGGGATTCGAATCTTCTCTTTTCCCTTACCATTTCCAGGTGATAAGGTAACATCGCCATGATCTCCAGAGGACAATGCAGGGCGATCCGGATCATGAGACCATACATCTAAAACCCAAGGAATGCCAGGACAATCGCGGAGAAGGTGGTCTTCCTTGCACAACTTACAAGGAAATTTGACCTTCCGCGGAGGAACACAAGGTGGCTCGACTTGGGTTATACTTTTAACCTCTAGTTTAGAAGTCTTCTTCTTCTTTGTCTTCTTCTTCTTCTTCTTAGCCACCTGGTTACTTGAATCCAGAGTTTCACCAGGTGAAGTAGAAGATGAGGACGCAGCAATAGGCGAAGAAGGGGAGGGGTCCGACTTGGAATCAACATGATGTTGTTCGGGTGGAGGAGGTGGTGGTGGAATAGGAGTTATCACACTCGAGACCACCGAGTTTGAAAACAACCATACGGGCAAACCGATGGTTAACCCAGGCAAAGACAAAGTTACGATATACTGAACACCGACATTTCCAACAGCAGGAAATGGACTAGGGTTTCCATCAGGGGGAACACCTTGGCCGGTGGACTCCGGGAAGGATGCCATTGAACGAGAAAGAACCCTAGTCAAGCTAACGCAAACAAAATCTAATTGGGTAAATGTTATCATGGCCAAATAAATTTTAGGACGCAAAGACACAACATGACCTTTTCATGTTTTAAGAGTCGAGAGAAGGACAAAAGATGACTCTAGTCTCCTTCGAATGTTTAATGAGCAGAAAGTGACAAGATGCTCACAGGCACCTTTTCCTTTAAGGAGTCAAAAAAGGATCAAAAGTGACTACTCTGGAGACTCTAGGCAAAAAGGTTTACCAAACAATCTGTAAAACTGCTTATACACCTTGGCAATCAGATGAAAACCAAGGACTTCCCGTATTGCAGTCAATCTTCTCGAATGTTGTGTTCAGTGCATTATGGCTTGTAAGGTGGCAGACTCGGCTTCCTATGGATAAAGGATGATAGCCTAGTGGGGTCTCCCGTATATACGCGACAGTACGTGGGAGCTCAGTCCGTACTGGTACTTATTGTCTCTCAGGAGGAATCACCCAACCATCAGCGAGGCAATAGTTACCAGGTTTAAAGACGCTGGAACACGTCTCTAGCCTAGACCTCTAGAATATGTGCGTTAGGTTCCAATGCGTTGTTAGGTTCATTTGGTTTATTTTACAGTTGATCTTCAATTAAGTTTCAGTTTTTTGGTCCTACCGCATGTGATATCTCAAACTTGCTAAATGCACACTATATGCCAAAATTATACCATTTCGTTCAATGAATTATAACTACAGGAGAGTTGAGATTTTCAAACAAACAAAATGGATGATAAGCAAACAACAAAGATCCTAATGCAGCTAATAACAAGAAATAAAACTTTTCCTTTTCCTTTTTCTTTTTAAAAGCAACAAATAACAACAAATGCTAACTAATAGAATGCAAAAAAGATCTTTTGTTTTTCTCTTTTTAAAATGGCATAAGGCATTTAAACAAATTTCATGAGATATTAACAAGCATAAACAAACAAAAATCACTCAATGTAAGGCGAACCAAATCTGAAACACCAAAATGAACTATCAAAACAACAAAAAGCGCACAGACCTTCAATGAACCATGTGATCTAAGTTCAAATGAAGTCAAGCAAAATACAAATAGGCTAGAAGTGAATTGCTTAGAAGCAGGGAATAACAAGCTTTAACAACTACTAGAACGGTGCGGAAAACAACCAAACAGTTGACTGGGTAATCAAACCAAAACTTCCCACAGAAGGCTCGACATGCAAAGCCCCTAGATGCTCTAGGGCTGAGATACAAAATCGATAGAGATAAGCAAACAACTGAAGGATAAAGGTAACAACCAGTCACACAGAGGTCCAACACACTTCCAGAAGCTGTAAAAGATGTACAAAAACTAAAATCTGAGCTTAAGGAGCTTTCAACTAACAAACTGGAAAAATTCACAGAGCTGGCGCGACTGTGAGCCTGCAACTTGCGCTATTCAAGAATTGGCGCGAGTTGCTGTTGTGCAACATGCGCCAACTGGCGCGACTGTCAGAGGAAAAAACGCGCCAACCGCGTTTGCTGACCCAAAAAATAAATACAATAACTCAGGGTCTGGTCAACAGTTCTCAGACAGGTTTAAAAGCAGAAAACAACTTCAAAGCTGACCCAGAAAGCTCATTCATTCAAGCAGGCAAGAGAAAACTAACATGCAAGACAAAACTCCAAGTCGTTCGGTTCGTAAACCAAACCGGAGATCGACTGAAGTGGCGTTGATCTACTCCGCTAATGAAAAGCAATAGCGTTTCAAAAGCTGCCTGGCCGTGCTTCAGACTTCGTCCAAGGTTTATGAATCAAACAACAAATAGCTCCTCCCCAGTGGAGTCGCCAAATTGTTGGAGAGGTAAATCCCCTCTGCGAACAGAGGCGATCCCACTAGCCCAAAATGGGACTAGCAACAATTAGAACACGCTACTACGCAAGTTCCTAGTTGTATATTAAAAGCGGATGACGAAAACCAACCTGGAGTCCAACGCTAATGTCGAAGACGAGTTGACAATCCTGTTCCCTTGCTCCAGCAGGTCACAATCCTTGCGATCCCCGCATATGGATACCTGCACATGCAAAGAACGAAACGAGAACAAGCGTAAAATCCACTAACATACAACTATATTTCAGTCAGAAAGGAAATAAACCAAACATTATCATGATGAACAATGAGATTGGAACCATAACAGTAGTCGTTTATTAATGAAATAATAAGCAGAGAAAGATACAGCCAAGAATCTGACGTTGAACCTATCCTCTGGCTGGGCGAGCAGCTATATACGTCTTGCAATAGACCTTCTCTCTCTCAGGATTCCAGCAACATAACCTCCCTATGCTTGAAGACTCTTACTATCACTCAGAACAAGCATAATCACAACTAGCATTACTCCAAAACTAGCTTGTCCAATGCATGAGGACAAACTTTTATAGATGAGGAAGGGAGGAAGATACAATGTACCGGGACACTCATTGTGGATTGACATTATCTCCGAAAAGCCACTGTGGATAGATGTCAAGGATAGATGATGACTCTCGACCTCTATCAGATGGATTTTATTCTCAAAAGACTTCGTGATCTGAAGGGAAAAAACATATGAGTGCTCGTTTGCCAAAAACCATTACCAAACTTGGTTGGCGCGAGTGTTGTTCTAGGACAGAGCGCCAATGGTCGCACCCCCTTTTGAGGATCTCGGTGATTGGCGCGGATAAGACACTGTGGACCCGCGCCAATGGAAAAAGGGCACTTTTCAGGGATAATTTGCAGAAGGTGTCTTCAGGGAACATGAAGTACATACTCAGGGGAACATAATGCAAGTGTTTTTAGACTATGTCACTGCTCACAGGTCCCGGAATGCGTCCTCCAATGTATGGAAACAGGGGTAATAGGGACGGTGACCAACGGTGACAAATTACTGTGTAACAGGAGCTACAACCACCTACTTCTTTTCTTTCAAGGACCACTTTTCATAAATTTTCAAACTGGATCCAAGAATATCAAATAATCATCAAGTACATGCAAATTACCCAAATTCCTTATACAATCAACCAAGAATTACCCAACGTCTCAGAATGCTGTAAACAGAAAGATAGTACCAGAAATATAAACCCAGAACTCTGCAGCGATAAATAAAAGATGACTAACAAATGTTTTAAGACAGATCCGCAATTTTTCTTTATCTGGACTGCGTGGCTTTGCACTTCACCTTCTGCGTCTCTGCGTATCCCCGCAGAGAGCCTTCCACTGTACCGCGTACCCACGCACTATTTCTTCAATCATGCCGCGTACTACTACTATGGCCACGCACCCTCAGATGCTATTGCGCCGTGTATCTACGCACCTGCGACTTCTGTAGCGCCGCGTACTTTCACTGTGCCTCCGCACCTGAACCTCTGCCACGCCGCGTACCTTTACTGTTCTTCCGCACCTGAACCTCTATCACGCCGTGTACCTCTGCACTGGGACTGTGCCTTCGCTGCGTATCCTCGCACTTTCACTGTGTATCACCTGCGTTCCTCCGCACTGGAACTTTCGCTCTGCTGCGTGCGCCCGCACTTTCACAGAGAATCGTCTGCGTACCTCTGATTAGAACCCAATTAAATGGTCCTCCAAGGTGCCTCTGACAGTCAGATACACAGATCTGATCATGCGCCCGAGAGATCACCACTTAATAGATTCACTTTCAACTTCACTTTCATATAGATCAAGCTTTTAAACCGATAACCCAATATTTCAGATCTTAAGATATTCAATTTGCAAAGATACTTTGGCCAAGTGATCTCCTTCCCTATTTATAGTCAAGCCCTTATCCACACCATGGGACAAAACCATCAATAACCAATACAAGGGATCCAAACCGGGGCTAAATTAGATCCTATACCACGGGCCAAAACCATAGGATCAAGAACGGCGGGCTAAATACCACGGGCCAAACATAAGAAACCCCACATGAGCGCCCTTCTCTGCCTTGAAGTGAGTGAACTGGGGGTCTGCACCTCATGAACGGGTAACCTGCGGGTATGAACGCACTTCCTGGCCGGCGTACCTACGGGTCCGCACTTGTTGAACCATTCACCTGCGTACCTCTTAATTTCTAACATTTTGAGAGCCTGAATAGAGCATTTCCACTTGAGTGAGTTTCCATCAAGTACAACACCTGTAACATAGAGCCATACCAGAATCATAATGCCAACAATCTCCCCCTTTGGACTTGATGGCAACTTCAAGATACCTCAAGATCCTCAATGTCATTCTCCCCCTTTGACATCAAGGGCAAAGGGTTATGCTCCCCCTAAGAACATGCTCCCCCTGACTATAAACCAGATCTGCAAAGAAGCACCATAATCCACCGAACACCATGAAAGAGATAGAGACATATTGCAGCGATATTCAGACCAGCATCCATGATCTCCTTCTGTACTTCCTCCATAATGCCAACAATGCATTACATGCTCCCCCTGAACCTGTGAAATTCAATCTTCAACCAATCTGCAACCCATCATATGTACGCATATACCCCAGATGAACCTTGCGTACAACCAATAATTAGAAGCGATTCAATCAACAAGATGATGCATCAACAACCCCCAGCTTTTGCTTGAGTTATTCAAAGGTATCCCTGGGCAATGGTTTGGTGAGTATATCAGCAACTTGTTCCTTAGAAGGAATGTTGGAGAGGTAAATCCCCTCTGCAGACAGAGGCGATTCCACTAGCCAAAAATGGGTCTAGCAACAATCAATTCACGCTACCATGCAAGTTCCTAGTTGCAAACTGAAAGTGGATTATGAGAACCAACCTGGAGTCCAACGCTAATGTCGAAGAAGAGTTGATACTACCGTTCCCTTGCTTCAGCAGGTCACGATCCTCACGATCCCCGCGAATGGATACCTGCACATGCAAAGAACGAAGCGAATACAAGCATAAAATCCACTAAAATACAACTATATATCAGTCAGAAAGGAAATAGATCAAACATTATCATAATGAACAGTAAGATCGGAACCATAATGATAGTCGTTTATTAATGAATAATCAACAGAGAAAGATACAACCAAGGTTCTGACGTTGAACCTCTCCTCTGGCTGGACGAGCAGCTATGTATGTCTTGCAATAGACCTTCTCTCTCTCAGATTTCTGGCAGCATAACCTCCCTATGCTTCAAGACTCTTACTATCACTCAAGACAAGCGTTATCACCACTAGCATTACTCAAAAACTAGCTTGTCAAATGCATGAGGACAGACTTTTATAGATGGAGAAGGGGAGGAAGATATAATGCATCAGGACACCCATTATGGATTGGCATTATCTCCAAAAAGCCGCTGTGGATAGATGATGACTCTCGACATCTAGAAGATGAGCTTTATCCTCAAAAGACTTCATGACTTGAAGGGAAAAAACATCTAGGCGCGCGTTTGTCAAAAATCTTTACCATACTTGGTTGGCGCGGGTGTTGTTCTAAGACAAAGCGCCAATGGTCACACCCTCTTTTGAGGATCTCATTGATTGGCGCGGGTAGTACATTGTGGACCCGCGCTAATGGAAAAAGGGCACTTTTCAGGGATATTTTGCAGGAGATGTTTTCAGGGAACATGAAGTACATACTTAGGGGAACATGATGCAAGTGTTTTAAAGTTATGTCACTGCTCATAGGTCCCGGAATGAGTCCTCCAAAGTACGGGAAAGGGGTGACAGGGACGGTGACCAATGGTGACAAATTACTGTGTAACAGATGCCCCCTAAAGCATGAGGCCCGAGAGAGAGAGAGGGGTGAAATGCTTTACAAGAACACATGTAGCTACCGCCAAGAATCTGCATTGAGAGATACAACTGATAGCTGAAGTACATGAAATATGTGGTATGGTCACAGCCATCCATAAGAGAGTACATAATAATCTAGATCCATAGTATGGATGCAGCCATCTGGTTAGGATCAATGAATCAACTCAGGTATGGTCGCAGCCATCCAGTGAATGAGTCATTTACCAAGAATCACGCCTGGATTACAACAGACAAAATCCAGGGTCTTGCGCTCCATCTCGACCCGAACAAAAGTACAAGTTCAAGCATGCGAATCTATGAGCTGAAGTCGAACATGCATGAACATCATCTGATTACCAGTCAATATTGAAAACTATTAACAGACGCGAGAGGTACCACCAATAATGACAATGGCCCTCAAGGTACTATAGGTACAATCTACGGCGTGCGAATTAGTGATCTGGCGTCGAACACCCGTAGAATCATTCGATCGGAGGCCAATGATGAAAACCTCACGTTGAACACGAAGAACCTGCCATTGAGGCATGCACGCTCCAAGGCACTGGAAGGGAGTCTCTAGATCAGCTTCCTGGATAATGAGCTGAAGTCGACAGGAAGTGACCTTGATCGAAGGTGGGCCATAATGTTCCCACATCATCGACACGAGACAGAGAGATAATGTTGTGAATCAAGATTATGTGAGCTATCAGAGGGAGGTTGTTGCTTTGCAGAGGTCAACTTCTCTTGAACATATCGGCGGCACGACAGTGGAATTGGCAGTATTTGACATCAATGGATCAAAGGTCATGGATAATGAGCTGAAGTCGAACATGCATGAACATCGTCTGATTACCAGTCAATATTGAAAACTGTTAACAGACGCGAGAGGTACCACCAATAATGACAATGGCCCTCAAGGTACTATAGGTACAATCTACGGCGTGCGAATTAGTGATCTGGCGTCGAACACCCGTAGAATCATTCGATTGGAGGCCAATGATGAAAACCTCACGTTGAACACGAAGAACCTGCCATTGAGGCATGCAGGCTCCAAGGCACCAGAAGGGAGTCTCTAGATCAGCTTCCTGGATAATGAGCTGAAGTCGACAGGAAGTGACCTTGATCGAAGGTGGGCCATAATGTTCCCACATCATCGACACGAGACAGAGAGATAATGTTGTGAATCAAGATTATGTGAGCTATCAGAGGGAGGTTGTTTCTTTGCAGAGGTCAACTTCTCTTGAACATATCGACGGCACGACAGTGGAATTGGCAGTATTTGACATCAATGGATCAGAGGTCATGGTGACGAGGCAATGAGCAGATGAGAGGTCAAACAGGATTACCCAAATCCACAGAGGCAAGTGAAAAATGAGATGAGATATCCCCACCCAGACACGAAAGCAGACAAGTGCCATGTTCAAGAGCGACATACTGCTGACACGACAATAATTATGGTTCCTTTTTTCCCCCGCCATTTCTGGCGAGTACCCCAATTATTTTTAACAAGCTTGATGGGGATAACATATGCTTGTGGTGCATCATTTCGACAAAATCCGATGTCATCAGGTTTTAACGAGTCTGACAAAGGAAGAACTCGACGTCTTTTCATGTTTAGAGAGTTTGAAAAGACAGCAGAAAAGGAAACTCCAGGGGTGTCCTTTTTCGTAAAGTTGTGTCTCGCGAGCCCGAAAAAGTATAAAACAATGCTCGAAAGAACCGCCCGACCATTACGATCGAGGAGTACTTTTCATAAATAGTGATTTCGACCTGAAAAAGTAAAAAAGCGATCAAAATCACGTCGTTTCGCAACCATTAACGAGTTTGAAACGACAAAAACCCGGTAATCTTTTTATGTTTTAACGGTCGACAAAAAGAACTTAAAACGACCGCCCCTTTTTAACGTTTAACGAGTCAAGAGGAGTAACTCGGCAATCTTTTCGTCTTTAAACGGTCAGAAAAGAGCTGAAAGCAGACCTCAAAGTAACCTTTTCACATGTTTTACCGAGCTTGAAAAAGTAGAAAAAGGAGCTCGTTTCGTCGCTTGAGTTGCACCAACCCCTGTCATCACACCAAAAATAGCGTAAAACCCATTTCGACATAAATATATTCCAAAAATACCCAAAAAATATTATTTTTAATGTATTTTTAGGTCAAAAAATGCTATAAATAGTGAAATGGTAAAAAACAAATTTACTTTTTACTTTTTACCTTGTGAGTTTATCATTGGAGGGTTTTGGGTGCAAACTTCAACTGTTGATTGCGATCAATCCAGGAGAGCATTCGAGCCGCCATCTGAGCCAGGTAAGAGGCCTCGTCCTTAGCTTCATTTTCATTCCATTTTTTCAGATTTTCATCCATATATGGATCCCCTACCAGAGGTTTTGCAAAAATTAGGGTTGCGCCATTGGCGCGGGTTTCCCGCTCGGGATCGCGCCAATGGGATTATTTTCCTAAAGGGGGCGCGACATTGGCGCGACTGTTTTGAAAATAGTCGCGCCAACCGCGCGACCTAATTTTCCCATGAATTTAACTGTTAATTTTGCAATTTTTCTTTAATTTTGGTTTCATCAGTGATCTAATGATGATATTTTCGACTTTAGGGTTGCAGGGATTCGTCAAAATGGCTGTAGAATGGAGAGAAAGAGAGCATGATGCCATAGATGCCATGGAATTGGAGGATGAAGCCTGCATGGATGCTTTGAGGGACTGCGGCTTGAAGAAATTCTTCCTCACCTCCTATTTCCGTGCACAACCGGAGCTGCTACAATTCATCGTGGATGCTTGGGACACGGAGGATCAGGTATTCCGCCTGAAAGATCAGACATTGGAGCTGGATGTTTCCGATGTCTATTTTATCACTAGACTATCGTGGAGAGGTGCACGACCCATCTTGACTGGTAGTAGGCCTTCCGGGGAAAAGATGGGGGAGGTGATGGAACGGGTTTGTCCTGGGGCATAGTTTGGATCAAACAGTGCCAAGGTAGATATTATCACAGTCCCAGACCTAATGCTACGAGTGATACTGTTCACTATCACACAGACGGTTGGGGTATAGGCGCCCCACAAGGCCAGCAAGAATCATTTACTGCTGGCAACCGAGTGTCTCCACCCTACGCTGTTTGATTGGGCCACGGCAGTGACAACAAACATCAAGAGGAAGCTTACGAAGTGTAAGCGTGATGGCAACAAACAGTTCGGGTATGGATCCATCGTGGTATCCTTTTTCCTGGAGTAGCTGCCGATATTCCAGATTCAGGGAGGTATAGTGGCAGATCCAGTGCCACGGGTGCCGAGGTTGACTCGATGGGCAGCACTCATGCCCAGAGGAGGAGGGGGCCAGCAGATGGCCTGGAGGCCCAAGTTCTTCATATGGCTCCATCACCAGATGATCGTCATAGAGGACTGGCCCTATGTGGGCACTAATTTTACTGGAGACCCAGATCTCCCATTGCCTGCGGGAGAAGACTCGGATGAGGAGCTTGGTAAGAACTCTTTGTGTTTTTGATGTTTTTTATATATTTAAGTTTTTTTGTAATACATGCCTGTCTCTGACAACAGCTATATATATGTATGCAGATGTTGGTGCAGAGTGACCAGCTGATTTGTCTCACATAGCACGGAGGGCACAACCTGTAGTCGACCCTCAGGTAGAGGGTGGTGCGGGTGATGAGCTAGTACAGAACCTTGAGGCACTCACTCGAGGGATTCCAGACTATGCCAGATTGGCGGATGTGCCCTTTGCATACCAGAGGCACACAGTGGGAGTACCTACTCGCGTCCACTGTCTTCTGAGAGGTTTGGTGCGAGTGGTGACATGCTATCATGAGCATCACCGTGATTAGACGCCTAGGTTTCATTTTTGCATATTTTTGAGAGACATGTTGTCTGCGGCTATATGAGATTCGGACATGTATTATTTTCTGGATTATGTAATGCACGTGGCGCAAACATTATGATACACACGTATATATATACATATGCCTATGGTTTATTATTGTGTTTTCATGTGCTTGCTTGTATAATGTTTTAATTACAAATTATGCAAATGTCTATCTAATGCATGGTTAGCCAATGCATCAGATAATGTGTTTAATTGTCGTGGAATATGATGATATGTGATAAAATCAAAGTTCCTTTCTAACAATCTCACACGTAAATACAACCTTAGAATGCGATGGTCTCTAACAGATTATTGCCCGTTGAGCTGGTGGACGACAAGTTGAGAGTCCAGGTTCACTACCATTGCACGAATGCCGAGATTAATTGCTTTAGCAAGTAGCTCGATTACAGCACAATATTCGGCGACATTGTTAGTGGTACGACCCAAACACACACCTTGAAAATCTATCGGCTCGCCATGAGGATCATAGATCACCCACGCCGCAGAGGACAAGTTGCGAGTACTGCGGCAGGCACCATCAGCGAAACCAACATAAGGTGCATCGGACATCTGCACAAGAAGCGAAAAACACAATAAGTGGCAGTTACGCCTTTAAAACTGACACACATACACACAACACACTTGCTAGAGTACATGTATGTACAAAATAAAATGTACCAGCATCACACATAGTACTTTTTCAAATACAGTCCATTTCGGGGCTTCCCAAGAGGGTTCCCTTCATAATCAATTAGCTCGTCGGCCCCTTTCTGCAAAAATTTCTTGACAATGTAAGGGCCTAGCCACATAGACTCGAGCTTTCCTGCTCCTAGCTTATCTTTTGCCTAATCGTAGAACAGGACTAAACCTCCCTCAACAAAAGAACATGGACGTACGGTCTGATCAAAGTGAGTCTTGACTCGCTTCTTTTGTGCTTCTATGGCCAAAGAGGCCAGGCAACGAGTCTCATCTAGCCGTTCCAAGTAAAGAAGGCGCTCTTCTAATGGAGTGGTGTTGGGAAGTAGCTCGACAGCCAATTTTAATGAAGGGATTTCACATTCGATTGGAAGGGTAGCCTCTAGTCCATAAACTAGTTGAAATGGAGTGAAACCAGTGGCATCCTTCACAGAGGTTCGGTAGGCCCACAAGGTAGGGAACAACATCAAATGCCAGTTATACTTATGCATGCCAACGGTACGTTGAAGCATTGTAACCAAAATCTTATTGATAGCTTCAACTTGGCCATTGGACTGAGTGTAGTATGGAGTTGAACTATCGTGCTGCAAGCCTAGCTGGGTTGTTAATTCCGACATCATATGATTACGGAAATGCTTCTCGTGATCAGTGACGATGGCTTGAGGGACGCCGAACCGCGAGATAACATGGTTGAATAAAAATTGCACTGCTGTGTGACCGTCTTTAGTTAATGTAGGCATCGCCTCGGCCCATTTAGTAAAGTAATCGACGACAACGATAATAAACCCATGCCCCCCGGCCGAGCGAGGGTTACAGGTCATATAATCAATGCCCCATTTTGCAAAAGGGTTGATGGTGACAACAGGGTGCAATGGAGCAGGAGGCGCTCGCATCTTCTGCTGGTGTATCTGGCACTCATGACAAGAGCAGACGGCAAGAATGCAATCCTTGAAGATAGAGGGCCAAAAGTAGCCAACACGGAGGATTTTTTTGGCAGTGGCATATCCGGACATGTGACCACCATAGGCACCTGAGTGGCAGTCATTCAAGACACGCTCAGCTTCCTCGAGAGTTAAACATCGGCGGAGAACAGAGTTGGCACCGAGGCGATATAGCGTATCCCCAATGATATGGTATGGTTGAGACTGATGACGAATCCTTCGCCGAGTGTCTTTGGACATGCCAGGGCGAAAGGAGGACGTTTGCAGATATATAATGATATCATCGTACCAGGGATCGAGGGTGCTAATGAGAAATAAAGTCTCATCGGGAATTTGATCCTCTACATGAGAGGTTGGGGAAGAAGATGGCAAAGAGCAAAGTAACTCAACAAATACAAGGGATTTCTTGGACTTGGCAGTGGTAAATTCCAAGACGAACTCTTGGAGGATGACAATCCACTTTGAGTACTTGCCCCCCAGCAACTGGCGTGACAAAATATACGTCATGGGGTTGCAATCAAAAATCACAGTGGTAGTGCGCAACAGAATGTAATGACGGAAACGTTGGACAGCACAAACAACGGCTGAAGCCAACTTCTCGACATAAGCATATCGAGTTTCCGTATCTAAGAGATTGCGGCTGAGATAATAGATGACTTGCTTAGTGTCATCATCGTCAGTTTGAACAAGAACCATGTCGATAGTGGTGTCGGCGATGACCAAATACAGAGTGTAGTCACGATAATAATTCGGAGGACGGAGCAATGGAGCAGAAACAAGGAGACCCTTGAGACGCTCAAAAGATTCCTAAGCAATGGTATCCCAATGAAAAGGGACATCGCGCTTTAGTAATCATGTAAAACCTTTGGCCACCTCGGCATAGTTTGGAACGAAACGACGTAGAAAATTTGCTTTACCCTGCAAGCTCTGCAATTGTTGTAAAGAAGCAGGGGGAGGAAGATTCACTATAGCCTCGACTTTAAGGGGATCCAAATGGATGCCCTCTCGGGATGCGACAAACCCAAGAAGTCGGCCAGATTCAACGCAGAAGACACATTTGTGAGGATTAAGCCTGATTCGGTAGTATCGACAGCGAAGAAAGATTTCGCGAAGGTGCTTAGGGTGGTCCTGACGTTTGGCTGAATGAGCAGGGAGATCATCCAGGTAAGGCTGTACAATGTGTCGAATGTCATGAAATGCATAGGACATTGCATGCTGGAAGGTAGCACCAGCATTTTTAAGACCGAAAGGGAGCTTCTTATAGGCAAAAGTGCCCCACGGACAGATAAAGGTGGTCTTGTGTTGATCAGCGGGAGCAATATTGATCTGGTTGTATCCAGAAAAACCGTCCATAAAAGAATACATTTCACTTCCGGCACACTCGTCAATAATTTGATCAATGAATGGTGTTGGAAAATTATCTTTAGGACAGGCTCGATTGATATCATGATAATCGACACAAACACGGATTGTACCCTGGTTTTTAGTCACAGGTACGATATTAGAAACCCAATCTGTGAGCAGAATAGGATAAATAAAACCGGCTTTAAGAAGCTTCTCTACCTCGGCCTTAATAGCTGCAGCCTTTCGGGGGTGTACAGGGCGTAAACGTTGACGAACAGGCTTAGCACCTGGGTACGTGATTATCTCATGCACCACTATGCTAGGATCAATGTCGGGCATTTCTTCATAGGACCATGCAAAGACGTCAGGAAATTCGCGAAAAAGATTAGAATAAAGTTGAATCTCCTCTGGAGTACAAGTGACTCCAATGTGAAGATGCTCGACAATCCCTGGTTTCACAGAGATGTCGATGGGCTAGGTTTGCATAATATTTGCCATATTCCCTTCAGAAGACACCTGATAAATCTGAATAGGTGTTTGTAATGGGAGACAAGGAGCAAACTGTTCAAGGCAAGTGAGAATATCCTGAGGGGCAGGGAGAAACGAGGAACAATGGTAAGAATCATGCCAAGGAAGTTCCTCGAGAGACATAGTCTCAATAATGGCTTCGTTGGAAGAGAATGTTTCTTGTAAAGGTTCCGAAGAAGTCTCATCTACAAGCCCTGAGGATGGAGCGAATGAGTGAAGAATCTTGCTCGAAGGAGCAAGTTCAGAAGAGGGAGCCGATGCAGCAATAATTTCAACATAGTTGAGTTCGGCAAGACTCAACGGCATCTGGTCGCCCCAAGAATCTACTTGGTTGGTGGGAGGAATAATCCATGGATCAGAACAAGTAGTAATCATATTAACAGAAGTGACGTTAGGAGGTGGGAGCGGAAAAACACCCATAAGGGCAGGATCTTTGAAAAGTCCGGCTCCCAGACTCTTAGATAATTTCGAGGTATGCTCCACAAAAGGGATGTTTCCTTCAGAAGAGGAAGCGAAGAATGATAGCTGGTCTACGGTAACAATCTTCCCTTGATTCGAGAAACGGATGATACGAAACAAAGATGAAGCTACAGCCTTCATCGCATAGATCCAGCTATGTCCGAGAAGGAGGTTGTAGGTAAGAGTAGCATCAATGACTTCAACTTCCATTTCGACCATCTTCCCTTCCAAAGAGATGGGTAAACGTTGGAGTATACCATAAGGACGAGATGCTCTTCCATCAAAAGCTTCCAAGGTTGTGGGAGACTGGCTCAGTGTAGGAGATCCAATAGCTTTCCAACAGGTGATAGACATGATGCAAGTTGAAGCACCTTCATCAATGACTGTACGATGAATCGTTTTGGAATCAATAATAACCTGTATAAGGAATGCAATTTGGGGAGGCAGTCTCTGCGTATGGCGTTCTAATTCAAAAGTAATTAAATCCAAGTCGGCCGGGTCTATGCCACCAATAGCGGATAGCAAGTACTTCCTCTGAGAAGGGCAGCTCTGGAGAACTTCTAAAGCAGACATAGCCGACGAAGTCTGCGCTAAGTCCTCAACGATGTTGTAGTGCTGTGCAGCATGAGCATTTGGGTTGTAAGAAGATTTCCGGAGTACTCCTTTTGGAGGGGTTCGAAGAGGCGTCTCAGTAGTAGGTCTCTCAATGTGGAGCAGACCTGAACTGAACGGTGGAGCACTAGAGGGGATCTCAGGCTCTTTCCCGGCAGATGGCGGATAATCTTTTGTTCGAGTACTGATATTGACAGGTATCGTTCTAGCCGTAAACACTTGAGAACCGAAGGAAGAGAGAGGCTGAGAAGGGTCAGCCACCATTTGAGTTTTTTGAGTTTGTTGTGAGGGAAACGGTTCTTTGAGCACCGCAGGAGTCCCGGGAGTGCCTTTCAACAAATGACTAACTTCGGACCGCCTCAGGCAGTCCTTGGTATAGTGATCTTCATCACAGATAAGATAAGGATACTTTGGTTTGCGCTTGGCACCGTCCTCGGGCGGAGGTTTAGGGGAGTCCTGTTTAGGTTGATCTAGTTTATTCTTCACTTTCCCTTTCTTCTTTCCTTTCGAGGCTTTGTCTTCCGTGGTGGATTGGACGGCATTGACTTTGGAAGTAACATTAGAAGTGGGTATTACCTGAGAAGTGGGCTCATTCGAAACAGGTGATTTTTGCTTCCCAGGGTTCGCGGAATTTTTCTTTGAGGGTGAATTAACAAAACCAATAATACCGTCAACAGTTGGTGTTGGCGGGGCTTTGGATGTTCCTGGTCTCTCGTCAGGCAGATAATCATACAATGTACCGGACTGAGAATAAACCAAGTCAAGGTACTGAGCACGCGCGATAGCTTGCTCTTCAGTGACACACGCCCCCATGGCAATGTCCTGAGCTATTGGAGGAATGAACGAAGTCGTAAACCAATCGGTAAGAAGTTGGTCGGGAATCCAAAATTTGATCATACGTCTACGCCATCTCCATTCATGGATATGATCAGAGATATGCGTAGCCGTTTTCTGTCTTAAGGATGTGAGGAGGTGTGTACCTGTTTCATATCGAACGGGCAACTGAAAATGAGTGAGAAATGCCATAGCCAGCGAGTTGAAATCCTGAAAGGATCCGCGATTGAGCTCAATATACCACTTAGCGGCAGAGCCAGTGAGAGTCCTTTGAAAAAGGCCAAGCCGAATTGAATCGTCAAGCCATGAATTGGATGAACACCACAGGTGATAAGTCATGACATGAGCTTGTGGATCTTCATTAGCTTTACCATCGAATTTTGGACAGTCACCGGGAATTTTCGTTGGAACCGGAGGCCAATATGGATTATGGAGAATAGGATCATTGGTCAATTTAGACACATCCGGTAATTCTAAAGTCACTAAGAAAGGTAATTGAGGATTAAAGGACATCTGGGGTTGCTGGTGGGATGGAGCACCAGGGTTCCAACCAACTGGCGGTTGCCCCCAAGGGCCTGGTCCGGACGGATTTGGCCCCATAGGGTTTTGTCCATAGGGATTTGGGTTCTGCCCCCCAGCGTTCCATGGATTACCAAACGGTCCTGCAGGAGCACCATATGATTGCGGATAATTCTGATAAGGATTTTTCTGTAGTTGTTGATAATTTTGATATGGGGCAAACAAAGGTTGCCCTTGAGGTTGCTGGTAACCATACGGTGGCTGGACTCCAAACTGAGTTTGAGAAACAAGCTGAGGTTGATAGGCTTGTTGAGATTGAACTCCAGCTTGCATTTGAAGACCGGATGGGGTCTCGGGTCCAGCCTGGGGCAAAAAACCGGGTTGAGCAGTGCCAGAAGGATGTCCTGTAGGTTGGGCTATCTGGCCGGAAGGATAACCTTGTTGATATTGAGGTTGGCCTACCTGCCTAGAAGGTGGTACCTGCTGGGAGTGGAGTTGTACAGCTGAAGGTTGTCCTAACAGACCAGATGGCTGAGTGGGCTGGGCAGTTGGTTGGCCTGATTGGATTTGATGCTGATCGATTTGCCCAGAAGGTTGACTATACTGGACGGTGGGCTGACCATGTGGTTGAGTAGCTTGTCCAGATATTGGACCGTACTGGACATTGGGTTGGTTTGGGTTAACATATGATTGACCAATTTTTCCAGTAGGATAACCTTGCTGGATACCAGGTTGGGCTTGTTGAACATAAGATTGACCTGAGTTACCAGAAGGTTGAACATAAGAGGGGAAAAATGGACCACCAGAGGCAAAAGGGTTTCCATGGAAGGATTTCCCTTGTTGGTCTTGAGGAGGTTGTCTTGGAGATTGCGCAGATGATACTTGGCCACCATGAAAAGAGGTGGAGCCCCAATCAATTGACAATGGAACTGAAATCTCAACCATCGGTTGAGATGGCAAATATCGATCGTATGGCCCCTCTGCTGGGACGTTTAACGTAGGATCAAAGACTCCGAATAAAGAAGCCGAAGGATGACTAAAAATAGGAGTCGAAGAAGCTGCACATACCGTTGGAGTGGTTGTGATTGAGGTAACAGACGTACTGCGACTTTGTGGAATAAAAGGCTCCGTGGTAGGAAAAGCGAGTGGTGACCAAATAGAACCCGTGAAAGGGGTTCCAGAGGGCATAGTATCCCTTAATGCTTTATAGCCTGGTGGTAGGTTCCCAGTAGTAGGGGTGCTACTGATAGGTGTAGGTTCCGTTGTGGTTGGAATTTCACCGCTCGTCGCAACAGACTCTTCAGTCGAAGTAGGGGACACGTCCTCCATATCAGAGCAAGAAGGTGGGACTGAAACACGAGGAGAAGTGTAGTCCCAAAAAGGGACACTGTCCTCAGAAGGTTCCCAAACAGGGTTCCAATGAAACTCATAAGTCTCGTCACCTGGAGCACGAGAACTAATCGGTTGTATGCTCGGAACAACAAGAAGACTCACAACCGGTATCTCGAAAGAAGACGAAATGGTAATTCCGCCAGGATGAAACTTCACAAAACCTAGGGAATCTAACGAGACAAAATCCATACTCAAACTAACGCAAACAAAATCTAACCGGGTAAATATGTATCGTGGCCGAATGAATTTTAAGACACAAAGACACAACTTGACCTTTTCATATTTTAAGAGTCGAGAAAAGGACAAAAAGATGACTCTAGTCTCCTTCGAATGTTTAATGAGCACGAAGTGACAAGATGCTCACTGGCACCTTTTCTTTTAAGGAGTCCAAAAAGGATCAAAAGTGACTACTCTGGAGACTCTAGGCAAAGGGTTTACCAAACAATCCGTAAAACTGCTTATACACCTTGGCAATCAGATGAAAACCAAGGATTTCCCGTACGGCAGTCAATCTTCCCGAATGCGGTGTTCAGTGCATTACGGCTTGTAAGGCGACAGACACGGATTCCTGTGGATAAAGGATGATAACCTAGTGGGGTCTCCCTTATATACGCGACGGTACGTGGGAGCTCAGTCCGTGCTAGACCACTATCGAGTCACAAGAGGAGGAATCACCCAACTGTAATGTGAAACAATAGTGACTAGGTTTAACGACGCCGGAACACGTCTCTAGCCTAGACCTCTAGAATGTATGCGTTAGGTTCCAATGCGTTGTTAGATTCATTCGGTTTATTTTACAATTGATCTTCAATTAAGTTTCAGTTTTTAGGTCCTACCGTATGTGATCTCTCAAAACTTCCTAAATGCAAACTATATGCCAAAATTATATCATTTCGTTCAATGAATGCTAACTACAGGAGAGTTGAGATTTTCAAACAAACAAAATGAACATTAAACAATCAACAAAGATCCTAATGCAGCTAATAGCAAGAAATGAAACTTTTTCTTTTAAAAGTGACTAATTGCTAATAACAATAAATGCTAACTAATATAATGCAAAAAGATCATTTGTTTTTTTCCTTTTAAAATGGCATAATGCACTTAAACAAATCTCGAGAGATATTAACAAGCGTAAACAGACAAATTTCACTCAATGCAAATTGAACCAAGTCTGAAACACCAAGATGAACTGTCAAAACAAGGAAAATGGCAAAAGACCTCAATGAACCAGGTGATCTAAGTTCAAACGAAGTCAAGCAAAATCCAAACGAGCTAGAGGTGAATTGCTCGAAGCACAAAATAATAAGCTTTGACAACCACTAGACAAGTGTAGAAAACCACCAAAAAGTTGACTGGACAATCAAAGAACCGAAAGCTCCCATGGAAGGCTCGATATACAAAGCCACTAGATGCTCTAGGGCTGGGATATAAAATCGATAGAAATAGGCAAACACCCGAAGGATAACGGTAAAAACCAGTTAAACAGAGTTCTGACACATTTCCAGAAGCTGCAAAGGATGTAAAAAAACAAAAATCTGAGTTTAAAGAGCTTTCAACACACACACTGGCAAAGTTCACAGGATTGGCGCGACTGTCAGCCTGTAACTAGTGCTATTAAGGAATTATCGCGAGTTGCTTTTGTGCAACATGCGCCAACTGGCGCGACTGTCAGGCAGAAAAATGCGCCAACACAGTTTGCTGGCCCAAAAAATAAAACAAGCAGTCCAGGGTCTGGTTGATAGGATTCAAACAGATCAAACAGCAAGAAACAACTTTAAAACTGACCTAGAAAGCTCTTTTACGCAAGCAAGCAAGAGAAAACCAACATGCAAGACAAACTCCAAGTTGTTCGGTTCGTAAACCAAACCGGAGATTGACTGAAGTGGCATTGATCTACTTCGCTAATGCAAAGCAATAGCGTTTCGAAGACTGCCTGGCCGTGCTTCAGACTCCGTCCAAGGTTTATGAATCAAACAAAAAATAGCTCCTCCCCAGTGGAGTCGCCAAATTGTTGGAGAGGTAAATCCCCTCTGCGGACAGAGGCGATCCCACTAGCCCAGAATGGGTCTAGCAACAATCAATTCACGCTACCATGCAAGTTCCTAGTTGCAAACTGAAAGTGGATTATGAGAACCAACCTGCAGTCCAACGCTAATGTCAAAGAAGAGTTGATACTCCCGTTCCCTTGCTTCGGCAGGTCATGATCCTCACAATCCCCGCGAATGGATACCTGCACATGCAAAGAATGAAGCGAATACAAGCATAAAATCCACTAAAATACAACTATATATCAGTCAGAAAGGAAATAGATCAAACATTATCATAATGAACAGCAAGATCAGAACCATAATGATAGTCGTTTATTAATGAATAATCAACAGAGAAAGATACAACCAAGGTTCTGAGGTTGAACCTCTCCTCTGGCTAGACGAGCAGCTATGTATGTCTTGCAATAGACCTTCTCTCTCTCAGACTTCCCGCAGCATAACCTCCCTATGCTTCAAGACTCTTACTATCACTCAAGACAAGCGTTATCACCACTAGCATTACTCAAAAACTAGCTTGTCAAATGCATGAGGACAAAATTTTATAGATGGAGAAGGGGAGGAAGATACAATGCATCACGACACCCATTATGGATTGGCATTATCTCCAAAAAGCCGTTGTGGATAGATGTCAAGGATAGATGATGACTCTCGACATCTAGAAGATGAGCTTTATCCTCAAAAGACTTCATGACTTGAAGGGAAAAAACATCTAGGCACGCGTTTGTCAAAAATCTTTACCATACTTGGTTGGCACGGGTGTTGTTCTAAGACAGAGCACCAATGGTCGCACCCTCTTTTGATGATCTCATTGGTTGGCGCGGGTAGTACATTGTGGACCCGAGCTAATGGAAAAAGGGCACTTTTCAGGGATATTTTGCAGGAGGTGTCTTCAGGGAACATGAAGTACATACTTAGGGGAACATGATGCAAGTGTTTTTAAGTTATGTCACTGCTCACAGGTCCTAGAATGAGTCCTCCAAAGTACGGGAAAGGGGTAATAGGGACGGTGACCAATGGTGACAAATTACTATGTAACAAGGAACATACTCCAACTTGACCTTTTGTTCAAGTACTTGTTCCCGGAGAAAATGATACTTGATTGGTATGTGCTTGGTATTTGAATGCATGACTAGGTTCTTTGAAATGCTGATTGCACTTGTGTTATCACATAAGATGGAGATAGGTGGTGTACAAGTGATTTGAAAATCCTGCAAGGCCTGCATCATCCAAAGGAGTTGAGTGCAGCAAGATGCAACATCAACATATTCCGCTTCAGCTGTAGACAAGGCAATCGAACTATGTTTCTTGCTAAACCAAGATACTAATATGGAACCCATAAAGAACGCACCACCACTTGTGCTCTTCCTTTCATCCACGCTTCCTGCCCAATCTGCATCTGTATAAGCATGAAGTGTGAGATCTGTATCTCTAGGATACCATAAGCCATAATTTTGAGTCCCTTGAAGATATTTAAAGATTCTCTTCACTGCCTGAAGATGAGTTTCCTTTGGATTTGCCTGAAATATTCCAACTATTCCCACTCAATGCATGATGTCTGGTCGGGTACCTGTCAAATAAAGTAGACTTCCAATCATAGATCTGTAGGTTGGTTGATGTACTGCTGCTGATTCATCATTTGCACTGAGGCTACATCCTGTGACCATGGGTGTACATACTGGTTTTGCATCTTCCATGCCATATTTCTTCAAAATCTACTTGAGATACTTGGTTTGAGACAAGAAGATCCCTCCTTCTTTTTCTTGGATTTGAAAACCAAGAAAATATGTCAGTTCTCCAAGCAAGGACATTTCGAATTCTTTCTGCATCACCAAGGCAAAGTTTTCACTCATAGCTTCTTCATTACTGCCAAAGATAATGTCATTTACATACACAACAAGTATTAACAATTTGTCATTTTCGACTTTTATATAAAGATTTCTATCTGCCGACCCTTTTGAAAAACCTTGTTGATGAAGATATTTGTCCAAACGATAGTACCAAGCCCTTGGAGCTTGTTTGAGACCATAGAGAGCCTTTTTCAATCTGCATACAAGATTTGGATCATTTCCAAGAATGAAACCATCTGGCTGCTCAATGTATACTTCTTCTTCTAAGTCTCCATTCAGAAAGGCTGATTTCACGTCCATTTGAAATACTTTGAACTTTTGAAAGCTTGAGAGAGCAAGGAACATTCGGATGGCCTCAAGTCTTGCAATAGGAGCAAAAGTTTCCTCAAAATCTATTCCTTCTTGCTGCGCATACCCTTTACAAACAAGTCTTGCCTTGTTTCTAATTACTTCCCCATTTTCATTCAACTTATTTTTGAAGACCCATTTTGTCCCTATAACATTCTTATCCTTTGGTCTAGGAACCGTCTGCCAAGTGTTGTTCTTTTCGATCTGCTCAAGTTCTTCATCCATTGCTTTGACCCAACATTCATCTTTGCATGCCTCTTTTACATTTTGTGGTTCAGTGGAGGAGAGTAATGCCAAATAGCTTGAAGCTTTTGCAATTGTTCTTCTTGTTTGTACACCTGCTTCTTTCTCCCCCAAAATCTGAGATTCTGGATGATTCTTCTGAACGTACCTGGATGGAGTCTTCTCTTCTATCCTTATCTGTTCCTCTGGTGCTTCTTGAGGTTCTTCTTCTTCATCATTCTGTCTTTGAGGGTAGTCTTCATCTTCTTCGATATTTTCATGATTTACTTGCCTAGGAATGTATCCTTTTTCATCAACCACTACATCAATGCTGTCAACAATTCTTCCAATTCTTTTATTGTAGCACTTATATGCTTTGCTATGTGGAGAATAACCAAGAAGAATGCCTTCATCTACTCTAGGTTCAAGTTTGCCAAGTTGATCATCAGTATTCTTAATATAGCATTTGCTCCCAAAGATTTTGAAATGCTTTACCGAAGGAGTCTCACCATACCAGAGCTCATGAGGAGTTTGAGTGCTGTTCACTCGGACATTTGTTTTTTTGAGAATAACAACCGCAGCATATGCAGCTTCACCCCAGAAAGTTGCGGGAGTTCCAGACTCATCAAGCATAGCACGAGCCATTTGTTGGACTGTTCTGTTCATCCTTTCCACCACTCTATTTTGCTGAGGAGTTATAGCTGTAGAGAATTCTCTTCTTATCCCATGTTCTTCATAGAAATCGAAAAATTCATTTGAGGTAAACTCCCCACCTCTGTCGGACCTGAGGCACTTAATTTTGTAACCTGATTCATTTTCAACCAAGGCTTTGAAGGATTTGAATTTTTCGAATGCTTCGTCTTTGTGCTTCATAAGTCCTAACCAAACAAACCTGGAGAAATAGTCAATGAATAATATCAAGTATTCTTCTCCTCGAGATGTCCTTTTCCTAAATGGACCACATACATCTGTATGGACTAGCTCAAGAGGCATGCTAGCTGATCCTTCCTTCTCAGGAAAGTTAGTTCTAGTTTGATTTCCAAACTGACATGATTTGCATATGGTGTTGTCTGGAATTTTGATATCTGGAAGACCACGAACTGCCTGGTATTTACATGCTTTCCTTATTTGTGAAAATATTAGATGCCCCAACCTCCAGTGCCATAACCAGCGTTCATCATCCTTGCTCAAGTAGCATTGTTGTTGTCCTTCTTCAAATATGTATAGATTATTTGGAGTTCTTCTACCTTTGATCACTGTTTCACCTGTATCAAGATCACGAACACGACATTCATTTGATCTAAATATTACCTCAGTTCCTTGATCACACATCTGGCTGACACTCAGAAGATTATGCTTCAATCCTTCAACATACAAAACATTTCCAGCTTTGACCTTTTCCTTCAACTGAGCAGTGCCTTTTTCTTTTATAGCTGCAGGAGTATCATTTCCAAAAGAAACTTTCTTTCCCTTTTCTAAAGCAGAATATGATTCAAGTTTTTCCTTATCCCCTGTCATATGCTTCGAGCATCCATTGTCGATGTACCATAGATTTTCCTGTCCCTCTACATAAAAGGCTATCCCACATCTTTCTGTTTGTGGTTCCTTTATTCTCCATGTTCTGGTGCTTGAGGCTTGTTCCTTTTTCTGCTGAAACCTGCTCGTGCATTCAGAATATTCATGACCAAAGTTATTGCAAATAGAACATTCAACTTCATTTTCAAGAGCCGAAAAGTTGTTATAGGTCCTTTTTGTAATCCCAGTCATACTTCTTTGTTTTTGAGCTTCTCTAGTCATGATTGTTTTATATGCAATACATTGAGCTGCTTTGTGACCGAAGTTATGGCAAGAGAAACATTGTCCATTGAAGAAACTTCTTCGGTTATCAAATCTACCGGCCAAATGATTGTAATTTCTATTGTCATCCATTCTTGAACCAAATTGAGAAGATTTTACCTGTGGCTGGTTGTAGCTTTTGTTCACCCTTAAGACGGATTGCCCCTGATAGTCTTTGTTTGTAATTCGTCCCTGATTTACCTGGTGATCTCCATTGTGCTTTTGCTCATTCCTTCTTGCTGCATCAAGATAACTTCTAGAGGTGGATGCTTAAGAAGTTTCTCCATTATACCCCAGACCTGTCTTGTTTAGAGGAGAACACTGTACATTGATGATCTCATCCAGAGTTTCAGATCCTTTGACAAACTTAAGATTAATAGCCTTTGTTTTCTCAATCTCTTTCCTAAGGCCAATAATTTCACCTTCTAACTTTTCAAGATATTTTTCTTTTTCATCAATTTGAGATTGTAGAGTATCAATGATCATATTCTTTTCTTCTATACATGTCTTGAGTCTAGAAATTTCTTCATAAAAGCTATCCACATCTATAGCATCCATGTAATCATCATCTTCAAGGGCCATTAAAAGTTTATAGTCATTACCTCGTTCGTCTTCATCACTATTTGATAGACCATCACTGTCTTCATGAGTGTAGTAGCTTTTCTTATTTGCATTCTGTCTCTTGTTCCATCTAGCAAATTCCTTTCCTTTGTCAATCTTATCCTTATGAGGACATTTGGCAGCATAATGACCTACTCTTCCACAAGCAAAACATTTAAAAGGTAACTTACCTCTGAACCTTCCAGTACCCCGTTGTAGATTTCTGACAAAATTTGATTCTTCTTCTTCTTCTCGCACGTGACTTGCTTCATAGTAGTCTCCTTTGCCTGAAGCGTTGAAAGTAGCTTCTCTCCTGTCTGATGGACCTCCTTTGCTCATTTCATAAGCAGTTAGAATTCTATGTAGCTGAGACATAGTAAGAGTTCGGAGATTTTCCTTTTCTTCTATTGCAGACACTTTAGATTCAAACTTGGGGGACAATGATCTTAGAATTGTTTCAACCACAATAGCCTCTTTTATTTCTTCACCCAAGTTTTTCATGCAATTAAAAGTCTCATCTACCCGAAGGAAATAGTTAGCCACACTTTCATCATTATACATTTTGAGATTCTCATACTGAATCCTGAGCGTTCGAAGTTTAGCACGCTTTACCTATTCATCTCCTTCGTAGCTCAAGACAATCTTGTCCCATATTTCTTTTGCGGATTTATATTGCATAACCTTCACGAATCCTGATTGAGATAAGCATCCCAGCAGAGTATTGATTGCTTTACCATTTGTTTCATATTTCTTCTTCTCGGCTGGATCTGTAGGAGTAGCTGAAGGAAAAGTGTAGCCTGTATCTATGATATCCCAAACTTCTGTACCAAGAGATTGAAGATAGGCAGTAACTCTTACCTTCCAATAATTGAAGTTTGTCCCATCAAAAATTAGTGGCCTGATTGATGCTTCCCTCTCGTAGTTGCTCATGATGAATTATCTTCCTTCAAGCGATCAAGCTTCTTTGAAGGACCGGCTCTGATACCAATTGTTGGAAATAATACTGAAAGGGGGGGGGTGAATCAGTATTATCAAATTCTTTTCAATATTTCTTCCTTATTTATACTTTGAATTATTCTTCAAATATTGATCATTAGTTTGTATGTCAGTACCATAAAATAATGAGCATGAACAAGAAAAATAGATAGTCACACCAAAGAACACCAGATATAAGGTGGAAACCCAATGTGGGTGAAAACCACCTGTTGCAATATGTCTCTATCTTCTTTCAATTAGAAACTCCTTTTACAATGGTTTTGTACTGGTGCAGTCCTTTACCAGTACGTAGGCTGCAACCTGCAGAGAGCTACAACTCTCTCTCATTTTCCAGTCTCTCCTGGAAGGGAGCTACAACCCCCTACTTCTTTTCTTTCAAGGACTACTTTTCATAAATTTTCAAACTGGATCCAAGAATATCAAATAATCATCAAGTACATGCAAATTACCCAAACTCCTTATACAATCAACCAAGAATTACCCAACTTCTCAGAATGTTGTAAACAGAAAGATAGTACCAGAAATATAAACCCAAAACTCTGCAGCAATAAATAAAAGATGACCAACAAATATTTTAAGAAAGATCCGCAATTTTTCTTTATCTGGACTACGTGGCTTTGCACTTCACCTTCTTCATCTCTGCGTATCCCCGCAGAGAGCCTTCCACTGCACCGCATACCCACGCACTGTTTCTTCAATCACATCACGTACTACTACTGTGGCCACGCACCCTCAGATGCTATCACGCCGCGTATCTATGCACCTGCGGCTTCTGTAGCGCCGCGTACTTTCACTGTGCCTCCACACTTGAACCTCTGCCACGCTACGTACCTTTACTATTCTTCCGCACTTGAACCTCTATCACGCCGCGTACCTCCGCACTGGGACTGTGCCTTCGTTGTGTATCCTCGCACTTTCACTGTGTATCACCTGTGTTCCTCTGCAATGGAACTTTCGCTCTGCTGCGTGCGCCCGCACTTTCACAGAGAATCGTCTGCGTGCCTCTAATTAGAACCCAATTAAATGGTCCTCCAAGGTGCCTCTGACAGTCAGATACACAGATCTGATCATGCGCCCGAGAGATCACCACTTAATAGATTCACTTTCAACTTCACCTTCATATAGATCAAGCTTTTAAACTGATAACCCAATATTTCAAATCTTAAGATATTCAATTTGCAAAGATACTTTGGCCAAGTGATCTCCTTCCCTATTTATAGTCAAGCCCTTATCCACATCATGGGACAAAACCATCAATAACCAATACAAGGGATCCAAACCGGGGCTAAATTAGATCCTATACCAGGGGCCAAAACCATAGGATCAAGAACGACGGGCTAAATACCACGGGCCAAACATAAGAAACCCCACGTGAGCACCCTTCTCTGCCTTGAAGTGAGTGAACTGGGGGTCCGCACCTCATGAACGGGTAACCTGCGGGTATGAACGCACTTCCTGGCCAGCGTACCTGCGGGTCCGCACCTGTTGAACCATTCACCTGCGTACCTCTTGATTTCTAACATTTTGAGAGCTTGAACAGAGCATTGCCACTTTAGTGAGTTGCCATCAAGTACAACACCTGTAACATAGAGCCATACCAGAATCATAATGCCAACAGCTAGGTTGGTTGTAAAGGGGTAGACACAAAAAGAAGGGATAGATTATGAAGAAACCTTCGTTTCTATAGCTAAATTGAATTCCATCAGAATGTTAATTGCCTTAGCTACCAAGAAACATTGGATGATGCACCAACTAGATGTAAATTCTGCATTACCAAATGGGAAACTGAAAGAAGATGTTTATTTAGAGCAACTAGAAGGGTTTGTCCAGAAGGGAAAAGAACATTTAGTCTGTAGGTTGAAGAAAGCACTCTATGGACTAAAACAAGCTCCCAGTCATGGTATGAGAAAATTGATTCATTTTTTCTACAAGCTAGCTATAATAGAAGTAAGAATTACACCATGAAAGATGAAAAAGGGTGCGTAGTGTTGATTTCATTATATGTAGATGATTTGATAATTACAAGTGATGCTATATATCTAATTGATGAAATCAAGCAGCAGATGCCACAGATTTTTGAGATGAAGCATCTCAGTGAACTCAGATACTATTTAGGTCTCAAGATCTAGAGAGATTCACGTCAAATATTTTTGTCTCAAGAAAAGTATGTCAAAGGCCTATTAGAAAAGTTTAGAATGGATCAGCGTAAGTTTGCACCGATACCATTGCAGCAGAATATCAAATTACAGTGTGAGGATGGCTCAAAAGAGGCGGATGCAACACTTTACAGACAGCTAGTTGGGAGTCTGATATACCTAACCACCACGCGACTTGATTTGGCTTATGTAGTCAACGTGTTAAGCCAATTTATGTCTAAGCCACTTGAAAGCCACTGGAATGTAGCGAAGAATGCTTTGAGGTATCTACAAGGTACTGTATATTATGGAATTATTTACACTAACTCTTTTGATGTTAAACTGGCAGGATTTGTAGATTTAGATTGGGCAAGAAATGTAGATGATCGTAGACCTATAACAGGTTATGCATTTAATCTTGGATCCGGGGTGATCACTTAGAGCAACAAGAAACAGAATACAGTCTCTTTGTCCTCAACAGAAGCAGAGTATCGAGCCATGTGTGCAGCAACGTGCGAGGTGGTTTGGTTGCGGAGACTTCTCTAGGATGTTGGGGAAAAACAGACAATCGCATCAACAATCATATGCGACAATCGAAGTTCAATCAAGCTAGCCAACAATCCGATGTTTCACAAAAACACAAAACATATTGATACTAAATTCCATTTTGTAAGGGAGAAAGTGCAATCTAAAGAAATTCATTTGGAATATTGTAATACATGTGATAATGCACCCAAATGATTCAGAATGCCTCATTAACAGTAATATCCTGCACGTGCAAGTCCTTTTAACTTCCCCCTGCGTCACAGTGGCTTCTGTTACCTGTGTTGCTACTACTTTCTCGACGGCCTTGGCCTGCTCTGTGGCTACCCTCGCTGCCTCGTGGGTAACCCTTACCTACATGGTCAACTGTTTGTTGTGCTTCTATTGGGCTACCAGCTTGGTGGCATCCTTCTGCTTTTGTGCCACTATTCTATACTGCTCTACCAAATTCGGGGCGCACCACTCGGGAGGCCATGATTCGAGCATGAAAATGATGGCATCATTAATTGCGATGAATGGAAGCATGGTCCAGTTCTGAGCTGGATCCTTATGCACCTTGATATGCACATCATGCATATCCACCTCGAAGTCTACAAAGCTCCACATACTATTGTACACCGTGGGGGATAGGTGCGGCCTCCTGTTAATCCACATCCTGAAGCTCACCTCCATGAACACCCAGAAGATCTTAGTATCACGAATCCACATGGTGTCCTTCATAACCCAAAGCGACGCAAACTTTGCAGCCTCTGGCAAGTCCTGTTCAATATGAGGGAACTGACTGTCCTGAGGCAGTTCCCCTGTCACCAATAAAATAGACAAGAGAAACCATGTGTAGTGGAAGGTCTTTCCCTACTCTTGAGCTTCCTTACAATTAATTAGGAATTCTTCGTAGGGGAACTCGTCCCAGTTGAATTGGACCCCCTCCGCGCATTGTTCTGCCAACACAACTACTGGCACTGGTACCTCATCTTTGTCGCATTTTCTTGTCACATTCCTGGCCAGGAGTTGGGTATCTATGTGCACCCATTTATCTTTAATGCTACTAATTATGTAGCCCCTCTACTTCTTTTATAATTTGTACTTCTTCTTCATGGCCTCTACGATGGCCAAATCTCCGCTTTTGCCAGCTATCTTTGCAGGGTCCTTTCCCTTACAAGGAAGCCAGGAAATCCTATGGATAAGATTTGCCATGATGGGAATAAGCTCCTCCAGCCATAAGTACCCATCATGCACCAGACAAAGCAGCTGCGTCATGATAAAAATTATGATGGTGCACGGTGAAAGTGCGGAATCCATAGTAGGTGGAGTAGTCCGACCTTCTCCACACTGCGCAGCCATTTCTATGGCTCTAACATTGTAACTGACCCCTCTCTACTCTATTTCATGAGGTTCTTAGTCTCTAAATGTAGGAAATTCTCACTATCCGTGAGGTTCTGGCCTTCAAATTTCCTTGTGGGCACACGGCACAGGGCCGAGCCCTCATACAGAATTCCATCTAGGAGGAGTGGGGTTTGGAGTGTGCTCTTAGTGGCATCCAAATCCTTGGGTACCTTAGCTTTCCCTTTCCATGGAGGAACATACTCGGGCAATTTTGTTGTAGCGCACACTAGCTAGATGTCTTCTTCCTTTTCTTCATCTGCCTCTATCTCATCTACTAGAGCCTGTAGGTCCTCCTCCTCATCATCTATCTCAATGGTGATAGCCTTGTCCTTTTCTTCCATGGAAATTTTACCAAACCACGGTTTTCGCGGGGACATGCAGACTGGTCATGCTTCCTATTTATCCTTCTTGGTCCTCAGCGTCAGAGGTGATTTCTGAATTTCCAGCGAATCCCCAACCTGCACCGTAGAGTTCTGCACGGATTCCTCGGCAATAGTCTCTACAAAACCCACACCTCTCCTGGTAGTTGTCATCTTGTTCTAACTGTCTGTCGTTGTTCGCGAACTTGGGGGCTCAAATATCACTTGGCACTCAACACTCTGTGATCTTCGAAGTAGCTCAATTCTCAAATGAACAAGTGTTGTCTTGTGGCTATCCCTTGGAGTTTTATAGCATCTTTTGAATTTGAACTCGACTGTTCCCCCCATTTTTGAGTCATTAATGCTTTCTTGGCCGTAGATTGTCCCAAATCTAGCTCTTAATTCATTTCTTAATTGTCCGCCGCCCTCTACCTTTTGCCTTAAATTGGACATCTCATCATGAACAGTGACACTAATGGTTACTTCCTAGTCTACTTGTGCAGTAGCACAGCCCACCGTGCATGGGTGCGACCCTTGTGTCATGTTGTTTCTGTGCGCATCTCCCTCACAGCACAGCCCCAAAACAGACTCTTTTAGAGTCCTACGCTCTCTTTAAATGGTTTGGAGCGCTGAGACTGTGCTCCCTAAGACTAATCAAGTGGTTGCACCACCTGTGCGAGACTTCAAATCGACTTCCAGCATAGCCCGAAACACTCCTCAATTATCTGCGTAACTGTCGACACTGTGCGTCCTACAATATGTTGTGCGCTCCCCTGGTTAATGTGTTTGGTGAGGTGCATTTGTAGCCATGGCAATAGAGTCATAAATTCGCGACGACATTCTTCTAACGTAGTGGTACGATCACTTGTATCTTGCCTTGTCATCCTTGGTTTATCGGCGAGACATGCCTACATGATCTTGTTTTCTAGCCTCTTGATCTTAGTGTCCATCAAAATTCTTTTCTTCTTCAATTGTACCCGGCCTTCTTCAATTTCGTGAAGTCTAAGTTTCCCTCGTTGAATGGCTTCCCAAATCCTTATATGGTCATCCTCACCTAGTTGTGTGATTCCTTCGTCCTAGTTTTTGCGCGCTGCCATAAATGTGGGAGCTATTATGTGTGGATTCCATTTGGTATTCCCTCCAAAAATTTGGGTTCCTACTTTGTTTCGCACCTTTCAAATCATCTTCGCACTTAGGATTTTGCACATGGTCCTATGCGCCCATCAAACCACTGGCACGCGCAGGTCCCAATCAGTTCGTCTCGCCTAGTGAACCTTGTTCAATACTCCACACACCCTATCAAATGCCTCTTCGTGGAGAATTGGTAGCACGTGTCACCCGTCCTACTTCTGTTGTTTGTTCTGATTCTCTAAGCTAGGGTTGGTGTGCGCTTGTGCGAACTATACAGTGTATGTTTGTACCCACTGGGAAAGGTGGGCACACAAGCTGTTTTTCCATTGATGATTGGCTTTCGTTCAGAGATGGGGTTTTCCAAAACATAGGCGCATCATCCTTTAGCATCCGCGTCAGTCCTCAAAAGTTCCTTGATGCATACCCCGTGATCGTGCGGGTGTTTCACACAACGCCCACTTCAGAGCATGAAACTGTTGTTGTTCTGGAACTGTGCTTTCAAATTTGTTGAGGAATTCATCCACTGTTGATACTCCATAATATTTTGGCAGGTCCCTTGCCTCTGTTGTTACGCAACGCAATGACTGATCATCATTTTGCAGATCAATGTTGTTACTTCGTGCAGCTGATTGTGCCATCGCTCTATCTCTTCGTTTGAATCCTAAGTGCAGGAGCTTTCATGCACCCACGAAATCCTTCCATCTACAGTTAGATTCAGCCAATCCTCCCCTTATGCAGTTATCTTGTAGATACACTAGAGATCGTCATCACTATCGTCATCGTGGACCAATTTAGTGTATCGCGCTCCTTTGGCTGGGTCTAGCAGTACTACTATGCGTAGTGACTTTTTCTTAAAGATCATTTTGCACTTATTTAGATTTATGACTCCGTTAATATCAGTAGCCTAGTCTATTCCTAGTAGTACGGGATAGGGATTGCTGTCATCGATAATCTCTATCACTTCAAAATCCGCCTGTGCACTCGCGCCTTCAATATTGACTGTCACCCCATGCAATCTTCCCATGGGAAAAATCTTCTGTTGGTTTGCCATTCATAACTGAATAGGGGACCATTGTAACACATGTCTTTCCATGCATTGCCATGTTTGATTTGGTACTACATTCACGTTCAAACCCAGATCTAGGATTACCTTATCCATTTCGTAATCTTCTATTTGCGCAGTCAACCTCATCTCCCTTCCAGTGTGCAATGCATGCTTTCCAAGTCTTCAAACCACACACAGTTCTCGTGACCTTGCACACCTAGTCATAAGTTCTTGTAGTCCTTTGACTACCTTGTTGTCCTACAACAGTTTCGTGCATGTCTCCAGAAAGACAGTGAGCATTGAAGGATCCATCCCTGGTTCTAGTTGATCTTTACTACCTGAAGTGGAGGCCTCCGTGAAGCTATTATTAGCTTCCATGAATGTCTCCTTTGCGCGTTCTATGTCAAACTTGGGTTCCTCTGTACGAGCCTTGCGAACCCACGCGCTATCTTCTGGCTACTTCTCTTTATCATCTCCCATGCCCATACCACTCCTGATCATGTTTACATTTGGGTCCTCTTCGTGCAGTTCAGATTTCATCATTTGTAAATTCTCGGTCAGAGGGGGCTGGAGTACCCCCTTTTCACGCATCTTTTCTATCAGTGAAGGGAAATCTTCTCCCTCATGATCAAACTGATTACAGTACCAACATGATATCCTAGTCGGGTTTGTACAATCGCGGTCATAATGCGCCAGCCCTCCAAACTTGTAACAAATTATCTGGCCATGACCCCTTCCTGGTCCAATTCCACCTCGACCCCGACCGCGCCCTTAAAACCCAGTGTGCACCATACTTGCATTTGGGTCAAGGGCTTGCGTTTCGGCCTGCACCTTGTAGGCAGGAGTCTGATCCATCATTATTTCATAGCTTCAAAAGGTGCGTTCGTCATGGCCTACCAACCTACAGAAAGTACAAAACAATTGTTGGGACGTTTGCGTATACTTCTGCAATAGATGACAATTACTTGTGGCATGTTTTCCTCTTATCTGAAAGATCACACACCATAATGCAGATGTCGTGCTCATCCCTGCCTATGCCTCTGGTCTTAATGACATTGGTCCCCCACTGCCAAGTAGTTCACGAACACTGGACAGTGGTCCTTGTCATGCCCTTGGCCTTTGCATTTTATGCACCATACTTCCTCGCGTACCTCCAGCCGAGTTTTCCTGTCCTGTTACAAACTTTGCATCTCCAAACACAGATTCTACAGTTGCACGTGGATTTATTGGACTCCCAACCCAAGGTCTTGTATAGGGGTCTCATGTAATCTCATTACCATCTCCAACGCTTCAGCCTGGGTGGAAAGTTTTTGTTGGGATAGCATCCTCTTTAAGTGTAGCATAAGTGAGGCCACAGACCATGCACGATGATGTGCGTCCGTTAACGCCATATTGGCTTCGCAGATTGTACTCTTCAGCTTTTGGTCCAGATCCAAGGGGGTCTTGCCCGAGAGCATCGCGATCTTCTAAAACCCAATGATTGATTGTGTCTCTGATTTTGGGCTACTAAATTCCTTGTTTAGCACAGTCTGGATCTCTGTAATTCCTGCGTTTGGGTGGTCATTAGAATGCTTGATATACCATGTTAATGCGCGATCCTGCGACGCACTCACCAGTGTAGCCTTTTTAATATTATCATGCACGACACCTTTTGCTTCCCATACTACTCTTACCATGAACCAGAGCTGGTCTGGATCTTCATTTCCTACTCCTCTGAATACCGGCAGTTTGATCGACTTGCCATACTGAACTGTGGTGGGGGTGGAGGTGGAGTGGGTGGAGATAGAGGTGAGGGGGGTGAAATGGGTGGCGGTGTCAGTGGGGGTGGTAAATGTGGAATTCTTTGTCTTATAAAATTGACCATGCTTCTCGGAGAAACTTTTGCAAGCTCCTCCTCGCTTTCCCGCGAGGGTGAAATTAAGGGACTGTTTTCCAACTCCCCACTACTTCCGCTTCTGTAGATCTTCCCACTAGCGGTCCCTTGAGAAAACGTTGCTTTGCCTCACTGTAGCTGATGGTTGTGTCTACCGCGAACTCAGTGATGAATCCTCCTATTATTCAATTGAGCGATTGGTCCACAACTCATGCTATCTTATCTTCTGATGCTTCTAGCCTGTGCATTAGTTCTAGAGTCCACACTATTGGTTTGTCAAGACTACACCTTCCCTCACTGCCTGCTAACTTCGGGATCCACTGATACAGCTGAGATAGAAAAGATGCAAAGAAAATTTCGTGGATTTATGTATACAAGTAGTGCTCCAGCCACAGTTCCTTAGATACTCACGGATTTCTGTTCTCCTATGCTACAAACTCGTGAATCTTCTTGTCTAAACACTCTTCAATTTCCTCCTTTGTTGAATTCTAGTGGCACGATCTCAGAAATCCTTTATGCAATTCCCAGTCCCAACAACAAAACAATTTGTTGGCTTGTATGGGCGTGACCCAGGTTTAGAGGTGAATTAGCCAAGCAAATATCGGTACTACTAGCCCTTCCGGGAACAGTTCACAGAGCGCAGACTGAGGTCTCACCCGAAGTAGTATGGGAGGGTGCTAGAAATAGGTTTCCACACCCTAGGGATGTCTAATGGGCTTCTGGAGGTTTGCAGTCTGGCACGTTGCTACGTGCACTTGTTAGTCCTTCGCAACCTATGCTGTTATTTCCACACAGCCCTACTCAGGGCGCGACTTGTATAACACCCAAGATCCTTACTAAAGAACCTATTACTTAGCTTGTGTGTGTAAGATACATGGTTATTACAGGATATTCAACAATCATATCAATGCACGCGATACATAAACTAATACAAACATAAAGAAGATAATGCACAATGAATACACAGAAATAATAATCAAGTTCTCTTTATTAATCTTCAATTTCGCTTATAAACTTGACACCGCCCTGTGAACTCAGTTGCAAGGGTCCACGCACTCAGTTGCAGACTCTACTAGGCCTCTGCGAACTCAACTGCAAAGCCTCTTCCTACTACTATGACTCAATACACTTAGAATCCTACTCTAGGCTCGAACCATTCCTTCACTACTCACTCTATCTTCTCCTCCCTTTTCAACTTAGAGCGTCACTCTATTTATACAATCCCATGGTCCGTGGACCATGGGTAAGCCAACATGACTTTACATTACCTTACATTACTTTAGGGCAGACATCCCTATTACTTAACCTCTACTTCATGCTCCGCGCCTGCAATTCGCGGAGTTTTACAAAACTTTCGACCAAAACTTGGGCTTTGAGCCACAAAACCTGTTGTGGGGGGATTCCATGCCCAACAACTACATTTTTCGTATATATGGTTATTAGTAGCTAATTTAAAGTATCTGATAATGTGGCTGAAATTTAGTCATATTTCTTTGGTTATAAATTGGTTTCAAGTGATGATTAAATTTTTCATATATATATATGTCTATTAGTAGCTAATTTACAATATCTTATAACAAGACCAATAATTTGGTCATATTTTTTTTGGTCATTAATTCATTTTCTAGGGTGTTCATATAGTAATATATTTTGTTGTATATTTGGTAATTAATTGTGACAATTAATGACTAAATCAATGACTAAATTAATAACCAAATTAATGATTAAATATACTACTAGATGATAAAATTGAGACAACCAATTAATGACTAAGCTAAAAATGGCTAAAAGTTGGTCACATTATAAGATACTGTAAATTAGCTACTACAATTAGCTAGTACTGGTCACCGACTGAAAAATCGTTGTTTATATGCAAATTTTAGTCATTTTTTCATAACTAATTATCCATTCTATACTAGTGGAATGGAAATCGAGTGAAGGAGTGTCAGAGGGCCATAAAGCCAACGCGAGCATGCAAAGATGGGATTTTAGAATGCAGAGTTGTGTAGTGGGAGGACTAGTAAAGTGATGTAATTGGGAGTAAGGTGAGATGGCTAGGGGGTTTTATTTTCCCTCCCACATGAACTAGAATACCAAGAGGGAGTGTGTAGGGTCGGGTTGGGGAGAAGTGAAAGAAGTGGAAAATTTAGTGGAAACAAGAATGGCAAGGGAAACGAAGAGATGAGTACCTCATGGTCACAAGTTTCTTAGTTGGTGGGAGTAAAGGGTCTGTGTACCAAAGTGCATAGTTCATACGAAATGATGGATAGAGGAGGTGCATTTGTAAAAGAAATGTGCATGTGTAAGGAGAGCGGTTTCATGAGGAGGGTGCTTGTGTAGTGGGTCGCATGTGACAAGGACCAAGTGGTGATTTCTAATAGAGGTTGCACAAGAAGAAAGGTCGCATGTGGCCTACTTATATGAGGTCATAGACGGGGATACAAAGGGGGCTAGTTTGTGTGCGACTAGCTCAAAGGTAAGCTTGCAAGGAGAGAGTGTGTTGGGCTACAATTCATGCCTAAATCGAAATCACAAGTCACAAACTAGAAGGGGTCTCAAGATTGTTGATTTCCTTCAGTGTGATCATGTGACCATGCCACCCGAAGGTAACTTAATGTTTAGAGTGACGGTTTCATGCGATTTAGAGGAGGGATAAGTCATAAATTTCAAGAAAAAAGCTTAACCTAAGGTCTCTTAGCACGACTAGCGACCTATAAGAAAACTTATGATTTGGCTGTGAAAGTTAAAATTTCCTCAAGTCCTAGAAGAACCCGGTGATCCAAGAGAGCATGAAATGTCATTGGATGCCATAGAGAAAGGACGCGAGTCCACCATGGGAGGTTCTCCAAAATTTTGGAATGGTAAAAAATTTCGGATTGTTGTGGAGGCTATAACACACTGCTATGGACACGTTTCCAAAGCTTGCTTTATGCATATTGATCTCTCCCTTATTGTCAAGTTTGGCATTCAGAGGCAACATTCCATTAGTGCAACAAAAGTGTAATTTATTTTTTTAAAGTGAACAAGTTTTAAATTTAAGGATTTTATTGTTTTTTTTATTGCGAACCTCTTTGAATTGTTCCTTATTTCATAGAAAATTTCAAATGAATTATTTAGGTTTGTGTTTGGCTTACTAACTTTTATTTTGAGATTTGTGAACGTTATGAAATAGATTCCATAGAAGCAACATACTTCGAATTTAATCAATTTTAATCACCAAATCCTATAACTTAAAATACAACTTAAAATACAACTATTAAATTTCTTATACTAATGATATCAATATTTATAATCTATTTAAAAATCTATTTATTCATATTTTTAGTTCAAATAAAAATATAAAAAAATCCACAAATACATTAATTTATCATTTTCTTAATAACATGTTACATGTTGTCATACCTCAAAAATTCAACTCAAAATGATGTTTACTTCCCTTGGAAGTTTGCATTTGTTTATTTTTGTCATTTAGGGGAACTATTGACTCACTCCAATAATAAATATTGGGCTTTATTTTTATTTGTTGTCTTGTATGAAGGGAAGTAGATATAGATTGTGAATATACCACTTTGAGTATAGTATATTTAGATAAAAAAATGTATAAATAATTATTTTTATTTTTTTCTTATATTTTAAAATAAATTATTTATAGAATAAAACAATTAAAAAAATATATTTTTTCTATATTCTTAAACTTATTATTTATAAATTAAAACAATTAAAAATATCATACATTTATCAAACATTATATAATTCTATTGAAAAAAACCACAAAACATATATTTTTAGAAAAAAGTAACAATTGAAAATTATAAATGTTAGTATAATTTTTAAGCATAACACATAACTTCATTATTAATTAATAATAAAAACCTAAATCTCTTTTTGGAGATTTGACTTTTTGAGTGGGATCTTATTAATTAATAATGAAAACCTAAATCTCTTTTGGGAGATTTAGCCTTTTGAGTGGATCCCATTAAAAACAAGCTTTCAAGGATTTGTTTTTCTTTAAGGATTATCTTTTTCTATTTATCTGATATATTTATAAATAAAATATTTAGCAACTAGAAACTTACTCATTTCTACCATATTTTAATATCAAATTTTCCTATTTCTTATAATGGCAATTTTGTTAATCTTTAATTTACTATTTACTATATTTGTAATATAAAGATTTTGGCCTTTTAATTTTGTAAATATTAAATTTTTTATTAATAAAAATCTTTACAAATTTAAATCAGGCATGAATTTTTTTTAATATAAATATATATGTTTTTTAATTTTTTAAATATTAAATTTTATATTAATAAATATTCCTACCAAATTCTATTACCGTTATAATTTTTTTAATATATAATTTACAATTTACTATTACTTTTACAATTACCTTATAATAAAATAAAATAATAAATTTTAATATAATTTTTTATTTTTTAAACATTAAATTTTAAAATTAGTATCATTAAATTTTTTAATATATAATTTACAGTTTACTATTACTTTACAATCGAATAAAATAATAAATTTTAATATATATATTCTTTTTAAAATATAAAATTTTAAAGTAAAATAATAAATTTTAATATATATATATTCTTTTTAAAATATAAAATTTTAAAGTTAGTATCATTGAATTTTTTAATATATAATTTACAGTTTACTATTACTTTACAATCAAATAAAATAATAAATTTTAATATATATATTCTTTTTTAAATATAATTTTTTATTTTTTAAATATTAAATTTTAAAATTAGTATCATTGACTTTTTTAATATATAATTTACAGTTTACTATTACTTTACAAGGAAATAAAATAATAAATTTTAATATCTATATTCTTTTTTAAATATAATTTTTTATTTTTTTAATATTAAATTCTAAAATTAGTATCATTGACTTTTTTAATATATAATTTACAGTTTACTATTACTTTACAATGAAATAAAATAATAAATTTTAATATATATATATATATATATATATATATATATATATATATATATATATATATATTCCTTTTTAAATATAAAATTTTAAAATTAATATCATTGAATTTTTTAATATGTAATTTGCAGTTTACTATTACTTTACAATAAAATAAAATAATAAATTTTAATATATATATATATTCTTTTTTAAATATAATTTTTTATTTTTTAAATATTAAATTTTAAAATTAGTATCATTGACTTTTTAATATATAATTTACAGTTTACTATAACTTTATAATGAAATAAAATAATAAATTTTAATATATATGTTGTTTTAAATATAAAATTTTAAAATTAGTATGATTGGATTTTTTAATATATAATTTACCATTTACTATAATTTACAGTTTACTATTACTTTACAATGAAATAAAATAATAAATTTTAATAAATATATTCTTTTTTAAATATAAAATTTTAAAGCTAGTATCAATGAACCGAACAGTATGGGCGTATTTTCTATATTTATAGCGAATGCTACTTTGGAACTTGTGGTATTTTCTAATTTTTCTAGCTAACATTGGGGAACTTGGTAACTAGGGTTTTGCCAGTCACTCCATAAACAACTTAAATTCATAATCTTATGAAAAATTATCTCTACCTGATTCCTAAGTAAAAATACAAAACTACTAGTACCAATTAAACTGACTCCTTTGAAAAATCTATTATATTGGAAGTTCAAGATTCAGCAGACCTCCCACGAAAGTCTTATTAATTCAGAGGTAAGCTTTCACTATAAGCCCAACAGTCCTTTAACAGTTAGAGTACTGCAAATCAAGAGGTTTCATGTCTATTATCATCGCTTCTTCACGGCTTTGAAGAATCGAAGTCTTTACGGGCACTCTGAGAAAAATTTTAGAGTCGAGTTCGCATGTCAGCGAAACTTAGGATAGCTGAGATCAGACATAAGCTCATTCTTTTGACCTAAAATTCAGTAAGATAAATACCGTCCTTGTGAATAAGTTCATTCTCAATTTTACCCGGACGCAATGATTAGAAATAAATTCAGTCTTTGGAGCCCGGAAATACTTATTTGAAGCTTAAATTGATACTCTCTTGTGATAAAATATTGAATTTCCTAAAGTCGTTGAGTTTTCGTATTTCATGTTAAATTTCTATGATTGGAACAAAGCATTTTGTTATGGCATTAAATCTTTTGTTTGCAGGTAACTTTGTCTAAACTTAAGTATTCTTTAAGCAATTGATAAGAGCTCGAGTTTGATTGGATAAAGGCTAAATTTCCTATATGGTAGCAGGCTTTCCGTATTACGAGAAAATATTGAAGGCGTTTTCACAATGGATTTTGGAAAAATTATGTGGACATGCTACCTTCTTCTATTGGTGGCTCTGCAGTCCTATACAACCTACACAGAAGCAGCCCCTCCAAATGCACGAATCACATCTGTCCCTGGCTACAACGGTAGCCTTCCTTCAGATCATTATGCAGGGTAGGGATAATCTTCATCTATATTTATTTTGATTCTCAGCTAGTTTGAAGTCCATTGAAGTTAAAATTCCCTGACGGATTTGCCTGTGAACATGTTCTCAACCGTGACCACGAAATTTCTGTACAATTATTGTAGTGTGTTTACAATGATGTTATTGATTTATTTATATTTGTTCTGTGTAGATATATAAAGATAGATGAGACTAGTGGAAAGTACCTCTATTACTATTTTGTCACATCAGAAAGAAATGCAACGACAGATCCTGTTGTTCTTTGGCTGAACGGCGGTCCTCGTGCCTCAAGTTTTGATGGCTTCATATATGAACATGGTTAGTTAAGATTCAATTCTCGAGTTTTGGTGGTTTCATATACGAACATGGTTAGTTAAGGTTCAACTTTCTAAATTGACGATTTGTTTATAACTCTAGATAGGTAAACTATTTAAGTTAAGGGGTTAAATTTCCTACTCACTAGATAAACCTACGGGTAGATCTAAGGATTTATTCGGATTATTACCGTGGATGTAAACTATATAAATTCAAATAAATTATATGGAAATAAAAAATTAAAATTATTTAAAATAACTAGAAAGTAGAATTTGTATCACTTTCAAGGAAAATGATTGTTTATCTCCTTACAGGAACACGCCACTAACATAAAGATAAGAAATATCATATGATAACTACATGCTTATACATTTTTACCTTTTCCCACCCAAATGGTTCATAGATCACCCAAATGATTCAGAATGCCTCATTAACAGTAATATCCTGCACGTGCAGGTCCTTTTAACTTTGAAGCCGGAGCGAATGGAAGTTTGCCCAGACTAAAACTGAATCGATACTCTTGGTCAAAGGTATTTTCAGTGATGTTTTTATATGGATGAAATTATTATCTGTACAGCTTTTTTTTCTAGTGACTTTTATTTTCTAGTTGATTCATTCATTTAAAAAAAATTGATCGATGTCTACGGGTCGAGTTAAGTCCCATGAGGTTACCTCGGTCGGGGATAGCTTTGATAATGAAGAGTTGAGTCCCAAGAAGTTTATGGCTCAACTCCAGCAGGTCAGCTTTAAAAAAAAAAACTTGTAAAAACACAAAGTTTAATAATCAAAGAAGAGAATATTGTTGGAAGAAGTACCATACATTTTCCACTTTAGGGATCCTAGTTACTGGTTTGGAAAGTTTACCAACACCTGTGGATTTTGGTGTAATGGCAAACCTCCACATGGTATCAGAGCCTGGACCCAGGTTCAATTCCCCTGAGTTGTGTTTGGGGGGTGTTGGAAGAATCACCGTACTACATTGTATCAGAGCCTGGATCAGAGCTTGGAACCAGGTTCAATTCACTCGAGTTATTTTTGAGAGGGCCCAGGGGTGTTGGAAGAATCACCTCTTCAACTCTATGGAATCAGTGATTTCCACCCTCGAGATCCTAGTTATTGATTTAGAAAGTTTACTAACACCTACAAGTTTTAGTGTAAAACCTCCACAAATATTGACCTAAACCACTCTTTGAATGCTAAGAAGGATTCAACGAGATCAAGGAAATGGCTAAATTTTCTGGTCAATCGAATTACAAATCAAATTCTAACGATTACATCATTCTTTTATAATCCCAGGTGTCAAATATTATCTATCTGGATTCGCCATGTGGAGCTGGTTATTCATATTCTGAAAACGCGAGTGATTATATTACTGGCGATGTACAGACAGCTTCAGATACGCATCATTTTCTTTTGAAGGTCTTCATCTTTTCCTTGAAAATCAGTTATATTACTATTTTCAGATTCACCGGTATTCGAGTCTTTTTATTGAAGTATATTTCGTAATTCTGCAGACACCATGTAGTTTTGTACAAATGTAGATATCTTATTGCTGGTTCTACTCTGGAAAGAAAGCTCATTTCGTTTATGTTCAAGCAGTGGTTTCAAGAATATCAAGAGTTCATTTCAAATCAGTTCTACATTACGGGAGAATCATATGCAGGAGTCTATGTTCCAACTCTTGCGTCAGAAGTGGATAAGGGTACGGAAATATGATTTTGTTTCAAAAGACATTAGATACAGGTTTATAATAGATGAAACATTCACTCACTTTTTGGGCCTTCTACGATTATGTTAATTTACAGGAATTCAAGCCGGGATAAAACCTGTTTTGAATTTTAAGGTAAATTGGTTTGGATTATTTAGCATTGAAATTGCTGACAATCTTTTAGTCTATATATGTTCTATAAAAATTAGGCTAATTTGTCTTTTACTGGATGCTGAGTTTTCAGGGTTATGCAATAGGAAATGGGGTCACTCAAGAATCAAGATTTGATGACAATGCGCGTGTACCTTTTGCTCATGGAATGGGCCTTATATCGGAAGATCAATATCAAGTAATTTCTCAACTCATAAATTTTAAATTTCTTTTATAACTAACATTTTATTTTATTTTATTTTTATTTTTTTCCATAATATTAAAAATATTAAATCATTTAAACATTAGTCTTTAATTTTATATTTTTATAGATTATTTTGAATAATATTGTGTAAATTAGTGAATATTTTGTATTCCATACTTAGTGTAAGTTCTCTCTACCAATATCTAATTACATCAATCACAACCATTCAAAAGAATAAGAAAACCATTTTTATTTGTTATCTGTTGAAAGAAATTGAATTTCATAAATTGCCATTCACACAAATTGTTTAATGTAATTAATGTTAGATTCATTACTTGCATTGGAGCATGTTATTTGTTGTCCACCTAATGGTTCATCGTGCTCATCGTGGTGTTATGAACTGTAATGGCCTGAAATTGCCTGAAATTACCTAGCTAGAGAGTTTACATCGAGTGTATATAGAATTGGCTGTCCACTTTGTATTTCTTTCTCATCTTCTCATAAGTTATATGAGATAATGCATTTTCCTCTGCAATAGATTTATCTATGTTTCCAATCAAAGCTTTTTCTTTCTAGTATTAAACATCCTTACTAAAGATATACTTCTTGGATGGAATTATAGAGTCAATATGTATTAGACTTTTACTATATCAAATAAAGATACACTTCTCACTTCTGTCATCTAACTTATTTCTCAACTATTTATGCAAATGTACATAATAAACACACCAAAAAATTGTTACCACTCCAAGCTTTTTAAGGAACTCCATCTTTCTTTAATCAGTCTTATGTTAAGAATATAAAAAACACAAGTAACTCATTTTCCCCAATATTCCCTTGGTAGATGTTTTCTTGAAAATATAATTACTACTTGTCTCATTTGCGATCATTTTGATGTAAAAGACTTTATTCCTATTCTCTAGGAGTTGTTTAGATCTAGTCAATTCCTAGATTGGTGTGTGGTTGAGATATTATGTGACCAAGACAATTTTATTATCTCAAAACAACACTTCATGTATATACTTAATATTATTTGATCACTATAATTCAGTGTGCATTATTCAATTTTAAAATGGTATAAGAGCAAGTCTCCTATTTGTGTTGTTGACATCACTGTGAGGGCATCGATGTTGCCACTATTGTGAGGATGGTATTTGGTGTTGGAACTTATGCGTAGGCCAACTTTGCCGACTCGTTTGTTGTAAGTTACGTGCTCTCGAGAAGAGCAAATAGTGAGTGATTGGTGTGGCTATCGATTGTTGAGCCGACATGTGTGTTGCTCCATGCTATGGAGAAGAGCCTACACTGAGTCATTGGTGCGGCTACCGATTGGTGAGCCGACCTGTGCGCGGAGTAGACTGAGTGTTGGTACCAATGTTGGAAAACTAATCTCAACCACCGTGTTAATAAAATGACAACATGTACACGCGTTAATAAAATGACAACATGTATACTTGTGGTACACAAGTAAATCAAGCAACTAGACTTTGGAATTTGTTTGAAGATTGCGGATTTTGTTTGCAGGATGAAGGACCTGGGTTAAATGAAGTTTAGAATAAGAGTACATATCAGACCTTTTTGGAACACATACGATAATTAAAGCAATTAATGAAGAGCTGGGAAAAGTTATGTTCACACATTTATTCCGCAATTATTATTTACACTCTTTTAACATTTGCAAGTTCAGAAAATCACTTATTAAGTACAATCACCCCTAATATGTTTTAATATTTTGACTTTCTCATAAATTATCATGTTGAAATGTATTTTTAATATACATGTGAATAAGAATTAGTCGAGGGTGTGAGATCAAGAAGAGAAAATCGTAGAACAAATTTTGGTGGGTGCGTGAAAACAAACAATCACTGGTTTTATGGTATGTTACTCCATAACCCTTGGTGAAGTGTAAATAGTCGTAAGAACTTTAGCTTCAACCTGCATGTCAATGTATTTCATGGGTTAAGAATTATAATCCAAAATTTTATTTTGTTGCTCCAAATTTTTCCTGTATTTTAGTCTTTCTAGAGTGCATCAATTTTTTTGTGTTTTAAGCTCCTATCTCATTGTGATTTGATCTCAACTGTTGAGAGAAAGACTCATCTCCTATCCACACTTTAAAAAAAAAAAATTAGTGGGAGTTAAAAATTATTTTGAACGCACATCTTTTTGAAGCGTATTTACTAGCGGGGAGAGTTTTTTTTTTTACAGTCAGAAATGGCAGCATGAAGCAAAAGCTTAATCCTCAGATACCTCAGTTTAATGGGAAAAATTATGATTATTGGGCTATTACAATGAAGGCTCTATTTTCTTCCCAAGATATTTGGGATTTGGTAGAGAATGGTTTTCAAGAACTAGGAGACGCAACAAGATATAATGCTTTAACACAAGCAAAAATGAATTTGTTGAGGGACAATAGGAAGAAGGATGAAAAATACATCTTTTACATCTTTCAAGTAGTTCGTTAAAGTATTTTCCCAAGGATTGCAGCATCAAGAGAATCGAAGCAACCGTGGGACACCATTTTAGAGAGCCTACCAAGGCATGGAAAAAGTGAAGACAACAAAGCCATAAATGCTAAGGAGAGATTTCAAGACAATTTGTATGAAAGAGTCTGAGGATGTAGAATCATATTTTATACATGTAATTGTACTAGTTACTCAAATAAAGTCTCATGGCGAGACATTTGAGGAAAGGAGAATAATTGAGAAAGTTTTGAGTAGTCGGCCAGTAAGGTTTGATGTCGTTGTTGTGGCCATAGAAGAGACAAAGGACCTCTCACAATTTTCACTCGATGAGCTTCATGCATTATTGATTTCTCATGAACATAGACTTAATAGAGCAACAAACTCCTCAATGGAGCATGCCTTCAAGACACAAGTTTCATTTGGTCAGGGTAGATGTAGAGGAAGATCAAATGCTATATGAAGAGGGAGAAGCCCACATATACATGGAAGAGGCAACCCTTCAAACTCAAGTGGAAGGGGAAACAATCAAAATTAAATTCAAAGCCCAAGAAAAAATCAAGAACAAGGTCAGAGGAATGACAAATCTCACGTTCAATGTCATTATTGTAAGAAGTATGGTCATTATGCAAATGAATGTAGAAAGAAGCAACATGACATAACTAACAGACCAAGTGAAAATTTTAAAAAGGAAAAAAAGAAAAAAGATAGCACGCTTTTAGCTTGTAATGTAACACAAGAAAATCAAAGTGATATATGGTTTCTAGATCGAGTGTGCAACAACCACATGACATGGAACAAAGAAATTTTTTCCAATCTAGGTGAAAGTGTTAAATCTGAAGTGACATTACAAACTGACAACAAAGTCTTTGTGATGGGAAAAGGAAGAACCAATGTTCTAACGAGGAAGGGGGAGAATAAGTATATTTCAGATGCTTATTTTGTCCTTGGTTTGAAGGATAACATCATAAGCATTGGACAACTCATGCAAAAAGGCTACAATGTCTATTTTTTAAATGATGAGTGCACACTTTTGGATAAGTCTCCAAGTAGACAACTAATTTCAAAAGTTTAGATGATGAGCAATATAATGTTTCCCTTAAACATAAAATCAGAAACGAAGGAAGAAAGTGCTCAAGCACAACTACCAATAAATTCACAAAAGGAGGAAAGAAAAGTTGCAACTATCACACAAGTAAACTTTCAGGTAGAGGTTAAATATGAAAATTGGTTATGACATTTGAGATTTGGTCATCTCAACTTTGGAGTTTTGAATTTCCTACATAGGAGATGCATGGTGAGAGGATTGTGACTCGTAGAAAAACCACACATAATATGTGAAGGGTGCATCTTGGGAAAACAACATACAAAGACATTTCCAGCAGGAAATTCAATAAGGGCAAAAGAACCCTTTGAGATTTTCCATTTATAGTTATGTGAACCAATGCAGACACCATCAATTGGGGGTAAGTATTATTTCTTGACTTTCATAAATGATTATAGAAGGAAGACATGGGTCTACTTCCTAAAAAACAAAAGTGAAGTGTTCGAGCGCTTCCTTCAGTACAAAGATCTAGTTGAGAAGCAAAGTGGACACTACATAAAAGTCTTGAGGACTGGAAAAGGTGGCGAATACATATCAAATGATTTATTTCAATTTTGTAGGGAGAATGGAATTGACAAGAAATTTATGACAAGGCATACACCTCAGCAAAATGGTGTCGCAGAAAGGAAGAATAGGACTATTATGAAAATGAAAAAATGTATGTTGAAGGAAAATCATTTGAAAAATTATTATTGGGTTGAATGTCTTGTGCAACATATATCATTAATAGGTATCCAACCAAAGGGGTCAAGAATGTGGTCCCTAAAGGGGCATGGAGTGGAAGAAAGCATATTTTCACTCACATGAGTGTTTGGATGTGTGGCGTATGCACATGTCCCGAATGAGTTGAGGAAGAAGATGGACAAGAAGGGGGAGAACTGCCTATTTTTTGGATATAGTGATGAATCCAAGGCATACAAGCCCTACAATCCGTCAACCAAGAAGGTCATAATCAATAGAGATGTGCAATTCATAGAAGAGGAAGCATGGGTTGGAAGTTTAGAGATGTCAACCAATGTGACAACATGTATACCACAAGAAGACAAATACGAATTAACATCAACAAGTAATTCATCAATGGCGACTCCTACTCCTGTTCAAGCTCAAAAAAGCAACCAAAAAGTGCATTTTCAACACATAATAGGAAAGCATCGCACAATCAAGAAAGTGCCTCTCCGAGCACACCATAAAGACCCACAATGTCATCTACTTCAAGTACAACATCAAATGATATGTCAAGCCCATCTTCCACAAGTATAAGAGGACAAAGATTCATAAATTTAAGTGAAATTTATGAGAAAGATGAACTTGATAGTAGCGTTGGTCTAAATTCCTTATTTGCATTGTTTTGTCGTGTAGATGAACCAATCCATTTTGAGGATGCATTAAGAGAAGACAATGGCTTGTGAGAATAGATGAAGAAATAGAAGCGATAGAAAATAATGATACATGGGAGTTAATGGACCTTCTGCAAGGAAAATATGTCATTGGAGTGAAGTGGGTCTATAAGACCAAGAACAATGATGAAGGAATGATTGTAAGGGATAAAACAATGCTAGTTTTCAAAGGATACAAGCAACAACATGGAAGGTATTAAGAATGGAGACAATGCATATACTGGTGTCGATTTTCATGCAACATAAATGGAGACAATGCGTATACTGGTGTCGATTTTCATGCAACATAAACGGAAAGTGTATCAAATGGATGTAAAATCAACATCCTTGAATGGGCTGCTCAAAGAGAAAGTATATGTTGTGCAACCACCAGGTTATGAGGTAAAAAGCCAAGACAATCTATATAGGTTGAGAAAATCTCTTTATGGGCTGAAGCAAGCATCACATGCATGGTATATCATGATAGGTGCTTACTTATTGGACAATTTCTTCGAAAAATGTGATGGTGAGCCTACTCTCTACACCAAAGAGAGTGATCGTATGCTTCTTATTGTTGTCCTATATGTAGATGATTTGTTTTTTACAAGAAATTATGATTTCCTCATCTTTGATTTCAAGGATGTTGTGGAAAGTGAGTGTGAAATAACTAACTTGGGGCTGTTAAGGTATTTCTTGGGAACATAAGTGAATAAAATAGAAAATGGTATTTTTATCTATCAAGTAAAATATGTAGTAGACATTTTGGAGATGTTTAATATGCATAAGAACAAGCTCGCACCAACTCCAACTGACATGGGGTTGAGGTTGAACAAAGAATATTGCAAAAACAATGTCAATCTGACATTATACAAAAGTATGGTGGGAAGTTTGATGTATTTGACAACAACTAGGCCTAATATAATGTATCTAATGAGTTTGGTGTTAAGGTTCATTGAGACATCCAAGGAGACACATTGGAAAGTAGCTAAAAGGATTATAACGTATGTCAATGGGACAAAACATTATGGTATTTTGTACACCAAAATAAATGATTCTTGGATGGCTGGTTACACTGACAGTGGCTAGGCATGAAATGTCGATGATAGAAAGAGAATGTGAGGATATGTTTTTCATTTGAGTTCAGGTTCCATTTCATCAGCCTCCAAGAAGCAACGAATAGTATCATTGTCAATAGAAGAACTTGAATATGTCTCCAAAACAACGACAAGATGTCAAGCACTATGGATGAAAAGAATGTTGAGGGATTTATGCCACGACCAAGAGGGAACAAAAACTATTTTCTACGACAATAATTCTACAATTGCATTATCAAATAATTATGTTTTTCACAAGAGGACCAAGGATATTGATGCTAAATATCATTTTATTAGAGACTTGATTAACAATGGTGAAATTGTGTTACAACACTCCACATCACGGGAACAATTTCATGACATTTTCTCAAATGCATTGGCACGGGAAAATTTGGTTTATCTGAGAGACTATTTCGGAATCCTCAATGGCAAAATTTGTGATTAGCAGGGAGCATTGGAAAATTTATCTCAAACACCATGTTAAATATACTGACAACAACCATACTTGTCGTGCACAAGTAGATCAAGCAAGTAGACTTTGTTTGTAGGTTGCAAATTTTATTTGCAGCCTGAAAGACACGGGTTACATGAATTTCTGAGCAAGAGTACACATCATACCATTCCTCAACACATCATATAATTAAATAACTTAATGAAGGGTTGGTGGAATGGTATGTTCAAACATTCATTCCGAAACTATTACTTACACTCCGCAACATCTGCAAGTTCAAAAAATCATCTATTTTGTACAACTTCTCATACTATGTCTTAATACTTTGAATTTAACATAAATTATTTTTGTTAAAATGTATTTTTGAATATACATGTGAATAAGTCTTTAGTTTAGTCGATGGTGTGACGTCAAGAGGAGAAAATCATGGAGCAAATTTTCGTGTGTGTGTGAAAAAAAACAGTTACTCAGTTTTATAGTATGTTACTCCACAACCCTTTGTGAAGTGTAAACCACCATAAGAACTTTTGTTTACTTGGTGAAGGAGCCGCACCCTCCATGTGAATGTATTTCATGCATTAAGCATTATTTTCCAAATATTTATTTTGTTTCTACAAATTTTTACTCACTTTTACTCTTTTCTACTGTGTGTCAATTTTTTGTGTTTTAAGCATCTTTCTAGTTATGATTTGATGTCCGCAAATAAAGTGTTGAGGGAATACTTCTATCCTCCACTCCTACAAATCTGACACATGGTATTAGAGTAGGTGAAACTCTGTGTGAGTGTTGCCTCACCGTTTCCTGTGTTCAACCTTTGTTTAGCAAGTGTGGAGATCTGTTGGCGTCGTTGAAGATCCAACACCTATTTGCAATCTGGACCCGGTGAATGAGTTGAGTCTTGGTGAACTGAAGTCTTGGTGAATGCAAGTAAAATATGAACTAGAGCTGATGTTGTGTTAGTAGTCATTATTGATTACTATGAGAGAGCCGAGACCATTCCATATCTGAGAGCCTTCTAAGTGTGTGGAATCTTATCCTTAGATGTGTGTGTTCTAGCATTTCATCAAGTTCCCATAAGGTGGCATTTTCATGACCTATTTTCTAGTAGATAAAGTGTGAAGGCTTAAGTGTGAGCGAGTGCATATCCCCAAGACAATGTTGTGAAAATAGAATTGCAACTGAGCAGATCTGTTGATGAAGTTTTGTTTGAGCATAGGCTGAGGAGATCCATTGTTCTATTTTGACAGCCAGCATGAGTGAGCCACTCCTACATCCTTTCTACACTCAATAGCCAGTGTCAGTGAGCCACTCCTGCAACCTCTATACTCTGTTTCACAGCATCAAAGCTTTGAGGTAAGGATTAATCTTGTTTTGAACCATAGATTGGGCCATGCTAAGAGTAGCCTCGTGCTGCGAAATTGTGGAATAGATTTGTGACAGTGCTATGGGGATTTTATTCTTGGAGAGTCCCTCGATGATCAAGAATCCGTAGTGGCTGTTTGAGCTCGTTTATTGTAATGTTGAAAGTAATTTGTTCATAGTGACGACATAAGGAAATGTTATGCTGGTGGTGATTAAAGTAAAAGTATATCAAGTCGAGGGGGTGATTGCTATGATTGGTCACTCTTGTGTGCGTCCAGGGATTTTGTTACAGTGAAACTGGCCTATCATAGATTGAGTGCATGGAGACTATTAATGCCTTAGGATTCCCTAGAAAATCGAGTGTCTCTAGTGGGTGATCAAGAGTGGTTTCTTTCCTAGAATTTATTTCCACATGAGAGAGTCGTTTCTATGTGTTTTGATGGTAGACAAGGCTGCTTGGAGAATGTGTTGAGGAACATGCTGTGGAGAGTCATTTGTATGTGACATAGGCGATGAAACAGAGGGGCCTCAGGTGGATATTGAGCTCGAGTTAGATATTGGATATTGAGGTTAATTCACACACTAGTGTTGCCGAAAAGCTGGGACCTGTTGAATGCTTTGACTGTGAGAGAGTAGATTTGCCTTTTGTATGTTGCATGCTCTAGAAAAGAGAGAATAGTGAGTTATTGGTGCGGCTATCAATTGCTGAGCTGACTTATGAATTGCTGCATGCTCCGGAGAAGATCATACAGAGATTGTTTGGTGTAGTTGTCGATTGGTGAGATGACCTATGTGTGGAGCAGACAGAGTGTGGGAAACGTTGTCAGAAAATTAATCTCAACCACCAAGTTAAATAAATTGACAACAGGCATACTTGTGGTACACAAGTAAATCAAGCAAGTAGACTTTGTTTGCAGGTTGTGGATTTTCTTTGCAAGATGAAGGACACGGGTTAAATGAAGTTTTGAGTAGTACACATCAGACCATTCCACCACACATAAGATAATGAAAGCACTTAATGAAGTGTTGGTGAAAAATTATGGTCAAACATTTATTCCGCAACTATTACTTACACTCTGCAAAATCGGCAAGTTCAAAATATCATTTATTCTATACAATCACCCACAATATGTCTTAATACTTTTACTTTCTCATAAATTATTCTCTTGAAATGTATCTTTTACTATACATGTGAAGAATTCTTTAGTTTAGTCGAGGATGTGAGGTCAAGAGGAGAAATCATAGAGAGAATTTTGATGAGTGTGTGAAAACAAACAATTATTGGTTTTACAATATGTTACTTCACAACCCTTGGTGAAATATAAATTGCCATAAGAACATTTATTTACTTGGTGAAGGAGCCACAACCTCCATGTTGTAGTGTCTTCTTCTCAATGTTGTACGAAAAGAACCCACTTAAGATTGTGGATGACAAATAATTTCAACAATAGAAATGGCTGCTAAATTGTAGACCTGTAGCAACTAATGGAAGAAAAGCTTGCCAAAGTCTAGACCTATTCCACAATCATAGTCAAACAACAAAAAGAAAGAGTAAGAACTCCAATCATCTAATGGAAACCAGATATTCAAAGAATAATTTTTATTATAACACTTGTGAAGAGAATAGATAAATGTTACTAGTCCCCCTCCATGGGATGGGTTCTTGGCTATCCTCAAACGAATTCAACTTGTGTAGAGTCTCTCTCCTCTATAATGTGTAAACCCAACAAAATTATGGTGTGCGACAATGAAAATGATCTGAGTTACAAAAGTGAGTGCAACAATGAAAATAATCAAAAGTGAATAATGAATGGAAAACCCTTTTATTTATAACAAAATTGCTGGAAATACTGAGAGGGGGGGTGAATCAGTATTTCTTTTTTTACCCGTTAAACAATTTATATTCAGAGCACAATAGGAACAACAATAATAAACGCTTTTATTAATATAATCTATGCAGTAAAATAGATACAATATATAAGTGGTTGCAATTAGCTGCCAAGCTCCAACTCGAACTTTGGTGAGGCTCCAACCTCCAGAGCGCAAACTCTGTTTCGCCAAGACACCAATCTTGGACTTAGAAGCACCAAATCCCAAGGACTTCAATCCTTTCTACTTCTGAGGCATCAAAACCAAGGACTACAATCCTCCTTACTTCTGAGGCACTAGCCCCAATGACTTCTATCCTTCTTGCTTCTGAGGCACCAACCCCAAGGACTCTAATCCTACTTACTTCTAAGGCACCAGCCTCAAGGGTTCTAACCCAATCTTGTCAAGGTTTATTTGATAGTAATGTTCTACTCTAAAAACTCTTCTCTGTTGAGTTATGTATGTTTATAGCTTCACTGTAGTCTCCAGGCTACAACATTAATGACAACCAGTTTTCTTATGAAGTAGTCTTCACAACTATGCACACTACCCACACATAGTCTCCAATAGCCTTCATGCCCTTTGATAATGTATTCACAGAACTTTAGTCAGTCTACTGTTAACTGCCCTAAGCTCTACAAAAAGAACAACTTCCTATTCAAGCTTATGTTCTCTGCTAGCTACTTCTCCCCTTCGAATGTTTGTTGTCCTGTTGGCCCTTCGGCCCTCTTTCCATTCTACTAGATCCTCTCACTGCCTGTGTCTCCTCCAGCTTATTTTCCACAACGTTCAATAGACTTCAACAACATTCAACAACTCATTGTTCTCTCCTTTTTCTCATATTATCTGTTCGACATGCCTTTGTCTATTAGTTTCCTTTTGTCACTGGATTTTTGGTTTCCTCAACGCTCTCTTATCCTCTCAGTTTCCTCGTCAGTTGTTGTCATTTCCTCTACGGTTGTATGCTGCTTCGGCTTCCCAGCTTTCGATTTCCTCTGTCTATCCGAGTTTTCCAATATTCACTGGACACATTCAGGAGGAAGAGGGGCTGTATACACAAGGAATACCTATTACAAGTTAAAGACTATAACAATGCTCCTTTTATCCATAATTATTTGACATACATAGGGCTTTACAGCGTAACAGACATGCCACGTCCTATTGTAATCGCCATCGGCTTGATTCTAGTCTTTTGAGCTATCGAGAGCATTACTTAATGTATCTCTGTCTCCAAACCCTGCTCAAGAAATATATACAAATACATGGGAATTATGATCGAACAAAGGCAAAAAGATAAAGGGCAGACTTCAAAAAATATTAACCCACAACTATTCCTATATCGGAGCCATACTAAAATTGCAATCAGCACATGTATATGTATTGCAATCAGGGGTTTCCCTTGGCAGAGGTCCGATGTGATATCGTTGTTCGCTATCGACAATCCACAATAGTTACTTCAATATATTTATATCCCGCTCCGATATGCCGATGCGATACAAATCGGCGATCGCAAGTCGTAAGGGTTTGGGCCGCTCCACTTAAGCGATGCGATAACACTATCAGACCTGATAGTACTCAACACTCCCTTTCATAAACATTCAAATCAACCCTTTTGAATCCACTAAGTTTTTTAGTGTGATTCCCTTTGGAAATGACTCTCGGTGATGCGACGAGGACATACACACTGGGCCGATGTGATTGGGGTCTACTGACCCGATGGCAATAAAACTCTACTCTATAACTGCTTGAGGTTCGAATACTTTATTAAATGTGTTTCAACCCAATACCTAGCATATTTTTGGTATTTTCTCTGCAGAACTAGAATGAAAGATTGTGCTCACCAATCAATCCTTTTATGTTCCTCCGCTTATGCACCTTACTCTTGCCATATGTGATAGATCTACTCCTCCAATAGTCCTTCCTTTGGCATTGTTGCTCTAATAGTTGTTAATGCATATATAGATGGGTTTTGCCTCCTACAGCTCCCGATTGTGTAATCTGCTTCCTCTGATGGCTCTATTTTGGCATATATATATATGGCTCTTTTGTTCGCTCTGTTTGCTCCATTTTCTCCTCTTCTTTGGCATATATATGACATATATATATGCTCTATTTTGCTTGCTTTGTTTACTCCTATAGCTCCGCTAACTTTGTTTTGGTATATATATTATATATATTTATATATATGTGGCCTCTCCTATAGCTCCTCTTGCTCCAATGTGGCTCCTCTGGCTTGGCAGTTTCTTTCAAAGACCTCCTTGCATATATGAATACCTCTCTTGCTCTAATATCCTATGATATGCTTTTGATCTGCCTCCTTTGGTAGCTCCTCTTGCTTATGGCTTGGCTATCGTGATGGCCTTGCTCCTATCTCTTCATGGATATGCTTCTTGCTCATATGGCTTCATATCGTCATCTAGTATCTAGAATGTTGCCATATTGACATCAATGGAAACCTAGGTCAATAGAAATATTGAATTATCCTCTAATAACGAGCAATAATAAAATATTATTGATCCCATTCTTGGAATAACCACTTGGAATATTTAATTATATTTGTTTAGGAGGGAAAATTCATTTAAACTTTTATTTAGAAATAATAAATAAATAAATGATTTATTTATTATCTCAAGGAATTAGTTAAGGAATAATAAACAAATATTGATTCATTTAGTTATTCCTGAGGGATTTAGTCAAATTTAGCAAAGACCAATAATTAATTAATGATTAATTAGTTATTCTTAGAGAAAAATAAGACAAATGGTGATTTATCTGTTTATTTTTCATGATTGGGTGAAATTTGACAAGGAATAATAATAAAACAATGGTTTAATTAATTATTCCTAGAAGAAAATCAAATAAATAATGATTTATTTAATTATTCTTCATGGGTTTGACTATAAATTACTTGAAAAGGGTGGTTTATTGAGTAATTTCTCAAAGTGAAAGCAATTTTACTATGGTAAAATTGGTTTTACATTGTGTACTCCGATTGATCTAGTAAATTAGGCTAAATGATCAATTTTTTGGTGATAACAGATTGCCCCCCAATGTATGAGCATTAGGAGAAAAATGGATGAGTGAAGTACATTGTAAAGAGACAATCACTAGACAACACAAGGGAGTCAGAGAGAGAGAGATAGAGAGAGACCAATGAAGTTGAATTTGAAAGAGGATAGGGGCAGAGGGGGTGAGACTAATGAAAGTATCCTTTTATGTTGTGGTACTAGACCTCACTAAGGTAGGGGAGGCATACCCATACCTGCTGAGGTAACTTAGTACAAAAATAATGGTTCAACCAGAAATATAAAACTGAGCAATGAAATACATACTAAATGGTACATGACATGCTGGTATAATATAGCCAGAAAATAATACAATGTGTCTGATATACATAATATACCTTGTAAACATGAGCCAAGAATGAATAGAATAATATCTTAGTACATGAGATACAAATCCCCTTCCCTCAAAAAATGGGTGGGAGGGATGGTAGAAAAACCAGAGAAGCCTTGCTAAACAAGGAAGGGCTCTACAAAACTGAACGGATCATCTGGAGGAGATGTGCATGCTATGAACACTGCGATCGGTGGGAACCAACCCATCGAGTATGCATAACTACATCTAAGGTTGTATCATAGTAGGTATGCATATGGGCATGTGGGGGGCTACTTGAAGGGTCGTCCCCTCATGAGGTCTGAGACATCTCACACACACCCGAGAATCACTGGTACAAAATGCTGCATCACTAGACCATTAAGTGTATGAATCATGAACATGAAACAACCATGTCAAAGGGAAATAATGAGTCCCTCTGCTCAACCTGAGGCATTGAACAGCAATGGAAGCTGGAAACAAGATACACTACCCTCTAAGTCGTTCTTTTGGAATAAATGAGTTGATGTCAACAGAATAGGGCCTGCGATAGATGAGGCAACAAGGATCCTCAACTAAGGCATGAGGGAAAATAGTAATGTGGCTGATGGACTGACACTGGGGATAGTTGGGAAAAATGGGATTGAGGGACAAACAGATGGTTTCCCTTATCATAGCATAAAGTGCATGGCTGACCTAGCAACAATTGACTCGATTTTAGAGGGGATGGGAATAGTACGAATGGAGGTCAAAATGGGCAACACGGGATGAAGGGTATGAAAATATGGATGGTATACAGTCACATGATATAATGGGACATGAAATATACTGCATGAATGCAAGCGTGACTCATCACGGATGTTATAAACAAGGGTGACTCAATAACGTTTCCATAAAGACTAAGCCCGGTGGGGACCATCAAAACATGATTAAATGATGGTTACTCATGACGAAAGTTGACATATGGTACGACAAGTATTAAGAGGAGGTGTACCTCGAAGTAAAAGTGTCACTTTATGATGAAATTTGATTTTGAGAGGTGACAAGGTGACCTTTCTTGGAGAAAAGGCTTCCTCGTGAAGTGTCAAATCATCAAAAATTGTGGAAGACCCATTATAGATCTCAGTGAGGGCTTTTCAATGGTTCTCATGGTTGATTAAATGGAGGTACGGTCATAGAAGATAAACAAACCATCGAAATCAAGATCTATGACTTTCAGGCAAGTGGCCTTACTTGTCTAGAGATGGCCTTAATGCTTCTTGGGATGATGGTTCCCAATGAAGAACTAAGGGAAGATGAAAACGAGAATGAACTACTAGAGAAGGTCTAGAATCATCCTCACCCACAAAGTCAAACATGGGGACTATGTGGACTTAAAGTAGAATATTTGAAAGTATGGTATCAAACGTCTATGGTAGCGATGTGCATATGGCTCGCTGGAGAGGCCGAAAGGACAAACTATCCAAGGAATGGGAGGATAATCGACCATACCTAGATTTAATGGGATCTATGCCATGACTTAATTGACAAGATGGCTAGGGGAAAACCATCATGCCCCGAAGCATGGGATACTAATTTGGTATGCAAAGGTGGGAATGGCACCCCCGTAGCAGGAGGACCTTGTGGTGTGCCATTATGTTCCGAGTGCTCAAAAAAGGTATTCAAGCATCCTGAACTAGCTTGGCACAAAATCCTCCAAAGATTGATAATGAGATGTAGGGGTCTATGTGCCCCCTAGTATGCTATGGGCATACTGGATGTATTTAGAGATATGGGCTTCGAACACTTATATGATACATAATCTGATTATGCATATTTATATGATGATGATGGTTCGCCATTTTGTGGTATACATATGATAAATGCCAATCTAGAATTTTATTGGCAATGGTATCTACATAGTGATTTTAGGCTGTAGGCACATGACTAAAAGTAATGGTTTGAAATTCACGTACCAATAGCTTCACTCATAGATATTTTATAAATCAGACTTGGTTATGCACATGATACACACCATTCAATTACATGACAAGTAGCAAGGCAAATAAATGGACATGAATATGAAGCATGTGATGAGTGAGGGCATTGACTAACAAACCTATCACTGCATCATATTTGGCCTAATTCTTCATGGCAGATCCAATGCACATGCTATTCGAAAGAACCAACATATACAAGGGGGTAAAAATGGTCGAAGCTGCCAAGGCTAGATTCTGGGAGAAGCGACTCGCATCGTTGGCATAACCGGTATATGGTGTGGATGATGGATCCATTTGAAAGGTGCAAAAGACAACGTATGAGATGATGTAATGTACCTGACTTCATGGTAGAAATAAAGGCATGCAAATCAAAGAGATGTGCTATGAGCAAAAGTTCTCGAGGTAGAGCACATGGGGAGAATTAGGAAGGAAATGGCCTTCAAAATCCTCTGAAGAAATACCCCCTTACTTAAGTGTAGGGATAGTCAGGGGTAGACATAGCTTCCATGGTGTCCTCATTGGGCTGGGAGATGGGAGGACAGGAGGAAGACTTACTATATGACACAGTGGCATTACCTGATGCGTCAACCTGAGAAATAAGGTTCACATATGCATCGTCTAGAATGGTCGATGATGGGCTAGTATATGGAGGATCTACAGATGTTGAGACTTGGGATCTCGTCGAAAGAGGTTTAATAGAAACACACAAAACAACCTCAAAAAGGTTTGTTGGCGAGGAACTCAAGGATGACGAGAGCTAAAGAATGGGGCCTCTGGTGTCTGTCATCTTGAAATCGGGGGGAGGGATCACAATACTAGGGCTAGAGTTTCCCTATCTTGGTTGACTGGTGGTACCAGAATCAATAGGTAGAGGAGTAGAGGCTCCACTATGAGTGGCCTCGTATTCACGAATCGCCCTAAGGAAATCACGAAATTCATCGAGATAAGGGAAACAATAGGAATAATGACCATGAAGATCACATAGGACACACGGGTGGTTTGTGCGAATGGTTTTCAGTTTCTTGGGGGGGAATGATAAATTAATATGGACTTCCAGAATATTTGACTCAAGGAACGCTTCATGAACCAAAGGTTGAAGTTGAGGAAGTTCGGGACAATTGTTGGTGGCGTGCCCAACAACTTGACACAGAGTGCACGAGGGTGTCGCCTTTGGGGCCTTGGGGGCTGGAGGAGTTTGGGAAGCCTTGTCCTTCGAATCTTTCCTTTTGGATTTTTCCCCTGACTAGATGCTTTCGCAACAGAATTTGGTTCCTGTTGAGGTTGTAATGGCATTGAAGCATCAGCAGGGGTCATGGGGACCGGTTGAACTAGGGTCAAAGCACGATATGATCCTTGCTGACCATGAATAATGTTTACAAAGGGGTCATTATACCATAGTAGGATCCCCATTGTCATATTAGGAAGGACCAGTGAAGCCATGATAGGTACAGAAAAAATTCTCAGAGTGGGGAATAAGAAAGTTATCTAGTTGCAAAATAATGTCTCGACGGAAGAGATCCTAGATGGTTGAGACCTGGAGGAATGGTTCCTAGTGGGAACATATGAGAGGCACCCACAAATGGAGGAGGTCCTAGCAGAGTGGGTCGAGAGGGTTCAACTCGAAGGGAAACAATAGGATGCTAAGGAGTTCGCTATTGATCAAATGTACTAGACTACTTAAGGGCAACTTGTGATGCTTGTAACATAAAACCACTGATTGAAGTAGGTCTAGAAATGGGAGGGGGAGGACTAGGGAAGGCACCCAAAAATGAGGAATCCTTATAGACTCCGAGTGACACACTGGTGTAAGGATTTGAAGACTGGTTGTCAGACATCGATGAGATAATGGACTCGGGGGAGGTCACCAATGCCACCTCGTAGTAAGTCAACTGATCAATTGTAATGATCTTCCCTTCATGGGGGAAGCAAACTTTTTAGAACACTGCAGGTGTGACAATTGACATGGCATATGTGTAACTATGACCTAACAAAATGTTGTAATCCAGGGGGGCATTAATGACTTTGACATCAACATGGATAAACTTGCCCACAAGGGTCACTCGACAATTGAGGTATATGCCAAGGGGTTGGGAGGGGTGTGTTAGAAAATTTTATATTACAAAGCAATGGAACACATAAAATGTTGCAGAAATATAAACATAGAAAACACATCAAACAAGAGAGACATAGATATACGTGGTTCACCCAGTTTGGGCTACGTCCACAGAGAAATAGCTAGTCCTTCCTTTTATATCATCCAACAAACTAAAGAGATACAACCTACAACAGATCCACTATAATTCCCTCTTCGCTCTCAATCTCCTCTCTCTTCCTCACTGAAAATACAGATATACATAGACGTAATACAATTCCCTCATATATAGCGATGGGTTTCCTTCTAGGGAAAAAAACCTTAAATTAAACATAACTTCTACCGTCAGATCACAACCTAATGAATGACCCAGATTGACTATGAAATTACAACATTTTACAAGGCAATTTTACATCTATTTTTAGCTTTGGGGGTTGTTATAGACATTTTTGTGCCTCGCATCATGGAGCATGGAATGTCAATAATTACAGGGATCCTCAGTCCCTAAACATGTTGTTCTTACCCCTAAAAGAACAAGGTCATCAAACAACAACACTTCCAATCAGTTCTCCACCTGAAAACACTTCAAAACAGGCTAATTTTGGATCATGTCAGCTGCTCCACTGAGCATCTGCGCTGGAATGCAACTGCTCCTCTTTGTACCTGCGCTAGAAGTCAAATCTAATGAAGGCTACCTGCGCTGGGCGAGATTGGCCAAGTGGCACAGTCATTCTGCAAGGTGTCAACTGCCCAGGAAGCTTCCAAACTGACACTTGGTTCATGAGATTCGCCCTGTGATGAGTAAGAGGTACTTGATCACCATGTGTAAGCAAGGATCTCCAAGTGGACTCAAGAACTGAAGATTAACTGAAGAGGGAGAGGACACTAGTCAGCTCTATGCCAGCCTCAAGCTGACTCATCCTTTCTTCTTCTCTCCTATATATAGAGCTCTTCTATGAGGTCTAAGGAGGCTGGAATTTTGTGTAAAGCAAGGAGGTGCTGTTGGATTACAGTTAGAGCTATTGGGTGATTGTTTTACTAGAGTTGAAGAGGAGAGTTCTTGCTGCTGGGGAGGTGCTGCTGGATTGGAGCCATCATTGGTTGTAACCTTCTCAGAACCCTGTTACTTCTATCAATAATGTTTTGCATGTTCTCCTATATACTTGTATTGCATTGATGTATTGTATTTACATGTATATTTGATTCACTCTAATCCATGCATTAGTTATGAGTACATGTATCTTGTAGTTTCCTCTCTTGTTTTGTGCAGGATCTTGTGTGTAGCTGGACCGGCAAAGAGAACAAGGAGCTGGGAACAGGAGACAAAGAGAGAGGATCAAGATCGACTAAGCGAAGGATACCAGGTTGGTTGATCATTTCTTACCTCTCTCTGTACTTTCATAAAGGAAAACATCAAAGCTTTACTTTTAGTTGTTGCTAAAGACTGTCACCTTTAGAGTAGGGATAGGGTCATCCGCATCGGATACTTTTCCCCACAACAAACTGGCGACTCCACTGGGGAGCCTAGTATCTTGTTGGTGTTTGTAGCATTTTGCTATTCATTTCTTGAAGAAAAGAGTACCAAATCGAAAAGCTTTTGACTATATCAAAAGCGAAGTAGAGGGACTTCTACTTTTGCTCATTTGCTGAGCAGATTCAAGATTTGAAGAGCCTATCTACAAAAGACTCTTTACTCTTTGTGATAGATCTTCATCCTCTTGATCATCCCTTAGCCTGTACTTGACCTATAGCTTTTTATTTCATCAAAAACAGTGCATTTTTGAGCCTTTTATGACCCGGAATTCTTTGTAGACGAAACTCTCGTGAGTCAGTGCAGGCTGTACACAGGCAGTCTGCATTACAGCGCAGGTACTCCCTTCGGGAACTGCGCTGAGAGTGAAATTGGCAGACTAGAACCTGCGCTGGTCCAGTTAGCCCTTGTCTTGCTCAGTCTTCCTATTGTGTCTTGGCCCTGTTTGCACTTGTTTTTGGCTGATTGCTTGCTGGTTATTGTACTTGCTGTAAGCCACTTCTCCTTGACATTATTCCGCCTCAGTTGTGTGATGAAACTGTGAATGTTCTTTCAGTATTTCTTGTTGCAGTTACAGTTTCCCATTGTGAAAAGCGAACCAGTATAGCTGTGACCTCTTAGATCCTGAACTGTAAAAGTGTCTTTGAGATCTTAAGAGCTAGTTTCATTACTGTTCATGGCTGTTTAAGTTTGTTTGTTTTTCACTTTATGGTTTGAATTCATATATTTTTAGTGTTGAAACAAGTACCTGTAAAGCGTCTTTTCATTTTAGAAAAAATTGGTTTGTTTACGCTTCAAATTGAATTCGAAAGTCATACAACAGTTTTCCTTTTGTCTACATCAACATTAAAAGGAAAAGAAAAGAAATACATGCATCTTGCATTTGCATTTTGATAAGTTTGGGTGTCTGATCTAGGAGAAAGTGCATTAGTTTGTGCTTGGTGCTCTGTGTGGAAAGATATTGTTTTTCTCTCCCCTCAGTAGTTAGGATTTTCAAAGCTAAAAAGATTGTGAAAGCTTGCTTATCATTTTAGCTGCATTTAGGAATTTGTACCAATACATCTCGTGGTGATCCTGAAAGACAAACTGATAAACAAGATCAACTTAAAATATATTGAATGAATCTAAAAACGCATTGTAACATAACGCTCACAATAGAGGTCTAGGTAGAGACGTGTTCCGGCGTTGTTAAACGTAGTGACTGTCGATCTCTACGAAGGTGGGTGATTCCTCCTGAGGGACGATAGCACTAATACGGATTTGTGCTCCCGCGTACCGTCGCGTATATTGGGAGACCCCTATAGGCTTTTATCCTTTATCCTTAGGAAGCCGTGTCGACCGCCCTACTGATCGCGATGCAGTGAACACAGCATTCACGAAGATCGACCACCCGTACCGTAAAACATATTCTGTGGTTTCGTGAAAGGTTTGGCACACCGTCTGCCTAGATCTCCAGAGCAGTTTCTTTTGGCCTTTTTCAAACTCTATAACTGAAAAAGTCCAACCGAGCATTTGTCACTTCGGGCTCGTTAATACATCGAAGGCGACTAGAGTCATCTTTAGCTTTTTCTCGACTCTTAAAACATGAAAAAGCAAAGTTGTGTCTAAAAGTGTCTAATAAAATTCATTCAATACGGAAACATAATTCCCCTTTTTGTATTTTAGTTGATCAAGTAATCCGCAACCGTGGAGGAAAGTCAATTAAAACCCCGTCGTTCAGGGAGGCTTGCGAGTCAACCGCCTTTGTCTCCGGAACCGAGAGTAGTACGGATGAAGCGAACTCGCTTGACCAGGTCAAAATCTCCTTTTAAAGTTAGAACGGAAGTTCCAACAACATCTGAGATTCTGGTCACTCCCAGTATTTCTGGAATCCCTGCCTCTATTGAAGAAGTTCAACAGCAACAGAAGGACAGTGGTACTGATCCTAGTATGAAGACAAGTACTTGCATAACTGAACCAGTTCCATCTGAAACCGGTCCACAGAGTCTTGTTTTTCAAACGACTGTCGCTGTCGAGGCAACCCCTTCTTCGGCACCAGAAATCTTTTACGGACCTGACGGTCTGCCTCTTCCTCCTGGTCTGATTGCGATAGAGGAAATCGTAGAGGACCAACAAGCAAATACTCCAATTCATTTTGGAGTAGGTACCCCTCTTTTTCCTTCTGCATCAGAAGTTTGTCTATCACCACCAGAAGTTCCTGAAGAATCGTTAGGAAGTTTATTGGATAGACTTAAAATGTCTGAACAACCGTCGACATCTAGAACTATGCCAAACGACACAGCGACAGCAGAAGTTCCTGCTGCCAATCCAACGATGTTTGCCGGCATACCATCCGTCCCGACTAGCTCTCATCAGCTAGAAGGAGTCCACCCAGGGACTATTATGACAACTTGGTCTGTTCCAGTTTGTTCTTCCGGTATAATACCCGGTAATTCTTATGTTGAAACTAGACAAATTGATCCCTTTGGGAATCATTTTGGGCCCTCCAATCCTCAAAGGCCATCTATACCCTTGAGCTCCGGATTGTTACCGTATGGGGGGCAATATGCCCTTTCACTTCCCCTTTCGGGGGGATACCCATACGGCAGTTTTCAACCACATTCAGGTTTGACTGAAGTAACGACGAGTGGTTGGGTACCTATGTTACCCCAACAACCAAGAGTTGTATATTCCATGCAACAATGTGTACCTATGTCTAGTATCCCGACAACGCCAGCAATTGTAACCGTGTCGCAAGTTCAATCGATGCATGTTGTATGTCAACCCCAAGTTGTAATGCAACAGCCCATTGACCCTGCAACACAACCACAATCGTCAACTGTCGGGACGACACAGATACAAGCGGGAACCATAACCCCGCATCTTGGTCCGTCGGTTAGTGTTGCACAGCAAAACATGGCTTCACAACCATGGATGGTGCAATACCAACAACCTCAGTTTCAACAGGTGTACCAAGGATCTGAGCAACAGATCTTTGCGAATAGTGGGCAACCCTATATTCAGAACGGGTTAAACCAACCACTTTACAGTGGCCAAGCCCACCAGCCATATCAGTCATATCAACATCAGTTGCATTATGCTGGTGTGCAAAGACCTACTGCTCAGGCGATTCCATCATATCCTGGGTACGCCTCGCCAAACCTGAATCAGCAGTTGCCATTCGTGGCAACCTTAGAATTACCAGATTTACATCGATTGACGAACGATCCAATCGCCTATGCCCATTGGTGGCCAGCGATTCCTCACAAACTTCCTTCGGACATTCCTAAATTCAATGGAAATCCTGGCGAAGACCCGTCGAATCATGTGATGACATTCCATCTGTGGTGTTCGTCGAATACCTTGAATGATGATTCGATAAGGCTTCGTCTTTTCCAGAGGACATTGACTGGTCCGGCGGCCAAATGGTATATTGAATTACCTAGAGCCTCTTTCGACAATTTTAGTTCCCTAGCCACGACTTTCTTAACACACTTTCAGTTACCTATAAGGTACGAAACTGGGACAGAAATCTTGACCAATTTCAAGCAGACAACAGCCACACATATATCTGATCATATACATGAGTGGCGTCGTCGTCGCAGAATGGTAAAGACCTATGTTCCAGATCAGCTATTGGCTGAGTGGTTTATAAAGTCGCTTCTGCCGGCAATAACAGAAGATGTGGCCAAGGGAGGCGTCGTAACAGAGGAGCAAGTTATTGCTCGTGCTCAATATTTGGACTTAGTGTATACTCAGTCGGGCACGCTCTATGATAAGATACCTGACGCCCCCAGACCGGAATTTTCAATCCCTCCTCCTCCCGGATCGAATAGTGACTCTCAAGCCGGTGATGGCGTGATTGGAACTGCAAACGCTAAGTCGAAAAGGGATTCGAATAAGAAAGCCCGTAAGACTTCGAATCAAAAAGCAAATCAGGAGATTCTTGCTTCGGAGGTAAATGCTGTATCTACGGATAAAGACAAAAACTCCAATCAACCAGGAAGCAAGAAGAAACAAAACAAAGGGAAGAAGAAGAAACAAGGTGGATCATCCCCTCAGAAAACTTCTTCAAACCCTCCTGGGCAAAAGAAACAATTTCCTCCATGTCAAATATGTGATGAAAATCATTCAACAAAGAACTGTCCGTTCAAAGCTGAGTTAAAAAGGTTCCTAAAAAGTTCCCAAACTTCAGCTTTGTTGACTGATCCGTTTCCCACCCCAGGTCAGAATATGGTTGATAGTGGAAATGCTTCCCCGTCTCAAGTGCTTATGCTGTCGGTTTCTAAGCAAAGTGATGCTTTGATCTCGACTAGGAATAAAGATTATGGGAATCCGCCGGTGTCGAACGACAAAGGGAAAGATCAACCCAGTAGTTCGACAACGACTTCGGCAGAAGTTGTACCCCCCCTCACGCATGAATTAACAATAAAGCCGCCTAAGGGAGTAGTCCACAAATCGACATTCAACACTCGCGCCAGAGCGGCGCAACACTATAATATAGTGGAGGATTTGGCCCAATCGCCATCTGCTATGTCGACTCTTGAGGTACTACAAAATTGCCCATCCCAAAGACAGGCATTGTTATCTGCAATTGGTGGAGTGGATCCTAAAGATTCCAGTCTTGTATCCTTTGATCACAAAGGATATGATCCTCAGTTACCAGCGCAATTGGCTTTCCTTATTCAAGTGAAAGCACTCAACAAAACTGTTCATAGAACGATTATTGATGAGGGCGCATCGACATGTATCATGTCAATGAGTTGTTGGAAAACTCTTGGATCTCCAACCTTGTCGCGATCTTCGACGACATTGAAAGCATTTGACGGTAGATCGTACACTCCGTACGATATCCTAAATAACTTTAAGGTTGAACTAGGAGGAAAAACAGTGGAAATTGATGTCGAAGTCATTGATGGCAATCTTGACTATAACATCCTACTGGGAAGACCATGGATATATGCCATGGCAGCTGTAGTGTCGACATATTTTAGGAAGATCGTATTCCCATTTGAAGGGGGAATTACGATCGTCGACCAACAGAATTTCCTCCCTAATGGTTCACAAGTTACTGGAAGCATTCCCCTGATCCATGGGAGCGACCATTCGATAAGAGATATCGGAGTAGGCTTGCTAAAAGATCCCACAATGATGGGAACTTTCGCGTTGCCACCTCCTTCCCATATAATGGATATACCATTTGTAGCAACATGCAACATGGTATCTTCATCGAAGGTCGCAGAAGACAAAGTCGTCATGGATCATCAAGTGGTATTGCCTCCTAGCCCCATTGAAATATTGTAGCAATCAATGTTTCAGGCATGGGAGGCGAGCCCAAATGAACGCTCGTCAAGCGTTTGGGTAGATAGGTCCGAAGAATATGGTACCCCATTAGATCCATGGTCAAAAGTTCATGGGACTGACGAAGGAATCTTACAATCAATGATGATTGAGGGGGCACCATGGAATGATCACCACCATCGTTCCCTTCTTCCAGAGTGTGAAGAAGAAACTCATCACGACCTATACCACCCTTCAGTGTTTGAATTCCTAACAAATACTGTAAATACGGTGGATTCAGAGAAAAACCTATCCAATATTGAAGAGACCATAGCCATAAACATCTCGACAAAATCTGATGTTGTTGAGAATATTCATGTCGGCAAAAGTTGTTCCCCTTCAGAACTGGAAATATATAGTGCTCTCTTTCGCGAATTTAGAGATGTCTTTGCATGGTCATATGATGAAATGCCAGGCATTGACTCGAGCATAGTTGAACATGAGATTAAAATGTATCCTGATGTCAAACCAGTAAGACAACGGCTTCGGCAGGTACATCCGAAGAAAGCCGCTGCCATTAAGGCGGAAGTTGAAAAACTCCTCCATGTTGGATTCATCTACCCGGTTCCTCTAACCGATTGGGTATCGAATATTGTCCCTGTTATGAAAAAACAAGGGACGATAAGAGTGTGCGTCGACTATAGGGATGTGAATAAAGCTCGTCCGAAGGACAACTACCCTACACCCTTCATCGACCAGATAATTGATGAATGCGCCGGATGTGAAATCTTTTCCTTTATGGATGGATTTTCCGGGTATAATCAAATAAATATCCGCCCACAGGACCAGTCTAAGACTGCATTCATCTGTCCGTGGGGCACATTCGCTTATCGAAAATTACCCTTTGGTTTAAAGAACGCAGGGGCGACGTTTCAGAGGGCAATGAATTATGCCTTCCATGACATCAAGAACATTGTTCAACCTTATCTCGACGATCTTCCGGCTCATTCGCGAAAGCGGACTGATCATCCGCGGCATTTGAGAGCAATATTTCTACGTTGCCGACATTATAAGATAAGACTCAATCCGCACAAGTGTGTGTTTTGCGTCGGTTCTGGTCGTTTACTTGGTTTTGTTGTCTCTAAGGATGGGATTCGTCTCGACCCCTGTAAGGTTCAGGCAATCATTAATTTGCCTCCACCTTCAAATTTGCTTCAGATTCAGAAACTCCAAGGGAAAGCAAACTTTCTGAGGAGGTTCATTCCGAATTACGCAGAACTTGCCAAAGGTTATACTCGTCTTTTGAAAAAGGATGTACCTTTTGTCTGGGACCAGGTTGCGCAAGCTTCCTTTGACGCTCTGAAAGATTGTCTAGTAAGAGCATCATTAATGTACGCCCCGGACTATCAAAGAGATTTTAACCTGTATTTAGCTGCAGCGGATACGACCATTGCGATGGTCTTAGTGCAAGAAGTCGATGGAATTGAACATCCTATATATTATTTAAGTAAAAACTTAAATGATACAGAAAGTAAATATTCCTATGTTGAAAAACTAGCGCTTGCTGCTGTTCAAGCGATTCAAAGGTTTCGACATTATGTCCTCTTTAGGAAAACTACCGTTTTGTCAGATTGCAACCCCATGACATATATACTGTCGCGACAGTTGCTTGGGGGCAAATATTCAAAATGGATAGCCATCCTTCAAGAGTTTGATTTAGATTTTGTAAAATCCAAATCGAAGAAAGCTCTAGTTTTCGCGGAATTATTGTGCGATCTCCCATCATCGTCCAACGATGAAACATCAGAAGAGTCAATCGTGGATGAAAATTTGTTTCTGATATCAGTAAGCGATGAGTGGTATGGAGATATCATTGTTTATCTCCAAACCCAGAAATTTAGGCCTAATACCTCACACTCGGAACGGAAACATATACGATACCAATCAAAAGACTACATGATCGTCGGTGATACACTTTACCGTCGTGGCGTCGATACGGTTCTGAGGAGGTGCCTTACCCAGGAGGAGGCCGAAAAAGCCCTGAATGATTGTCACTCAGGCGCGTGCGGGCGGCATCAATCTGGATATGCAACAGCACAAAGAATCTTACGAGCAGGATACTTCTGGCCAACTATGTTTAAAGATTGCATAATAGCTGTCAGAAGTTGCCATGCATGTCAGATCTTTGATAGCAAAACCAGAAGACCGCCCGCACCCTTACAGCCAATAGTTGCTATTGGGCCCTTCGCCAAGTGGGGCATCGATTTCATGCAATGTAACCCCACCTCGACCGGGGGGCATGGGTATATTATAGTCGCTGTTGACTATTTTACCAAATGGGCCGAGGCGATGCCTACATTGGATAACACTGGTGAAACAGCTGCCCTTTTCTTTTTCAATCATGTAGTCGCCAGGTTCGGCGTTCCGCAAGCTATAGTGACAGATCATGGATCGCATTTTCGCAATCACATGATGTTTGAATTAGCTGCAAAACTAGGGCTATCTCACGACAGCTCTACCCCATATTATCCACAAGCCAACGGACAAGTTGAGGCAATCAACAAGGTCCTGAAGCGAATGTTGCAAAGGATGATAGGGGTTCACAAAAGAAGATGGCATCTAATCCTGTACTCAGCATTATGGGCTTACCGAACCTCGGTAAAGAATGCCACTGGGTTCACACCATTCCAATTGGTGTATGGCTTAGAGGCAGTCTTACCGATCCAGTGCGAAATTTCGTCTCTTAAACTCGCAATTGACCTCCTCCCCGGAACCTCAGAAGAAGAGGCTCGTTTCCTGGAATTGATCCAGTTGGATGAAAACCGTCGTGATGCCGCTTTGGCGAACGAGGCTCATAAGAAACGAGTCAAAGCACAGTTTGACAAGAATGTCAAACCGCGCAACTTCTCTGAAGGTGACTTGGTTTTGCTTTACGACCAAGAATCCGATAAATTAGGAGCAGGAAAATTTCAGTCCTTATGGATGGGTCCCTATATTGTTAAAAGGGTGTTAGCAAAAGGAGCCTATGAGTTAATGGATTGTGACGGAATACCACTGGCGCAACCCCGTAACGGGTTGTACCTCAAGCGTTACTATGCCTAAATAGTAACCTGAGTGCTTTTGTTATATTTTGTTTTCGCTAAAATGTTTGTTTCAATAGTAATCCACCCTTCTCGTTTGTTGCAGATGTCGAATTATTCTGATACATATGTGGGATATGCCGACGGAGCGAGTCGTAGTACGCAGAATTTGTCCTCCGCTGCCTGGGCCATTTTTGATCCAAGCGGCGAGTTAGTGAGTTTCAGAGGTGCGTGTATTGGACGATCAACAAACAATATCGCTGAGTATAGTGCGTTGATTGAACTCCTCTCTGATACCATCGCTCATGGTATACGCCGACTAATTGTCAGGCTAGACTCACAACTGGTGATACTACAACTCACTGGTATATATTCAGTCCGCAATCCGGCTATTTATCGTATGTTTCTAAGAGTTAAGATTTTGGAAAGAGAGTTTGATTCAATTCAATACCAACATATTTCCAGAAACTTGAACACATTAACAGATTCATTAGCAAACTATGTATTAGATAGACATTTACAACATATATAAAAAGAGATGCATCGGTGCTATGTAAGTGGATCACAAATAAACTGAAATAAACTCCGAAAATCAAAATATATAAAACTGTTTATAGTTTGTACATAATGTGCTGTAATCAAAACAAAAATCGGTCATATGACCGAGAACTCAAAAAGATGCTAGGGGGCACCCTAGCCTAGTGGTGCTCATGAAAGTACGTCACGGTCTGTGCCTCGCATCATGGAGCATGGAATGTCAATAATTACAGGGATCCTCAGTCCCTAAACATGTTGTTCTTACCCCTAAAAGAACAAGGTCATCAAACAACAGCACTTCCAATCAGTTCTCCACCTAAAAACACTTCAAAACAGGCTAATTTTGGATCATGTCAGCTGCTCCACTGAGCATCTGCGCTGGAATGCAACTGCTCCTCTTTGTACCTGCGCTGGAAGTCAAATCTAATGAAGGCTACCTGCGCTGGGCGAGATTGGCCAAGTGGCACAGTCATTCTGCAAGGTGTCAACTGCCCAGGAAGCTTCCAAACTGACACTTGGTTCATGAGATTCGCCCTGTGATGAGTAAGAGGTACTTGATCACCATGTGTAAGCAAGGATCTCCAAGTGGACTCAAGAACTGAAGATTAACTGAAGAGGGAGAGGACACTAGTCAGCTCTATGCCAGCCTCAAGCTGACTCATCCTTTCTTCTTCTCTCCTATATATAGAGCTCTTCTATGAGGTCTAAGGAGGCTGGAATTTTGTGTAAAGCAAGGAGGTGCTGTTGGATTACAGTTAGAGCTATTGGGTGATTGTTTTACTAGAGGTGAAGAGGAGAGTTCTTGCTGCTGGGGAGGTGCTGCTGGATTGGAGCCATCATTGGTTGTAACCTTCTCAGAACCCTGTTACTTCTATCAATAAAGTTTTGCATGTTCTCCTATATACTTGTATTGCATTGATGTATTGTATTTACATGTATATTTGATTCACTCTAATCCATGCATCAGTTATGAGTACATGTATCTTGTAGTTTCCTCTCTTGTTTTGTGCAGGATCTTGTGTGTAGCTGGACCGGCAAAGAGAACAAGGAGCTGGGAACAGGAGACAAAGAGAGAGGATCAAGATCGACTAAGCGAAGGATACCAGGTTGGTTGATCATTTCTTACCTCTCTCTGTACTTTCATAAAGGAAAACATCAAAGCTTTACTTTCAGTTGTTGCTAAAGACTGTCACCTTTAGAGTAGGGATAGGGTCATCCGCATCGGATACTTTTCCCCACAACAGGGGTGTTGCCCCTGATCCCCACGATCCTCCCGCCAGGGGGGGCTCCCAAAGGTCGTAGCCACCCCCCTTAGACCCCCCCTGTAGTGAATATTTTACGGCCTGCGTTTCTGCCCCATTACAAACTGGAGTCCAATGTGGCGATACCTTTGAATATAGAACATAATCAGGCTCCACACCCAACAATCTCCCACTTGGAGATTGATTATAGCAACTCCAATGCTACTTCATTTGTTGGATAGTGACTCCACTTTGGACCTGGTTGTTTCTCATCTTCTTCATCATACTTGAAGACCAATTGAAACTAAGCAAATTCTTAGTTTCTCCCTGGTTAGAACTTTTGTTAACATATCTATAGGATTCTAGCTAGTGTGTATCTTTTCCAACTTGAACTGTCCATCCTCCAACGATGACCATATGAAGTTGTACTTGAGCTTTATATGTTTAGTCTTGGAATGAAATGCAAAGATATTTGCAAGATGTATGGCACTCTGGCTATCACTATATAACTTGCCCAACTCCTACTTCTTACCCAATTCATCCAGAAATATTTGTAACCAAATCATTTCTCTACTAGCCTATGTAGCAGCAACATACTCTGTTTCTGTTGTTGAGAGTGCAACAACACTTTGTAGTTTTGAGACCCAACTGATAGTTGTTCCACCTACAGTAAACACATACTCTATTGTGCTTCTCCTGTCATCTCTATCACCTACCATATTTGCATCAACATATCCCTGTAGAACAATGTTTGAACCACCAAAGCATAATGCTTGATTTGTGGTACCTCTCAAATACCTAAGAATCCACTTCACTGCCATCCAATGCTCTTTTCCTGGATTGTTCATGTACTTGCTTACAACTCCCACTACATGTACAATATCAGGCCTTGTGCAGACCATTGCATACATTAAGCTTCCAACTGCTGATGCATATGGAACTTTAGACATATGAGCCATTTCTTCCCGAGTCTTGGGACACTCCTCCTTACTTAATTTGAAATGGGTAGCCAAAGGTATACTAACTAGTTTTGCATTCTGCATATTAAACCTTTTCAACACCTTTTCTATGTACTCACTTTGAGACGACGCTAATTTGCGATTCTTCCTGTCTCTAGTTATTCTCATACCAAGGATTTCTTTTGCACCACCCAAATCCTTCATTGCAAATGATTTTTCCAATTTTCTTTTGAGCGCATTTATTTCCTGCGTGTTAGAACCTGCAACAAGCATGTCATCTACATACAATAACAATATAATATAGCTATCATCATTTTGCCTTTTGAGATAAACAAAATGATGAGTGTGACATCTAGTATAACCTTGTTCAGACATAAACCTGTCAAATTTTAGATACCACTTCCTTGGAGCCTGTTTTAATCCATACAAGCTATTCTTCAACCTGCACAGTGGTCTCTCCTTCCCTTTTACATCATATCCTTGTCGCTTTTGCATATATATCTCTTCCTCCAAATCGCCATGGAGAAAGGTTGTGTTTACATCTAACTACTCAAGATGCAAATCTTCAGCTCCTACTGGACTTAAAATAGTTCCGATTAAAGTCATTTTAACAATAGGAGAAAATATCTCATCAAAGTCTACACCCTTTTTTTGTGCACACCCTTTCACCACAAGTCTAGCTTTATACCTTTTTCTACCTCCATCTTCTTCCTTCAACTTGTAAACCCATTTATTCTGCAATGTTGTTTTACCTGCAGGCAACTTGACTAAGTCCCAAGTATGATTATGTGCTAAGGATTCCATCTTTTCTTTCATTGCTTTCTCCCACCGCTTCCTAGTTTCTACCTATACTGCTTCCTCATAGCATTCTGGTTCACCAGAATTAGTCAACAATACATAATAAAATGAAGGAGAGTATCGTTTAGGGAGTCTACTTATCCTGGTAGATCTTCTAACACCACCTTTAGGTGTTTGAGGTACTTGTTTCTGTTGTGGTTGTCGTTCTAGCTGTTTATCATTATGATTTTTAGGCACCATCACTCTTCCTGTGATCTCGTCAAGCACTGTGTATTCTCTATTTTCCTTTTCTTGTTTCTTTTCCTGCAGCTCATCCTTATACAAAACCTTTTCATTGAATATGAAATCTCTGCTCCTAATGATTTTGTGTTTTTCATAATCATAAAAGCAATAACCAAAATAGTTAACACCATATTCAATAAAGGTACATTTCTTTGATTTTGCCTCAAGCTTTGTTCTATTTTCTTTATTAATGTGGACAAAGGCTTCACAACCAAAAGTCTTTAAAAAAGAGTAGTTTAACTTTTTACCTGTCCATGCCTCCTCTGAAGTACCACCATCCAAGGAACTTGAAGGCCCTCTGTTTATTAAATAAACAACAGTGTCTACAACATCTGCCCAAAATTGTAAAGGGAATCCTGCATGCAATATCATGCACCTTGCACGCTCCATGATTGTCCTGTTCATCCTTTCTGACACACCATTTTCTTATGGTGTTCCTATAACTCTCCTCTCTCTACGAATTCCATTCTCTTAACAGTACCTATCAAACTCTTGATTGCAATATTCACCTCCATTATTTGATTTGAGACACTTCAACCTTTTTCCTGTCTCATTTTCAACCAAAGCTTTCCATTCCTTGAAAGTATAAAATACATCAGATTTATTTCGAATACAATAAATTCATGTTTTTCTAGTTGCATCATCAATAAAAGTAACATAATAACGAGATCCACCAAGAGATGATACCTAAGTAGGTCCCCATACATCTGTATGCACAAGCTCTAATTTTTCGCTATTCTTTTCTTTCCCAACTCTAAGGAATTTGACTCTCTTCTATTTTCCATAAACAAAATTCTCACAGAATTTTAAATCAACATGCTTCAAACTGAGCAACATATTTCTTGAGTGAAGAATATTCATCCCCTTCTCACTCATGTGCCCGAGCCTATGATGACACAATTTTGTATCTTCTCCTATAGAGGTTAAAGCATTAATAGAATTAGAAATACCATTGCATAAATACAATGTACCAACCTTTCCTCCTTTCGCTATTAGCAGGGATCCTTTACTGACCTTCCAGGTTTTATCTGTGAAAGTAGTTACGCAATCTTCACCTCCCAACTTCCCTATTGAAATAAAATTTTTCTTTAGATCTGAAACATGCCTTACCTCCTTCAATAGCCACTAATTTCCATTTTGCTATTTCATGAAATCTGTACCCATTCCAATGATTTACAAGGTTTATCATCACCGAATAGAACCAGTCCAAAATCTCCTTGAACATAATCATAAAAACGTTTGCTATCAGGTGTGGTATGGAATGAGGCCCCTGAATCTACCACCCAGGCATCAATAATATTTTCTAATGAAATAATCAAAGCACCTTGCAACACATCAACTGTTACATTCGCTTCATGATTATTTTCTTGATTCACGTCTCTGTCTTTTCCCTTTCGAGACATGCAGTCTTTCTTCAGGTGTCCTTTCTTCCCACATTTCCATGCTAAGGATTGCACTGACAACATCATCAAACTTTAATGTACTAGATCCAGAGATAGAGTTACTAATGGCCATAACTAAACCATTCCAACTTTCTGGCAATGAGCACAAAAATAACAAAGCCCTAACTTCATCATCAATAGTTACCCCTACAGAACTTAACTGTCTGGTAACTGTATTAAACTCATTTAAATGATCAACAATAGATCCACCTTCTGACATCTTCATATTAAATAAACATTTCATAAGAAATACCTTATTTGAGGTCGAGGGTTTTTCATATAGTTTGGCCAATGTTGACATTAAACCCTCTATTGTCGTTTCCTTTGAAATATTAAACGGTACCGACGTCGCTAGGCACAACCGTATTGTTCCAAGTGCTTTTCTATTGAGAATATCCCCTTCCACGTCTGTCATACTCATTGGATTCTTTGCCTTTCCGCTCAATGGTTGGTACAAATTTCTCTAATACAGATAATATTCCATCTGCATCTTCCGTAGCTGGTAGTTTTGGCCATTGAATTTTTCAACCCTATACCTACCATCTTTTGCCATTGCTCCCATTCAAACTAGGAACCCTTCTCTCCTACGAGTTTATCAACCAAATAGATCTTTGACTCTGATACCAGTTGTTAGAAAATTTTATATTACAGAGAAATGGAACACATAAAATATTTCAGAAATATAAACACACAAAATGCATAAAACAAGAGAGACACAGATATATGTGGTTCACCTAATTTGGGCTACATCTATGGAGAAACAACTATTCCTTCCTTTTATATTATCTAGCAAACTGAAGAGATACAACCTACAGCAAATCCATTGTAATTCCCTTTTAGCTCTCAATCTCCTCTCTCTTCCTCACTCTGAATACAGATATACATAGATGCAATACAATTCCCTCATATATAGTGAGGGGTTGCCTCCTAAGGAAAAAAAACCTAAATTAAACATAACTTCGACTGTCAGATCTCCGCTTAATGAACATCCCATATTGACTACGAAATTACAAAATTTTACAAGGCAATTTTACATCTATTCTTAGCTTCAGGGGCGCCACCCTCAATCGCCCTGATAGGGGAGGCTCCTAAAGGTCGTAGCCACCCCCCCTGGACCCGCCCTGCAACGAATATTTTATAGGTGGAATTTCTTCCCCATTACGAATTGGGGTCCAATGTGGCGATACCTTCGAATAGAGAAGATAATCAGGCTCCACACCCAACACAGTGTCCATCCCAAGCACACAAGGTGATGGTTGAGGGGGACAACTCCGGTGTCTTGAGTTGTTTCCAAGTAGCATCAAACAACACACAGGTGGATGCACCCTCATCAATAATGCATCTAGAGATAATGGCATTACGAACTCTAATTGGTATCTAGAAAGCAACCGATGAAGGAAATAGGGGATGCACTGATGTATCAACCGGGAAAAAAATCAAATGATCATTAGAAGGATCCACTACACCCAAGGCAATTAGTAGACCTTTCTTTTGGGAAGGGCACAACTAGATGACTTCTAATGTCGACATGGCGGTAGGTGATTGCACCAAGTCGTCTACTATACTATATGTATGGGCAGCTCTGTTAGAAGTTGCATTATGGCGTAATGGTCCGCTTGGATTCTTGGTAATGGCCTAAAATTTAGGCTGAGGGATATGTAAAGGACCATTTGGTGTCATAAGAGGCTCAACAGATACTTTGGTTTTGGGCTCAGTAGTTGACGAAGTGGAGGGTTTGTCATATTGACGCGACCGACTTTGTAGGTTGATATTGGAGGGGTTAACCTCAATAGAGTTCATCATAAGGATCTGGTAGTCACCGGGACTAGAAGGTTGGGGAAGGTAGGCTCCTTGACCTGAATGGGGTTGAGCAGCAACACATCCTTGTTGAGGGAAAGGATTTGTGAGCACGAATGGTTGAGGTGGCGTAGGATTCTAAGCTGATTGTTTACCTTGAGAATCTATTAGAGCTTCCCACATTTGGTGCATCTGGGGTAAAAGAGGACACTCATATGTTTAGTGGCCATGTACACCACAAAATGCGCAAGGCTTATTCATACGAATAACCTTTTTCTGCTTAGGCTTGCTGCCCTATTGATGCTTGTCGGTGTTAGGATGGTCCCACCGGGGTTCACTGGGTTGGTTACCTTGGTTACACTGGTTACCCTTGTTACCCTTCCCCTTATTATTTTTCTTTGAATTTGTGGGATTGGTAGCACTCTATTGAGAAAACACCTGACCCTGAGGGAGCGATGGCTGCTAGGGTGGAGGATGCATGGGATCCTACATCATTAATGCTTGAGGGGCTGGACTGTCAAGTTGTGCATAAGAAGGAGCAACAGTTTGGTAGATGGGTTGGGGTCGTGGAAATATGTTTGTAGTAGGAGGGGCATAAATGTTGGAGGAACTGGTGCTCCCATGCGAGTAGCCATAACTCTGCTGAGTGTATGGTGAATAGTGTGAAAGGGATCCAATGATACCGTTAGTGGCGTGAGATGCTCCCAGTGCATTGGCACTTCGAGGACGCGGGATCTCTAGAATGATAGTATAGACATAACCAGATTGTGTAGAAATCAGATCATATCTCAAAGTAGTATGGAGAGCTTATTCCTCAGTCCGAGGAAAACGGGACCCGACATCCTTCCTAATGGGGGATAAAAGGCTCTTAATAAACCAATTGTTAGAAGATTATATATTATAGAGCAATGGAACACATAAAATATTGCAGAAATATAAAGAAAAAAAATGCATAAAACAAGAGAGATACAGATATACCTGTTTCACCCAGTTTGGGCTATGTCCATAGAGAAACAGCTAGTCCTTCCTTTTATATTATCCAACAAACTGAAGAGATACAACCTACAACAAATCTGTTGTAATTCCCCCTTTGCTCTCAATCTCCTCTCTCTTCCTCACTCAGGATACAGATCTAGATAAATGCAATACAATTACCTCATATATAGTGAGGGGCTACCTTCTAGGGCAAAAGAACCCTAAATTAAACATAACTTCTTCTATCATATCTTTGCCTAATGAACAACCCAAATTAACTACGAAATTACAACATTTTACAAGGAAATTTTACATCAATTTTTAGCTTCGAGGCCACTGCCCATGATCCCCCCGCTAGGGGGAGGCTCCCAAAGGTCGCAGCCGCCCGCCCCTAGACCCCCCTGCAGCAAATATTTTATGAGCGGCAATGAACTAGGGTCTAATGCAGTGATACCTTTGAATACAGAAGATAATCAGGCTCCACACCCAACAATCTCCCACTTTGAGACTGATTATAACAACTCCACTGCTGCTTAATTTATTGGAAAATGACTCCACTTTGGACCTGGCTATTTCTCATCTTCTTCATCATACTTGAAGACCAATTGAAACTGAGAAAATTCTCAGTTTCTCCCTGGTTACAACTTTTGTTAATATATCTACAGGATTCTGGCTAGTGTGTATCTTTTTGAGCTTCAACTGTCCATCTTCCAATGCTGACTATATAAAATGGTACATGAGCTATATATGTCTAGTCTTGGAATGAAATGCAAAGTTCTTTACAAGATGTATGGCACTCTCGTTCTCACTGTATAACCTACCCAACTCTTGCTTCTTACCCAATTCATCCAGAAACCTTTGTAACCAAATCATTTCTTTACTAGCCTTTGTAGTAGCAACATACTCTGCTTCTGTTGCTCAGAGTGCAACAACACTTTGCAGTTTTCAGACCCAACTGACAGTTGTTCCACCTATAGTAAACACATACCCTGTTGTGCTCCTCCTATTATCTCTATCACCCACCATATCTACATCAACATATCCTTGTAGAGCAATGTTTGAACCACCAAAGCATAATTCTTGATTTGTGGTACCTCTCAAAATACCTGAGAATACACTTCACCACCATCCAATATTCTTTTCCTGGATTTTTCATGTACCTGCTTACAACTCCCATTGCATGTGCAATATCAGGCCTTCTGCAGACGATTGCATACATTAAGCTTCCAACTGTTGATGCATTTGGAACTTTAGACATATGAGCCAATTCTTCCTAAGTCTTGGGACACTCCTGCTTACTTAATTTGAAATGGATAACCAAAGGTATACTAACTAGTTTTTCATTCTACATATTAAACCATTTTAACACCTTTTCTATGTGCTCACTTTGAGACAATGTTAATTTGTGAGTCTTCCTCTCTCTAGCTATTCTCATACCAAGAATTTGTTTTGCAGCACCCAAACCGTTCATTGCAAATGATTTCGCCAATTTTCTTTTGAGCACATTTATTTCTTGCATGTTAGAACTTGTAACAAGCATGTTATCTACATACAATAGCAATACAATATAGCTGCCATCATTTTTCCTTTTGAGATAAACACAATGATCAAAGTGACATCTAGTATAACCTTGTTCAAACATAAACCTGTCAAATTTTAGATACCACTGCCTTGGAGCTTGTTTTAAGCCATACAAGCTTTTCTTCAACCTATACACTAGTTTCTCCTTCCCTTTTACCTCATATCCTTGTGGCTGATACATATATATCTCTTCCTACAAATCCCCATAGAGAAAGGTTGTCTTTACATCTAACTGCTCAAGATGCAAATCTCTAGCTACTAGTAGACTTAAAATAGTTCTGATTGAAGTCATTTTAACAATAGGAGAAAATATCTCATCAAAGTCTATACCCTTTTTCTATGCAAACCCTTACACCACAAGTCTACCTTTATATCTTTTTATACCTCCATCTTCTTCCTTCAACTTGTAAACCCATTTATTCTGCAATGTTGTTTTACCTGTAGGCAACTTGACTAAGTCCCAAGTTTGGTTATGTGCTATGGAGTCCATCTCTTCATTCATGGCTTGCTCCTTTTCTTCCTTCTTTGTACCTATAATACTTCTTCATAACATTCTAGTTCACCAAAATCAGTCAACAATACATAATATAATGAAGGAGAATATCGCTCAAGGGGTCTACTTATCCAGGTAGATATTCTAAGATCACTTTCAGGTGTTTGAGGTGCTTGTTACTATTGTTGTTGTTGTTCTGGTCGTTAATCGTTATGATTTTCAGGGACCATCATTGTTTCTGTGATCTCATCAAGCACTGTGTATTCTCTGTTTTCTTTTTCTTGTTTCTTTTCCTTCAGCTGATCCTTATACAAAACCTGTTCATTGAATATGAAATCTTTGTTCCTAATGATTTTTTGTTTTTCATAATAATAAAAGCAATAACCAAAATCATTAACCCAATAAAAATACGTTTCTTTGATTTTGGCTCAAGTTTTGTTCTATTTTCTTTATTAATGTGGACAAAGGATTCACAACCAAAAGTTTTTAAAAATTAATAGTTTACCTTTTACTTGTCCATGCCTCCTCTAGAATACCACCATCCAAGGAACTTAAAGGCCCTCTATTTATTAGATAAACCAGTATCTACAACACTTTCCCAAAATTGTAAAGGCAATCCTACATGTAATCTCATCCACCTTGCATGCTCCATGATTTTTCTGTTCATCCTTTTTCACATACCATTTTCTTGTGGTGTTCCTAGAACTGTCTTCTCTCTATGAATACCATTCTCTAAACAACACAGTATCAAACTCTTTGCTGCAATATTCACCTCCACTGTCTGATCTGAGACACTTCAACCTTTTTCCTATCTCATTTTCAACCAAAGCTTTCCATTTCTTGAAAATATCCAATACATCAAATTTATTTCAAATACAGTAAATCGAGGTTTTTCTAGTAGCATTATCAATAAAAGTAACATAATAATTAGAACCACCAAGAGAAGATACATGAGCAGGTCCCCATACATATGTATTCACAAGCTCTAATTTTTTGCTCTTACTTTCTTTCCCATCTCTGAGGAATCTGAAGCTCTTTTATTTTCCATAAATACAATTCTCAGAAAATTTAAATCGACATGCTTCAAACTTGGCAAAAAATTTCTTGAGTGAAGTATCTGCACCCCCTTCTCACACATATGCCCAAGCCTATGATTCTACAATTTCGTATTTACTCCTGTAGAGGTTAAAGCATTAACAGAATTAAAAATACCATTGAATAATATAATGTACCAACCATTTCTCCTTTTGCTATTACCAGGGATCCTTTAGTGACCTTCCATGTTTTATTTGTGAAAGTAGTTACACAACCTTCACCTCCCAACTACCCTGTTGAAATAAGATTTTTCTTTAGATCTGGGACATGCCTTACCTCCTTCAATAGCCATTGATTTTGATTCTACTGTTTTATGAAAACTGTACACATTCCAATGATTTTATAGGTTTTATCATTCCCCAATCGAACCTATCCAAAATCTTCTTGAACATAATCATGAAAATGTTTCCTATCAGGTGTGGCATGGAATCAGGTCCCTGAATCTACCACCCAGGCATCAATAATATTTTCTAAAGAAAGAATCAAATCCTCTTGCAACACATCACCTCTTACATTCGCTTCATGATTAGTTTCTTGTTGCACGTCTCCTTCTTTTCCCTTCCAAAACTTGCAGTCTTTCTTCAGGTGTCCTTTCTTCCTGCATTTCTAGCACAATATCCCTGATCTAGACTTGGATCTTCCTTTTCTTGACTTACTGTGATATCCAGGGCTCTTTCCTCTTTCCATTTTTCTTCCCCTAGTCTCTGCAGTTAAAGCATTACCAGATGTTTCACTGAATATTTTCTGTCGCATTTCCTCGTTAAGGATTGCACCGACAACATCATCAAACTTTAAAGTACTAGATCCAAAGAGAGTGTTACTAATGGCCATAACTAAACCATTCCAACTTTCTATCAATGAGCACATAAATAACAAAGCCCTAACTTCATCATCAAAAGCTACTCCTACAGGACTTAGCTCACTCGTAACGGTATTAAATTCATTTAAATGATTAGCAAGAGATCCACTTCCAACATTTTCATATTAAATAAACGCTTCATAAGAAATAACGTATTTGAGGCCGAGGGTTTTCCATATAGTTTGGCCAATGTCAACATTAAACCCTTTGTTTTCATTTCTTTTGAAATATTAAACACTACCGACACCGATACGCACAACCGTATTGTTCCAAGTGCCTTTCTGTCGAGAATATCCCATTGTATGTCTATCATACTTGTCGGCTTCTTTGCCTTTTCGCTCAATGGTTGGTACAAATCTCTCTGATACAGATAGTCTTCCATCTACATCCACTACAGCTGGTACTTTTGGCCATTAAAATTTTTGACCCTAAACCTACCATGTTCCACCATTTCTCCCACTTGAACCAAGAACCATTCTCTCTTGCAAGTTTATCCGCCAAATAGACCTTCGACTCTGATACCAGTTGTTAGAAAATTATATATTACTGAGCAATGGAACACATAAAGTATTGCAGAAATATAAACACAGAAAACGAATAAAATAAGAGAGATAGATATACGTGGTTCACCTAGTGTGGGCTACATCCACGAAGAAACAACCAGTCTTTCCTTTTATATTATCTAAAAAACTAAAGAGATACAACCTACAACAGATTCGTTGTAATTCCCTCTTTGCTCTCAATCCCCTCTCTCATCCTCACTCACAATACAAATTTACATAAACACAATACAATTCCCTCATATATAGTGAGGAGCCGCCTTCTAGGGCAAAAAAACCTAAATTAAACATAACTTCTACCGTCAGATCTCCGCCTAATGAGCGGCCCAGATTGACTACTAAATTACAACATTTTACAAGGCAATTTTACATCTATTTTTAGCCACCACCCCAGACCCCTCATGCAACGAATATTTTACGGGCAGCATTGCCACCCCATTACGAACTGGGGTCTAATGTGGTGATACCTTTCAATATAGAAGATAATCAAGCTCCACACCCAAAACCAATCTATATAGACCCGCTCTTTGAAAGGTGAGGCACAACATGTTCTCCTCCTTTGATGCCACTCTTGAACATGGTGAGAAAGGTGAGTGGCGAAGGACTAACAGAATGTGGTCAATAGCTATGTACTAGTATCGTAGTGGAGAGGTAACTAGAAATATGAAAGGAATTCTTTAGCAAGCATTGCGAAAATGAAACGAGAGGTGGAGGGCTGGTCTACATACCATTTTGCAGTGTCTCTAGTGAGTGTGTGTTGGAAGAGCTGAAGAAAAATGGAGTCATTGGTTATGGAGTTGGACGGCCACCACATGTTCAAGGATCGAACATGGTTGGTAGGATCCTCTCCAACAATACCCTCAAATTTTGGGATGTCTGAGGGAATCTTAGTTGGCATAGAGGGCTAACCAACATCATGGTGTATGGGGTTGTTTATCAACTGGTTAAGATCTAGTAGACTTAACTCAGCCATAAAGGGGTGCATGGGGGCTATGGAACGGTTCATGAGACTGTTCAGATTGATGTGACCATTGGTATAGAACCGGAGCCAACACCAGTTTGGGTTCCTGCACTAGTTGTGGGTCCAGACATGGTGATGATATGTGATGAAGGAGGCTCGAAATCAGATGAGGGATCAGAAGAACCAGTGAAGAGTTGGTATGGGGACTCGAAGGGCTATGAAATCGAACCCGATGGGGAGGAGTAATACACCCAAGCTGAAATTGGGGGTGAAGACCAAATATTCTCCGCAACAAATGCCTTGGTGGCTCAATGATGGTAAGACACACAAAACATGGAAGTGGTGAAGGAAGATCTGCAATATATCTTTGTCTCAATGTGGTGAGATAAATTTACTATGTTAAGTCTTCGCTTGGTGGTGTAAACCAAGTGCCTTTCGCTTAAGGTGTGCTTCTGTATGCAAGTGTATTAATTAATTAAGTCTAGATCATGTATGTAAAAAAGAAAAATCTTGCAGAAAATAAAATGAAATTAATAATAGAAAATGAACAAAAAATCAATTAACTAAACCCCACCGAAACTGGGTTTACAAACATTGTACTGCTTGGTGGCTAAACCAATGGGAAATACATGGAAATAGTCAAGAGATTTGAATGTTAGTGTGACTAGGAACAAGTGACAATGAGTTGTTGGAAAGTGGTGCAGCGATAACGAATAACCAAAGAGGATGATCACTATAAAAAGATAAGGACATGGGTGAAATACCTAGGGAAACCGATGGGACCCTAAGGGAATGAACAAACAAGTTTAAATCTGAAACTATGGATGCTAGAAACCTATCTTAACAAATCTGAAATAAAAGGTTACAGATCAGGAAATGTGGCCGAAAGCATTGGATAAACTTGGGCTTCTCACTAAGCTAAACTCCTCCTCGAAAGGTGGAAACTAGAAGCCCTAGGGGTGGCTAAACTCAACTTTGAAAATTAAAATAGAATGGATCAAGGCCTAAGTGGGATGAGACAGAGGTCAGACACCCAATACACATCTCTCTACAAAACCCATAAACAAATGTGAGAAAAACCCTAAAACCTAGAAATCATAGGTACTGACCTATTTCTCTGTAGGGATCACACATTTTTGGCTGAAAGGTCCATTCTGAATCACAGATCATAGTTTTTGGGCAAAAAAATGTTATTTCTTTTCGGAGGATCCCAGTCAGTAAATTTCGGAAAAAAGTCTCGCCTTTGTTGCGACTGGTTCCTATGACCTGTGGAAATGACCAGAAAGCTTGCGGAAGTCAGAAATTTATCAGATATAGGGTTAAAAACTAGGAAACTTTAAGTGAATTGAAAAAATAAGAAACCCGAAGCTGAAAACCAAATGTCACCTAGGTTTCTCAATTTGAAGTATAAAACCTAGTGGAGTCACCAATTTTGTTGTAGTGTTTTTTTTCTCAATATTGTACGAAAAGAACCCATTTAAGATTGTTGATGACAAACAATCTCAACAATATAAATGGCTGCTAAACATTGTAGATATGCAAACTGGTAGAAAAAAGCCTGCCAAAGTCTAGATCTATACCACAATCATAGTTAAACAACAAAAAGAAAGAGTAATAACTCCGGTCATCCAATGGAAACTACATATACAAAGAATGGTTTTTATTATAACACATGTGAAGAGAATAGATAAATGTTACGAGCCCCCGTCTATGGGATGGGTTCTTGGCTATCCTTAAATGTCTTCAGCTTGTGTAGAGTCTCTCTCCTCTATAATGTGTAAACCAAGAAAAATTATGGTGTGTGATAATGAAAATGATCAGAGTTAGAACAGTGAGTGCAACAATGAAAATAATCAAAAGCGAATAATGAACAAAACCCCTTCAATTTATAAAAAATATTGAGTTATTCTCAAATAATGAGGAATAATAAAATATTATTGATCCCATTCTTCGAACAACCACTTCGAATATTTTGTTGAAAATGGCAATAAGAAATGCTAAAAATAACAGTTTTTGTACCAGTGCTGGATCGGGCAACAGGGAATGAAAGATGGAAGTGCTAAAAATAGAATTCTATTTTTAGAAGTTTAGTATGGATTCCTATTTTGATCAGTCCCTGAACTAGAAATAGGAAGTAAAATTCGAATTTGATATTAACAGTAGTTTGTAAATTAATTAATTAATTCATCTTGAGTTAATTAGTTAAGGAAAAACAAACTTGAAGTCTATGTGAGGACATGCAACAATTTATCTATTAATTAACGAATTTATCCATCTTTTAAAGAGATAAGGATGAGTTCTAATTTGAGTTGTAAGTAGTTGGCTCAGTTAGCTGAGTCAAGTCCAATTATATTGATTTAAATAGTTTGTTGAAATTAATGTGAGTTCAGTTAGTTAATGCATGCTTGCATATGACTGCTACACTCCAGATAACTAAATATTCTGTCATAAATAACTCATGCATGTAAGTTCAGACAGAGACCTAGTTGAGATCAGAGAAGGGACAATTTACTATCAATTGGATGAATATTTTTCCTATAAAGGAATCTCATCCATGATGAGGATTTATCTCCTTCAGGACTATGTAGTTCGATCAGAGGTTGGTGAGTGTGTGAAGAGGCCAATTCACACAAGTGGCTGCACTAGACCCCAATCTAAATTGCGTAAAGAAATAGGAGGCTTGGAGGGAAGAATAGGGGTTAGATAGAGGCCTTTGACTATATATGAGTAGAAGAGCTATTGCAGAGAGAGCAGGATAGATTTTGAGCTGATTCTTTTTGTAATACTCGCTATATTTCCACTTGTATGATAATACAGAGTTGGGGTTTTAGACTGAGAATTTCCCCGGGTTATATCTCCTATGTTATGTGTGATTGATTCCTTCTTATCAATTATATGTGTTCTTATTGATGTTGCTCAAATTGATTAAGCTTCCGCTAAATTGTTCGTAGAAGTAGATCAAGCATTTTGCTTTAGCACATTGCATTACCAAGTGATCTAGAGTTGGAATTTCTACATGGTATCGGAGCACAGGTGATCAAGGAAGAACAATATGTAAGAAGGAAGAAGTCGAAGTTTTTGATTCCTGAATATAGAAATCAAGTTCTTATCACATCTCTATTTCACCTATGGCGTTCTATGGTTTAAGACTCGAATATGCCCCTGATGGCAGTTCGAATTATATAGCTTGGAAGGATTACATGAAAGCAGTACTAGAGGATAACGTCTAAAGGAATTCATTAATAAAGAAGTCCTCAAGCTAACTGGTGCTACTGAGTTGGTTGAATGGAAGAAATGTGTGGCTAAAGAAAGAAGAATCCTTCTGGAGGGAGTTTGAGATCACATAGTCTCGAGTCTCCATGGGAAGGAGACATCCCCTTCAATGTAGAAAACATTGAAAGATCTATATCATAATAGCAGTGATCAGAGGAAAATGTCACTAAAGGAAAAACTTCGAAAGATCAAGTGTGAAAAGGGTGACATGATCTCTATGTATCTGAACAAACTCATCAAATGCAGGATGAGCTTGGAAGTGTAGGGATCATGACAGCTGATGATGACATGGTGAGTCTTGCACTCCTCGGTCTTTCTAAGAACTGGAATAGCTATGAGGACTCAATTAATGGAAGAGAGAAACTTCCAAATTGGGAACAACTTTGGTCAGATTTGATGCAGGAGGAGATAGGAAGAAGCACCAGAGATGGTTCTTCATCCATGAAGGATGAAGAAAACTGTGCCTTAGCAAGTAAGGTGAAGAAGGTGGAGAAGCTTTCTCTTTCTGAATCTAGTTCTTTCCATGGTGGGAAGAAGGTTGACAAATCAAAAGTGTGATGCTTTCATTGTCATGAAGTGGTTCATTTTGCTACAAATTGTCCACAGAGGAAATCCAAGAAGGGATCTGGGGAAGGATCTGAACGTGAGGCACTTGCTTCACAATTCAAATAGGATTTCACACTCTTCACATGTATGGTTTCATCCATGGTGGGAAGTGGTTGGTATCTTGACAGTGGAGCTTCTTTCCACATGACTGGAGACAAAAGTTTGTTCAGTACTTTGGAGGAGAGAGATCTCCAGATACTCATAGCGATGGGTAAGGATGAAAAGTACAGTGTCTCATGCGTAGGCAGAGTTATTTTTCAGAGGGAGAATAGAGCTCGCCTTACCTTGACCGATGTCAAGTATGTACTGGAACTGAAGACAAACTTGGTGTCGATCGCGATGCTGGAAGACAGATGCTATGATGTAGTCTTCAGTAAGGGAAAGGTTTTCCTTAGACACATCATCACTAGATAGGTGAAGTAGATTATTTCACGGTTCAATAACCTGTATGCTCTTGAGGTTCAAGATACGTGCAAAGCCTTAAGTAGCAAGGCAACAGATGGAGACTTGTTGGTTGAGAGGGGGAGTATATTACCTCTCAACATACAGCGCCAAAAGAAGTCTCAGATGATTGTGGAGGAGCCACGATTGGCGCAACAGCTTTAGGAGGTTATGGAGCAACCACAACTGGGGAAGCCGAGAGGAGACAGAGTGGAGGCATCCACTCATTTGGAGACCTCCTGTAGGGGGAAACATCAAGCTAAGTGGGTGGAGGGATCACATGCAGCCATACCCCCAGGTAGGAGGTGGGGCAATGTGGAGTGATCATCCCAAGGAGGAGGGGCAAGATCCTTGAGGTACCAAACCTCTTTGATTTGACTTTGCTACAGGAGCCCCGATGAGGAGTAGTAGGACTGATTGATTAGGTACAAACAGATGCGGATGGAGCAGCCAAGAGAGCTATAGTGCAGGAATCCCAAGACAACACATAGCTAGCAAGCTGTAGCAATGCGAGAGGCACAAGTTTGTTGAACTAGTGTATGATGGCACAGAGAGGTGTGCAATGGTGTGAGATGCATGGAGATGTTGTAGTAGCACAGAGGTTAGAGAGGGAGCACTTGTCAGTAGCAGGTAGAGCTTCAACATCAGAGTATGTTTCTAGCCCAACAGATAGGTTAGTTGGGAGTTTTTTTTTGTTCTGAGAGTTGTTGGAGCAACCACACTTGGTAGAAGTGTTGCATGCAGAACATTCAGAAGGTACATGATCAGGTTCGAGAGGAAGCCTTTCCTGTTGAGAGGGAGTGTTGAAAATGGCAACAATAAATGCTAAAAATAAAAGTGCTAAAAATAGTAGTTTGAGTACCAATGCTGGATTGGGCAACAGGGAATGAAAAATGGAAGTGCTAAAAGTAGTAATCTATTTTTAACAGTTCAGTATGGATTCCTATTTTAGTCAGTCCCTGAACTAGAAATAGGAAATAAAATTTCAATTTGATACTAACAACAGTTTGTAAATTAATTAATTAATTCATCATGAGTTAATTAGTTAAGGAAAAGCAAACTTGAAGTCTATGTGAGGACATGCAACAATTTATCTATTAATTGAGGAATTTATCCATCAGTTAAAGAGAAAAGGATGAGTTCTAATTTGAGTTGTAATTAGTTGGATCAGTTAACTGAGTCATGTCCAGTTAGATTGATTTAAACAGTTTGTTTAAATTAATGTGAGTTCAGTTAGTTAATATGTGCTTGCATATAACTATTGCACTTCAGATAACTGAATATTCTCTCATAAATAACTCATGCATGTCAGTTCAGACAAAGACCCAGTTGAGATCAGAGAAGGGATAGTGTAGTATCAGTTGGATGAATATTTTTCCTATAAAGGAAGCTCATCCATGATGAGGATTTTTCTGCTTCAGGACTGCGCAGTTGGATCAGAGGTTGGTGAGTGTGTGAAGAGGCCAATTCACACAAGTGGCTACAATGGACCCCCATTAGAATTGCACAAAGAAATAGGAGGCTTGGATGACAAACTAGAGGTTAGATAGAGGCCTTTAACTGTCGATAAGCAGCAAAGGTATTGTAGAGAGAGCAACATAGCTTTTGAGCTGATCCTTTTTGTAATACTGAATATATTTCCACTTGTATGATAATACAGAGTTGGGGTTTTAGGCTGAGGCTTTCCCCGAGTTATGTATTCTGTGTTATTTGTTATTTATTCCTTCTTATCAATTATATATGTTTTTATTGATGTTGCCCAAATTGATTAAGCTTCTGCTAAATTGTTTGCAGAAGTAGATCAAGTGTTTTTCTTTAGTACATTGCATTACCAAGTGATCTACAGTGGGAATTTCAACATATTTTATTATATTGCATTACCAAGTGAGCAGTATCTTCATGCCAGTTCCCATCATTTCCCGGCTGAAAAGATGGGTGTTCTCAATACCCTTGCTACTCGGGCTCTAAGGATCTCGGATAAGAAGAGTTTTGAGAAAGAAAAATCCCATCTCCTTGATGTCTTTGTTGAGAATGGTTATAGTAGATTCTTGGGTCAGAGGGCTTTCCTTAAAGCTTCCAATAATTCGCTGTCTCAACGGGATCCAAAGGAGCGAGTTCCTGGTGTCCATCTTCCGTATGTTCAGGGGACTACTGATAAGATTGGTAGGATTCTCAGGACGCATAGTGTCCCTATGACCTTTAGGCCCCTGAACACTATTCGCATGTCCCTCTGATCAGCTAAGGATCCTATCGACCCTAAAGATATGAAAGGTGTGTACTTGATCCCCTATTCCTGTGGGACCCCCTACATTGGGAAACTGGTCGCTCCACTAATCAGAGGATTAGTGAGCATGTAGCAGACCTTAAGCATAGGCAAACTAAGTCTTCCGCTTTAGCTGAGCATGCTGAGAAAACCAATCATCATGTTTGTATTGAGGAAGCTAGGGTTATTGCTAAGGTTTCGCGCTTCCATCATCAGAAATTTAGGGAGGCGCTAGAGATTGAAAAGAGGCTGAATAATCTCAATAGAGATGATGGCTCGAAAATCAGTCGCTGTTGGGTCCCAGTGCTTTCGTCCTAGTCGTTTTTTTTTTTTTAATTTAGTTTTATTTAATTTAATTTTTATTTTTATTATTATTTTTATTATTATTATTATTATTATTTTTTTTTTTTTTTTTTTATTTTATTATTATTATTATTTTGTTATTTTTTTTTAGGTTGACTTTTATAATAAAATATTTTTCATTCATACCTTCTCTTTCTTTTATTTATCTTTAGAGTCCTGTTTTTAATTCCTCTATTACTAATTTAAATTATTTTTTAATTATTTAACATAAAAATTTTATTTATTTATTAATAATTTTGAGCTAACTAATATCATTAAAATATTTTATTTATTTTATTGCTCCCCCTAGGTAATTTTTTTTTTTTCATTTATTTATTTTTATTTATTTATTTATTTTATTTTTATTTTTATTTATTTATTTATTTTTGTTTATTTTATTTATTTATTTATTTTAATTTATTTATTAATTTTTCAATTTTAATTTTAATTTTAATTTTAATTTTAATTTTAATTTTTTATTTTATTTTTGTTTTAATTTTATTTATTTATTTATTTATTTATTTTTTCCCTTAAATAAAATTTTAATTATTTATTTTAACTAACTACTATCATGAATTATTTTAATTACTAATTTAACATAACTTTGCAATTATTTAACTAACTATCATCATAAAATTAGTTATTATTAATAATTTTTTACTAGATTAATAATTATTTATTAATAGTTTTATTCATAAAATTATTTTTATTTTAGGGATTGGTCCCCCTAGGGTAGTTTTCTCCCTTAAATATAATTTTTAATTATTTATCTTAACTAACTATTATCATGAATTAATTTTTTACTTATTATTTTAATTATTTATTAATCTTATTTTAAGGGATTGGTCCCCCTAGGGTAACTTTTTCCTTAAATTTTTTAAAAAAGGGGGTTTTGATCCCGGTACCCAGTCCTAAGTAGCTATTGGTCTTTTTAGCCGTTGGAGGCTCTGCTCTGTCTATTTAACCTGCTAAGCTGGATCTGTTTCTTCAACTTGTCCTGACGATGAACCACACTGGTTGGTTCAAAACGCGTCGACAAATGATGTCTCATGTGATCTTCGCCGAAAAATCTTTTGTAAAGTAATTAAACTTTTATTTAGAAATAATAAATAAATAAATGATTTATTTATTATCTTAAGGAATTAGTTAACGAATAATAAACAAATAATTATTTATTTAATTATTCCTAAGGGATTTCATTAAATTTAACAAATGATTATGATTAATTAGTATTCTTAGAGAGAAATAAGATAAATGATTATTTATCTATTTATTTTTCATGATTGGGTCAAATTAGAGAAGGAATAATAATAAAACAATGGTTTAATTATTTATTCCTAGAAGAAAATCAAATAAATGTTGATTTATTTAATTATTCTTCATGGGTTTGACTATAAATTACTTTAAAAATGTGGCTTATTAACTAATTTCTCACAGTGAAAGCAATTTGACTATGGTAAAATTGGCTTTACATGGCATGCTTTGATCCATCTAGTAAATTAGGCTAGATGATCAATGTTTTGGTGATAACACTCCATGTGAATGTATTTCATGCATTAAAAATTATAATCCAAAATTTTATTTGTTTGCTCCAAATTTTTACTCTGTTCTACTTTGCATCAAAATTTTGTGTTTTAAGCTCCTGTCTAGTTGCGATTTGATCTCAGCAACTGAAGTGTTGACTGAAATAATCCTCTCCTATTTTCCTCCTAATTATTCACGTGGTATCAAAGAAGGTGACACTCAGTTTAAAAACAAGCGTTTTTAGTGGGAGTTAAAAATTATTTTGAAGGCAAATCTTTTTGAAGCATATCTAGTAGCAGGGAGAGTTCTTTCTTATACAGCCAGAAATGGCACCATCAAGGAAAAGCATGAACAATCCTTAAATACCTCAGTTTAGTGGGAGAATTATGATTTGGGCTATTACAATGAAGGATCTGTTTTCTTCCCAACATATTTGGGATTTGGTAGAGAATGATGTTCAAGAAACAACATATGCAACAACATATAATGCTTTAACACAAGCAAAAAATGATTTGTTGAGGGACAACATGAAGAAGGATGCAGGATCCTTCTTTTACATCTTTCAAGTAGTTCATTAAAGTATTTTCCCAAAGATTGAAGCAACAACAGAGTCCAAGCAGGCATGGGACACCATCTAGGAAGCCTACCAAGGCATCGAAAAAGTGAAGACATCAAAGCTACAAATGCTAAGGAAGTATTTTGAGACAATTTGTATGAAAGAATCTGAGGATGTAGGCTCATTTTTTATTCATGTGATTGTACCATTTATTCAAATAAAGTCTCATGGTGAGGCACTTGAGGAAACAAGAATAGTTCATAAATTTTTTAGAAGTCTGCCAGTAAGGTTTGATGCCATTGTTGTGGCCATAGAACATATAAAGCATCTCTTACAATTTTGAGTGGATGAGCTTCATGCATCACTGATTTCTCATGAACATAGATCAAATAGAGAAAAATACTCCTCATTGGATCATGCCTTCAAGACAAAAGTTTCATTTGGTCAAGGTAGAGGTAGAGGAAGATCAAATGCTATAGGAAGAGGAAGAAGCCCACACAAATGTGGAAGGGAAAACCCTTCAAACTCAAATGCAAGGGACATCAATCAAAATTCAATTCAAGGCCCAAAACAAAATCAAGCACAGTGTCAGAGGTGTGATAAATCTCAAGTTCAATGTCATTATTTTAAGAAGTATGGTCATTATGAAAATCAATGTACAAAGAAGCAACATGACATAAGTAACAAACCAAGTGAAAGTTTCACAAAGGAAAATCAAAACCAAGATAACATGTTTTTATCTTGTAATGTAACACAACAAAACCAAAGTAATGTATGGTTTCTATATTCAGGGTGCAACAACCACATGACAGGGAACATAGAAATGTTTTCCAATCTAGGTGAAAGTGTGAAATCTGATGTGACATTAGGGACTGACATCAAAGTCTTTGTCATGGGAAAGTAAGAATCAATATCATAACAAGGAAGGGGTAGAATAAGTATATTTCAGATTCTTATTTTATACTTGGTTTGAAGCATAACCTCATAAGCATTGGAAAACTCATGAAAATGGGCTACAATGTCTTTTCTTAAAACAATGAGTGCACAATTATGGATAACTCTCCAAGCAGACAACTAATTGCAAAAGTTTAGATGACAAGTAATAGAATGTTTCCCTTAAAGATAAAATGAGATTCGATGAAAGAAAGTGCTCAAGAAAAATTATCAATGAATTCACAAGAGGATGAAATAAAAGTTGCAACTATCACACAAGTAAACTTTCAGGGAAAGGTCAAATAAAAAGATTGGTTATGGAATTTGAGATTTTTTCATCTCAACCTTGGAGGTTTGAAGTTCCTGCATAGGAAAGGCATGGTGAATGGATTTACAGTCATAGAAAAACCACACATCATATGTGAAGGATTCACCTCACGAAAAGAACATAGAGAGGCATTTCCAGCAGGAAATTTAATAAGGGAAAAACGACCCTTGGAGATTTTCCATTCGGACTTATGTGAGCCGGTGCAAACACCACCAATTGGGGGCAACTATTATTTCTTTACATTCATATATGATTATACAAGGAATACATAGGTCTACTTCCTAAACAAGAAAATTGGAGTGTTTGAGTGCTTCCCCTAGTACAGGGCTATTCTTGAGAACCAAAGTAGACACCATGTCGAAGTCTTGAGGACAGACAAAGGTGGCAAATATATCTCAAATGATTTCCTTCGATTTTGAAAGGACCATGGAATTCATAAGAAATTTATGATAACGTATACACCTCAGCAAAATGGCATTATAGAAAGGAAGAATAGGACTATTATGGAAATGACAAAGAGTATGTTGAATGCAAAGCTTTTGAAAAAATTTTATTGGGTTGATTTTTTCACTTGTGAAACATATATCATTAATAGGTGTCCAACCAAAAGTGTCAAGAATGTGGTTCTTGAAGAGGAATTGACTGGAAGAAAGAATATTGTCACTAACATGAGAGTGTTTGGATGTGTGGTGTATGCACATGTCCTCATTGATTTGAGCAAGAAGATGGTGGACAAAAAGGGGGAGAAATGCATATTTTTTGGATATAGTGATGAATCCAAGGCATAGAAGCTATACAATCCATCAACCAAGAAGGTGATAATCAACAGAGATGTGTAATTCATAAAATAGGGAGCATGGGATGAATGCTTAGAGAAGTCAATTAATGTGATAACATGCATAACACAAGAAGATAAATATGAATTAACATCAACAAGTAATTCCTCAATGGTGACTCCTCCTACTCATGTTCAAGCTCAACAAAGCAGCCAACAAGTGACATTATCAATAAATAATAGGAAAGTGTTATGTAGTCAAGCAAGTGCTTCTCCGAGCACACCGCAATGACCCACAACATCATCTACTGCAAGTGTAATATCTTGTGATATGTGAACCCATCTTCCACAAGCATAAGAAGACAAAGATTCATAAATTTAAGTGAAATCTATGAGCAAGACGAGGTTTATAGTATCGTTGGTCTAAATTCCTTATTTGCATTTTTTTGTCATGTAGATGACCCAATCCATTTTGAGGATGTAGTATAAGAAGAAAAATGGGGCATGGCAATGGACTAAGAAATAGAAGAAATAGAAAATAATGACACATGGGAGCTAGTGGACCTTCCACAAGGAAAATATGTCATTGGAGTGAAGTGGACTGATAATACCAAGCAAAATTTTGAAGGAAATATTGAAAGGCACAAAGAAACACTAGTTTTCAAAGGATACAAGCAACTACATGGAAGAGATTATGCGGAGACATTTGCGCCAGTCACAAGGATGGAGACAATTCATACAATGGTGTCGATTGTCGTGCAACTTAAATGCAAAGTGTATCAAATGGATGTAAAATCAGCATTCTTGAATGGAGTGCTAAAAGAGGAAGTATATGTTGTGCAACCACCTAGTTTTGAGGTACAAGGCCAAGAAGACAAGGTGTATAGGTTGAGAAAATCTCTTCATGGGTTGAAGCAAGCATCGCATGCATGGTATAACAAGATAGATGCTTACTTGTTGGGTGATTGCTTCTAAAAATGTGACGGTGAGCGTACTCTCTACATCAAAGAGTGTGATGGTAAGATTATTATTTTTGTCCTATATGTAGATGATTTGTTTTTTACAGGAAATGATGATTTCCTTATCTTTGATTTCAAAGACGTCATGAAAAGTGAGTTTCAAATGACTAACTTGGGGTTGTAAAGGTATTTTTTTGGGCACACAAGTGAAGAAAATAGAAAATGGTATTTTTATTTATTAAGTAAAATATGTAGCAGGCATTTTGGAAATGTTTAATATGCAGAATAACAAGCATGCACCAACTCCAACTGTCATGTGGTTGAAGTTGATCAAAGAATATTGCAACAACAATGTCAATCTAACATTATACAAAAGTATGGTGGGAATTTTGAGGTATTTGACAACAACTAGGTCTGATATAATGTATGCAGTGAGTTTAGCATCAAGGCTCATGTAGACACCCATGGAGACACATTGGCAAGCCCCTAAAATTATTACAAGGTATGTCAATGGGACAAGAAATATGGTATTTTGTACACTGCAACAAATGATTTTAGGCTGGTTGGTTACATTGACAGTGAATGGGCAGCAAGTGTCGATGACTGAAAGAGCACGTTAGGATATGTTTTTCATTTAAGATTGTGAGCCATTACATGGGCCTCCAAGAAGTAGACAATATTTCCATTCTCAATAGAAGAAGTTGAATATGTCATCGCAATAGAAGCAACATGTCAAGAAGTTTGGATGAGAATAATGTTGAGGGATTTATGCCATGACCAAGAGGAAACAACAATTATATTATGTGATAATAATTTTGCAATTTCACTATCAAAGAATATTTTTTTTCATAAGAAGACCAAGCATATTGATGTTAAATATCATCTTATTAGAGATCTTATTAACAATTGTGAAATTGTGTTGCAACACTCCAGGTCATAGGAACAATTTTTCGACATTTTGATTAAGATGGATTGTTCAAAATTAATCTCAAGCACTACATTAAATAAATTGACAGTAACTATACTTGTGGTAAACAAGGAATCAAGCAAGTAGATTTTGTCTGCAGGGTGTGGATTTTATTTGTAGGATGAAGGACACGGGTTAAATGAAGTTCTGAGAAGGATTACCTTTAATGAATGGTTGGTGAAAAACTATGGTCAAAGATTTATTCCACAACTATTGCTTACCCTCCACAACATCTGTAAGTTTAGAAAATCATTTATTTTGTACAACCGCCCATACTATGTCTTAATAATTTGACTTTGTCATAAATTACTGTGTTGAAATGTATGTTTAAATATAGATGTGAATAAGTCTTTAGTTTAGTTGAGAGATTGAGGTCAAGAGGAGAATATCATGGAGAAAATTTTGGTGGGCGTGTGAAAACAAACAGTTACTCATTTTTATAGTATGTTACTCCACAACCCCTGGTGAAGTGTAAATCACTGTAAGAACTTTTATTTACTTGGTGAAGGAGACGCAACCTCCATGTGAATGTATTTCATGCATTAATAATTATAATACAAAGCCTTTTTTTTGTTTCTCCAAATTTTTTTCTCTATTTTACTGTTTTCTACTGTGCATTAATTTCTTGTGTTTTAAGCACATGTCAAGTTGTGATTTGATCTCTGCAACTGAAGTATTCAGGGAAATACTACTCTCCTATGCTCTTCCAAATCTTACACATGGTATCAAAGCATGTGAAACTCTATCTGAGCATCGCCTCACTGTTTCCTGCATTCATCCTTTGTTTAGTGAGTGTGGATATCTGTTTGAGATATATTGGCATTATTGAAGACCCAACAGCTATTGGATATTTGGACCTGGTGAATGAGGTGAGTCTTGTTGAACCCGAGTCTTGGTGAATGCAAGTAAATATTTCTGCTATAGATGATGTTGTGTAAGCCATAATTATTTATTACAGTGACAGAGTCGAGAACATTCCATATTTAAGAGACTTCCTTGTGTGTGGAATCTCTTCCTTACATGTCCATGTTCTGGAGTTTCAGCGAGTTCCCGTAAATTGGAATTTTCATGACCCCTTTGCTGGCAGAGCAAGTGTAAAGGTGTATGTGTAAGCGAGTCCATATCCCCAAGACAATGTTGTGAAAATATAATCGGAGCTGAGGAGATCTGTGCATGGAGTTGTGTTTAAGCATGGGTTGAGGAGATGCACTCTTCAATTTCAATAGTGAACATGGATGAGCCACTCTTGCAGTCTTTGTACTCTCGACACCGAGTGTGAGTGAGACACTCATATAGACTCTATACTATGTTGAAAAACATCAAAGCTCTGAGGTAACGATTCGTGTGGTTTGGAACCACAAAATGGGATATACTAAGAGTATCCTCGTGTTACAAAAGTGTGGAATTGATTTTTCATAGCGCTATGGGGATTTGATGCTTGGAGAGTGCTTGGCTGATCAAGCGTCTATAGTGGGTGACTGAGCTCATTTACTGCTATCTTAAAACTAATTTGTTGGTAGTGATGACATGAGGAAATTTTATGCTGGTGGTGATTAGAGTACAAGTCTATCAAGCCGAGGGCGTGATTTCTATGATTGGTCACTCTGGTGTGCTACTGGGGATTTTGTTACGGTCAGGTTGGCCTATCACAAATTGAGTGTGTGGGGACTATTGATGCCTCGAGACTCCCTAGATGATCGAGCATCTCTAGTGGGTGATCGAGAGTGGTTTGTTTCCTAGTTTCTGTTTCTACATCACAGAGTTGTTCCTCTGTGTTTGGATGCTAGCAAAGGCTACTTGGAGAATGTGTTGAGGAACTTGTTGGGGAGATTGGTTTGTACGTTTTCTAGTTGGTGCAATAGAGGGGGCTCAAGTGTATATTGAGCTTAGTTTATATATTGAATATTGAGGAAAATTTGCATACTCGTGTTGATGAAAAGTTAAGACCCCTTGGATGCTTTGACCATGATAGCATGGATCTGTTATATAACCAGTTAACAAAATAGAATAAAAGATAGAGCAATGACTTCAAAATTAGCCTCTTTTTGGGTGAAACCTCCTTTATATTACATAAATGAACAATTCTTGGATTACACAAATGACAAGAACTCCTTTCTATATATAGGCATCTAAGGGTTCACAATATAGTTAAAGCTGACATAACAATAATAATGTGAGGGAAGAACAATAACAATAGTGGGCTTCTATGTGGAACAATAATAACAATATGTGGACAAGATGGGCACAACAATAACAATAAGGGGCTACAATGAAAATAATAATAAGGAAATACACTAGTATTATAGGGACCTCACATGCCCTCTCCTTTAGAAAAGTTTTGTCCTCAATGCTTCAGTAGTTCTAGATGCTTCTATATAAAAATTTTATCCTCCCATGTGGAATCTTTATCGGGTAAGTTCTTGCACTTGATGAGACACTCTGAAATTGATCTATTTCATAACTATCAAGTTCTTGTTTCTGTGACTGCTTCAGGTTCCAATATGATTTTTACTTCCTCTTCAAGTTTAGGAAATATCGTTTGAACTAGGAGATTGTCACCTATAACCTCCTTTAAGCATGAAACATGGAAAACTTGGTGTACTCTCGAAGCTCTAGGAAGCTGCAATTTGTATGCCATAGTACCAATCTTTTGCAACACCTTCTATGAACGATAGTACTCTAGTGATAGTTCATTATCCTTCTTAGCTTGATTGAGGTACATTTGTTTGTATGGTTGTATCTATAGAAATACCTAGTCACCTACATCAAAACTTCTTTCACTCCGATGTTGATTTGCCTGTTGTTGCATTATATTCTGTGCCAAAGTGAGGTTATCCTTTAAGAGTTGGAGAACTTGTTGTTGATGCTCGATGTGATCTTCCATTGCTTGGACCTTAGAATTTTCTCTTGAATATGATGTGATGTACGATGGATGATATCCATAAAGTGCCATAAATGTGGTCAATTTTGCTGCAGTATGGAAGAAAGCGTTATACCACCATTCAGCCAGAGGCAACCATTTAACCCATTGTTTTTGTTTATAATATACAAAGCAACGAAGATGTCCTTCAAACTTTTTTTCACTATTTAATACTAATTGTTATGTAACCATCTCACAAAATAGAAGAAAAGATAGAGGAACGACTTCAAAATCAACCTCTTTGAGGGGGAAACCTCCTTTACATTACACAAATGAACAATATTGGATGATACAAATGGCAAGACCTCCTTTCTATATATAATAGTCTAAGGGGTCGCAATATAGTCAAATACGACATAACAATAATAATGTAATGGCACAACAATATTGATAGTTTGCCTCTATGGGGCACAATAATAACAATATGGGGACAACATGGGTACACCAATAATAATAAGGGGCTAAAATGACAATAATAATAAGGGAATACACTAGTATTATAGGGACCTAATAGGATCTGTTTACTGTAAGTTTCGTGCTCTGGAGAAGAGAAAAAATGAGTGATTGGTGTGGCTATTAATTGCTGACCCAACCTGTGTGTTGTTGCATGCTTTGGAGAAGAGCCTACAATGAGTGATTGTTGTGGTTGTCGATTTCTGAGCTGACCTATGCGTGGAGAAGACTGAATCTGTGCAATGTTGTTGGAAAATTAATCTCAACCATTGCATTAAATAATCTGAGAGAAGGAATACTTCTGGTACACAAGTAAATCAAGCAAGTAGACCTCTCTTGTAGGTTGCGGATTTTGTTTACAGGCTAAGGACATAAGTTAAATGAAGTTATGAGTAGTACTGATGCAGCAGCATGAGGCTTAAAGCCAAAAGGCTTTGAACTTATTCCAGAAATGCAAAAAAAGTTTACAAGAAAAGGAGTGGGGTTCTTTAGTTGTTAACTTACAAAGCTTTCTAGCTCGGATTTAGACTAGAATCTAGGATTTGGATTATCATGTAATAAATTCAAGTAGTTAGATGAAGTGGAGATTCTCAAGGAGAATATTATGCAGATTATATAGGATTAGTTAATTCGATCCTTTGATTTAGGATTTGGTTGTTAAATGAACCAATACTTATGTAAGTTCTGGATCATTGTAATGGGATTTTGACTCATTTGGCTTGTTATCCATATAAGATTTAGTTGCAGGAATTATATCTCTGTGTATTTCCATGTATATTTCGTCAATCCTGAAGGTATTGCATCACTCCGTAATATCACTGTGTGTTATTGAAATTCCAGTTTAGACCTGAAAACTTAGAGTTCTGTGTGATCGCATTTAATCAGTTTTCACTATTTAATGGTAACTGCAGAGTTAGAAGTGGATGAATTCTTGATCTAGGACTAAAGTCCTGCACTTATTGTTAATTGTTGATTTCATTTCAATGCATTGTGGCATAGTCAACAAACGGGGTTGGCACTATTTTTAAACCTTATGTTAATCAAAGTTCCGCGAGCTGTAGATTCTGAAAAACCTCTGTCATCAACGTTAATCTCAAGTCCGTACTTGAAGAGCTATAAATTGGGTTTTATAATCCTATTGGCTCCGTGAGGCAGTAACGTTGCGCATATCCTTGTGCGATATCATAGTGACTATTGGATCAGTGATGAATGCTAACCATTGGATGGATCTCGCATCGCATCGGTTATAAGTGAAGGGACCTGGCCTGGCGGAGTTGTAAAATGCAACATGTGATACCAAGTGCACCAATAGATATTGTATCGCAATGTTAACAAGTAAAGTAATCATGTCGGTGAGCTTGTGATTGCAGTCTGCGATGTTTAGAGGATATCACACCGCAACATTAACAAGTAAATGAATCCTGCCCAGTGAGCCTGTGATTTCGATATGTGATGTTTAGAGGGTTGGAAGGTGTTTGGCGATTGTGGCTAAATTTGTGGTTTTGCTAATTTAGCAGAGTATCTAATTCTAGACGTAAATGACCGAGACTTGGAGGGAAATCCAAGAAGAAATTCCACCAGAATTAGAAGAAATAGTTTCTGGATTTGAATTCTTGTCTCTTAAACCTGCACTTCGACTGCCATTTGTGGTATCAGAGTAGCTTACTGACATTGAAGAGGGACTCAAGGACCAGAGAAAGAAATCCACCATGGATTTCAGATTTGGAAGAGGACATGGTAGAAGAGGAAGAAGAATTATAAATGATGAAGTGATGGAAGCTATGAAACAAATGCAACCTAGATTAGAAGCAATGGAAACAGGGAGATTTGCAGATACTGGAGATGTCAGTGAACCTAAAGCTGAAGTTGCAAAAGAGGAGGAACCTGTAGAAGTTACTCCTGAAATGAGATTCTTTAAGTAAGTGTTGAAATACACATCTAGACCAACAACTGAGGTTTCAATTTATGCAAGAGGATTAAATCCTGATGAGCTGATAGACTAGATTAATGACATGGAGAAATTCTTTGATTATGAAGAAACAGAGGATGAAAAGAAGGTGAAGTTTGTTGTCACAAAGTTGAAAGGACATGCATCACTTTGCCGGGATGGTGTCTAGATAGAAAGAAAGAGAATTAGTAAGAAGCAAATTAAAAATTGGAACAGAATGGTGGCAAAGCTGAGGAGTAAGTTTCGGCCAAGTAATTATCAATAGACATTATTTAGATAGATGCAGAATCTTAGACAGAGGTCTTTGACAGTGAAAGAATACACAAAGGAGTTCTACATGGTGAGCATAAGAGCTAGACAAATTTAAGATATGGATGAGAATGTCGCAAGATATGTGAATGGTCTTATAATGGACATTTGAGATGAGATAAGTATATTGTCTCCTAAAACAGTAGAAGAGGCTTATCAGGTGGTACTGAAGGTTGAAAAAAAACTCATGAGGAAGTAATCTGCCAAAAATAAAGGTACTTTCCGAGGAAAGGGAAGTCAAGGTCGTAGAGGAAGGTCTACATCACCTAGAGATGGAGCTAGCAACAACTCAAGTTAGCATACACCCACTGGAGGTGATGCAAGTGGCAGAGGGAGTTTTTCCAGAGGAAAAGGAGGCAGAGGCAGAGGAAGAGACGTTAGATGTTACAGATGTAACAAGCTAGGATGCAGAGCCTATGAGTGCCTAGAAAATGCAGGAACACCTCAAAGAAATGCAATTGTTGCCCAGACTGAAGAGGAAGTAGCAACGGTGACAGAAGAAGAAAATATACCAACGAGAGGACAATCTTTGGTAGTTAACAAGGTATTGCTAAATCCAACAAAGGAAGTTGTTGAACCAACCCAAAGGAAGTCTTTGTTCAACACTTTGTGCAAGGTTCAAGGAAAATGTTGTGAGATGATAATTGATAGTGGCAACACTGATAATTTGGTCTCTATAGAAGTGGTGGAGAAGTTGAAATTGAAGACAAGGAAACAACCAACACCTTACAAGGTGCCATGGGTACAAAATGGAATTCAATTGTTAGTGAATGAACAATGTGAATTGGAGTTGCAATTGGGCAAGTATAAAGATAAAATTTTGTGTGATATTATGCCTATGGATGTATGTCACATATTGCTTGGAAGACCTTGGCAATATGACAGAGGAGCTATGCATGATGGAAAAATAAACACATACAAATTTGGTAAAGATGGTGTCAATTAGACATTACTGCCAATGGAAGAAGAGGATGCATCAAGAATGTCTGATTTGAAGACTCTATTGCTAAGTGGAAAAGAATACTTGTAGTAGATTGAAGAGAATGAGGTGAATTTTGCATTGATTTGCAAGCCCAAGGTGATAATTATTTCCACTAAAGTTTCTGATTTACCAATTGAAATACAAGAAATGATGGACAACTATTGTGATATTATTGTGGATGATTTGCTTGATGACTTACCACCCATTAGAAAAATCAGCCTTCACATAGATTTGATTCGAGGAGAAAATATACCTAATAAAGAAGCTTACAGGATGACTCCCATGGAGAATGAAGAAATCAGAAAACAGGTTCAGGAACTATTAGATAAAGAACTGATTAGAGAGAGTTTGGGTCCTTGTGCAGTGCCAACAATGTTGAGCCCAATGAAAGATGGAGGCTAGAGAATGTGCACTGACTCGCAAGAAATCAATAAGATAACAATCAGGTACAGATTTTGTTTACCTAGAATCGAAGATTTGATGGATTGTTTGAGAGGAGCTAAATGTTTTACAAAGTTAGATTTAAAGAGTGAGTATCATCAAATAAGGATTAGAGAAGGGGATGAATGGAAAACTACTTTTAAAACAAATGAAGGATCGTATGAATGGAGGGTAATGCCTTTTGGATTGTCAAATGCACATAGTACATTCATGAAGCTTATGAATGACGTTTTGAAGGAATTTATTGATAAATTTGTAATAATATATCTAGACGATATATTAGTTTACAACAGGTCTAGAGAGGAACACATGAGACATATGAATTATGTCTTACAAAGGTTGCAGCAACAGAAGTTACTATTAAATTTAAAGAAGTGTTAATTCATGAAGGAAGAATTGATGTACTTGGGTTTTGTTATTTCTGCTGATGGATTAAGGATGGATCTAGTGAAGATCAAGGCAATCGTAGAGTGGCCTTCACCAAAAAGTGTTTTTGAGGTAAGAAGATTTCATGGTATTGCTAGTTTTTATAGAAAATTCATAAGGAACTTTAGTAAGATCAATGCTTCTATTATTAACACTATAAAGAAAGATAAAAAGACATTTAGATGGACTGTTGAAGCAGAAAGGAACTTCCAGCCACTGAAAAGAAGATCAATGAAAAACCTATTTTGATTTTGCCTAATTTTAGTAAACCTTTAAGTGAAGTGTGATTCCAGTGGAGAAGTCATTGGAGCTGTCTTAAGTCAGGAGGACAGAGTTGTAGCTTATGTCAGTGAGAAACTAAATGAATCAAAGAAGAAATATTCTTCTTATGATAAGTAATTTTATGCAGTTGTGTATTCATTGAAGAATTGGAGACATTACCTGATGTATAAAGAGTTTATACCTTATTCAAACAACCATGCATTGTAGTACATTATGCAATAGCCAAAGCTTAATCAGAAACATGCCAAATGGGTACAGTATCTTCGAGGTTTTAATTTTGTCTTGAAGCATATAAATGGCCAATCAAATAAAGTAGCAGATGACTTAAGTAGAAGAAACATACTACTTCAAGAAAGTCAAATTCAAGTGTTGGGTTTTGATTTTCCTAAGGAATTGTATGAAAAAGACTTAGATTTTAAAGAGGCATTTGAAGCTTGTAAATCCTAATTTGTTAGATAGAAGTAAGTGGCTTGATTATTTCTTGCAAGATGGGTTGTTTTTTAAAAGAAATCAGTTGTGCATACCAAATTGTTCTATGAGGGAAAATTTAATCGAGGAGAAACATAGTGGTGCACTTGCATGACATTTTGGTGCAGACAAGACTTATGAGTAGTTGAACAGGTTTTATTTTTGGCCGAAGATGAGGACTGAAGTGGAGAAGTATGTGAAAAATTGTAAAGTCTATCAGTATGCAAAAGGAAGAAGCCAAAACACAGGGTTGTATGTTCCATTACCTATTCCAGATAGACCTTGGGATATGGTAAGCATGGATTTTGTTTTGGGCTTACCAAAGACTCAAAGAGGAAATGATTCAATTTATGTTTTGGTTGATAGATTTTTAGAAATGGCACATTTTCTTCCATGCTATAGAACTTCTGATGCTACTCACATTTCTAGTCTATTTTTTAAAGAGATTATAAGATTTCATGGGTTACCTAGGAGTATTGTTTCAAACGGATACTCCAAATTTGTTGGAAATTCTTGGAGGACATTGTGGAAGAATCTTGGAACTAAACTGAGTTTCAGTTCTGCTTATCATCCTCATACGGATAGATAGACTAAAGTTGTAAGTAGAATCTTGGGTAATCTTCTTAGAAGTCTTACAGGTGAACATCCAAAACGATGGGATCATGTATTGGCACACGCTGAATATGAATATAATTACTCTCCTAATAGGAGTACAAGGAAGAGCCCATTCCATATAGTTTATGGAATGCACTGAAGAGGAGTTCCCGAATTAAGAAATCTGGGAAAAGCTAAGAAGAGAAGTACTCAAGGGGAAGATTTTTATTCAGAAATCCAAGCAATACATGAACAGGTAAAACAACAATTACAGGACAACAACATAAAGTACAAGAATGGAGCAGACTTGAGAAGGAGGGAAGTTAGCTTTGAAGTTGGAGATTTGGTTTTAGCACACCTCAGGAAGGAAAGATTTCCAAAAAGAGAGTATAACAAGTTAAAGTTCAAGAAAATTGGACCATGTAAAATTTTGAGGAAATTTTCTACAAATGCATATGAAATTGAATTACCCCCTCATATTGGAATATCTACAATTTTCAATGTTACTGATTTGTACAGGTATGAAGGTGAAAATATAGATGACACAGCAGAAGACCAAGACAAACAAGAAATTAATTGGGTAAAATAGCTGCATATAGCAAAGGAATTGTAGTGAGAGAGGATTCTAAACAAAAATTGGTTGAAGAAGACAAGGGGACAAGAGTATTTTCAGTATTTGGTCAAGTGGAAAGATCAACCAATTGCTGATGCCACCTCGATGATAGATGCCATGGTATAGAAGTTAGGTAGTTCTGTAGAAGAGCTCATGGACAAGAGCCCATGAAGAATTTTGTCCTTAGGAGTCTGATGCAGGAGAATGAGGCTTAAAGGCAAAAGGCTTCAAACTTATTCCAAAAATACAAAATAAGTTTACAAGAGTAGGGTTCTTTAGTTGTCAATTACAAAGCTTTCTAGTTAGGATTTAGACTGGAATCTAGGATTTGGATTATCATGTAATAAATTCAAGTAGTTAGATGTAGTGGAGATTCTTGAGTAGAATATTATGCAGATTAGATAGGATTATCTAATTCGATCCTTTGATTTAGGATTTGGTTGTTAAACGAACCAATACTTATGTAAGTTCCAGATAATTGTAAGGGGATTTTGAGTGATTCAACTTGTTTGCCATATAAGATTTAGTTGCAGGAATTATATCTCTGTGTATTTCCATCTATATTTGGTCAATCCTCGAGGTATTGCATCCCTCAGTAATATCACTGTGTATTATTGAAATTCCAGTTTAGCCCTGAAAACTTAGAGTTCTGCATGATCGCATTTAATCACTTTTCGTTGTTTAATGGTAACTGCGGGGTTAGAAGTGCATGAATTATTGATCTAGGACCAAAGTCCTGCACTCATTGTTAACCATTGATTTCATTTCAAGACATTGTGGCATAGTCAACAACAGGGGTTGGCCCTATTTTTAACCCTTATGTTAATCAACGTCCTACGAGTCTTAGATTCTGAAAAACCTCTGTCATCAGCGTTAATCTCAAGTCTAGAGCTGAAGAGTTATAAATTGGGTTTTATAAGCCTATCGGTTCTGTGAAGCGGCAACGTCACGCAGATCTTTGTACGATATCATAGGCACTATTAGATAACCGATGAATGTTGACCGTTGGATGGATCTCACATCACATTGGTTATAAGTGAAGGGACCTAGCCTAGCCGAGTTGCGAAATGTGACATGTGATATAAAGCATGGTGATAGATATCACATTGCAATGTTAACAAGTAAAGGAATCTTGCCAGTGAGCTTGTGATTGCGATATGCAATGTTTAGAGGATATCACATCGCAATGTTAACAAGTAAAGGAATCTTGCTCGATGAGCCTATGATTGCGATATGCAATGTTTAGAGGGTTGGAGGGCATTTGGTGATTGCAGCTAAATTAGTTGTTCTTCTAATTTAGCTGGGTATCTAATTATGGAGGTAAATGACTGAGACTACGAGGGAAATCCAAGAAGAAATTTGACCAGAATTGGAAGAAAGTTTCCAGATTTTAATGCTTGTCACTTACGCCTGCACCCCAGCCACCAAGTACACATCAGACCATTTTGCAACACATAGGATAATTAAATCACTTAATGAAGGGTTGGTGAAAAAGTAATGTGAAACATTTATTCGCAACTATTGCTTACACTCTACAACATCTCCAAGTTCAGAAAATCATTTATTCTCTACAATCAGCCATAATGTCTTAATACTTTGAATTTGTCATAAATTATTGTGTTGAAATGTATTTTTAATATACATGTGAAGAATTATTTAGTTTACTCAAGGGTGTGAGGTCAAGAGGAGAAAATCATAGAGAAAATTTTGGTGGGGGCGTGAAAACAAATAATTACTGAAATCGTCATAAGAACTTTTATTTAATTCATAAAGGAGCTGCAACCTCCATGTGAATGTATTTCATGCATTAATAATTATAATCCAAATTTTTTTTTTTGCTCCAAAATTTTTACTCTATTTTACTTGGTTCTACTGTGCGTCATTTTTTTTTTGTTTTAAGCTCTTATCTAGTTGTGATTTGATCTCAGGAAAAGAAGTGTTGAGGGAAATAATCCTCTCCTTTTCTCCTCCTAATATTTCATGTGGTATCAGAGCAGGTGACACTATGTTAGTTTAAAAACAAACGTTTTTAGTGCAACTTAAAAATTGTTTTGAAGGCAAATCCTTTTGAAGTGTATTTACCAACATGGAGAGTTTTGTTTCATAGTCAAAAATGGAAGCATCAAGAAAAATCCTAATTAATCCTCAAATACCTCAGTTTAATGGGAAATATTATCATTATTGGGCTATTACAATGAAGGATCTATTTTCCTCCCAAGCTATTTGGGATTTGGTCAAGAATAGCTTTCAAGAACCATCAGATGCAATAAAATATAATGCCTTAACATAATAAGAAAGGGATTTATTGAGGGAAAATGGAAAGAAGGATGCAAAAGCCTTCTTTTACATATTTCAAGCAGTTCATTAAAGTATTTTCCCAAGGATTGTAGCAGAAACAATGTCCAAGCAATCAGGGGATAGCCTCCATATATCGTACCAAGGCACGAAAAAAGTGAAGACAACAAAGCTACAAATGTTAGGGAGATATCTTGAGACAATTTGTATGAAAGAGTATGAGGATGTAGACTCATTTTTTATGCATGTAATTGTATTAGTTACTCAAATAAAGTCTCATGGCGAGACACTTGAAGAAAGGAGAATAGTTGAGAAATTTTTGATAATTTTTCCAACAAGGTTTGATGCCATTATTGTGGCCATAGAATAGACAAAGGATCTCTCACAATTTTCAGCAGATGAGCTTCCTGCAACACAAATTTCTCTTGAACATAGATTGAATGGAGATAGAAACTTCTCCTTGGAGCATGCCTTGAAGACGCAAGTTTCGTTTGGTCAAGGTAGAGGTAGAGGAAGACCAAATGCCAGAGGAAGAGGAAGAATCCCACATAGATGTGGAAGAGGCAACCCTTCAAACTCAAATGGAAGGGGAAGCAACCAAAATTCAATTCAAGGCCCAAGCCATAATCAAGCACAAGGTCAAAGGTATGATAAATCTCAAGTTCAATGTCATTATTATAAGAAGTATGGTCATGATGAAAATGAATGTAGAAAGAAGCAACATCACATAAGTAACAAAACGAGTGCAAAATTCACAAAGGAAAATCAAAACCAAGATAACATGTTTTTATCTTATAATGTAACACAAGAAAAGAAATAGTGATGTATGGTTTCTAGATTCATGGTGCAACAACCACATGACGGGGAACACATAAATGTTTTCCAATCTAGGTGAAAGTGTGAAATTTGAAGTGCCATTAGGGAATGACAACAAAGTCTTTGTCATGGGCAAAGGAAGAACTGATATTCTAACAATGAAGGGGGAGAAGAGGTATATTTTATATGCTTATTTTGTCCTTAGTTTGAAGCATAACCTCATAAGCATTGGACAACTTATGAAAAATGGCTACAATGTCTTTTTTTTAAATGATGATTGCACAATTGTGGATAATTCTCGAAGTAGACAACTAATTGCAAAAGATATCATGATAGGAAATATAATGTTTCCACTAAAGATAAAATCAAATTCGAAGGAAGAAAGTTCTCATGCACAGCTATCAATGAATTCACAATAGGATGAAAGAAACGTTGTACCTGTCACACAAGTAAACTTTCAGGAAAGGTCAAATATGAAAATTGGTTATGGCATTTGATATTTGGTCATATCAACTTTGGAGGTTTGAATTTCCTGCACCAGAAAGGTATGGTGAAGGGATTGCCACTCATAGAAAAACCGCACATGATATGTGAAGGATGCATCTTAGGAAACCAGCATAGAAAGACATTTCCAGTAGGAAATTCAATAGGGGGAAAACGACTCATGGAGAATGTCCATTCAAACTTATGTGACCAAATGCAAACACCATCAATTCGGGGCTATTATTATATCTTGACTTTCATAGATGATGATACAAGGAAGACACAGTTCTACTTCCTAAAAAATAAAATTGAAGTGCTTGAGTGCTTCTGCCAGTACAAAGCTCTTGCTGAGAAGAAAATTGGATACTGCATAAAAGTCTTGAGGACTAGCAAAGGTGGCGAATACATCTCAAATGATTTCCTTCGATTTTACAAGGGGCATGGAATTCACAAGAAATTTATGACAAGGTATACACCTTAGCAAAATGGTGTCGTAGAGAGGAAGAATAAGACTATTATGTAAATGAAAAAGCATATGTTGAAGACAAAGAATTTGAAAAATTATTATTGGGCTGAATTTGTTGCTTGTGCAACATATATCATTAATAGGTGTCCAACCAAAAGGGTCAAGAATGTGGTTCCTGAAGAGGCATGGAGTGGAAGAAGGCATATTGGCACTCACATGAGAGTGTTTGGATGTGTGGCATATGCATATGTCTTGAATGAGTTGATATGGACAACAAGGGGGACAAATGCATATTTGTTTTATATAGCGATGAATCCAAGGAATACAAGCTCTACAATCCATCAACCAAGAATCTCATAATCAGTAGAGATGTGTAGTTCATAGAAGAGGAAGCATTGGATGGAAGTTTAGAGAATTCCATCAATGTGACAACATGTATACCACAATAAGAGAAAGAGGAATTAACATCAAGAAGTAATTCCTCAATGGTGACTCCTCCTACTCTTATTCAATCTCAATAAAGTAGCCAACAAGTGACATTGTCAACAAATAATACGAAATTATTGCGCAATCAAGCAAGTTCTTCTCCAAGCACACTGCAAAGACCCACAACGTCATCTACTTCAAGTGCAACATAAGGTGATATGTCAAGCCCATCTTCCATAAGCATAATAAGACAATGATTCATAAATTTAAGTGAAATTTATGAGCAAGATGAAGTTGATAGTAATGCTTGTCCAAATTCCTTATTTTCATTATTTTGTCATGTAGATGACCCAATACATTTTGAGGATGCATTAAAAGAAGAAAAAAAGGTTGCAGAAATGGATGAAGAAATAGGCACAATATAAAAGAATGACACATGGGAGTTAGTGGACCTTCTGAAAGGAAAATATGTCATTGGAGTGAAGTGGGTCTATAAGACCAGGAGCCGTGTTGAAGGAAAGACGGAAAGGCATAAAGCAAGGCTTGTTTCCAAAGGATACAAACAGCAACATGGAAGAGATTACGCAGAGAAATTTGCGCCAGTCACAAGGATGGATATAGTGTGTACCGTGGTGTCGATTGTCATGCAACATAAATGGAAAGTGTATTAAATGGATGTAAAATCAGTGTTCTTGAATGGATTACTAAAAGAGGAAGTATATGTTGCGCAACCACCTGGTTATGAGGTAGAAGGCAAACAAGACAAGGTATAGTAGGATAGATGCTTATTGTTGGACAATGGCTTCGAAAAATGTGACCGCGAGCCTACACTCTACATTAAGAGAGTGATGGTAAGATTCTTATTGTTGTCCTATATGTAGATGATTTGATTTTTATAGGCAGTGATGATTTTCTCATATTTCATTTCAAAGAAGTCATGAAAAGTGAGTTTGAAATGACTGATGTGGGGTTGTTAAGTTGTTTTTTGGGCATTGCAGTGAAGCAAATAGAAAATGGTATTTTTATTTCTCAAGCAAAATATGTAGCAGACATTTTGGAGATGTTTAATATGTAGAACAACAAGCCCACACCAACTCCAACTGTAATGGGATTGAAGTTGAGCAAAGAATATTGCAGCAGCAATGTCAGTCTGACATTATACAAAAGTATGGTGGGAAGTTCGATGCATTTGCAAGCAACTAGGTGTGATATAATGTATGCAGTGAGTTTGGTGTCAAGGTTCATGGAGACGCCCAACGTGACACATTGGCAAGCAACCAAAAGGATTCTAATGTATGTCAATGGGAAACAATAATATGGTATTTTATACACCACAACAAATGATTTTAGGTTTGTTGGTTACACTGATAGCGACTGCATAGGAAGTTTCTATAATAGAAAGAGCACGTCACGATATGTTTTTCATTTAAGTTCGGGAACCATTTCATGGGCCACCAAGAAGTAGCCAATAGTGTCATTGTTAATAGTAGGAGCTGAATATGTTTCCGCAACAATAGCAGCATGTCAAGCAGTCTAGATGAGAAGAATGTTAAGGATTTATGCCACGACCATGAGGGAATAACAAGTATTTTCCGTGACAATAATTATGGAACTGCATTATCAAATAATTTTGTTTTTCACAAGAGGACCAAGCATATTGATTCTAAATATAATTTTGTTAGATATTTGATTAACAATGGTGGAATTGTGTTACAACACTCTAGGTCACAGAAACAATTTTCTTACATTTTCACAAAGTCATTGACACGTGAAAATTTTGTTTATCTCAGAGACTATTTGGGAATTGTCAATGGCGACAGTTGTGATTAAGAGGGAGTGTTGGAAAATTAATCTTATCCTTGTGGTACAAAGGTAAATCAATCAAGTAGACTTTGTTTACAGGTTGCGATTTTATTTGCAGTATCAAGGACACACGTTAAATGAGGTTCTGAGGAGGAGTGTACACCAGACCATTCCGCAACACATCATATAATTAAAACGCTTAATGAAGGGTTTTTGAAAAAGTATGCTCAAACATATATTCCATAACTATTATGCAAGTTCACAAAATCATTTATTTTGTACAACCACCCATACTATGTCTTAATATTTTACTTTGTCATAAATTATTGTGTTGAAATTTATTTTTGAATATACATGTGAATAAGTCTTCATTTTAGTTGAGAGTGAGAGGTGAAGAGGAGAAAATCATTGAGAAAATATTGGTGGGCATAAGAAAACAAACAATTGCTGGGTTTTATAGTATGTTACTCCACAACCCCTCATGAAGTGTAAATCAATCTAAGAAGTTTTATTTACTTGGTAAAGGAGCCACAACCTCCACGTAAATGTATTTCATACATTAAGCATTATAATCCAAATATTTATTTTGTTTCTCCACATTTTTACTATGTTTTACCCTTTTCTATTGTGTGTCATTTTTTTGCGCTTTAACCACCTGTCTAGTTGAGATTTGATCTTCGCAACTGAAGTGTTCAGGGAAATTCTCCTCTCCTCTACTCCTCCAAAGCTTACACATGGTACGAGAGCAGGTGAAACATTGTGTGAGCGTTGCCTCACCATTTCCTGTGTTCAACCTTTGTTTAACGAGTGTGGAGATCTGTTTGAGATCTATTGGCATTGTTGAAGATACAACACCTATTGGAGATTTGGACCAAGTAAATGAGCCAAGTGTTGGTGAAACCGAGCCTTGGTGAACACGAGTAAATATATTCAATGGAGCTGATTCTGTGTTAGCCATTACTATTGATTACCATGATAGAGCCTAGAACTTTCCATATCTGAGAGCCTTCTGTGTGTGTGGAATCTCTTCTTTACGCGTCTATGTTCTGGCGTTTCCGCGAGTTTCCATATGGTGGCATTTTCATGACCTCTTTGCTGGCAGAGCAAGTGTGAAGGCGTAAGTGTGAGGGAGTGCATATCCCCAAGACAATGTTTTGAAAATAGAATTGTTGCTGAGATATTTCCATGGAGTTGTGTTTGACCATGGGTTGAGGAGATCCACTCTTTAATTTCGACAACCGATGTGAGTGAGCTACTTCTACAGCCAGTGTGAGTGAGCCACTCTTGGAACCTCTGTACTCTGATGCACAACATCAGAGACCTGAGGTAAGGATTCGTGTGGTTTGGAACCACAGATCGGGCTATGTTAAGAGTAGCCTCGTGCTGTGAAATTGTGGAATAGATTTGTGACAACGCTGTGGGGATTTGATGCTTGGAGTTTCCCTAACTAATCAAGCGTCTGTACTGGGTGTCAGTGATTGAGATCATTTACTGTGGTGTTAAAAGTAAATTGTTGGTAGCAATAGCATGAGGAAATTTTATGCTGGTGGTGATTAGAGTAAAATTCTATCAAGTCAAGGGTGTGATTTTTATGATTGGTCACTCTGGTGTGGGACTGGTGATTTTGTTACAGTGAATATGGATCACAAATTTAGTTCACGGAGATTGTTGATGCCTCGATATTCCCTAGATGATCGAGCGTATGCAGTGGGTGATCGAGAGCGGTTTTTCTCCTAGCGTTTGATTCCGAATCGTAGAGGCGTTCCTGTGTGTTTGGATGGTAGACAAGGCCGCTTGGAGAAAATGTTAAGGAACAAGTTGTGGAGAGTCATTCTTATGTGTTCTACTTGGTGCAACGAAGGGGGCTCAAGTGGATATTGAGCTCGGGATAGATATTTGATGTTGAGGCAAATTCACACACTGGTGTTTTGCTACCCCATCTCCGATTCCTGTTCGATCTCGGGATAGATATTTGATTGCGGCGAGGTTCGAGTTTTTTCATCTGCCTTGTTTTCGTCAACCCGAAGGGCTTTAGAGAGAAATATTTCTCTACTGCAGTTCTATTTTCCTTGAGACTACTGTTATACACTTGGAGAGTACTAAAATGTGAACATTTCCACCTTTGTTACAGATCTAGGGTTCCTGTAGGGAAATCATCTCTTATTCTTAACTGTCGGAGGGTGTTTTCCTTTGTTAATAACTTGCAGTTATGTGTAAGGATATCTTCTGTAAGAATGAGTTCCATAGAAGATCTTCATCCAAGGTTTGAAGCTTGGGACCGATCTTTGTTGCCTACTACCTCTCTCCAATCCTTGTAGGGACCTCAGGACCCAAAGCTGCTCAAGATTCAAAGAATTGAACATCTTAGTGACTCAAATATGAAAAAATTCTTTGAATTTTTATTTTATTGAGGAATTATTTTTGGCATGCAATTCTTAACCAAGAATGATTATTTAGATAAGAAAATGATCTTAAACATCACATATGTTTGGTGTAATGGTGAAAATTTGTGTGGAGGCTTAAATATCTAATTTGTTGGAGATTTAGTCATGGAGAAATAGGTTTATTCGGCTATAATAGCCATGGGAAGAGGCAGAGAATATTATGGCACATAGAGCCCTATGATCAAGACCTCCGATAAGAAAATATACCCCCCTTGGGCCACAGATAGAGGTATTTTGGTATGAGAGGTCTTTGCTCCTGAAAATTGCGGGCGGTCTGTCCTTATTGAATCGAATGTTGTAGCGTGAAAGAAAAAGGTGTTGTCGGTGGCAATGAATGGCTTGGCCGTGTGTGGAACATTTGTAGGCCAGTTGTTCTTTAGCTATCTCGCTGACAAACTTGGGAGAAAGAAAGTGTATGCGATGACACTGATCACCATGGTAATCACTACCATAGTGAGTGGCGTGTTTAGTATAGTGGTGTCCGTGGTTGAGCACAAAGTTCATTTATTTTTTTATTATATAAAATCATGGTCATCACTTGTGCTTATATTGTTATTGCTTTATATTGTTATTTGTTTTTTTGGTAAAGATCAAGATGCATAAGTTTGGCAAGTGTGTATATTCAGATTAGCAACCTCAATATGAAGTCATTTGGTCAGAATTTGCAACTCTAATTTATGATAGTCAAAGTTAAAAATGAATACGCCAAAGACTCAAAAGTACAAAGGCTATGATGGAAATATTCAAGTGGGAACATAATGGTGTGCTCTAGCATATGAATTGTGTGGTTCATCCAAGATGAGTGGAAAATGATCGAAAGGGTAGCATAGTGAAACTTTGTTTGAGCATGTAGAATAGAATCATGACCATGATAAAGTATGAGTCACATATTGCAATTATGGCAAATCTACATGTCATATATTTTTTTGTAATGGTTAGTTGTGGTCCTTGAAATGTTTTATGTACCTCCTATAAGACCTAAAGAGGCATGCATACCCCTTTCTTATGTGTTCCCACTGTTAAAGGTTTTCTAACACCCTCGAAGAGTGTGTCATGCCTCAGGGATACACTTGGGTGGACCATTTTGGTTGTAGACTCCATGAGGTGAAATTTTATTTAGGGGAAGTTCATTGAGAGGTTGGATGAAGCATGTACCTAAAGAACTTCCCAGTACACTCGTGGTTGCAATGGTTGGGCACCCATGCATTTAGCTAGATGTTTGTTCCCTTATATGGACATTCACAATTTGATGATGTTTGTATGAATAGGGTACAAGGTGTAATTTGTAGATTGGACCACATGTATATCTTTTTTGAAAATAGAATTCCTACTTGTCTGAGTTGTGATTCTTTCTATGTAAAGGAGTTTGTTCCTATTCTCTAGGAGTTGTTTAGATGTAGTTGATTCCTAGATTTTTGTGTGGTTCATATATTCTCCCAATTAATTGATTATGTGTCCAAGAGAGTTTCCCTATCATGAGACTACACGTCATGTATATATGTAATATTATTTGATCAATGTAATTCAGTTTTCATTATTCAATTTTAATTATTTTTCCTTCATCATGCTTTGAGTCATATTCATAATGGTGTGATTTTCCCTTTCAATGGCTCCATTTTAGAAGATAGCCTATAGTAAATTGTCTATTGATTCCATGAGACTAACAAAACTCAATGAAACAATTTAGCATATATTCACCTCGATCTTAAAATTTTAATATACTTTCCACTTTTGATTTCAACCATAGCTTTAAACTTCTTAAATACAGTAAGAAATTCAATTTTTTGTTTGACAAGTCTTTAGTGTAGTGACCAATAAAAGTTAAAAAGTAAACATTACCACCCAATGAGGATATTTGAGTCCATTCATGCAAATTTGTGTGTAAAATATCTAGTGAAGCTTTCTCTTTACATGAAAATATAGATTCAATTTTCTCTCTATGATACTTTGCACATATAGAGCTCCCACCTGAACTTGTTGATTGTTGAATACTAGGTAACCCTTTCAGGATTCACCATCTATTTGTTTTAGAGAAAATATTAACCACGAAAAATATAAATGACTATATCTTAAATTTTATAACCAAGATTCATCCAAATTCTTAGTTTTATAACCATTCAATGAGGGAGATAAGTCATTTCTCATTATAAGCAGAAACATCCTATTGTTGGTCATCTCCACCCTTGCAACTTATTGCTTGGATATTTATCAATGATTTTACATACTTTTTTCTTGAAGGGCACTCTATACTTTTTCTCTATTAGTTGTGAAATGCTCAACAAATTACATTTTAGATAATATACATAACGCACATCATATGTTATTCTTCTTTCACAATTTTAAGTATAAACAACAGTCACTCATATACCTTTAACACATACCTTATTATCATTTCCCTATTTGACCATTCTCTAAATACTATTGTTTATGATCACAAACAAATCTATACTTTCAATTATGTGATAGCTTCAGCCACTATCCAAAAACCAAATATCATTTGAAAATTCTTGAGGTAAAAAACAATTGCTTTCATTATCTTTAGACTCTTCTATCATATGCACATGCTACTTATGAGTGTCTACATGCTTCTTCGAACACTTGTTAGCAAAATGACCATATTTTTTTCAATAATAATATTGTACCTTCCACTTATGCTACTTCTCATTTCCTTTCTACCATGTTCTAGCATTACTCCCCCTAAAATTAGTATTGTGGTTCTAAGATTTGTCCTCATGCTTAGAATTATCTCACGTACATATTTATATCAACTAATTTTCCACCTCTTCCTCTATTACTAGATCTCCCATTAGGTCTTCCTTTATTAAATTGTAGTTGAGTTTTGAGGGTGGTCTCTAATTTTCTATCATCTAGTCATCCTCGATTAATGTGAAATTCGAAACTAGTGAAATCATCAATTTTCATTTGACTTGTGTCTTTAAACTCTTCTATTGATACAACCACAACGTCAAATTTCTTTGGCAATCTATGGAGGAATTTCTCAATCACTCTCTTGTTTGAGTGGTCATATCCATACTCTCTCCACTGATTAACAATACGCATGGCCCAATTCATAAAACTATCCATGATTTCACCATCTTTCATTTTCAAATTCTCAAAATAGATTATATAACTTGAAAATTTTCATTTTGGATACATCCTATTAACAACATACAATAGTTTCCTAAGCCTTACTTTACATTTGACACCTTTGGAAATATCACATTATCTAAGCCTTGTTGAATAAGGCCAAAAGTTTTTCAATCCTTTCTTTTGCTGTCCCTCAACAATGTCTCTTGAACATTTGCTCGAGCTATCTTTGTTTCTTGATCAACTTGCTTCCAATACCTTATCCCCAAAACTCATGAGAATGCAACAATGGTATCATTCTAATAGATCAAGATTCATAATTTCCTCAGTCAAAAAGTTCCTAGAGACTATTGAAATCCTCCAATTCATAGCTACTCTATGTAGCAACTATGGCTATGCCTTAATCATCTTTCCATATATATATATAACCAACAAAATAATCTAATAGGTTGCAGTATAGAATCATAATCATTATTAAAAAAAAATGATTTTGAACTTCTACCTCATCTTGGCCATCTAAAGAAGCAATTCCCTTGACATATCCCGGAGGGACTAAATCATATATCTACTGAATGATATAATCTTTTTCTAGAGCTTATTCATTTGTTTGTGGATAAGGTGAATACAATATTCTCTTCACTATCATCTACAAATAGTAACAATGGTGATAAATTAGACATGATAATGAGGGACTAATGAGAGACTACTACTTGGCAGCAATCAATAATGAGAATAATATGTAGTAGGTAGATATATAACTGGTTATTGATCCACTAGACCCACTTGATTTTAAATAAGTGTGAAATGTGAAAACTAATAGAAGATAAAGATAAGGCATGATCACATTAGATTAGAGAGATGTTACCATTATTCCCTAATATTTTATTCCCCATAGCTCTATTACAAGAATTTATGTTAGAGTGCAACAAAAACTGATAAGAATACTCCTCTACTACTGCGGCAAGATATACAACCATAGCTTCCTTACAACCCTCACTGTGCATTGGTCCTTCTATGTCATTCATGCATTAATACAAATTTTAAGTTATTTAATTTGCCCTTCACTTTTCCACAAGTTGTGGAAGTGTTTATCCCTTTGGATCTTGAAGAGTTGGTTGAGGTGGTTGCCCTTAGGATGTTGACTAGTTGAGGTAGGATGTTGACTAGTTGAGGTAGTGATGTCGTTGAAGGGGTAAAGACTATGGAGGTGATGCAACCATTAAATAATTATCTCTAACAAGTGAGTTATTGAAAAGTTAGCCCTTTGAGTGGCTCCCAAATGACTTTAGGGAGTTAATGAAAAGCTAGTTATATGGTTTCCTTTATGGCTTAGCTCTCTTGTAGTTTAGACCTACAATTTTAATGTGCTAAGGTTTTATACGACAATAAACCTTAAACAATCAAACTTTTATATTGTTGATAAACCTTGAAGAATTCGTTTGCATTTAAAATCCATTAAACGAGTAACGTAAAGTCTGTGAGAAGAGAAATATAATAATGCAAAGTCCAAGAGAAGATAAGAGGCGTTTTTCACAGTCATATAGATTATTTTGAAAAATGAAGTGACTATCTGCTAGAAAGTGAATATCTTTAATTCCATATTGAATGTATGTTCCCTCCACCAAGGAACCAAAATCTTCTGCCGCATATCATAAAACATAAGAGCATTATTCCTCTCCATTAATATTTTAATGAATGTGATCACATTAGAAAGGTTTCCATTTATAAAAATCCATCAAAAGCAATAGAGAAGAGATAGACATCCATCCATGTGGAAGTTTTATTTTTCATAACTAAAATAAACTCTGAGCAGCTCGGTTGCATCTAAAGTGGCCTCTTCGTACCATAAAAAGGAACGCTAATGATAAGAAACGTCGCCATCCAACATCTTGTAAAACGAACGTTTCGCTTGTCATTTTTAGCACGGAAGCATGGATATCCAAAGCAAGCATAACAGAACGTCAAATTCCAGCAATGAGGCTTCTTATAGGTGAACAAAGTCACAAGTGGGTAGGCTTTAGTTATGGAAGAGAAATCACAATAGTCTCAAGCGTTGGATGCAGTTAATAGGTTTCTTCAGTGCAGGTGTCGCTCAATTTGTAGGAAATCAATGTATTACTCTGTCTGTTGCTTACGATTTTGAAGACCGTTGCTTAAGATTTTGAAAATATTGGTGTGCGAACGTACATCTGTGGTTACGTCAATTATACGTTTGGACAAAATATGGCCAAATTGTAGATAATATTATTTCTTTCCTTCCGACATCCCTTGAAGCCTGACATATACTCTGCACTCTCGTTACTCACTCTTTCCTTCGAGTTTACTATTTTGTATGTATTGTAACCGAAACCTTCGGATCCCTGGATTTGACGATTTTCTTTTGCTCCCATCAATCGGATTGTGAAATATTTCAGAAGTGTAGCTAAGTTCAGCTGTTGAGACTTAATGGGTTTAGATTCAATTCCACCAAAATGTAACCATGTAAGTTGTAAAACATGCATTTTGCAAATTTATCCAAGTTTTGAACTGTTGAATTTGTGAGAAGGGGCTTTGAAACTTTGCCCCTACAATATCTCTGTCGTCGCATTCCTCACTTATCTCTACCATAACTCAATTACTACACGTGTTGGTACTTCCAACATGGTAAAACCTACTCAACCACTAATTTCAATTAGTCTTGTAAAATTTACTTTCAAGGTGCAGGCACTAATAATGTGTAGTTAAATTGATATTTGAGTTTCAATGATGTCTATATTGTTATCTACTGCTGATCAATTGGCTAAACATTGTAGGAAGCGTTCAATGCTTGTAAGGGAAATTATTATGACAATGTAAGTGTTATATGTCAAAGCAAAGTAACTGTAATACAAGAGGTAACCCCTTTTTCTATGTTTCGATTTTTTTAATGCCTAAGTTGTGTTGTGAGAAATTTTTCATGGCTTGCATACATGCTAAAAGCCTCTAATTTTGTCATTGAATTTGCAGATGGTTTCAAGACTTAACCTTTATGACATTCTTGAGCCATGCTACGTCAATGGTGGTGAGGTGCCTTGTATGGTAAGGGTATAGGATTAATATTCCCAACATATTTCATAATGGGCAAACACTAAATATTATCTGGGCAAAAACAATTAAGCGTTTGCACATTCAGGAAATAAACAAACATATAGACTAGACGAAGCAATAATAAGTTCACAAAAGTAAGTGATAAAAACCAACACAACTGAAACCTATAAAAAATAATAAAGGTGCATTTGGCTTAATAGGCTGTCTCCACCAAATGCCATAGATCATTGCTACGTGACAAGAATTACAATGCATTTTTTCATAAAATCTAATACATTTATTTTGTGAACTTTGTAGTGGTTTTTGTGGCATCCTCATGTCATGCATTGAAGTGGTGAAATTCATTATTTTTCAAAAGTTCCTTCAGGTCTTAATATTAGTGTTATCTCAATATTAAGCACATCAATTTTGCTAATCCTGTATTGTTTGATTGTTATTGCCTAAATTCCAAGATATTGTTTGATTGTTATTGCCTAAATTCCAAGATGGTAGAACATGATGATTATTTGAAGTTTTAATGATGTAGCACGTTTTTGGTTTTCCATTTCTAGAACATATATGGTAGTTGCACAAGTGATACTATAAATAATCTATTAGCTATTAAATTGTAGAATATTCTTCATACTTATATCTGGTGTATTATTTCAAACATTGTTTTCCATTGTTTTTTATAACTTTCTACAAATTAGTAATTCATGTTTGAGTTCTCTAAAGCAACTCTCTTTATTTTGTTAAATCAGGACACGAGCATTGCTCATACTTGGTGTAATGAAAAATCTGTGAGAAAGGCTATTCATGCACAAAAGGTATGCTAGTTTAACTAAAAAGCTTTTTTTTTTTTCACATTTTTGGCACCCTTATGTCCTTGTTTCTATGTCTTGATTTGGGTATTTATAATTCTTACTTAGAAAGGCAAGGAGTTAAATTTCATGTGTATGTGGGGAGGGGCATATTGATTTTGTTAAGAAAGGATAACAGAAAATATAATGTTTTCCAATAAATAAAATAAAATATAAAGTGATTGAGAACCAAAAGACCAAAAAATTGTTGGAAAACCAAATAATGTACAGGGAAAACCACTAGGGAAAGATTAACAACTCTTTTATTACTACAATAATAATTAAAATCACCTTCTCTTGTGAGCTCAACTCTCAATTTCGCAATGTTAAACACTAAATGACATCAATCCAATTTATAGAAGAATTCTTCATTATATTCCATAAGAATCCTTCATTACAATGGAGGAGAAGTTTCCATTACATTCTAGAAGTCTTAGTTATACTCAAGTAGAAATAAATTTAAAAATATTTACACTCTCACTCAACCATATTTGAACTCACACTTAGATATTTGCATTCATTCGTAATGGAGTAACACTTAAAAATCTCCCACTTGAGATGAAATATTAGATCCATTGATCTTTTCCCAAAAATCTCGTCACCCTTGTGTCCCATCAGCCAAGGTTCTATAAAACTCTTTCTTTTCTCTTAGCAATACTTTTGTTAACATGTAGGCTCTGCGTGTATTTTATCCAACAATATTAGCCCATCATCTAGTACATGGTGAATACAATTATATTTAGCATCAACATGCTTTGTTTGAGAATGGTATGCTTATTTTTTGGTAAGTGAACAGGGCTCTCATTATCATAATGTAAGATACATATTTCTTTCTTTAATCCCAAGTATTGTAGACGTGATTGAATACATAGCATGTCTTTAAAAGATTTTGTTGAAGTTATATATTCTTAATCTTTTGGGGAGGAGAGAGCTACTACCTTCTGTAATCTAGACACTTAAGAAATTGTTGCACCTGAAAAAGTATATAAATAAACAGTGGTAGAAACTCTACTCCTAAAATCTCTCGCCATATTTCATTTTCATAACATTTAAGTTTGATATTATTGATACCTAAACATACACAATAATTACTACTACCTTTGAGAAATATGAAAAACTACTTTACTACTTGTCAATGTTGTTTTCCTAGATTTGCAAGAAACCTACTTGCAACTCAAATTGAATCTGCGATATTTGGACTGGTACCTACCATGGCATACATCATGCAACCAACTTTTGAAGCATAAGGATTCCTTCTCATTTCCTCTTTCTCCTTATCCTCAGGGACAGAAGTCAAAATAGAATTCTGTGTTAGGTGCAAGGGGTGTACCAAGTGGCTTTGCAATCCTTAATATTGAACATGTATAACACCTTCTCAATATATTTTTCTTGTGAGAGAAACAACTTTTTATTCCTTCCGTCATGTATCATTCTCATCACTAGTATTTTTTGTAGTAGACCCAAGTATTGCATTGCAAGTATGTTTCCCAAATCCTTCTTCAACGTGTTGATCACATTCTTATCATGTCCAACAATTAACATATCATCTACATATAGCAATAATATAATGTACCTTTCTTCATATATCTTGATGTAAAGAAAATGATCATCCTCTAATCTTTTAAAACCATCTGCCAACACAAATGAATCAAATACCTTATATCACTCACATGGTTCCTATTTTGGCCCATAGAGGCTCCTTATCAATTTGAAAACTAAACTTTGAATGAACCATTTTTTTTAATCCATTTAGTTGGTCCATATAAATATCCTCCAAATATCCATGAAGCAAGTTGTCTTTGACATCTAGTTGTTCAGATTTGAAATCTAAAACAACAATAAGAGAAAGAATAACTATTATGGATGGAATATTAACACTGGAGAAAATAAATCAATAAAATCAATATTTTTTTTGTGCAAACCATTTTACCATTAGCCTTGCATTATACCTTTATTTCTTCCCTCCACCATCATATTTAATCATGTATACACATTTTTTTGTAAGATGTTTCTTCCTTTTGTAATGCTTACTAAATGCCAAGTTCTGTTTTGCAATATAAAGTCCATTTCTTCCTTCATTGCTTTCTTCCACTCTTTCCTAGTTTCCACTTTACAAGCTTCCTAGAATAATTTAGGTTCAATTTCAATGGTTATAAAAATATAATCCAAGGGTGGATATCTTTCTGAAGGTTTATGAGTCCTCATAGACCTATGAAGTAGTTTTAATCATGTGTTCTCTGGTGATCTGTCCAACCTTTCCTAGAAACTCACATTTTATTCTCATGTGATATCTCCAAACCTTCCTAGATGCATCATATATGAATGTGACAAAATATGAGGTTCATGGAAAATTTTACAGGTGGGCTAATTTTCCATGATTTTTCCAACAAAAAAAAGGATTCACCAATTTCCATTTTTTATAACTATGATTTGCCCCAATTTTAGAATATAAAATTATTTTTCCTTAAAAATATCCAACATTATATACAGAGTATATATAAAATAATTATAAATTTGAATAATTTCACAAATACGTCAATAAAATTTTTATAGTTTTCATATTAGGGACTAATGTGATTCGCCAATGTTTTTAAACTTGAAGATAATTTTCCATCCTTAAAATGTTCCCGAAGGCTCCTCCTAAAGACTTAATATTGATTGGCGCACACACATTAGAATATACCAATTCTAGTATATTTATCTTCCTTTCATAAATTAAACTCTTATTCATGTACCATATATGGAATGTTCACAAATATTAAGTTCATGTTGTTTGAAAAGTGGATGGAGATTTTTTTCAACAAGTTTTTTGACCCATATTTCACTCATGTGACCAAACTTCTTACACCATATACCTATTGAGTTTCCTTCCTTTCCAACAACAACCACATTCAATATTTTCGTGTTTGCCTTTAATGTATACAAAGGTCCTACATTGAGTTCTTTAGCCACAACCAATGCTCGTTTAATAAATTTGCATGTTCCTTTGCAAAACACTATATGGTATTCTTCGTCATGTAACTTCCTAGTGGAAACCATATTTATTCCAAGATCTACCACATGCTTAACCTATTTTATGGAACTATCTTTTGGATTTACTATAACATCTCATGCTTCTTCAATATCAAAAAAAAAATTATTTCCTAATTGAATCTTACCCAAATTACCATATATATAAGAAATAAAATTTTATGTACTTGGAGTGGCATCATAGGAAACTCTCATATCTAAAATCTATTCATTAACATGATTAGAAGGATAAAAGCATGCATCCTCACAGAAAAACAATGATTAATACTTCACCTTCTCGTGTAACAACAATTTTTTCTTCACTGTTGTTGGTAGTCACCTTTTCCTCCTTTTTCTCCTTCTACTCTCTTTTCCATATCCAACATTCCCTTTCATGTGACCACATTTTCTGCAATGATGGAAAATTATGTGTTTCATAGGCATTCATCTACCTCTAGATTTTCAACTCCCTCATCCATCATGTTCAAATTTCCTTCCATAAATAGGTAAGGCTAGATATTATCCTTCCTAATTTTATGAATATCCTTGTTCATTAAATTGTTGCTAACATTATACATTTAAGGGTCCTTGCAAATGTTGAACTGTTAATAGCTACTATCTAATTCTAGTCACTATCTGGCATGGAGTATATGATTAGGATGGCTCTATTCTCATCACTTAGAATGACTTTCATAGATTCAAGTTGATTAGTGATTATATTAAATTCATTTAATTTATTTACAACTTAAGCACTTTATTTCATGATGATATTATATAATTTCTTCATCAAGACCATTTTTTTCCTATTTTGTTCTTATGGTAGAGGTAATGCAACATTTTCCATAGAGTTCATGTGTCATTCTTATCAGCCAAATTTATGAACACATTCTTTTCCAACTACTAATAAATTGTTGCAATGGATTTCATGTCCATATTCCTCCACTATTCATCTACCATTTTTTATGGTTTCATTTCTACTTTATCAATCCAAAAGAATTTATCCTTCAAGATCAATATATCCTCCATCTAAGATTTCCATAGGGAGAAATTAACCCCATTAAGCTTCTCCACATATTTCATTACAATCTCCATATAGCTTAATAGACCTAATAACAAAAAAATATGTAATACTAGTTGTTAAGAGAAGAACAACAAATATGATGATTCCTTACAAATAATATAAAGTAAACAGTGATTGAGAACCACACCACCAAAAATTTACGTGGAAAACTAGGTAGTGTACTAGGAAAACTATGGGGGAAAGATTAACAACACTTTTATTGCTATAAATAATAATTATGGGCACCTTATCTTGTGACAAAATCTCTCAATTTCTCAATTCTAAATACTGAATGAACTCAATCTTATTTATAGAAGAATTCTTTTCTACATTGAAGGAGAATCTGTCATCACAGTTGAGGATAAGTTTCCATTACACTCTAAAAGTTTTCATTACATTGAGAATAATATTTGAGAGAAGAACAAAATTTAAAATATTTGCACTCTCACTCAACCATATTTGAAATCACACTTAAATATTTCCTCTCACACTTCAATATTTACATTCACTCTTAACTATACCTACAATCAAAATTAACAATCTCCTACTCTCACTTAAATTTTTGCATCCATTATTAACTATATTTTTCCTCACACTTTGGAGTTGTATCATGTTCATTTATTCATTCATGTTTGAATGTAAATATATATCTAGAATTTGGCATATAATAGATATTCAAATGGCTTTAATTTTGCTTTTCCAAACGAAAAATTGCACTTTTGCGATTTCAATAGAAATCAAAAACTACAATCCCATGGGTGCTAAGTTGAACAATTTTTAACTTGTCCATACACTTAGGTTAGAATCATTACTTACATCAAAACTTAGATAAAACTTTATATATTCTCAAAGGAATGTCAAAGTAGAAAATATTAAAGGAAAATTCAGAAACTAAAACATCATTATGAAGTTCTACGTAAGAGCAAGCTCCGTCATCCATCAGCATGGCTAGTTTTGAGAGCATATTTGCTACAAAGTTGTTCTTCCTATAAGTATGAAATATTTTAATTTCATCACACTATTTCTATAGTTGATGAATATTCCTCTACCATGACTCTAAATCTAATACTCTAAGCTCAATCCCCCATTTAAGCAATCTACTAAGACCTTCGAATCCTCTTCCAACTTGAATGCCTTTACCTATTTCAAAACTTCTAATCAAATAAAATTTGACATCACCATTAATTCAACAACAGATATTATTCCATGACCTATTCCAAACTTGCAATTTATTATCACATCCTCATAAAGGAGAAAAAAATCTCCTTCTCCACGCCTTCCCCTTTTATTGGATGCAACAAAAGAGCCACACACCGCTCCTTCAGAGATTTACAGCTCCCTCACATCCCTTCTCTTTTTTTCTTTCATAGGTTTCACGTGTTCAAGTTAAGAAACACTTATGTTGTGAGATATCAAACTAGAAAAGGAAATGAAAGGGACTTCTATTCCTCCATAACAAAGTTCCCCCAAAAAAAAATGTGGGAAGAAACATTATATATGGACACTTGAACACACTTTTCCATAGAATACCCAATTAAATTCTAAAATTGCATTATTCAAAACAAACTTCACATTTATTGCTCTTATTTATAAAAATGTTTTGAAATATTAGCTCCTTTTAAAACCCATGTGTCTCTACTCATTAGCTTCCAATGAATTTCCTACTCTCTCATAATCCCATCTTTTCTACTCTGGAGAAGATTCAATTGGGATTTTTCAAACTGAGTCAAAAGCAAAGCACATGTCCTGTGATGGCTCGATTTCATATCTTAATTTCAATATGATCGAGGAGTCCAATAGAATCTTACCCTCACTAGTTTAGCCAATTGCATGCTATATATTTCAATTTCTTCATGTTTATGGAGAATTGTTCCATTAGAGAAAATATACTAGATTTGTCTATATGATACAAGGAGTGAGGTACTAAATTCCTCAAAATTTCATCTAAAATCCATCTTCTATTAATAAAAAAGGACAATGATTATTTTCAACCTCTCTAAATTCTAAAAAATTTGGCTTATGATAAAAAATAGACTCACAACTAATCAAAGAATAAATCAAACTCAAAACATTTGAATTAAGGTTTCCTTCATTAGAAAGTAATCCAATCTCTTCTTGATAGCTTGATCACCTTTTTTATTGTTTGGTCATGCAAAAATTGAAGTCAAAGGATATATATCCAAAAACCTTACTAGTTCTATTCCATCTCTAAAAAATTCTACTTGCAAATTGTTCCTTCCATTAACTCCCCACACTCCCCTACTGGTCAAAATGAAATTCAAATTACCTATAATTGTTAAATTCTATTTTTAGATAGCTTCATGGAAAGTATATTTTAAGCTATTTTTTGTTTGATATGTGACATAGCTAGCCTTCAATTTTCATCTAATGCTTTTTGGTAGGAAAACATTCTACGAATGGTGTTGAGTTGCCCATAAATTTTCTATTTGTATTAACAATGGCTTCTCAAAATTTCATCTTTTCCTTGTGAGAAACCATGGAAACAAAGTGCACCTCTGTTATCGGGAATAGTGTCTATGCAGAGCTGCTAATCCCACTAAGGCTGGTAGCTACCTTAGAAACAAACAAACTAAAACTACTTTCGTTTTCCTTTATGAGAGATAGATGAGAGAAGAATAAAGGAGACCAACCTCTATCTTGCGCTTGGTTCCTTGCTCGATTCCTCTCTCTTCTGATAGTCCTTTGCTACTTGCTTTCTTGTGTACCCAGCTTCACAGAGTACCTGTAGAATCAAAGCAGCATAACACTATACGAGAACATAGATCTATTATCATAAGAAATATAGGATGAGATGTATATTAACCACACAGATGCATAAAACATCAATCACACAAGTGTATGGAGGAAAACTTGAATAGCTTTATTGATAATCAAGAAAGAGCCAAGAGAATTACAACCGATTGTTCTGACCCAGTGGTGGGCTCTAGTATTGCAGCAATAATGCTGCAACTCCTGGGACTCCCGTCTTTACTTTTATAGCCCTCGTAGTTCGTAACAAACTTGGAAGCGACGGTGTTGTATGCACAAGTATTAGCTCTTGCTGCATCTGTCACTTGGTCAGCTGGCGCAAGTCCGCTAGGGGCTTGAGCCAACTTCTATGAGCTCTTAGAAGAAGCTTTTTAACTGATGGATGAAAGCTAACTCAAAGGAAACTAATCTATTTGCGGAAAGAAACTGAAAGCCAAGAAGTAACGCAAACCCTAGCAAACCCTAATTCTACCAACTAACCCTACTGGTGCAAAGGAAAGGATGCAAACTATTGAAAAAGATGCCATTACTTCTACAAAGGTAAAATGCACATGGCTATGCTATCTCTATCTGAAGAACACATCTTTTTGTATTTTTGAATACGTTTTTGAATTATCATGCGTGTGCTTTTAACTGGCTTTTTACTGTGCAGGGGTGGATCAAGGAGGAGAAAGGCTTGGAAACGGTTGGGAAGGTTCAGAGGGGGTCTAAGGAGTCCCTACCACCCTTCCAGAGAGTTTCACAAAGTTTGGCTATCAAGAAACCTCATTTGTGAGCTTCTACAGGAAGTCTGCAAGGGTTCTACGGGATGTTTCAGAATTTCTACAGGATGTTCATAAATTTCTACAGGATGTTCTACGATTGGATTTTGGATGATGGGCGAGTGAAAGAGGATGCATGAATGGATAGGGAGGTAGGATAGGGGTCTGAAATGACTTAGTGACAGAGGGATGAAGTGATAAGAGGGTGTGGAAAGCTAGCTTGTCTTAAAGAGGGCTGAGGCAACGGAAGGGCAAGAAGGTAGGGTGACGTGGGCAAAAGAGTAGTTGTGAGACGAGGGACCTAACTTGGAGATGGAGCAGTTGGCCTGGACGAAGCTTAGATGGACGAGAGAGTGATGGAGATGCACCGCACAGTGTATACTTAACCAAATCAACCACGTCCTGCACATAATCAAAATATTAACTAATTTATCCTAACTGTTAATGAAACCAATGAACAACAACTTTATTCCTAAAGAGAACCATGTACAACACTTAAGTAAAGAAACATTCCAAAAGATCTGAACGCATGACTAACTCCTACAAATGAAAACATTGCACCAAAGATTGCATGGGTAAGCAACCTAGTGTTTTTGTTGGGCAGCACTGTCGGCAATTCCAGCCCCTAGGAAGAGGTGAAAATGAGAGTGCAGGCAACCCTTTTCTGGAGCTTTTATCAATTCTTATCTCATTACTCTATTCTAGACATCTGAAGCAACTCTATTTTTCAACAATGACCTACTTAACCACACAATGAAATCTAACTCAACAAATTGCGTTTCAAAGGCATACAAGGAAAATCATAATGCTGAAAGGAAAGATATGAATACAAAGAAGGAGGCCCTAGGCTCTCAGGTTGGGCCCAACCCCGAGAGCTATGGCTCCTCTAGAAACTCAGAGCTGAGATCAAATCTGACTGCTTCCCATTAAAAATTAATAATCATAAGTCAAGAGTCATGCCAATAATGCCTATAAAAGAACAAAACAGAGCTGGCGGCTTGTAGTGCAGAATGTGCAAAAGTTTTTCAAAAGTCCCCTTCGAAGGCTGAAGCCTTATCATTTATACACCACGAGGCCCAAGTCGGCCTCCTAAATCTATGGGACTTGGCTGGCCAAACTAGGAGTGAACAGCTGCTTCCACAAAATCTGTTTGGCTGCCTTCTAGATCCAGTTTTGGTAGCCTTTGGAGCTCGGAGTTGGGGGTGAAGATCCCGAGGAAGGCTATTTAATGCCATAGACAACCCCCCTACAATTCCTCAGCCCCAGCTTAGCTGTCTCCTAGCCCTTGTCTGCTCGATTTTGCTCCAACAGGTGTCAAAAAATCCTGAAATGAGCACGTGTTAGCCACCTAGGAATAGTGACTACCCTTATTCGTACAAATGACATAAACATACTAAAAAATGATGCATAAGTTATAAAAAATGAAGGACTCAGCAAGGGTAGTTAGGCCAAATGAGCCCAAAATGTTACCAAATTTGGGGCTCATCATCACCCCCCTACTAAAATGATTGCTCATCCTTGAGCAACTAATCCAGCTCCTCGTCCTTCATTGCTTTCACCGCCACTCTCACATCCCACGCTTCTGAAGTAGTATCCTCCTCACTGACATGGAACCCAGCCTTCCTTTCCACCTCTTCCCACTACTTATGCTCTTCTTTCTCTGTGCTGCCTTCCATCAATCCCAAAAGCAAAGGTGGGCTTAGCTTGAGGCCAATCCAGCTGGCTTGGAGGTTCTGTATGGACTTCTTGTAGAGGGGCACCCGTACTAGAGCTTCCCTCATTCGAGTTGGAGTGTGATATTCTCTGATTTTGAGGCTGTGGGACAAGGTGTTCCACTGGCGGGTACAAGCATGAACACAATTTTCCCCTAATAATCACTCCATATCCTCGAAATGTGCTATGGCCTAAGCCTGCTAATCCATGTATTCCAATAAAGCCTGAGAGTTGGTTGCTAAGTGTTGGTGGGCTGATATCAATGCAGTGGGGTCCCCTTGCTCTGCTCTAATCAACAATGGTTCATGTAACTCTCGGTTCATGACCTCTTTGACCTCTGCTGCCCTCTTTTCTTCATGGTTCAACCATGAGGCAAATGCCATCAACTGCATATCTCCCACGACTGTGTTGGGATCCCATGAAGTCACATTAGGAAGGGCCAAATTATGGAGATAGAGCTCCGATAGCTTGGCCTTGTCCTCTGTTGAATTGTTATTGCATAAATCTGTGAACTGTTGGGGGTCTTGGATTTGGGGGATACCCCTCTGTGTCAATGCATTAATTTGGAATTGCAGCCAGCAGTCCCATAGGTATAGGCCATAAGATTTGGCCGGTTGTCTACATTGTAGAGCATCCATGGCCCAACTAGCCATGCAGGCCAGTTGTGCCTCTTTTTGTTGTAACTGCTGTTTGAGAGCTTGTATCTCGATTTGTGCTTGCAATTCCCTTTCCTGTAGATGCTGGTTTAGTTCCCCAAGACCAAATTGCAGTCCTTCTTTGCCTTGAGGTTCTGTTGTAGTGTCCTCTGATGCTGTGCCCCTTTCTTTCCTCTGTTCCTGTAGCTGCAGTTTGAGTTTCTCATTCTCTTCCTTTAGGAATACTCGCTGGCAGTTTCCCACGTGTTTGGCCATAGCTAATTCTCTTCGTGCCTCCTTGAGTTGTTCCTCCAAGGGGCCTATATATGCTACTCCTTTAGATTTAGCTATCCTCATCCATGTGTGGGTTCTCACTCTTTCTTCCTCCAACGCAAAGAAAAGCGGCACTGTGAATTTCTGTGGAATAATTTTTCCAGCCTCCAAAAAGTTATAATACGAGCTCAAGCTTGGCTGGGGACTAGGTTCTGGAATGTGCTCTACCTCTTCATCCCTCTATGGCTCTCCTTCGTCTTCCCTTGGTGGTGATGTGGCTGCCTCTCCCTCCATTCTTTCGGTCTCCTTGAGCCTGGCCAATGTTTCCTGTAGAATGGCCTCAACATCCTGTAGCGGGGTTTTTGAAGCCAACCTTTCCATTCTCTCCTTCCAGGCAGTTGTCTTCGGGCTCCCCCACTCATAAGTGACTGATATTTTTTAGGGGGACCTCTCCCTTGGCGAGGTAGGGGTGTCTTCTATGGTAATTGGGTCCCTGTATGGAGGTTGGGGCCTGCCTGTTTTGATTCTTACAGTTCTCCTTGCTTTGAAATATAGAGGGGTCTCCCTCTTTCATTTTTCCTTTGGATTGGGAGGGGTACTTAGGGTGGCCAGCACAGCTGTTGCCTCCCTAGAAAGGATTTCAGCCGTCTTCCCCTTCTGTGTTCCTTTCTCACGACTTCCTGTAGAAAGCCCTGTAGCGGTTGATTTCTGGCTTCTTGTAGAAGCCGTTTTTTATTTTCCTGTAGAAACAGATGGCACCGTTTTAGCCTACTTGGCTGAGGGTGCTTTGTCTTTTGACTTTGCTGAGGCTACCTTAGAGGTGCCTTCACTGACGTGGACTTGTTCAGTCCTTCGCACCCTGCTCTGTAACCTTTTCTCCCTGGGTGTTAATGTGGGTTTGTCATCCTCTGTTTTGGCAGCCTGGTGTTTCTCTTGTTTCCCCTTGTGTTCTTTCTTTGGTGCTTTGGCCATGGTTTCTTGGCCTTTTCCTTTCTTCTCTGTTTGAATTGGTTCCTTCTCCTCACTGCTGGAGGAGTTGAGCTCCTCAGCTAACATTTTGATGTCATCATCCTTAGTCAAGTTTCGAAAGGCTTCCCACGAGAGAGGGACGGTGTATGTGTGGAGTGCATCCTCCATGAGGAGCTTAATGAGCCCATGATGGGCTACCTGGTCTGGCATTCCCTCTCATAATTTGGTGGCACATTCAGTCATGGACTGCAGGAGGAAGTAAGGAATACTCAACTTGTTTTCTGAGGGTAGGTCCATTTGGTGCCTAAGTTCTGTGAGCAGCCGGAAATGGTATCCATACACGATTCTGAATCGCCCCTCGCACGTGATATACTTTATAATTTGGAGGCTGACCTCACTCCAGAGTGGCTGTAGGCTGGCTCTTTGAACTCTGTTCTTGTCCTCTGAGAATTGCTCCTCCGACAGAAAGAACTCCTTCTTACCCTTCTGGCCCATTTTTCTTTCCTCGTTATCCCAAGGTACCCCCATCGGGAGATTAGTGACTCTGCTGATGAACAGTGGGGTGATTCTGAGGTTCAAACCTCTGAAATTGACAATGGCCAGCGTTTTTGATTTTGGCTTCAAAGCTCGTAGGAATTCTTCTGCCACCTCGTCATCGTAACCTTGAAGCTTGTCGCAGAACGACATCCACCGTGCGTGAGAAAATAGGTCTACCACCTCAGGGTTTTCCCATAGCTTCTTTGAGTCTGTCGGCTCTTTCCTAATGAACCCACCCGGCATGGTGAAAGCTTGCTGTGTTAGCCGGAGCTGGCTGGCGCGTATAAAAAGATGGACCTTTGGGATTTCCTTAGACAGAGCGCGAAATTACGCCTCTGGCATGCACACAGTTTGTAAATTCACGACTGTCTACAGGTGAGCCTTGACAGTGGCTCAATTATGAACCAAACCCTGTAGAAAAACCCCGCATACACACTACGATGACAATTCTCGTGTAGCAGTAAGACGACACTTGCAAATTCATGCACAGACTGTAATTCTACACTTTTAGGACGTCAACTTCACCACCCTTCGAACCAATTGCATGGGAGGACTATGTTCAGGCTTACCTCATTCCAACTTGCCACCTTTGACATGAATAGTTTAACTTCCTCCGTAGCGGTGAGCTTCCTGTAGCGCAGCTTCCTGTAGAAGTCGTGCGCGGGTTCTGGAGAGCACGTTAGTGGTTCTCGGCCTTCTGTGCAACCACCAGACGTTTGAAGAGGCCAAGGACTCGGAGTAACAGTCTTCAGGAAATTTCGGATGCTTACTTGATTGCAAAGCGGTTGAGGATAAATGAGTGGAGTGCCATACGCGATCTAGCTGGTGGATTTGAATCCCTGCGGAACTCGTGGTGCGGGGGTGAGCTATCCCTGCCGGCCCATTGGACGACGTCACTTGCTATCATTCCACTGTAAGTCTTCCTGACCGCCGAATCATTCCCTGCATATCTACCACCGCCATTTTCTGTTAGATCGCCACTTCTCTCCGACTGGACGCTTCCCACGTGTCCATTTCCTGTCTTGTTTGACACAACCAACGCTTTCTGGATCAGACGAGACCATCAGACTGGTCGTGGTGGCCAGTTGAATGGCTACCCGACTTGCTCAACCCATTCATTTTCATACTCGCACACATTTTAGAGTATTTTTCATGTAATTTGACGAAACAGGGTGAGGCACTTACCTATGCGGCCGCGACATTATTTTCATGCTTCAGGACGAGGGTGACGGATCCACTTGCTGGTGCTTCATGCACATGCATGAGAGTTCCTTCTTGCCGACTGCTGCTGGTTACGAGACCGGTTGCCTGGCTACGGATGGTGCATGCGCCAACTTTATGAGTTGCAGGTGCCTTCATGGTGTATTCTCTAGCCGGATCAACTGCTACAGGATTCCTGTAGGATATCCTGTGGTCGTTTCTCCTCCTAGGGTGCATGCCGAAACGGTGGAATCACGGTCACGGTTGCAGGGTCCTCGAATTTCCTTGATAAGTAGTGCATTGGACCTCTGCATACTTTATTCCATTTGAGAATTTTTTTTTCTGAGAATCCAACGTTCTGATTTGACTGTGCAGGTATTTCCATTGTATGGCAGCAGGGGTGGTAGAAGGAGGCGACAACAGTGGGTGATGGAGAAAAACATTGGTTGCATGCCTCCTTATTAGATTTCGGGCTTCAAATTGTTCCACACAGTCGGTCCTGAGCCATCCAAAGATTCTACAGGAAGTTTCCTGTAGAAATACAGAACTTCCTGTAGAAAGTCCTGTAGCTTCCTGTAGAAGGCTAAACTGTGATCAAATCGTGCCGAGACCTTGGAAGAGATGAGTGTTTCTAGAGGGAGTGCTGGTGAGGTCACCTGGTAGCATAGTAGGCACCTTTGTCCTTGAGTTGAGAGGCCTCCTTTCCAGCATGGAATACCTGCAACTTGCATGAATTTTCAAATCCTGAGCCTGTTTTCCTGTTTCTGCCCCCTTCTTTTTCTGTTTTTTTTTTTACTTTTTATTTATTATTTTTTTTTTTTTTTAGGAGACAGCAGGGGCGCCTTAGTGAGGTTTTCACCCCTACCATCTACCTTGGGTGCCTCTGGGAGGTTTTCACCCAAGGGTCTTTTTTTTATTCAAAAATTTTCAGAGAGACAGCAGGGGCGCCTTAATGAGGTTTTCACCCCTACCATCTGCCTTGGGAGCCTCAGAAAGGTTTTCACCCAAGGATCTTTATTTTTTTTATTTTTTATTTTTATGTTCAGGGTATGCCCAAAACAGAGGCAGAACCCTTCTCTATGACCAGCACTGATTTTTCCACAGTTTTGATGAACTCGTGCCTCGAAAGAGGTTTCCTGTAGATCTTTAGTCGATGCCCATTGGTGAGCATGGGGATGGCTTCCTCATCAATGGTTCGAATAAGAACAAACCCATTTTTGTTACACTTCTCCACTGCATATGGTCCCAGCCATATTGTTCTCAGCTTCCCCTTAAAATCCTTATGTTTGGAATCGTACAACAGTGCCCAATCTCCCGGCTAGAATTGCTTGTCATTGAGGTGCCGGTCATGCCATACCTTCCTCTGAAGTTGAACCACCTCTGAGTGGAGAAGGGCCTGCATTCGGTGTTCATCCAGCCCATTCAGCTGCAATAACCTTTCTTGTTGGGTATGGCTGAGATCTAGGTCAAGCTGAGCTGCCATCCTCAAGGTGTTGTACTCGAACTCAATTGACACCAAAGCTCTCTTCCCATAGACCAACTCATAAGGTGTGAAGTCGGTTGTGGTCTTCCAGGTGGTGTTGTAAGCCCAAGTGGCCTCAACCAGGCGATCTGCCCAATCTTTTCTACTGTTGCTCACCACCTTAGTCAAGATCCCTTCTAATGCTCTATTGGTGACTTCCACCTGCCCATTTCCTTGAGGATGATAGGGGGTGGACGTCCTATGCTTGATTTTGTGATGAGTGAGTAGGTCTTCAATTAAGTTGGAGGTGAACTGGCTTCGTTGATCGGTGACTAGCTCTCTTGGGTAGCCAAATTTGTAGAAGATGTTTTCTCTTAAAAACGCAGCCACCTTTTCTTCTATCGCTGCTTTGATTGCCTTGGTTTCTGCCCACTTTGTCAGATAGTCTGTGCACACAATGATGTAAGACCTTTGCCTTGAAGGAGGATTGATAGGACCCACAAAATCCATACCCCACTTCTCAAATGGCTCAAGAGTCACTTGAGGTTGGAGAGGCATTTCGTCCCTTGGAGTCGGTTTCCCCATCCTTTGGCATCGGTCACATTGGCTGATATATCTTCTGACATCTTGATGAAGCGTGGGCCAATAGTAGCCTACATGTAGAATTTTGAAGGCAGTTCTTTTGGCTGCAAAATGTCCTCCACAAGGCCCGTCATGACAGGTTAGGAGGATGTCAAAGACTTCCTCCTCCCTTACACAACGCCTTAAGATCTGATCGGGGCCAAGCTTGAATAGGTTGCCCCCGATCCAAGTGAATGAGGCACTCTTCTTTACAATTTTTCTCTTCTCTTTTGAGGATAGGTGCGGAGGGAACTGTGCTGAGACAAGGTAATTTGCTATATCAGCAAACCATGGAGAGAGTACTGAGATAGCAAACAGATGTTCATCTGGCATCTGGTCATCCACTGTTCCATCCTCACCTGCAGGTAAATCCAATCTAGACAAGAAGTCAGCAACAACATTTTCTTTGCCTGGTTTGTCAACGATAGTCAAATCAAACTGCTGCAACAAAAGTAACCATCTAATAATACGAGCATTCACATCCAGTTTATTCATTAAATATCTAATTGCAGCATGATCAGTATGTACAAATGTTTGATAGCCAATGATGTAATGTCAAAACTTGTTCAGTGCATGGACCACGGCCAAGAATTCTTTCTCAGTTACAGTATAATTCAGTTCTGCCTTGGATAAGTTTTTGCTAACAAAGTATATGGCGTATGGAAGTTTTTGTTCAACTTTTCCTAAGGCTGCCCCTATGGCTTTGTTCGAGGCATCAGTGTGGATGTGGAAAGGTAGGGCCCAATTTGGACCTCTCAAGATTGGGGCAGACACCAACTTATCCTTTAATTCATTCAGAGCCCTCTGACAATCGTCAGTCCATTTAAAGTCAACATCTTTTGCTAAGAGGCCAAACAATGGCGATGCTAGCTTACTGAAGTCTTTAATGAATATCCTATAATACCCTGCTAAACCTAAGAAACTTCAAACATCTCTTACCTTCTGAGGAGGTGGAACCTTTTTGATGAGAGCAATTTTGTTAGGATCCACCTGTAACCCTTGGCGAGAAATGGGATGTCCTAGCACGGTCCCTTCAGTCATCAAGAACTCACATATTTCAGGACTAAGGGACAGGTTCATCTCAATGCACTTGGTTAGGACTTTTCCCAAATTAGACAGTGCTTCCTGGAAGTTGGACCCATAAGGAGTGAAGTCATCCATATATATTTCCACCGAGTCATGGAACAGCTCTGAAACGATGTTCAAGACGGCTGTCTGGAAGGTGGCAGGAGCATTGTATAGCCCAAAGGGAAGAACTCGGTAAGCAAAGGTACCCCAAGGACAAGTGAAGGTAGTCTTACCTTGGTCTTCCGGGCTGATTTGGATATGATTATACCCGCTAAACCCATCTAGGAAAGAGAAAAACTTCTTTCCTACCAGTCCATCCAACACTTGTTCTATGAAGGGTAGAGGAAAGTGGTCTTTCTTGGTGGCTTTGTTTAGTTCTCGGTAGTCCACACAGATTTTCCACTTCCCATTTTTCTTGGGAACCAACACCAGAGTGGACACCCACTCGCTACCCGAGATGGGGTAAATGAATCCTGCATCCAACAGTTTTTGCAATTCTTCTTTGACAATGTCCTTAAGGGCTGGATTCATTCTCCTTTGGGGTTGCCTGACCGGTTTACAATCTTCTTTGATGTAGATGTGATGGGTACAGACTGAAGGATGGACTCCTTTCATCTCCTTATAGCTCCAAGCAAAAGCATCTAGATGACTGGCCAACAGACTACACAACTCCTTTTTCCTGGGAAGGAGATAGGGAGGAGCTGATCTTTAACGTTCTCTCAGGGAAAAACTCCACATTTTCGACTTTGGGAGTGATTGGATTGGTCACACAAAGGTCCACTAAGGTGATGGCTTGGGTATCGTCCACCAATTTCTCTAAGGACAATGCACTGGGAGGTGGATTCTGAATCAAGGTCTCAATCAAATCATCCTCAGTTTGAGGACCTCCCTTGGTGGTTTCTAAGGTGCACAAGGGTGCAGAGTACACCTCATCCTCTTCTCCTTCTCCCAACCAAAGTGGTAAGTCATGCTCTAATAGAGGTTGGACAGGAGGGTATAGGACTAGCTGCTTGGACATAGGACCATTTTTGATGGTCATGTTTCCTGCACGGCAGCTTATGTAAGCATCCACAGTGGCTAACCAAGGCCTTCCCAAAATAAGGGGTTATCCAGTAAGCTTTGCCTTTTGTTGAAGAACCAAGAAGTCTGCATGGTACTCCCAAGAGTCAACAGAGACCAAGACATCCTCCACAATCCCTTCGGGAGTCACGGTGGAGCGATCTGCTAGCTATAGGACTGTCGAGGTCTTTCTTAAGGAACCCTGAAGGTTGAGTTTGAGCATGGTATCTCTGGTCATCACATTAATGGCAGCCCCTAAATCAATCAAAGTGTGGGGTATGATGGTGCCATTGATGTGGACATCAACTACAGGACTCTCAGGATCAAAATACTTTGGGCAGATTACTTGCCCCAACATAAGATCAGACAGTTGTCCTATGACATTGATGGTTGAGGCATCTCTTTTTCGCCTGCCTGGGTGTCTGAAACACTTTTCCTTAACCAGTTTGTTGTATATCGGTACATCTTTGATGGCTTGGAGAAGTGGTATTTTCACACACAACTGTTTGAGTTCTCCCAGAAGCTCATCCTCCTCTGGGTTGGGTTGTGTGGTTGCTATTAGTCTCTTAGGAAAGGGTGGAATGGCTTTTGGTTCACTTTCCTGTTTATCTTCCTCATCCTCTGGGGGAGGAGGTTGGCGATCCGGAAGAGTCTTTCCAGATCGCAGGTTGATCTCCTGGATCTCCACAGCATAGGTAGGGCATGTTGTTTCCCCAGTATATACCTGTTGGGCCTGTCGGTTGTTGGGGTTTGGGTTCGGTTGAGCAGGCATTTGGGGTTGTCTTGGAGGAGTAGGAGGTAATGGTTGTGGTTGAGCTGGTGGTGGAGGCAAAATGGCGGGAGGAGTGTTGTACTGGGGCCTCCACCCTGGTTGAGGTGCATTCCACTGAGGCTGCGGCTGGACATGTGAGTGAAATGAATGAGTAGTGGGCTGAGTATGGTATTGAGGTGGGTAAGACCATGGAGGGGGCACAGACCAGGAAGGATGAGCAGGGGGACCCCAAGAAGGCATAGGAGCAGATTGGGTGGGGCTATAATAAGCTTGGGATGTCCCTTGCATCCCCTGCTGGTAAGGTCTAGGTCCATGTGGCCTCCTTTGGTTGAGGAAATAGAGAGGTTCAGTGGGTGGCTCCGTTCCTTGGTACATGGCTTTAAGCCCAGGTAAGGTTGGGCATTGGTTTGTGGGGTGGTCCTCCTCACAAACAAAACATACCTCAACCGAATGTAATGGGCACTCGTTCTTAGGGTGCTTCCTTGTACACCTAGGGCAGAAGATAGCCAAAGCCCTCTCAGCTTCCTCTTTCTTCTGCTGGATTCGGAATGTATCAAGTTGCATGGCAATGGTCTGTCTCACCTCACTCTTGAGGTCCTCTAACTGATTTGCAAACTCATGTTTGGAGAATGGAATACTAGCTGAGAGGGGGTTTCCTCTACCTCTTTTCCGGGCTACCCTAGAGTGGTTTCTAAACACAGTCTTTATATCCTCATAAGGTAGTTGGTAAATATCTCCTCCAGCTAGCATGTGAAGGGTATATAGAAGGTCTTCAAGAACTCCTCGGAGCAGGACCAACTTGAGAGATTCAAGGTCAAGTGTGCACCTGGCCCGTTTATAGCTAAGTTGTAACCTTTCCTCGTAATCTTCTAAAGACTCATCATTTCCCATGGTCATCCGAAAGATTTCTCCCTTGGCTTCCTTGGACCTACAGTAGTCCTGGTATTTGGTATTGAAAGCTTGTTGCATCTTAGCCCAAGTGGTGATACTATTCCTAGGTAAGCCCATGAACCAACGTAATGCTACATCCTTGAGGGTAGAGGGAAAGAGTTTCATTTTTTTCTCATCTTTGGTATAGTCATATGTTCGACAAAGGATAGCAAACTCAAACATGAACGTATCAGGGTCTTTAGTAGTCAGTCCATGGAAGTGAGGTAAAGCGGAGGGGCTTATGCTTTTCATTTTCATGTCTCCATTGGTCTCTCGGATGGGAAAGGCACCTTCTATTCTCTCATCTTCTCTTCTATTGTCAACCATGGCTTCAGATGGAGTGTTCTCTAACTCTTCTTCTGTTATAGGATCTTCGTATATCTCAGGAGGCTCGCCTATAGGTTCTTCTGGATCACTGTCACCAAAGAAGAGAGAAGGGTGACTCAGTGAAGTGGTGGGGGTGTTGGATAACAATTTGCCTGTCTTATCTCGATTTCTACGAGGCATGAACTGGAAAGACTTTTGATTGCTTTTGTTTTTTTCCTCTGGTACCTGCAAAACTAAAATAGGTTGAACTGCAACTAACTATCTTTCTGAAATGGAAATGCGGAATTGAAATGAAAGCATGAAAGGACTAATCTATTTTGCTCAAATGAAATTGCAGGAATGAAATGCTAGGCTACGCTTGCGGAATTGAAATGCTAATCTATGAAAGAAGGGAATGAAATTGCGGAATTGAAATGCTAATCTATGAAAGCAGGAAATGTCTACGCTACTTTTGCGGAAATGAAATTGCAGAATGGAAATGAAATAAACTACTTAGCAGAAGGTTGTAGTAGAAAATAGAAGAATAACAGCAATCACCAATGCTTTGACACTTCCCCGGCAATGGCGCCAAAAAGATGGTGGGCTCCAGTATTGCAGCAATAATGCTGCAACTCCTGGGACTCCCGTCTTTACTTTTATCAACCTGGTAGTTCGTAACAAACTTGGAAGCGACGGTTCTGTATGCACAAGTACTAGCTCTTGCTGTAGCTGTCACTTGGTCAGCTGGCGCAAGTCCACTAGGGGCTTAAGACAACTTCTATGAGCTCTTAGAAGAATTTTTTTAACTGATGGATGAAAGCTAACTCAAAGGAAACTAATCTATTTGCGGAAAGAAACTGAAAGCCAAGAAGTAACGCAAACCCTAGCAAACCCTAATTCTACCAACTAACCCTACTGGTGCAAAGGAAGGGATGCAAACTATTGAAAAAGATTCCATTACTTCTACAAAGGTAAAATGCACATGCCTATGCTATCTCTATCTGAAGAACACATCTTTTTGTATTTTTGAATAAGTTTTTGAATTATCATGCGTGTGCTTTTAACTGGCTTTTTACTGTGCAGGGGTGGATCGAGGAGGAGAAAGGCTTGGGAAAGGTTGGGAAGGTTCAGAGGGGGTCTAAGGAGTCCCTACCACCCTTCCAGAGAGTTTCACAAAGTTTGGCTATCAGGAAACCTCATTTGTGAGCTTCTACAAGAAGTCTGTATCGGTTCTACAAGATGTTTTAAAATTTCTACAGGATGTTCATAAATTTCTACAGGATGTTCTACGATTGGATTTTGGATGATGGGCGAGTGAAAGAGGATGCATGAATGGATAGGGAGGTAGGATAGGGGTCTGAAATGAATTAGTGATAGAGGGATGAAGTGATAAGAGGGTGTGGAAAGCTAGCTTGTCTTAAAGATGGCTGAGGCAACAGAAGGGCAAGAAGGTAGGGTGACGTGGGCAAAAGAGTAGTTGTGAGACGAGGGACCTAACTTGGAGATGGAGCAGTGGGCCTGGACGAAGCTTAGATGGATGAGAGAGTGATGGAGATGCACCGCACAGTGTATACTTAACCAAATCAACCACGTCCTGCACACAATCAAAATATTAACTAATCTTTCCTAACTGTTAATGAAACCAATGAACAACAGCTTTATTCCTAAATAGAACCATGTACAACACTTAAGTAAAGAAACATTCCAAAAGATCTGAACGCATGACTAACTCCTACAAATGAAAACATTGCACCAAAGATTGCATGGGTAAGCAACCTAGTGTTTTTGTTGGGCAGCACTGTCAGCAATTCCATCCCCTAGGAAGAGGTGAAAATGAGAGGGCAGGCAACCCTTTTCTGGAGCTTTTATCAATTCTTATCTCATTACTCTATTCTAGACATCTGAAGCAACTCTATTTTTCAACAATGACCTACTTAACCATACAACAAAATCTAACTCAACAAACTGCATTTCAAATGCATACAAGGAAAATCATAATGCTGAAAGGAAAGATATCAATACAAAGAAGGAGGCCCTAGGCTCTCAGGTTGGGCCCAACCCCGAGAGCTATGGCTCCTCTAGAAACTCAGAGCTGAGATCAAATCTGACTGCTTCCCATTAAAAAATAATAATCATAAGTCAAGAGTCATGCCAATAATGGCTACAAAAGAACAAAACAGAGCTGGCGGCTTGTAGTGCAGAATGTGCAAAAGTTTTTCAAAAGTCCCCTTCGAAGGCTGAAGCCTTATCATTTATACACCACAAGGCCCAAGCTGGCCTCCTAAATCTATTGGACTTGGATGACCAAACTGGGAGTGAACAGCTGCTTCCACAAAATCTGTTTGGCTGCCTTCTAGATCCGGTTTTGGTAGCCTTTGGAGCTCGGAGTTGGTGGTGAAGATCCCGAGGAAGGCTATTTAATTCCATAGACAACCCCCCTATGATTCCTCAACCCTAGCTTCGCTGTCTCCTAGCCCTTGTCTACTCGGTTTTGCTCCAACATGTGTCAAAAAATCCTGAAATGAACACGTGTTAGCCACCTAGGAATAGTGACTACCCTTATTCGTACAAATGACATAAACATACTAAAAAATGATGCATAAGTTATAAAAAATGAAGGATTGAGCAAGGGTAGTTAGGCCAAATGAGCCCAAAATGTTACCAAGTTTCGGGCTCATCACCCAACATCATCCTCTCAGCAAGTAAGCCCTTCTTCACCTCATGAAAAGCTTATATCACCCAACACTATGATCTTGCACCAAGAAACCAACAACACTTCCTTACAAGATACAAAATTCCAGCCCCCTGGATCTCTGGGATTAGGGATCCATATATATATGTTTGCAAGGGGGGTGAGTCAGCTTTTGAGATTTGGTTAGTGTCTTCTCTCTATAGTTCTTGATTCCACTTGGAGATTAATGATCTATTACTCATCCCTGGTCGAATTCAGAGAGGCAAGTGTCATAGGATAAGTTTCTGGAAGATTCCATGCTCCTCCACCTTGCAGATTGACCCTTCCATTTGTCCCTTCTTGCCCATCGCACCCAATAGAAAGGCTTTTTGACATGCATCGCACCTAATGTGTGTATTCAGGTGGGATGCAACGCACTTTGCCTATGGAGCACGTGAAATGGTCCAGTTTTGACCAGTTCTGAGTAGTTTTTCATGGAGAACTTCTGGGAGAAGATGTAATCAGTTGACCTTGTTCTTTTAGGGGTCGGAACAAAACTTTTAGGGACTTAAGAGCCCTTGGTTTATTAACATTTATGATTGTGGTTGTAGTGCCCAAAAATGTCTATAACAACCTCATTGTTTGTATATATATTTAGGTTGAAGAAAAAGCCAAGATTCGAATTCACTTATGGTCTCTCACAACTCCAAATACCTAATTAGGGATGCTAAAATAGTTAACAACATGAGAAAGTACACATATTGTTTCTATAACAAATTTGTAGTAGGAACATCACAAACCCAAATAGTCTTATATAGGAACAAAAGTTTGGATTGGGAAAACTAACTTAAAATAAGCCAATGTTAGAGACATTAAAAATTTCACCATGAAAGGAGTAGCATCACCTCACCACCTCAATGCATTTGACTTAGAAAAGGAAGAACCACCTCAACTCGCTGAAGTACGAAGTGATAGCCACCCCCACAACTTCTGGAAATATGATGGGGAAAAATAATTTTTTTAATCCATTTAACTGACTTGATTATTTATATAAATATGGATGATCGAAAGAATGCATAGAGAGAGTGGCATCACAGAGTAGCTTCACATAATTTTTTCCATTTTTAGTTATTATTTTAACAACACCTCACTACCTTGATCCATTAGAATTCAAAAAGGAAGCACTACCTCAACTGAACAAAATATGAGGGGAAAACCATCGCCACAAATTGTAGAAATACAAAGCAAAAGAAAATGATTGTTAAGCCAAGGAAATGACTTGAAATTTCAAATAAATATGGATGGTAGAAATCATGCATAGAGATAATAGCATTAGAAAGTAGCATCATAGAATATTTTTAGTTGTATTCGTTACTTATAGCAATGCAGTTATAGATGTTTTTTTTTTCATACTACAATGCGACAACTTCCCTATTCTATTTCTATAAAATCCCATGTTTCCATGCTATAGTGGTGGAAACTTTTGTATAGCTAATTGCTAAAATAAAGAATTTTATTTTTGGTTGAAATCTATGTTTTACAATAGGCAATTTTATTAACTTTCTATACTTCTTGATATTTATTTATAAGTTGGAAGATGTAGTTGCATATTTCAGCGTGCCCTCCTTTCACTTTGGTAATAGAGCTAGAGGATTGGAAGTGCTCAGATTTTTCTTTGGCACAAGAATCGAGCCATTGTGATAATCCAGCATCAACAAAAAAACAATATTTGCTTCGAGTAGTAATGAGAAAGTCGTGATGCATTAGAGATATAACCATGTATAGAAGAATAATTGAGGAATGTCGTTTGCTATCATGGATATTCGACGAAGAGTCAATGTGTACTGGAGGAATTGACCATCTCAAAGTGTGAAAATTTTCTCTCTCCATTTAATGATCTTCATTTGTGGTAAGAGATGGCATTGAGTACCATTATTTCCCAGTCACAATTTCCTATATTAATTTAGAAAAAATAAGATATGTGCTATATTAGAATTAGAAAAATTCTATGGTATCATGAGCTTTGGGGTATGTTAGTGATCTAGCCAGAGCCTATTAATCACGCAACAAAGATGGCTCCAACAAGTGTTGAGAAAATGTTGTTAAGGGAGAACATAAATAAGGATAGTAAATCTATTGGCCATATTTAACAAGGATTAAAAAATGCGATATTTATAAAGGTGTTAAGTGTAGAGTCTTCAAAAAAGGTGTGAGACACTCTTGAATCCTTCTAGAAGGTGTATCCGAAGTGAATAATGCTAAGTTACAAAATTTGAGAAGAGATTTTAAGAATATAAAAATGAAAGATAATGAAACCATGGATACTTTTATGACTCAGGTCATGAGCATCATTATTCAACTGATAAAATATTGAGAAGATCTCTGGAATAAGAGAGTCATTAAGAATTCCTCCATAGTTTTCCGAGCAAATTTGAAATTGTGGTTGTATTAATAAAATAGTTTAACAATATAATTCAAATACAAATTGATAATTTGACTCGTTCTCTAATTGTACATGAATAAAAAATAACTAGATACAATGATATAACAGTGGAGTATGGCGTCAAAATTAAGCTACAATTTACTAAAGGAAGAGAAATAGGAAGGCCAATTAATAGTGGAAGAGGAGGCAGTTATTGATCAAAGGTTCATTCAAAATGATTTTAGGCATGAGGATAAATTTCAGCAGTGTCATTCTAATTTAAGGGGGAGTAACAATAAAACACGACAATAAGGAAATCAAAGGTACACTCAGTCTAAGGTACCACACTATTATTGGAAAAAGTAAGGTCATTTTTCTAATAAGTACTAGAGGAATCAGGCATATGTTTGTAAGTAGTGTTCGGAATCAAAGATTACATAGAGTGGGAGTGAAAGAGTAATTTATAATTTTTAATATTTTTGTAAGAATCCATACTATCGATTGAAAGTGACCATCAACAAGAATGACAACTACATTCACATAACACTTGTACATAGTGATTTTAACATGGAAACCTTTCTGAGAGAAAAACCAAAAGAGCTTGTTTGTATTATGATGTTAATCAATAACACTTATTCATATTACATCAATGTTTATGAGAAGCCACTCACATGAGCGCCTAACCCACTTATATAATTAAGCACCAACTCTCTTAGAGGAAACAACCTTTGATGAGTGTAGGAACCCACTTACTACAACCAAGATTTCTATAATTTCATGTTATTTTCAAACTATAAACCATTGTTTACCTCTGAAGGTCATAAATGAATAAGGTTGACACTATATCCTCTATAGATTCCTCTTATTTAATGATATTTTCCAACTTTAGCCAACACAAACTCAGCTTCCCTAACTCCATTTCTCATCACCTATCAATCACTTTCAATCTGGTCCACTACTAGTTTCACTCAATATGAATTTTTCTCCAAGTTTATAGCAATAACTCACAAAAAAAAAACTCCACACAATTCTCTTCTCCCAACACACACATGACTACATCATCTAACAAAAAGTTTCTCCACACAGCTACAAAATTTCATCAATCCTCACATAGCTCAAGAAGCTACAACAATGAATTTCCCTTAACTAAATATGGAGCTATAGTATGTTTATAAGGCTCAAAGAAATACTTTAGTATGGCTCACATTGCTTGGGATTGAACTGTTTTACATTTAGAAATCTCAAGAAGGTGTTCATTACCAACCTACATATCCTATGGCGTGTATCAATGAATTCCTTCATGGATCAATATGGAATGTTAGTTTGCTCACAGGGCTCAAGTATGGTCTCCATTACCATCTTGTATATCTAGAGCAGTGTCTCAATTAATTATTTTGTTGTTAAATATGATTCTTCATTTAGTTCCTATAATCTCCTTCACCAACACTCTCTTATTTTTGTGTGCAATAGATGTGCTTAACAATATTAGTAAATCATGGTCCTCACATCATTCCTTTTATTGTTCTGCTTCAATAGGAAATGTAGCTATATCCTATATTTAGAGGATTAAAATGCCAAACCTGAGGGTGCCACTAATCACTTTATGTCTTATGCATGTGGCTTGGCATTACGAACATCGGTTAACCCCGAGAGGTGCCTTAGTCCACCATAAGTCTAGAGCCCTATGCTCTAATGTTTTCTCATGTTCAACTATTATATGAACAAGGCCTATGTCATTGGTCTTACCATGTCCTAAAACCATTTCTTGTTCCTTTCCAACCCAAAATACTTCGAGGTGTGAATGTCCCATTAAATGAACATGTGAAAACATTTATGTCCTCACTCTTGCTAATCATGGGAGCACACCCAAAACTAAAACGAAACCTTCTAAAAACATGTCACAGTGAGATGAATCAACACCACTAGACATGCCACATCAGATCATGATGTCATCACAACAATGTGGTCATCCCTAAGCGGTGCCATAGTTAAGTGCCCAAATTCAATCCACTTGGCCCCACAAAAGGCCCATTTCTACTTACAACATGTCAGTTTGCGAGAGTGCCACAATGTCAAACCTCCCATGGCACTGCCAATTGTTTACTAGATCAATGACAATCTCATCAACACCAGCTAATAGGAAAGTATGATTTGTCCTATCTGCCAAATCCTCAAGTATAGAAGAGGACCATGGGGAGTTGTCTATTTTGATTAATTACCTTGTTAACTAAAGTTGCCATGGGGTTTGATTGTAATGTCAAACCTCACATTCCAAATGTTGCTTAGTCCTCCATTAATTGGATCTTATTACATGTTAGATCTGTCTCACGACCCCCATTAACCATAGCACTCCATGACACCATTCCTACAACAATGTTTAACTCAAATTGTCTATGGCATGAACTCTATCATTCAATGTGAAGTTTGCCAATAACCAACATTCTATCTAGCGAAAATGTGCCTTTCTTTGTTTCCTTTCCTCGCTTGGACTAGGCACAACATCAAACTCATATGTCTATGGGAATGGAAATATTTTCATCTACGTATTCATTGTGCCAACATGCTCAAATAATAAATTCCACCTACCCAAAATTGGTTTGTTGCATTGACATGCATCAGACGAATCTTGAGCCTCTGGAACCTTGCTGCAAATTTAAACTGTCATATTTTTTTTTGCTTAGTAGTTTGTCTAAATGTTACGGGAATAAGTACCCTAGGGCTTTGGGTTAGAACCCCAACAGAGAGGAAGCATAATACAACAAGAAACACTCATACAACTCAGGCAAAATTCTTATATAAACAAATTATGCAACAATGACTATACTTGGATTTCCTTCGTTCGAGTAAGCCCTGCAAGGTTCAGACCCTCTGCAACTCCCGATGTTCTTTAGACCTGAAAATCATTCAATTCGAACATACAAAGCATTATATAGGTAAATCAATTCACAAAATTTAACTTTATGTCATATAAGCTAATGATAAGTTATACATCAAAATAACATTCATACATGAATTACAACATGATTTGATGCATAAAAAAAGTTATTTTCGGAAACAAGACATCATTTCTTTTATTGCAGTAAGCTATAAATAGCATGGAGAGAATTCAGCTAAGTCTTCTTCTTCTGGCTCCAAGAGGAACCATCATCCGGATTCGTCCTATCTCAGCCTTCAACAATCTTCTTCTATAACCAACACCATGATATCTCAAGCAAGAGGGAGGATATCTATAATCAAGGAAACAAGGGTTTCTTGAAGCTTGGGGAAGTGTGTTAGGCACAGGGATACATCAGACTTAGTCAAGGATAATCTCAGTATAATAACTCTATCTCTTCTCCTCCTTAAGGCCTTCCCATAGAAGTCCATTTATACTTATCCCAATTAGTTTTTTAGTTGGGAAATAGTTGGGAAATAGTTGGGCCACGGGCAATAGGAGGTAATCAATAGGTAAAAACCATGAACTCCGCCAATAATTAAGGAAATTTAATTTTTTTAAGTGTTTCAACACATATACACAGGTTGGGTATTGACTAACCCACATGTACACGCTTTTATCTCAAGGAAAAGTAGCGTAAAGGGAATACAACACTTTTTTTAAAATATGTGGACCAAGTATCGAAGGAGGGTTTTCCCTAGGCCATAAACCAAGCGTCACAAATACCAAGGGTGATAAATGGTGCTACAATAGATGCCCCCTAATATATGTGGTCAAAAGGGGTACATGATGGCTGAAATGTATTAAGTATACAGAAAGAATCTTGACGAAACTGAGAAGGACTTCACCAGAATTCAACCTACCAAGCCATCAAAAAGAGATCACAAAGAAAATGGTATTTGAGGCGGCAATACCCATGCTCAGAGAAAGTAAAACATGTTTGCATATCAATTAAAAGTGGATCCAATATGTATATAAGTACAAAAAATTGAAAGTACATAATGGATCATCTGATTGTGATTGAAAAAGTACATGTCTGAATATCACATATAAGAAGATGATGAATGAAGCTAAAGGATGAAGTTGATCACTGATGTAAAAAACTGATCCCAATACTACCAAATGAACATGATGGAATAAAATGATACTACATCACAACTCGGGTGCCAGCATATAAGATGTTGTTATGAAGAACTGCAACATTTACAGTGGATGGTGTCAACTAGCAGCAACAAGATCAATTGACAAGTGAACCAAGACATGCTGAAGCAACCCAAGGTCTTCACCGACTGTCGTGGTACATTTATACACAATGGGAATAAATGATATGAGGTTGACCACATGAGAAATTGTTTGATTACCGGTCATTGATGTATACCGTTAACAGACACGTGACTACTCACCGATAATGAAAATGAGAGTCAAGGTACCCAGTACAATCTAAAAAGTGTGAATAAATGAGCTGACGTCGAACACTTGGAAGAATATATCAATCATGGGATAATGATGGTTTGCCACTATCGATAGCATAGAAGGTACTACCAAATGGACTCTAGATCTTTGTCCTATACCAAATTATCTATAGTCGATAGGAAACGATCTGCCAGAGGGAAGGCATTAAGGCATCATTCATCAATATAGCACGAGTGTAACTTGTAGGCCAATAATGTGGAAGGAATCAGACAAAAAATATTTAGTGACCCAACCGAAGCACGTTTCCGGCATGCACAAGATGTAGCTAGCACACGATAGAAACTCTCTGAACCAACCAATAAAGAAAGCTAACACAGAGGTGAGGAATCCACCAATATGGTCAAATGGAAACCAAGGCATTGCATGAATCCCAATGTGTGATAATGAAAGCTGACGTCGAACACAAGGGAAACCACTCATTCAAAGACCATGATATTGATCGATGTTGAGAACAAGGTGACCTATCAATAATGAAAATAGGGCCAGGGTGCGGCTCTAGGCTTGCCCTCAGAGAAATATGTCATCATCGATAAGGACAAGACCCACGAGCAAAAATTCAATGGAGACCTTCTCAAACTGGCATGAGCAAAGGACCAATATAACTAATGTGATGAAAAACATGACAGTGACAACCAAGGATGGCCGACTGAAAAATAGGGCAAGAGACACTGCAGAGAGGCTGACCCAGGCTTACTTCCCTTGAACAAAAGCACGACTCAATGATGACTGTATGGCATCATATGATAACTTTGTATAAGTTTGTCATGCAAGAGGCATGCGTAAACTCTCCATATTATTGGAAGAGGTAACCAATCGAAGGAGTAATGACTCAAGAGGAACGTTTAGGCGTACCTAAGTCGAACTAAATCCCACCCAAAAATGGAGGGGAGACTTTCTTTTGAGTGCTTTGTTCAAGGGAGACACGACTGACTCTAGCTGCCAATAAAATATGGAAATTTTGTCCAGTTCCCACTCTTTTTGGAATATATAATTTTTTTGTCTTTTTTCTTTAAGTTGGAAAAAGAATAATAATGCTATAGTAGAGTGGAAAGAATGAGTGTCAGAGAAATAGATGATCTAGTTCCTAGGATGGGAACAATCCTATGGTCAATGCAGGGAGGCGAAACTGGTCAAGGACACTCAAAGGGATGTTATTTCCATGGGTCAAAGGATGTGTCAAGTTGCAGAAGCTAGGTGATTGCATGGTTGATTTTGCAAAAGACATGGTCATATAAGTGGCTTAAACATGAGTCCAAGTGAAGCCGACTCAAGGGAAAAAGGTGCAAATATTCAAAATGCAATGCTGTAGTACAACTCAACACAAAGGAGCCTGTATGGTATAAGGCTAGAAATCGAAGAGAGGAGAATGTGTCTTCAACGCACAAGTCTTGGCGGGACTAAACAGGACTCCCGAGCCTACTCAATATAGCAGCATGGGCAACCAATGTCAGTGAGGTTATAACTAAGATGCCCATATAAAGGATGGCTCTACCATCACATCATGATTTAAAAATCGGCAAGTGAACATGGTTTGCTAACCAAGATACGATGGGGTCGACCCTATGGCTAATGTATCGCTGAACGAAGTCTAGTATGCAAGATGCAATGGAAAAAATGTTTTCCCTAACCTATATGCTAGTGAGTGAACGATACCTGCCATGATGGGTCAGCAGTCATAGGACCGAAATAACATCTCGAAGAAGTCTCCAAAATATCCTGAAAAGTAACGCTTTCTCAACAATCCAAGCCCACAGGTCAAAAAATCCATGAGATGAAAATCAATTTTTGAAAAAATATTTTTCAACTTCAAAGTTATATAATGACTTTTGGACTCACAATTTTTTTTATTTCTATTTGGAGCAAAGAGTTGTGGATAAAAAAGGAGAAAACTTGCCTCTGAACAATTGGACCATTCAAATTGCACCAAAGTTTTCAAGTAACCCTCAAATCATGCTTGCAATGTTTTGTGATAGTTTTTATAAGTTTCATTAAGTTTTTACTGTGGGAATTTATGCCCAAAAATTCAACTCCGTGTACACATAGGTTGGATGTGATCAAACCGCATATACGATGGCCCTACACGCGACTGTGCGTAAAGGGAACCCACATGTACGTGAATTGAAGTTTAAACACAAAAACTAACAGTTGAAACTCAAATTTTTTCATGATGACCATCACATGGAGAGAACGAGAGCATACCACAGTTGAAAATGAGGTAATGAATGACCAAAATGCACTAAATGCATTGAGAGGCTGTGGCTTATTGAAATTCTTCAAAATGCCAAACATGAAAGCCAATACAGGCCTTCCCGAATTGTTGATCTACTACTGGAGTGCAGAAGATGATGCCTTCATGATAGATCAGATGCCTCTATGGATTGAGGTTGAAGACATCTACTTTATTACGGGTCTCTCCCGAAGAGGGGAGTTTGTGCATTCAACTAGCAAGACAAGAAGTAGTCTTTCACTAAAAGACTATGTACATATATACTATCATGGACACCTAGAAAATATTGGAAGTTAGATTCCAATCAAACACGTGGAAAGTTTATCTCTGAGGATTCCGCTATTTACCATTGTGAGGATGAATGGATCAGCTTCACTCCACCAGGCTTCACAAGTGTCCATGAGCCTAGCAGTGGAATGCCTTACCATGGTTTTCGGCTAGTGCACACCTCTTCTGACTAACATGAAGAGCCAATTGACCTCTATTCAAAAGGGTCAGACAAAGAAATTTGGATATGGGACTATTTTATGCTCATTCTTCTTCGAGAAGGTACCTGGGCTATGTCCCAAATTATCTGTCTCCATCAGAAGCCCTCAAGATCCTCGGATGGGTAGATGGGCTGACTTGATGAAATGCCTTGGAGGGAGGGACATGCCTCAGACGACTTTCGATGATGAGTTTTTCACCTAGTGGGACCAACAGATCATCACAGTCAAAGACTACCCATATGCTGGTATGGATTTCTGAGGAGATCCAAACTTGGTGTTGCCACCAATCACAGCATGGGGAGACATAGGTAACAATTTTTTAAGTTTTTTAAATTTTTAATATATATTTTTTTAATGTATGAAATGAACGTAGAAATATTTTTGATGAGACAAAATACTGACAAAATGACCATGTTCCAGATGTGGGTCCAGTGAGACAATATGGATTTCCGAAGCACAGGAGTCGCAGAAGAGGTGTTGAGGAGGAAACAATTGAGACAGAGAGAGTCCTATATGTAGTTCAGAGAAACTTGGTGAGACTGACTCACGAGGTACTGATGATAGCCATAAAGGATCTACCTGAGGAGATGCAACACCACATGGTAGGGGTACCACGGGACTGGGTTTGCATACTTCGGCATGTAGCCAATGCAGTAGTTAACTTTTTAGGCGCTCATCCTGAGCTAGGTCATTAGATAGTCTCGACATGATTATGGGCATGAACCCACATTTTGAGGGCATTTCGTCCCAATTTTGTATATTATTTTTTGAACACTTTATCTATACACAGGCAAATTTATGATATATATATACAGATTTTTTTTTTTATGTTTGTTTAACTTGATGAATGATTAATACGCTAATCTAATGCTTGATTAGTAATAGAGTCTACTAATGAATCCTTAGATCTTGGAATGTGAACATATGTAATATAAATAAATGATCGTTGCAACATTCTAACTCTTAAAAATTGGCGATATAAATAAGGATCACGAACTTGATAAATGTTATTTAATTGTGGCACCACTAGCTGTGATTCTAAGTAAACTACCAACGAATCAATCCCATAAGAAATTGCTTCAGATAGTAAATTCATAACAACAGTATATTCAGCAGGACCAATACATACTCCCCTAGACACCATCAGCTAGATAGATGGATAATAAATCATCCATCAACACCTACCAAAGAAGGTAAAAAAATGTTGATATCACAAAATCCCAGACAAATATGTGCAAAAATACAATATATACAAAGAAGCATTTGTTCAGCTGGACCCTAAGCAAAATACTTTTTAAGGTAGAGCCCATTTCAGGGCTCCACCAGCTTGTTTCCTTCAAAATCAATCAATTCGTAGGACCCTTTCCCCAAACTCACTTGACTATATCACATAGACTTGAATTTTCCTACCCCCAGGGTGTCTTTGTCTTGGTCATAGACCAAGACAAGGTTGCCTTCAGAAAAAACCTAAGGATAGTCAGCTTTATCATACTGAGCTTTAACCCTCTTCTTATGGGCCTCATTTATTATGGCGACATCTCGACACTGCTCATCGAGATGTTCCAAATGAACAAGGTATTCTTTGAGACTAGATTTATCTAGAAGAAGTTCTACAACTAGCTTAAGGGATGGAATTTCACATTCGATAGGAAAAATAGATTCCATCTCGTAAACTAATTGAAAAGGAGTAAAACTAGTGGTAGTATTCACGGAGGTTTAGTATGCCCAGAGTGTCGGGTACAACATGATGTGCCAATTGGAGTGATTTTTGTCAATTGTCCTTTGCAAGATAAGTCTTGAGGGACTTATTCACGACTTCAACTTTCCCATTGACCTAAGGATAATACAGAGATGAATGATCCTGCCGGAAGCCCAACTTGAGAACCAATTTGGTCATCAGTTGATTCTAGAAGTGATTGCCATGGTCAATGACAATCTCTCTTGGGATACGAAATCGGGAAATAACCTGATTGAAGAGAAACAAGGTTGTTGTTTCACTATCATTTTTGTAAGTAGGCATGGCCTCAACCCACTTTGTAAAGTAGTCTACAGCCACAATGATGTACATGTGATTCGCCATTGACGGTGGATTACAGGTAGCAAAGTCAATGCCCCACTTCGTAAATGGACTGACAGTGATAACAAGAAAAAGTGGAGCTGGATGTGAGCACGTTTTTCGAGTATAACTTTGACAAGGGTGGCAACATTTGACCGCTTCAATACAATCTTTGAAAATTGAAGGTCAAAAGTATCTGGCATGCAAACTTTTTTGGTCTGTTGCAAGCCCTAATAGATGACCACCATAAGCTCCACTATGGCAATCATTAAGTATAGTCTCTGCTTCTTCCAAAGTTAAGGAACTCCTAAGGATTGAATCAACCCCTTTGTGATATAATGTCTCACCAATGATAACATAGTTTTTGGCAAGGTGACAAAACTTTCGATGCTCATCCTTGGAGGAACCAGGTGGGAACTTCGAAGTCTAGAGATATATAATGATATCTCCGTACTAGGGATCTTGTGAGGAAATGAGGAATAAATGTTCGTCGAGGAAATTTTCCTCATAAGCAATAGTTTCCTCACAAGGCAGCTCGAAAATTAATTCTGCAAAAACCAATAACTTCTTAGATTTGGCTAACAAGAACTTGAGATCAAATTCTTGCAAAATAACAATCCATTGCTTATATTTGCCCCCAATCACTCACCTACTGAGGACAAACTGAAAAGGGTTGACAACCGCTAAGACGAACATTTTACGTAGTAGAATATAATGATGAAGTCGTTGGACAACATGGATAGCTGCCAAGGCGAATTTCTGAAGAGGAGAATAGCGTAGCTCAGGCCCTACTAAGCCTTGACTCAAGTAGTAGATTACATGCTCACTGAGAGCATCATCCTCTTGAACTAGAACCATACATATGGTTGATTCTTCCGCAGCAAGATACAAAAGGAAATCTCTGCCATAATCTGGTGGAATCAACAACAGAGCAGAGATTAATGCCTATTTCAAGGCATCAAAAGATCATTGCACAAATTCATCCCATCAAAATTGAATTACTTTCTTAAGGAAACACATAAATCCTTTGGTAATCTTGCCGTAATTTGCTATAAATCTTCTTAAGAAATTTGCCTTTCCTTAGAGACTTTGAAGTCGACGAATGGAAGATGGGGAAGGCAACTAAATTATTGCCTGAACCTTGAAAGGATCAACTCGAATCCCTTCAGTCAATATGATGAATCCTAACAACTGACCAAATGTGACCATAAAAACACTTCTTCGAATTCAACCGGATTTTATAAAAACAACATCTCTCAAAAGCTAACCGAAGGTGGCTAGGATGATCGATTCTCTTTCGATAATGAGCAGCTAAGTCATCCAAGTATTCTTTGATAACATTTTTGATGTCGTGGAAAGCATAAACATGGCCCGCTGAAAATTAGTTCCAACATTTTTAAGACCAAAAGGCATCTTCTTGTATGCAAACGTGCCCCAGGGACAAATAAAGGTTGTCCTATGTTGGTCCACTGGACGGATAGTAATTTGATTGTAACCAGAGTATCCATCCATGAACAAAAATATTTCATTACCTGCACATTCTTCAACAATTTGATCAATAAAGGGCATGGAGTAATTGTCTTTTGGACAAGATTTATTCAAATCCCTAAAGTCGATACATACTCAAATCGTTCCTTGCTTTTTATCTACCGGGATTGGATTGGAAACCCACTCTGTTAGAGGAATGGGGTATATGAAACCCGCCTTAAGCATCTTTTCAACTTCAGTTTCTATAGCAGCTACCTTCTAAGGATTGACCGGTCGAAGCTTCTGATGAATAGGTTTGGCATTTTCATATGTCTTGATCTCATGTTGGACTATAGATGGATCAATTCCAGGCATTTCCTCATAAGACCAAGTGAACACATCTCGAAACTCTTTAAAGAGGTTAGTGTAAATTTGAATTTCTTGAGGGGAACAATCAGCTTTGATGAAGACATTTTCTATAACATTAGGATTCCTAGAGATGTTTATAGGTACAGTTCTTGAGATAACCAACATATTACCTTTGACAGATAACTGAGATAGAACCAAACGGTTTGAAACTATACAAACATCACTAGTAAGCATATTGGAGAACCTGGATTCAAATTCATGCAATGGAGGAAGAAAATATGAACGGTGATGTAAATCTTCCCATGGTCGATCTACACCCATCATTACCTCTAAAATTTCTTCTTTAGATGGTAAAACTATATCTAAGCAATCCAGAGCAGAAGTAGAGTCAAGGGTCCAAGCTGGAGTCACATCACCATATAACACCTCCTGTGAAAAAGGAGTGGGATGGTTGTCTGTAGAGTTAATGTTAGATTGATAGCTAAGTTCTGTTGCAGACATGGGAAATGCCATTCCACCAACCTGCCCTCCATCTAATGTGGTGGTAGACGAAGGTAAGGTCCAAGGGTCTGAAAAATAATGAGTTTGAAAGAACTCTTTCCGTGAAGGGCCACTAGAGGATGAAATTGCATTGATTCGTTTTAGGAGGAGGAAGGTCAAATATACCAATTAACGAAGAGTACATCCCAACTCCTAAATTCTCAATAGGTTGATGGTGATTATCCACCAATGGAACAATAGAATCCGAAGTTGCATGGCAGTCACCTGGAGAATAATATAGCTGATCAATTTTAACAATTCTCCCCTCATGAGGAAAATGGAGGATGAAGAATAAAGAAAAAACTATGGCATCCATATCATAAATCCAATTCCTTCCTAATATGAGGTTATAATCCAGGCTGGCATCAACGATTTCCACCTCAATATTTATGACCTTTCCCCCAACACATATAGGAAAGGACAGAATAATTCCATGTGGCCTATGAGAATGTCCATCAAATGATGTCAAGAGAGTCGGTGAAGGAAAAGCTGAAGGTGATCCAATGGCCTTCCAACATGACATAGACATTATGCATGTGGAAGCTCCCTGATCTATAACTATCCGAAAAATATTAGTTTTTTGGTAAGTGGACTTTATCTGGAAAGCCATATGGTGAGGAAGTCTCTTTTTGACATTCAACATATCAAAAGTGAGCACTAAAGAATTCTTTGGATCTACTACCACGATTTCCAAAAGAAAAGCACTTCTCTGAGCAGGACACGACAGGAGTACCTCCAAAGAAAACATAGCACAAGGACTTTGAGCTAGATCTTCTACAATCGAGTAGTTCTGGGTTGTGCTAGCATTAGGATTAATAGTCGCGTTCTTTGTGGAACCTTTCAGTATCTGAGGTATAGACTTAGCAGAGGGTCGCTCAATATGAAGTGGGTCTGTGGTTTCGGGAATAGATTTAGCCTTAGATGTTTCCATTTCACCATAATCACATGCTCATGTAGCAATGTTGGCATGAAAGTTCATCATATAAACATTTGAGGAATTTTCCCCTTCCTGATTGCCCCGTGTGGAGGTACCAGCATTCAAGTTTGCGCCAGCAAATAATTACTGCTCTTAGGGAAAAGGGTTAGTCAAAAAAGCTTGGGAGATAGAGGACCCTTGCTACACTAACAAGTGCTGAGAAACTTGTATCTTAGGGCAAAGGTGAGTCAAATGATCTCCATTGCATATCTTGCAGGGAAACTTAACCTTTTTCTTGGACTCTTTGCTACCCTCACTGGCACCATTGTCAGGTTTGTTCGCATTGCCTTTCCTTTCCTGTTTCTTCTTCTTACCTCATCCCTTCCTCTTCCCATTGGATTATTGATTTTCTTTGGGGTTAGAGGCCTGGACAACGTTTATAGAGGTAGGTTGGGAAGGTGAAGGTGTAGATGGTGCTACCTGGTTAGACAAAGCAGTTTGTCGAGACAACTGCTGCAATTGGTTCAAAAGGTTTACTGTATTTGCGTCAATTGATCCAACTATACCATTAGTGTGAGGACTTGGCTTTGGTTTGGCTAAATCAACCTTAGGTCTAGGAGCATCAAGTAGGATTTTCTGAAGAGTCGCAGACTGAGAATATATCAATTCTAATTGCTGGGCTCGACAAATATCCTGCTCTTCTAAACAAACACCAGAAAGAGAAACATCCTTTGAGATTTTAGGTTGTAATGATTTGAGAAACCATTCAAGAAGGAACTCTGGTGGAATTTCAGCTTTCATAAGCCTTTTTCTCCTTTTCCATTCCTGGATGTGATCTGAAATGTGAGTTGTTTTGTCATGCTGAAAGTTGGCCAAAAGTTCAGTTTCGGCTTCATAGCGGCTAGGCAACTGAAAATGGTTCAAGAAAATATTATCCAAATGGACGAAATAAGTATAGGTGCCCCCTGGTAACTATATATACCATTTAGTCGCATTTCTAGTTAGGGTGTGCTAAAATAACCTCAACCTGATCGAATCATCAATCAAGGAGTTCGATGAGCACCATAAGTGAAATGTGGTCACATGGTCTCCCGGGTCTTCACCATTCTCCCCTTTGAACTTTGGAATATCCGAGGGAAGCTTAGTTGGGACCAGAGGAAAATCTAGATTGTACCTAATTGGATCATTCATCAATTTAGTTAAGTCTAGAAAATTAAGCGTGGCCAAAAAAGGAAGTCGTGGGGGACCTTGGGAATTCCATCCAGAGTGGACAGGGTTCCCAAAGGTCTGAAAATAATGACTTGGATTTTTAAAGGCACCAGGTTGCTTGAGGTTACTCGTAGAACCTACTGAACGAAAAGGTGATCCTTGTGGTCCAGCGAAATTCGGAGTTTAACCAACTCCTACCGAAAATCCTCCGTAACCAGTGAAGTTACCTCCTAACAAAGTATTGAAAGGAGATGGCAGCCCTTGATAAGGATTCCATGCATTAGCAAAGGGTGGAAAAATTTGAAATGAATTAGCCGAATAATACTGCACATTCCCTTGTTGGCCAAAAAATTGATTCCCAACTCCTATCCCACTAACCATAGGGTTTGTCCAACTTTGGAAGGGGTTAATACCTTGACTTGTAAAGGGAAAAGGCATTGACCCTACTGTCAGATTAGAATGTGGTATGTGACCACTTCCAAATGGGAAACCCTGAAAAGAAGCTGATGCACTCATCATGGATGTAGATGCGGTCGATGGTATGTTCAAAGGAACTGAAGGAATACCTTGAGATGGCATTCCAAAAGGGAAGAATCCAAAATAGGATGCAGTAGCTTGAGAACTTCCACTTGTTGAAGGAATGGAAGTGGACTCAAATATAGTCGTGCTAGGAGTATTAGAAGGGATGGAAATAGTTCCTCCCTCTTATACAGATATGGGAGTCTGTATGCTCGCAACACTCGTCGTATATGCCATGCTTCCAGCAATGGTCATCAAAGTGATAGATGTAAGTAAACCTAGGCTCGAAGGCCTCTAAGTAGGAGTTCCAATGTATAACAATACGTCTAGATGGTCAGATGGGAGAGGGGAATTCAGAGCCACAACTGAATCTGAGAGCTCTTCCACTTCAATACTACCTTCCGACTGGAAGAATACTCAAGAAAGAACTCGTGCATTCCTCTCTAACTTTGTACTTGTACCAGGTCTATCTTTTGAACTAATGCCCCCAAGCAGAGGATCAATCTCTAATGCCCTTGCTGCCACTGGTTGGAAAACACTAGCAGAATCGCTCCTACACCTTCTAGGAGAAGGCTCTAGACTCATAAGTGAAAGCCCACGAAGTCTCCTAGACCATCGAGATGGTCGGTCAACCACTTTGAATTGTTTAAAAGATATACTTAAAGACTCAAAAAATAATAAAGCTAGGCCGACTAGGAGCACAGAACACTCACTAAAATATCCCTAAAGATATCAACAATCAAACAAATCTCAAGTATTTCCACTCCAGGTGATTAGGGCCGAACACCAAAATACAAGAAAGTTAATAATAAGGGCCTTCAGAAAATAGACTAGGGTAATTACGCCCTAGGCCTATTAGCGAAGGTATCATAAGTAGTTATGTTGACCTCTAGACAATAGCGTTTGCCGGTGCAAGCCCCCAAGCTTCACAAGGGTGCTCTCCAGAAGAATTGTTGAATGTGATACAACGTCAACCTTCGGTGCCATGGGATTCCCCTCTACAGTCGCTTGTGTGGTTCCTAGGATAGGCAACTATGGTCACCAACTCGTATCAGAAGCCAAGTGGAATAGTCGTGAGGTAGGATCTGACAAGTAAGAGAGGGGTTATCTCTCATCCTTATCTTCACTAAGCCTCGTGCTTTACTCCCAGTCATGGAGCTATCCTGGTCTCCCTAATGCTATTAGATTTCACTCATTAATCAAACTTCTATGTTTTGGAATTTAGAGCGGCCTTGGAGAGTTAACTCTCCTCTCTCCTAATCCAAGGCCCTAATAAACCTAAACTTGTTGGTGTATTTTGATGACAATACAAAAGTTCTAGTTTATTTTAATTAAGTGCTTGATTTAATGGCTATTCTTTTAAGTCAATGGCATAGATGGAAGTGAAACCAATGGTGTTTGTATGACGCAAAAGAAATCAATGAAAAACTAACTACATGAATGTAATCATTTGTTCTTCGATGAAAAGAGATCTCTATGTGGGCTCTACGAAACTTCTATAAAGCAAAATATTTTTTCTTTTCTTTTCTTGAAACACACTTCACACTTGCAAAAAATAAAAAGACTATTGATGCTTTAATAATGTAAACTGCCCTAATGCAAGGTGTAATGAAGATGCAAGATCCTAAATCAATCTTAAGAAAAAGAAAGAAATTGTTTATAACTATTAATAAGCCAACTTAAGTATTGAAAAGAATATAAATTTTGAATACAAAATGCTCTCCAAACAAGAAGGACAAATCACAAAAGATCATAATTAACTCTCAAAAAATCAAAAGAAACCAAAATCAAACTTGGCAAAAGAAAACAAAAACAATGTTTTATGAGATCTTTTCTTTTTCAGGAAACAACCAAAACAACTTTTTGAAATCACTCTAAATGTCACTAAAACTAAAAAATCAAAAGAAGATCACAAGGAGTCCTTGCAAGTTACAAGCTCGAAAATGAACGAAAACTTGAGCAAAAAGGCTTCAACTTGTACTAAATGACCCAAATAGTAGCAAAGAGCTTGACAAACTGACGAAGAAGCCAGAAAAGAAATACTTTCAAATTCGTAAAAAATGACTTTCAAAAAATAATAAAATCTACAAGGCCACAAAATGACAAAAAGCGAAGCAAGTAGATCAATAACCGAGCTTACCATTGAGATTGAAAACAATCTTTTGTTCTGGAGGACCAGAACAATCAAGAAATTTTGAACGAAGTCTTGTGTTCCAAAATACTAATTACAAGCTCGCTCAAAAAGGCAAACCTAGGCCAAATATTTTCAATGAGGAAGAGATGTAAAAACAGTAAGCTTGTAGAGTAATGAAATTCTTTAAACAAAAATTGACCACTCAGAAACTAAGCAGACCAGGAAAAAAATCCTTCTGGGTAGAGAGATTTGAAAAAACAATGCAACAAATGGTATACACAACTGTGTTCAAGCACAGAGGCGTGTATACACACTTTTGATAAAGGAAACTTGCGTATACGCTGGTTCACTTCACAGAAACAAGCATGTGTACACTATTGTAAATAGAGTAAAGTGTGTATACAAAGCTTTGCAAGAAAAATAAAAAACAAAGCCAGATCAAACAGTTTAGACTTAAGGTCTGAGACTCTACTAGACCAAGTAAGACTGCAAGAACAAGAAAACCAAAGACTGAGCCCTAATTGACACTGAACAACCCAAACTAGGAATAACAAGATTGTTATCCCTAGTGGAGTCACCAATTCTGTTATGAGAATAAGTACCCTAGGGCTTTGGGTTAGAACCGCAACAGAGCAGAAGCAGACTACGAAAAGTGCTTATATAAACAAACTATGGAAGAGCGACCGTACCCAGATTTCCTTCGTTCAAGTAGGTCCCGCAAGTTTTAGACCCTTTGCAACTCTCGATGTCCTTCAAACCTTAAAATCATTCAATTTGAACATACATAGCAGTATAGAGGTAAAACATATTCACGAAATTTAACTTGATGTTATATAAGCTATTCATCAATTAAACATCAAAATAAAATTCATACATGAATTACAACACGATTTGATGCATAAAAAAAGTTACTTTCAGAAACACGACATCATTTCTTTTATTGCAGTAAGTTATAAATAACATGGAGAGAATTCACCTGAGTCTTCTTCTTCGAGCTCCAAGCATAATTTTCCTCCAAATTCGTCCTATCCCATTCTTCAACAATATTCTTCCATAACCAACACCATGATATCTCAAGCAAGAGGGAGAATATCTATAATTAAGGAAACAAGGGTTTCTTGAAGCTTGGGAAAGTGCATGAGGCACAGGGATACATCAGACTCAGTTTGGGATAATCTAAAAAAAATAACTCTAGCTCTTCTCCTCCTTAAGGCCTTCTGATAGAAGTCTATTTATACTTCTCCCAATTAGATTTCTAGTTGAGAAACGGTTGGGAAACAGTTGGGCTACAGGAAATAGGAGGTAATCAACAGCTAAAAAGCATGAACTCTGCCCATAATTAAGGAAATTTATTTTTTTTCAGTATTTTAACACATATACGCGGGTTGGGTATTCACTAACCCGCATGTACATGCTTTTATCTCAGGGCAAACTACATACAGGTAATAAAACATTGTTTCTAAAATATGTGGACCAAGTCTGGAAGGAGGGGTTGCCCTAGGCGATAAACCAAGCATCACAAATACCAAGGGTGATAAATGGTTCTATAACACTAACTACCTTATACCATCGAGATAGTCTCTCAGATGGCTATCCAAGTACGCACATTACAGGGACACCTAAATTTATCTTTGACACAAAAAATTCCTTCAAAGACTGATCATTGAGTAATACATCCACTAGTTAGAGTCCTAATGTTTTTCTAAATTCATAATTTATCCTACTACTATAATGGTTCTCAACTGAATACCTCAACTACCATCCAACTCTCCCTACCCTTGAAACTACCTGATGTCAATGTAAACATTTTACCCAACAATCTCCCCCTTTGGCATTATGGAACTGAGCACGACAACATACCACTGCACTACCTTTAACAATTATTAGGCTCTTCTTCCTCTAAATGTTGCACCTTCTAATGTCTAAGTACTTCCCCTACATTTTTTCACTAAATATTAATGATTAAAACACTTATTCTATCCCCTTCACAATGTTTCATACATTTTCATCATAATGTTTTATTATACCCCTTTGACATAGATGGAAAAGGGTGTAACTAGATGAAGAATTTAGCCCTATCAAATTCATGATGGAACTACCTAATGTAAATATCCTCCACTTACCCATACATTACTAATGATCCACACTTTAAGCAAACTATCACTCCCATCATTCTTCTCCTGCAACATACTCTTTAACTTAATCAACAAATTGAGTAGAAAACTTCACTCACTTCTGCCAAGTCACTTGGGTGTAGGTGAAACTACTCCTAGTTTTTTCCTGAGATATTCAAATGGTTCTCTAGGAAAAGGCTTTATAGATATATTTTCAACCTACTCATTAGTGGCCACATATTCAAGTCAAATAATATTAGCATCAATATAATCTCTCAGGGATTGAAATTTACTTGGGACATGCTTAGTATTTGAATGCATAACAAGGTTCTTTGAGATACTAATGAAACTTTTATTACTACATATAATGGGGATTGGGTCATAAAAATCACCAATGATATCCTTTAGGTTCTTCATCCAAATTATTTGAGTACAACAAGTAATTACAACTATATACGTCATTTCAACTATAGATAAAGAAATTGAATCTTATTTCATGCTTACCCAAGGCATAAGATAGTTTGCTAAGAAACCATTTTCTTCACTGGTACTCTTCCTATTGTCAATTCTTCCAACCCAATTACCATCATTATAAGATTTTAAATTAAAATTTCACCTCTTGAATACTAGAGGCAAAAGTCTATTATACCTTTTAGGTATCTGAAAATTATTTTTACTGCATTGACGTTGTTATCACAAAATCTGATCCTGATAGGCTGCTGATCAAATAGACTCTGAGTAACTCTTTCAAAGCAATCTTTTGGCTGAGGCTTAGCCTCCTCAACCCGAGAGGGCTCTCTCAATAGGTTTAAGATTTTTTATTAATGATTAGATGGCTACCTCTAGTAGTAAAATTGAACAAAATATATAAATTGGTTGAATTAAGGATTAGAAAACATTCATTGGGCTATGGAGTCAAGGTAGTCTTCAACAAAACATTATGATCAAAAAATAATGGAAGTCAAGGAACTTGGAGTTTAGGTTTACAAGTAAAATAGTAACACAACAAATCGACACAGTTTAGAAGCATGTGAAGGAAGTTAGAGCATTTTCCAATGAATTCTAAGTATCACAAGCTTATACCACTGCAAATAAGTGATTTAACAAGGCTATAAGAACTTCAAAAACATAAACTCCTTGCGAATGTTGAGTAGTCAAACTGATCTCTGTATTAGGTATGAAAACCACAATTTCTTACAATAACACAACTTTCTTTTACTAATAAAATTACCAACACTGAGGAATTCGATTCTGAAGCTTTATATAGAGTTTTACATCCTTGGATACTATGATCCACCTTTAGAGGAATTTTATTTCCTAACTTAGACACCTATCATTCACAAAGCAAACTACTTAATTACAATTTGACAACTAGTTGTCTTTAAGAGTTCTAATACAAATAGGACTGAAACTCCTAAAACATGCTTTCAACAAACTTATCTATGTTTTCAATACATTCTTTAATCAACTTCCAACCCATATCTTTGAGCTTGATGATGTCAACAATGATGTTGCAAAATCTGCTGAGTCATGACCTAACTATCCTGAAATCTAGGAAATAGAGTTCCTCTTTTTAAGGTCCTTAACCCTTTATGCTTACCTTCATATAGTTTTGCTGGTGTATAAATGACATGCATTAATAATCCATTAAAACATAATTTTCCACCTGTGCAAAAATCAAACTCGAGCATATGGTGTAGAGGATGAAACATGACTGTGCTACGAAAATACTCTGCTTTCGTAGCACAACCTTCATATTAATTATGAAATACTCCTTGAAGCTTTTCTATCTACACCGCTGCCAACTAAGACTTCACACACGATCCCATTTCTACCAGCAACCTCAAAATCTGGAACTAATCCAACATTACCTCCGGAAAGCATCCCTAAGTGCTAAATGATCATCCTCAGCAGTTTGTAGCGCACTACGAAACTGCTGTGTATGTTCTTTTTTAAACATGGCCTTCAAAAATCTGTAGTTTGGGATTTTTTTCAAAATTTCAAGAATATTGTTATGATCGACCAAAAATCAAAATCACTTTTATAGATGTTCTTCTTCACAGTTGTTCTTCCTTTATATGCCAAAATTCTTTTTGTGTGCCAAAACTGTTTCAATATATCTCCTTCACTGCCTCTTTTCAACACCCTGTTTCGTTATTGTTGTAGACCCTTTTCTAGATTTGGTTAGTTGTATTTATAGATCTTCAATTTGCCTCTTCAATCCCCTGTTTGTAGCTCTCAGCTGAGCAATAATCTTCCTTACAAATCTGGCTCCTTTAATTGCAGGAATAGTCCAGGTGAAGTATTGAGTTTCATTGCTTACTATTTCTGGTTTGGACACCTTTTCAGCCTCCCAGAGAGCTTTCATCCTTTTGAAATTTTTCCTTTTAGCAACATGCTCTCCTTCTCTCGCTCTTAGTCTAGCAATTTCGTTGTTGGCAGCCTTTAACCTTTCTTCCATAATCCCATAACTGGCTTTTCTTGTTTAAGTGGTAAGAACTGTGTTTTTGCCCCCTTCAGGTCTTAGATATGGTAAGTCTATCAACTCCTCTTGAACAACAAATGTTTCTTCTGTTCTCTCCCATTCAACATTGGACTCCTTCATCTTGTTGGATTTCCTGGTTAATGGCTTTCTAGGTTTAAAAACAAACGCTATAACATCATCCTCAAATTCTAGTTTCTTGGAGGGTTTCACTTTCTTTGACTTCCTTTGATCAAATTCTGTCACATTTTCCTGCACCAAAGGTGATTTTGTAATGTCAATGGCCTTTAAGATATCATTTAAATCACCCTTCAAGCTTGAACCTTCTCTCGAGATCACTGTTTTGCCTTTCTCCTTTGTAATTTACCTTCTAGTCAAACTCTTTTGAACTGGTTTACTAGTTGACTGCTCTTGTGTCTTTCCTTTAACCTCAGATATCTTTTCCTTTGTGGATTTAGGAGTTTCAAGAATGATTGCTGGGGTTTTGCTTGCTTGTTCTTTCACCTGCTTCCTAGGCTTTAACTTAACATACCTTTTTTCCTTGAACATTATAGACTTGCTAGTTTCTACTGATGGAGTTCCTTTAACCCTAGGGCTAGTGTCTTCACCTTGTTTTCCTACTCCAAAATCACATACAAACAAAAATGAAGACTAATCTTTGTTGACCCTTTTGAGCTCATGTAGAACTATCAATTTAATTAGACCATGATGAAACAGGGAAGTTTCACATCCTTGGGATTTCAACTATACTTTATCTAGCATCTTAGCTATACTTTGAAATAAGAAGTAAGGAAAATCTAGAGAAATCATAGCAGTAAAATGTAGCAAGAGTTTAAAATGATATGAATAAAACTTTTGATATCTACCTTCATAAGTGAAATAACGTTGAATGTTGAAGAGCAAGTTGGTATAGCTGTCCTTGATGTAGTCTTTGGGTACTGCCTTGGTTAAGTCGGTTTATAAAAATTTTGGCTTTAGGAACACCTTACATGGTTCCATGTCGAATCTAAAGTTTTTGAACCATGTCTCTTGCCCCCTAGGAATTTCTGTCACCAACGATATGACCTCTGGGGAAATTTACAAGTTCATCATTCCGACCCTTGTGCTGCAGCCAGTGAAATGCAATTTGAACTCCTTTGTTATCTGAGTATGTCATCCCTGCAATTTATTATACAACTTCCAGCATCCTGCTTCCTTGAAGGCTTCTACAACTGCTTTTTCTCTGATCAAGACCTAAGTTTTTTCAGGCTCTATTCTCAAGCAATGAGAATACCTATGACGTTTATTTTCCTTTGTCATATTCCCTTCTAAATTCATGTAACAAAAACCAGCCTCGCTTGGAATACTGTTGATCAACCTCGCTTGCGAATGGTGGTCAACCTCGCCTGAATTATGGATGAGGAAAACCTTGGTGAAAGGTTACCAAATCTTGTTGTTCGAAAACCATTCTATTTGAGGTTTTGCATGCAAACTAAAATGATGAGACTAGCCAGCCCTTTTAAATTTGAAAATATCTAACATAATGAACCCTAGATTCGAAATGATGAGTTTGGATGGTGGCATGTTGAAGGATTGACTCCTAGCTGACACCTAATAATGAAAATTTTAACGGAATTCCAACGGATTGATGTTTGACAAGACTGTTCTATGAATTCCCACTTTCATAGCTTGCAGAGAAAAGCGCTACGAAAAGAGCAACATTTTTGTAGCACAAAACAGACAATTTACACTGTCTGTGCTACGAAAACATGGTTTCGGGGCTAATTCCAAAAAATTTCAAAAATGGTTTAAGCTATGACTTTCTAAAAAGAATATAAGAATCATGAAACATGGGATAAGGTTGTTGCACTTTGTTTGGAGATAAAAATTGAAACCTTTGAGACTCCTAACCTATTACCTACCCATTAAAACATAGGGTGACTTGACACTTATCTAAGACCATGACTAAGAAAAATGTGAACCCTTGTTTTGGTGATAATAGTGGCTCCACTTGTGATAGTGTACCCCTGTGGCACACTAAGAACTTGTAGATCCAGTGCTATTCATTTTTTGGTAAAACAAAATACTTTTATTTCACTTGACAAGCATCTTCTTCAAACCTTTGGCCTTCAAGTCAAGCTTGAGCTCTCTATTTTAGCTTGTCCTTATTAGCAATTAAAACTGACAAAGATGGAATATATACAATGTCATGAGTGGCTGATGAAACTTCAGCAAGTATAATGCTTTAGGAACCTTCCATTGACAGGCCCTCCAACATATGGTCCTCCATCAATTTCCTACAATATATAAGTGTTGTTCCCATGAAAACTAGCAATCTTAAAAGGACCCTTCCATAAATTCTCAAACTTACCATGCTTGCCCTTTTCTTCAATTTTGGCCTCCCATTTCAACACTTTGTCTTGTATTTGGAAATTATCTTCTTTAATCTTCTTGTCGAATGTATTTTTAATTCTGTTTTGAGCATGTTGATGGTTGTCATAGACTTCATTCCTCTTTTCCTACAAAGCTATCAGCTGGTTTATCCTCCTTTGTATGGAATTTGGTTCTTCTTCAAGTCCTTGAATTAGTTTCATGACTGGTACCCCCAGTGATGTCGGAAAAATGGCTTCAGCACCATAAACTAATTCATATGGTGAAGTCCCAATTGATCTCTTTTTACATATCCTATTATCCCATAAGGTGTACTTCAGCATTAAGTGTGAAGCTTTCTTGTTCTCCTACAATACATTTTTTATGATTCTTACAATGCTCTTGTTTGATGACTCAGCAAGACCATTTCCTTGTGGATAGTATGTCGTAGAGTGTCCAAGAGCAATGTGATATTGATGACAAAAATGAATCATTTTCTTAGACTTGAAAGCTTGAGCATTATCTGTTATAATCTTCATGGGGCAGCCAAATCGAAACAATATATTATTCTCTAGAAAAGAAATAATTACATAATCATTAGTTTGCCTTGTTGGGATCACCTCTATCCATTTGTTGAAGTAGTCAGTTGCTGTGAGAATCCAACGATGTTCTCCTGACGATCATGGATGTATTTCTCCAATAAAATCTAACCCCCACGGCTGGAAGGGTCCTTCCACATAGATATGAACCAAAGGTAGAGGCACAAGTTTTCTTCTTCCTTCAAAAATTTGGTGTTCATGACATGCAACAACACTTTTGTAAATGTCTTTAAACATTGTTGGCCAAAAATATCCTGCTCTTAGGATCTTATTTGTTGTAGCCTTCCAATAATGGTGTACTCTGCAATCACCCTTATGGAATTCTTCAATGAATTTTTCAACCTCTTCTTCAAGTAAATAATTCAGCAAAATTGCTCCTGTATCTTTCCAAAACACATTTCTGTCAAATATAAAATATCTCAAAGATTTCAGCTTAACAAACCTTGCTTTGGATTTTGTTAGATCAACGAGAGCTTTGTGATGTTGTAAAACAATTACCACATCTTTGTATCAATCTGAAACAAGATATTTATCATCAAGTTGAACCAATTCTTCCTCATCATCAGAAATTTCTGATATTTCTACATTCAAATTTATGTCAAGACAATCCAATTTTGACTGAGTCATTAACTTTGCCAACCCTTGTCCCTTCACCAATTCGGTTGGTTTGATTTCTATATCATATTCCAGCAATTTTGAAATCCATTTTCCCCTTTTTCCATCAAGATCTGCTTGAGTTAGAATTTCTTTCACCACATTACTTGGAACATATGCCACAATATGAGAATGGAGAACATAAATTCTGAAGTCTTTAATAGCTTTCACCAAAGCATAAGCCTATTTTTCTAGAATATTATACTTCAGTTCAACATTAGCTAATGTTCTACTAAAGAAAGAGATAGGTTGTTCAGTACCTTGCTTTTCATTTTGAAGCAAAACTTTAGCAATTGTAATTTTGGAAGCAAATGTAAACACCAGAAATTCTTTTGAGAAATCTGGACTGATGAGTACCGGTGCTTGTGTGAGTGCCTTCTTAATTTGCTCAAAAGAATTCTTTGCCTCAGCTGTCCATTTAATATCAACTCCTTTCTTTAACATCCTTGTTATATCTTTGACAATCTCAGCAAAGTTAAGAATAAAGTGCCTAACAAAATTCACTTTCCCAAGAAATGATTGAATTTATTTCCTACTTCTTGGCAAATCTACCTTTTGAATGGCATTAACTACGTTAGGATCAATGCTAATTCCATCTTCAGAAATAATATGACCAAGTAATTTTCCTGTAGTTAAAGCAAAGATGCTTTTAGTAGGATTAAGAGAGATACCAAACCTTCTACATTTCAGCAGAATTTTTTCTAGGTGCTTCAGGTGATCTTCTTCTTTCTTTGAAAAGATTGTTATGTCATCAAGATAAACAACCACCATCTTATCTTTTTCTTCAGAAAAAGTGATGTCCATTTCTCTTTGCAAAGTAGCTCCGGCATTCATGAAACCAAAAGGCATCTTGGCATACATGAATGTGCTCGATGGTGTTATGAAGGCTATTTTCTCCCGATCATCTGGATGCACAAGAATCTAATTGTAACCTGAGAAGCCATCAAGCATAGACATTCTTTGTGAACCAACAATATTTTGCAGAATTGAATCCATCTTGGGAAGAGGATAGTTGTCCTTTAATGAAGCCTTGTTCAAATTCCTGAAATCAATACAAATTCTGGTTTCTCCACTCTTCTTTTTAACCAGAACCAAATTTGCAAAGCTAATTTGAGAATCTGATTGGGATAATGATTTTAGCATCAAAAATATTCTTAATCTCCTTTTCAATCAATCACATGAGAAGCGGATTAATTCTTCTCAACTTCTGTTTGAATGGTTTCTCATTTTCTTTAATAGGAATGGTATGCTGAATAATCGAAGGATCATACCATTTTGAGTGAGCATAGCTCCAAGCAAAAACATCAAAAAACCTCTTCATCATCTCAATATATTTGAATTTCATATCAATTGAAAGAAACTTTGAAATTTTGATCATTTTAGGCAAATCCGATGTACCCAGATTACAACTTTCTACTCCCACTTCATTAGCTTGTATCTTTGGTGATTTGAACACATCATTCTGATCAAAAAGCTTCTCAAGAGGAATAAGACCCTTGGGTATTGAATTATTCTTTAATTGCAATACTTCAGAATTTTCTTTAGACTCAACAAGCATGTTTTGTTGATCTACTTGAGTACTTTCAAATTCTTCCTTCAGCTCAATAAAGTTCTTTACCTGTTGATCATCTTCAAAAACTTGCCAATTGGTGATATTGTCTGGTGTAGCTAGTCTATGACAAACTTCAATCTCATATTTCTCAGAAGAATGAATAGGAATGACAAAAAGACTTGCCGAAACAACAAGATAATTAGCAACGGAATTTTGGTCTCTAGTTTTGACAACAAAAGAATAGGCTTGAAAATTCTCCAACATGTCTAAAACTAGATTTCTATAGGCTCTCATTCTTACATCCTTTATTTGATAGACACTTTCAACTTATCTAATAACCAATTCAGAATCTCCAAAAATAGAAATTTTCTAAGCCTTCATTCATATCAAAATATCTAAACCCAAAATCAAAGATTCATATTCAGCCATGTTATTTGTGCAATCAAAATTCAGTTTGTAAGAGTGAAACTTACTCTCATCACTTGGACTTGTAATCCAAATTCCTACTCCTACCCCTTCTTTTCTTATTGATCCATCAAAGTATAATGACCACCATCCCTCCATCTCTTTGTCATTTACTTGCTGATTTTCTGAGTGCTGATTTTCTGCTTTCATTTCTGACAAACGACTATCAATTGACCCATTGAAAAGAATAACAGAGACAAGTTCAATATCAAATGAATAAATAGTAAAATTCTGAGGTTTATCTTTGCTACTTACCATATAAGCCATTCTAGTCTCCCGATACAATCTCCTTTGTTCACCAAAAACAGGAATTGTGGGATAAGTAAGGTCCATCTGCATTGTGCTTTTAATTTTTGTTGCCCATGATCTTGATAGCAACATTCCAAACTTTGGCGGAATATCAGCAACAACAATGTCCATAACAATTGTCTTTGCTAGGATTTCTGTTAGACCAAAAACAACATCTTTGATTAAACCAATACATTGAACTCTTTTTGAGTCAAAAGAAAACAAATCCTTATGTGGTCTTATTACCTGTAACCCTAACCTTTCCATAATTACTTTGGGCATGAGATTATGAGAAGACCCTAAATCCAACATAGCATTATGTAAAGTCATATCATGAATACTAATGCTTACATAGAAAGGAGGAAACTCTTCATTTTGATGATCTTCTAACCTTGGACCCAAATATATAGTAGGATTATTGTAGGTTTTAATCCCGTATAGAAATTACTTGCATATGAATTCTAAAACACATAAAATAAACAATGCGAGAGCATAACACATACACACAGAGGTTTTCCCCCGGATTCCAAAACTGGGACTACCATCTTGATTTTTCATTATGTTCCTTTCAATGTTATAATACATATTTATACATTCCGAAGCATCCAATACCATCGACCGAAAACCATCGCGTACAAAAAACATGTGTGAAAATCACGCACAAAACCATAGGTGGTTTTGCCCATCCTAACATAGGGTCCAAAACCAAAATTTTCTGGGGTGCTGCCCCGGACCCTATAAAGTGGGGTTACGGGTATGCCTCAAAGCCCCTGTGACCACTCCCCCCCACCTGTGCGCCCCTGCTACACAATCGGCACAACAAAGGGGGGCTCTGACCCCCCTCTAACCCCCCCATTAACTACATGGGCTAGTCATGGAACGAATATAACAAAACCTAACATTCTCCCACTTGTTGTTTTCTTTCCATAGGGGGCCACAAGAGAGCTTAGTCATTTTTCCAGGCCTGAAATGCCCACTGTCTCTCTACACCAAGAGAACTTCTCAGAGCTCACAGATTTTGTCAATGCATCTGCAGTATTCTTCAAAGCATCCACCTTTACCAACAACACCTTTTTGTCTTCTATCATATCCCTCACAAAGTGATACTGTACATCAATGTGCCTTTTCTTTGAATGATATACGGGGTTCTTTGCCAAGAAAATTGCACTTTGGCTATCACAGTCTATCCTTATAGCTCCCTGTACTAACATCATACTTGAACACAATCTCTGCAACCAAACTACTTCCTCGCTTGCATGAGTGGCTGCTATGTATTTTGCCTTTGTAGTTGATAGCACCACTACAAATTGTTTCTTACTCATCTAATTGACTGCACCTCCAAATAGGTTAAACACATACCCACTTGTAGATCTTCTCTGATCCAGATCTCCAGCCCAGTCTGCATCAACAAAGCCATGAATATCCAACATTCTGTCTAATCATGATATTCCTTGGTAGCACAAACCGTAATCACTAGTGCCACGCAAATACCTGAAAACCAGCTTCACTTCTATCCAGTGATCCTTCCCTGGTTTTGACATAAACCTACTCAATACTCCCACTGCATGTGCAATGTCTAGTCTAGTACAGACCATTGCATATATCAGGCTACCAACTGCACTTGCATATGGAACACGGGACATGTCCTCTTCCTCTTCCTGGGTATTGGGACATTATTCAGTAGACAACGTCACACCTACAAGAATAGGAACCTTCACCAGTTTACTATCCCACATATTAAGCCTCTACAGTATTGTCTCGACTTACTTCCTCTGGTTTAATCAGAGCTTCCTCTTTGCCCGATCTCTTTTAATTTCCATGCCCAAAATATAGTTTGTAGCACCAAGATCTTTCATGTCTAATTTGGATGAAAATTGTGTCTTCAAATCCTAGATAATTTCTTTGTCATTTCCAACCAGCAAAATATCATCCACATACAAGACTAGATAAATAACATGGTCACTAATTAATTTAAAATAGAAACAATGATATGCTTTGCTTCTAGTGAAGCCAAGTCCCTGTATAAATGTATCAAATTTCTAATACCACATCCTTGGTGACTATTTTAACCGATACAAAGAATTCTTTAACTTGCATACCAGTTCTTTCTTACCCTTCACCGCAAAGCCTTCAGGTTGCTTCATGTATATTTCCTCTTCCAGGTCACTTTGAAGAAATGCTTTCTTTACATCCATCTGTTTTACCTCAAAATCAAAAGCAGCAACAATAGATAAAAGTAATATAATAGGAAGTTACCTTTGCGACAAGAGAAAAAATATCACCAAAATCAATTCCTGACACGTGGGAATAACCTTTTGCTATCAACCGAGCTTTTTATTTCTCCACCTTTCCTTCTTCATTTATCTTCTTCTTGAACACCCATTTGTTGCCAATGGGTTCCCTTCCAGCTGGCAACTCCACAAGATCCCAAGCCTCTTTTTTGTGCAAAGATGCCATTTGATCAACCATGGGCTCTTTCCAGAGTTTTTCATCCTTTGAATATACTTCTTCCTTCATAGTTCTAGGATCATCGTCAGTAATAGATAAAGCAAAATTTGAAGAGAAAGCAGGTGGACTATACCTTTTTGGATACCTTCTTTCTCGAACTGATCTTCTCACACCCGGAGTTTGTGGCTATTCATCTTCTGATTCCTCCTCTGTTGTAGAGTCTGATTCTTCCTCCTTAAGCTCAAACTCTATCTTCTCAGCTTCCTTTGGTTGGAATTCATGTTTAATAACATATTTTAACTCTCTAAACACTACATCTCAGCTATACATAAACTTCCATGTGACTGGGTTCCAAAGATAATAACCCTTTAAACCATCCTTATACCCAATAAAGATGTACTTTTCAGATTTACTATCCAACTTGGTTCGTTTCTCCTTTGGAACATGTACATATGCATCACATCCAAATACCCTCAGATGTGAAAGAGAGGGTTTCTTACTAGTCCATACCTCTTGTGGAGTCTTATCCTCCAATGCTAATGAAGGTGACCTCTTGACCAGGTAACATGCAATATCCACCACCTCTGCCTAGAATTCTTGTCCTAACCTGGCACCACTGAGCATGCTTCTTGCCCTTTACATCAACGTCTTATTCATTCTTTCTGCAACTCCATTTTGCTGAGGTGTATATGGAGTAGCCTTCTCTCGTGCTATACCACACTTCTTAGAGAATTCTTCAAATTCCTTGCTGCAAAACTCTCCACCATTATCTGTCCTCAGCACCTTTATCTTCTTCTCTGTCTGATTTTCCACGAGAGCCTTAAATTCTTTAAACGTGTCAAAGGCTTCAAATTTATTCTTAAGGAAATATATCCATGTATTCCTTGAGAAGTCATCTATAAATGATACATATTACACAGACTTACCCAATGATGGAACCTTCATAGGTCCAAACACATCACTGTGCACAAGTTCTAATATTTGTTTTGCCCTCTTACTACCAGAGGGGAAACTCACCCGATTTTGCTTCCCATATACACAATTTTCATAGAAGTCAAAATCTAGAGAGCTATTAATCATACCTTCTACCATACCTTTACCATGAAGTATTCAAAGGCCCTTCTCTCCATTATATTCAAGCCTTTGATGCCACAACATGGTCTTCTCTCTAGAGACCACTAGATTTTCTGCTCCACTTTCAGGAACCATAGAATTTTTGCACCCATCAATAACAATGCTACCTTGCAGTTTGTATAGAGTTCCAATTCTAACTCCCCGCATCAATACCAGTGCTCCCTAAATCATTTTGCAGGTATCCTTCTCGAACATTGTTTCTACACCTGCATCATCTAGCTTGCTTACAGAAATCAGATTTCTGGATAATGCAAGAATATGCAGAACATCTGGAAGTGTTCTAACCCTTCCACCTTGCAACTTCAACTTTACTTTTCCGCGACCAATGATTCTACCCTTCCTGTCATCCCCCAATAAGACATCACCACCAGCATATTTCTCATACTCATAGAACCACTCTCTATGGGGGGTGAAGCGAAAGGATGCACTTAAGTCAATCAACCATGCCTCATGATCTACATGTGTACTTAAAGAAGCCAAGTACACATCCCCACCTTCATCTGAGGTGGTTTTCACCTTTGCAGAAGGAGCATCATCAGATCCCTTTCCTTTATCAGGAGCTTTAGATTACAGTCCCTTTTGTAGTGCCCTTCCTTTCCACATTTCTAGCACGCCACCTTTTGTTATCGGGAATAGTGTCTATGCAGAGCTGCTAATCCCACTAAGGCTGGTAGCTACCCTAGAAACAAACACACTAAAAACTACTTTCGTTTTCCTTTATTAAAAATAGATAAGAGAAGAATAAGGAGACAAACCTCTATCTTGCGCTTGGTTCCTTGCTCAATTCCTCTCTCTTCTGGTAGGTCTTTTCCACTCGCTTCCTTGTCTACCCAGCTTCAAAGAGTACTTGTAGAATCAAAGCAACATAACACTATCCAAGAACATAGATATATTATCATAAACAATATAGGATCAGATGTACATTGACCATACAAATGCATAAATAATCAATCATACAAGAATATGGAGGAAAACTTGAATAGCTTTATTGATAATCAAGAAAGAGCAAAGAGAATTACAACCGATTGTTCTGACCCAGCATCATCCTCTCAGCAAGTAAGCCCTCTTCACCTCATGAAAAGTGTAGATCACCCAACACTATGATATTGCACCAAGAAACCAACAACACTTCCTTACAAGATACAAAATTCCAGCCTCTAGATCTCTGGGATGAGGGATCCATATATAGATGTCTACAAGGGAGGTGAGTCAGCTTGAGATTTGATTAGTGTCTTCCCTCTGATAGTTCTTGATTCCACTTGGAGATTGATGATCTCTTACTCATCCCTGGTCGAATTCAGAGAGGAAAGTGTCACAGGAGAAGTTTCTGGAAGATTCCATGCTTCTCTGTAAGGACTCTCGACACCACATATCTCCACAATGGTATGATATTGTCCACTTTGGACCTAAGCCCTCATGGATTTGTTTTTGGGCTTTACCCCAAAAAGGCCTCATACCAATGGAGATATTTGTCCATACTTATATACCCATGATCCTCCCCACTTCTAGTCAATGTGGGACTTTGGTCATATTCCCAACAATCCTCCCCTCGAACAAAGGACCATCCAGCCTCCCCTCAAATGATTATTCATCTATCCACTCTCTACCAGCTAGGATTCTCCGCTCCAATGCATTGGAAGCACACGCCTTACATGAAGCACCACCTGCCTCAAGAGCTTGCTCTATCCTAGGTCAACTCCTCTTCACCGTGTTGGGACTGGGACACGTCCATCAAGAATATGGAGCACACCGCCTGTCTAACCGAGCTCATCCACGGATCCCATCGTGATATTACTGGGGCCCACCACCTTCATTCGGCATTCCAAGGATTCATCCACTTGGCTAACTTCGAGGCATGGCTCTGATACCACTTGTAAGGACTCTGGACACCACATATCTCCACAATGGTATGATATTGTCCACTTTGGACCTAAGCCCTCATGGATTTGTTTTTGGGCTTTACTCCCAAAAGGCCTCATACCAATGGAGATATTTTTCCATCCTTATATACCCATGATCCTCCCCACTTCTAGTCAATGTGGGACTTTGGTCATATACCCAACATTCTCCACCTTGCAGATTGACCCTGCCATTTGTCCCTTCTCGCCCATCGCACCCCATAGAAGGGACTTTTGACATGCAATGCACCTACTGTGCGTATAGGTGGGACGCAACACACTTTGCCTATGGAGCAGGTGAAATGGTCCAGTTTTGACCAGTTCTGAGTAGTTTTTCATGGAGAACTTTTGGGAGATGCTATAATTAGTTGACCTTGTTCTTCTAAGGGTTGGAACAACACCTTTAGGGACTTAGGAGCCCTTGGTTTATGGACATTTATGCTTCGAGTTGTAGTGCCCAAAAATGTCTATAATAGTTGCCCCCTAAAGCATGAGGTCGTTAATCTTTTGATGTCGGGTGAAATGCTTTATCATGAGGATCCAAAGTTTTTTCGAGCTGGGAGGCGACCTGTAATAAGATACAATACAATACATTATCTTCATTTTATTTTCATGATCTAGCTGAGGCAGGCATTCCCATGCTCAGCTTTATAAATTCATTTTCATGTACATAGGACAGAAAATCATCTAAGTGTAGACTAATGATTCTGGTAGAGCCATCATCCCTTAGATTGGATGATTATCTATGCAGCAATGATGTACATTTGATGTCTTTATTTTCCTGAATATATATCGTAGACCAGATGGATGAAACTAGATCCGGGGTCTTCAATCTCGTTCGATCTTCACTCAAAGTACAAGTCGATCCATGTGAGGGATGTTCTGGAGTCGAACATGGAAAGACATCGCCTGATTACCAGCTAATGATGTAAGCTGTTAACAGGTGCGAGAAGAATCACCGATAATGATAATGATCCTCAAGGTACTGTAGTACAATTCACGTGGTGTGAATAAGGGACTTGGCGTCGAACACCACGCAAAATCTTTCTGTCGAAGGCCATTGATGTAAACCTGTCGTCGGAAGTGAGAAACTTGCCGTTGAGGCATGCAAGCTTCAAAGTACTGAAAGGGTTGTTCCTAGATCAACTTCTTGGATAATGAGTTGATGTCGACAAGAAGCGATCTATCACAGGAGGGCCTTACTGAATCCCACACCAATGACACAGAATGGAGAAAATGATTTTAATGGAGGTGAAAACAATCTGGTGATATACGGTTCAGGGTGGCGGTCATGAAAGAATGGAGCGAAAATGTATTATAGTAGGTGAGACATAGGTGAATTCTCTGAGTGACTTCTCCTGAACATATCGGTGACACTGACATGATGGATTGGTAGCATTAACCCCAAATATGGATGGTGAGATGGAACCATGGTGATGTGACAAGTGAATGGAACAACCCAACCCGACTCGGATGCGGAGTGAAAATGTCATGTTCAAGAGCGACTTGCTACCAACAAAGTTTCTTCAAGTTTTCTTCCCAATTTTTCCCCAGTCATTGCTGACCAGTACCTCTTTATTTTTGTCAAGCTTGAGGAGGATAACATATGCTTTTTCTATAATTTTCCCTTCGGGCAAATCCATCGCTATGTTTTAACGAGCCTAGCGATAGTGAAACTCGTTCTTTTCTGTTATGGACAAGTTTGTCGCTATTAGGTTTTAACGAGTTTAACGACAAAGATAACTCGGTCCTTTCCAATTTAGAGAGTCTAAAAAGGAACATAAAGGAAACTCTAAAAATCCTTTTTCGTCATCTAATCTCTTAAGTCCGAAAAAGTATAAAATAATATGAAAGGGATGAATTTTCGGTAATTTTATCGAGCCGAACAAGACAAGCACTCGATCTTTTTGTGTAATAATCCCTCAGGTCCAAAAAGATTAAAATCTAAAGGAGGGATAGCACTTCCGGTCACTTTAAAGAGCTGGAGAGGCCAATAGCTAGACAATATTTTCATATTTTACGAGTTAGTTGAAAAGAGCTTAAAGGAGACTCATTTTTTGAGGAACGAATGATAGATTCGGGTAGCAGCTGATTCCATGTAAGGTTTGGAATTTTCCAATCATGGCAGTGTCACAAGGATGGCTAACAAGATCACTCTTCGCAGCTGTTCCTCAAAAGGGGTAAAAAATCAAGTGGAGGTGAATGATTGGCCAATACAAAGTGGAGGTGATGATGAGAACATGACCAAGGCTTAAAAGGCTGAAGTAATACATTCAAGATGGTTATTTACCGGAAATTGGTTCATTTTTTAATGAGCTTAAACACTGGGGGAAACACTTGCTCATTACTTATGTTTATTTTTTAACGAGCTTGAGTTCCACGTTAAAATTGCTCTATTAATCCAGTCACATAATAAGGATGTCTCATATAAAAATGGCATTTTTTCAAATCTTTTCCCCACATCCTTTCTTTATGCAAGTTAGGAAACGACCAATCCTATGAGTTTAAAGGGTTAGAGGGCCTATAAATTTTAAAAAATAAATGGTCGCTCTTTGCTTGCATGCCAAAAGGTTTGGATGCCCCCAGGTATAGTGAAATAGAGTTTCAAGGTTACCCCTCAATTTGCAAACAAAACATTTGTTTTATCAGGAAAGGCCTACCTTTTCAGGTTACCCCTCAATTTGCAGACAAAACATTTGTTTTTTCGGGAAAGGCCTACCTTTTTCAGGTTACCAAAGATTGTTCTATTTGTGCCACAAACAAAACACTTCTTCGGCGATGTCTACCAAAATAGACAAAGGTGAGTGGTGCAGACGCCTCCACTCACAGAACTTTGATGAGGGAATCTTATTCTAGTCTAATCCCCTTTTCCTAAACAGACGGGAGTGTCAGACTAGTAAGATATCCTTCGTGGAAACCTACCCTATACTTGAAGCTTTACTGTCGAAACAGGCCAGGGTACATGCCCCCTGGGTTCCAGTCATGCCCTCCGAATCACTCGCGCTCATCAGGAGGACGGACTGGGGATTGATGAGACATTCCTTGCGTAAAAAGACCATTCAGGGTTGGTATATGACTATTTTCTATGTGTGATCTGGGGAATGAAAGTTGGTCTATGAGCTTGACCAGTCTTCCTTCGTGTGGAAAACACATTACTCTAAAGAGTGAGGAAACAATGGCTCCAATGAAATAAATATAGTCTCGTCCAAGGAGTAGATTATAATCTAGGGGTCCTTGGACTACCATTACGTTCATGTGAACAGTTTTCCTTCTCAATGTTATTGGCACATCGGGAAGGATCCCTAATGGTAAACTGGTTCCTTTATCAAAGCCTGTTAGATTTCTCATCTCAGGCAAAAGCGATGGTGAACCTGTTATGAAACCAGCTCAAGAAAAGATAGAAAAGATAGATCAACGCCTTAGAATTCAGCCTCTTCGAGGGGGCAACCTCCTTTACATTACATAAATGAACAATTCTTCGATGATACAACTGAAAAGACCTCCTTTCTATATATAGGAGTCTAAGGGGTTATAACATAATCAGAGCTGACATAACAATAATAATGTAAGGGCACAATAATAACAATAGTGGGCTTCTATGGGGCACAATAGTAACAATATGGGCACTACATGGGTACATCAATATAATAAGTGGGTTATACTAATAACAATAAGGGGTTACACTAGTAGTATAGGGGCCTAACATGCCCCTCTCCTTCAAAAAGCGTTGTCCTCAAGGCTTGAGTAGTTCTTGATGCTTCTGTATAAAATTATTGTCCTCCCATGTGAAATATTCAGGGAGTAAGTTCTTCCACTTTATGAGATACTCTGAAATTGATCGATTTTGTAGGTGTCGGGTTCTTGTTTCTGTCACTGCTCCAGGTTCCAATATGATTTTTCCTTCCTCTTCAATTTCTGGAAATATTGGTTGAATTGGGATCTTTTGCAACTTTTGAATAAGTGGCCATACTTCTTCGTCCTTCTTCCATTCATCCCTTGCTTCATTTATCCAATTTGGTTGGATAATATAAATAGCACAAAACAATGCTTCCACATCCTCATCCTTGAAGAGTCTTCCCATTCGGTAAGGTCGCCATTTTTTAACTGCATTTAGTATTGCCAACATTTCCTTCTTATAAATATCTTACTTGAGATGTAGCAGTAAAAATACCCAATCACCTACATCAAAACATTTTTCACTATGATGTTGATCTACCTGTTGTTTCGTTTGATTTTGCACCGAAGTAGCGTTATCCTTTAAAAGTTGGAGAACTTGTTGTTGATGCTCGATGTGATCTTTCTCTTCTTGAACCTTTTTCTTCTTGATATGTCCTTCTATCTTTTGAGGAGTGGTAATTTCTTCCAGTCCTTTACAAGATATGGTCGGATTCATTTCTTGATGCTCGATGTGATCTTTCACTTCTTGAAAATTTTTCTTCTTGATGTGTCCTTCTATCTTGATAGTTTGAGGAGTGGTAATTTCGTCCATTGAATTACAAGATATGGTTGGATTCATTTCTTCTTTTTCGATGTGATCTTTCACTTCTTGCACCTTTTTCTTCTTGATATGTCCTTCTATCTTGAGAGTTTGAGGAGTGGTAATTCTTGCCAATGATTTACAAGATATGATCTGATTCATTTCTTCTTTCTCTGGGATGGGGTCCTGGCGCATATCTTCTTCTTTTGATGTTTCTTGATCCTTTTCTTCCTCCTCTTCATATTATATGTAAAATAATTTCTTCTCAACACACTTATGACCTTTAATGCATTTGCAATCACAATTGTAACAAAGCCCTTTTTCTCTTTTTTCTTCCCATTGTTGTGGTGTAACCCTTGTAGGTTGTAGAAGGCTAGAAGAAACAACACTTCCATCTGTATAGTTGTGAGGGGTATGCTTCCTGGTTTCCATAATTTTGCTTTCAACTATGTCACAAAGCCCTTTTACTCTTTCCAATTGTTGTGGTGTTGCTCTAAAGAAGGTGTTGCTCTTTGTATCCTCATAATGTGCTATCATTTCCTCCGTGAAAATTGACCACGTAACACGTTTTTTACGAGAGCAAAGCCCCTCATACCATAAAAATTGATCTGGTTCTAAATATGAAGATGCAATACATACCTTTTGTAACAGTTGTACACCATGTAGATCAAAATATTGCTCCATCTGAAGTATCCAATTTACCGGATCGTCGCCATCAAACTTCCTCATCTTGCTTTTTCTTGATTTTAGGAGCTCGACCTTGAAATGACTATAACTCTGTACTTTCAGATCTTTAAGTTTTGAAGTTGAGAGCTATTGTAGCCCTCTCTGTCCTCTTTCCAATGCCACCAGTTTGATCCAAATCGGATTCTCTAAGAAAGAGTTATGCACAATCTCCCAAGATGACCTGATTAGAGACCTTTCCAGAATAGCAAACTTGTATGAACTATCACGTGTCACTGGTTCAACCTTTCGAATCTAAAAAATATATACAAAAAACTAAAATCCGTCGTCTTTCTGTACCTTTTTACGAAATTTCAATCTGATGCTCAGAAAGAAAGTTATGACGATTTTCCCCAGGTCACCTGTTTTGAGTGTAATTCAGGAGTCTGCAAAAAGTCCAACTTCCTGAGATCATATCTCCGAAAATATCACGCAAAACGCCCTGAAATTCGGACCCAAGGTTCAACGCGACTTCTTCTCAAATGGTGTTTTTTTGCGACTTCTGAAATGTCACAGAAAAAGAGTTATAGTGAAAATTCCACGATGACCTGTTTGGAGTAGCGAAACACTAGAATCCAAAGCTCTGATACCAAATGTTATGAAACCAGCTCAAGAAAAGATAGAAAAGATAGATCAACGCCTTAGAATTCAGCCTCTTCGAGGGGGCAACCTCCTTTACGTTACATAAATGAACAATTCTTCGATGATACAAATGAAAAGACCTCCTTTCTATATATAGGAGTCTAAGGGGTTATAACATAATCAGAGCCGACATAACAATAATAATGTAAGGGCACAATAATAACAATAGTGGGATTCTATGGGGCACAATAGTAACAATATGGGCACTGCATGGGTACATCAATATAATAAGTGGGTTATACTAATAACAATAAGGGGTTACACTAGTAGTATAGGGGCCTAACAGAACCAAGCGCTTTCCAAGCAGTTGAGGAGAGGATACTCACAGAAGCCCCCTCATCTATGATGGTACCGGCCATAACCATTCTATATACTTGAGCGATGATTCAGAATGGTACACTAGCCGATAAATGGGGTTTGCATAGTACATTCCAGTCAAAGGAAACAACCAGGTTGCTTAGAGGTGGGACCGAATAGATGGCCGAGTATGACTCTTACGAACTTCCTTCCTGCGGTAAAGGAACAGGTAGACTTCCCGCATGTTCATTGGAGTCTGTGTTTACGAAGAGAATTTGAACGGTGTCGTTCTTGTTCTCTTCGTTGACTGTATCATCTGAAGATTGATCCTCTGAAGGCATGACCAGGTCAACTGCCGCCTCGACCTTTTGACTTTCGTTTGGTATGGATTCAGATGGTTTATCTTCAATGATAGACGCTTCGGCCAACCACAAGGGCGTGTCAACCGGATTTTCAACTAGTGACGGACTCGGCAAGAGTTTCTTGTACCCAGAAGGAAGCCGTAATGGTGAAACCGGATGGTCATCTAAGACTCTTTTAGCTTGGTGCCTTCACACAATTTACAAGGAAATTTATACTTTCCTTTTTGTCCAGGGGCTTCACTTTCACTAGTTGACGATGTATGCTAAACATGATCGTCAGAGGTTGATGACACCGGATTGTGCAAACGAGGAGACCATTCCCTTAAGATCCGAGGGATGCAAGGAAAATCTCGATGGTAGTGATCTCCTTTGCAAATGACACATGGCGATTTAGGCCTTGTCGGTGCAGTGTCTGGATTTTCGCTAGACGATGCTTGGTTGCCCCTTTTCGCCTTTGGCTCGTTCTTCTTCTTCTCTTTCTTCTTTTTCTCCTTCTTCTTCTCAGTTACTTGATTTTGGGCTTTACCAGCTTCATCAAGCGAAGAGGAAGGAGGAGAGGAAGAATTTGACGAAGTTGAGGGTTGGGGGGAACTCTAATATCGTTTAGTTGCTGACTTGATTGTTCAGGAATTATGGTGTTCTGAACAACAGAAGTTGAGAAGAGCCATACGGGCAAGCTAATTGTTAAGCCTCGAAGAGACAATGTGGCCATATGGCGTGTGCCAACATCTCCCCAAGAGGAGAAGGGACTAGGATTTCCTCCAAGGGGAACTCCTTGGTTGGTGGACTCCATTTTTTTCAACTTAAGATCAACATAGGAAAGGTGATGATTATTCCATTTAAAATAAATTTTAGACGCTTTGACACAACTTGTTTTTTCAATTTTTAAGAGTCAAGAAAAAACAAAATATGACTCTAGTCGCCTTCGATTTTTAATGAGCCTGAAGTGACAAGTGCTCAGATGGACCTCTTCCGTTAAGAAGTCTGAAAAGGAATGAAAGGGACTGCTCTGGAAATCTAGACAGAGGGATTACCAAACCAATCACAAAAATGCAAAATACTCTTTACGGTATGGCAATCAATCTTCCCGAATGCTATGTTTAGTGCATTGCGATCGAGAGGGCGGTAGACACAGCTTCCTATGGATAAAGGATAAAGCCTATTGTGGTCTCCCAAAATATACTCTACGGTAGGTGGGAGCACAAGTCCGTACTGGCACTTATCGTCTCAAAGTGGAGGAATCACCCAACCAACAGTGAAAACAACAATTACCAGGCTTTACGACGTCGGAATACGTCTCTAGCCTAGACTTCTAGATGTTGTGTGTTTGGTTCCAAAGTGTTTTTAGATTCATTAAATTTATTTTATAGTTGATCTTGCTTAAGAAATTTTCCTTTCAGGTTCACTGCGTGATGTGGATGTACAATTCCTAAAATGCAATCTAAGATGATAAACAGTCGTTTAATCTTCTTTCTGCAATGAAAATCCTAGCTACTAAGGAAGGAGAGATGGCATTCTTTCAGCAAAGAGCATAGAGCACACACTATGTGCACTGTCCTAAATCAAACCAAAAAACAGTCTAAATGCAAATGCATGTGCATGTATTTGTTTTCAGCCTTCTTAATGTGTGAATGATAAAGAAAGCTAAGCACAAATCTGAATTATTTTCCAAAGCGACAATTACGAACAAGTTTATTTTCAAAACAAAATGAGGACAATGACAACACTTTGCGATTTGGAATTGAAAACTTGCTTTCGACACTAGAAAAACTACTAATTCAGATCAAATACAAGAGTAACAGTGTAATCGACTATCAAGAACAATCAGATTCTCTTCTATGACTGAAAATGACACTTGCGACACTTTCAAATCAAGAAACGATAGTACAATTACGCTACTTCTTTGTAAAGGAGAACTGAAAATGACTCAAAAACACATAAAAACATTTACAGTTCTTTGCACATTGGAGGTGAAATAATAGCAAGGAAAGGGGTTTCAAACAGAGGTGTACTGACTACAGGCAGCAAAACTCCTCAATAGAGCTGAAAAGAGTGAACACAAAAACCAAAATTTAGGAACAAGACCTTGTCTGATCAACGCACCTGTAACACAGTGAAACTGAAATGCAATGCACCTACTAAACTCGGGAAGTGTGTTTCATTTGAAGTTGATAGAATAGACAATGAACTGGACTAGGGATGAGACTTTGATTGGATTCCGGGTCACAGTTTGCAGTTCAGTTCAGGGATTTAGGCCAAGCAAGTGGTAATTAGTAAATCAATCACAGGGGTAGATCTAAGGAGGTTACTAGAGCCACCACGAGGGCAATCAGAAAGCTTGTAAATCAATCATTTAATTCATAAACAAAACTCGAAGATTGACTGAAGCAGTGTTGATCTACTTTGCACTTGCATAGAAAATGCAGTTCGAAGGCTAGCTGGCTTGACTTCAGGCTCCGTCTGTAAGTTTATAAAGTAAACAAATGTAGATGAACAAACAACCTACTCGCTCCCTGTTGTGGTCACCAACAACCCCCCTCTTTGTTTAGTATTAGCAATAATATCAAGCAAAGGGGGACCCTTAACAAAAAATCTCAAAAATATTTTTATCAAAATTTTTGTATTTAACTCCCTAAAAGCTATATCGCGTCGCAAAGAGAGAGTGAAGCGTTTTTCTATGCGCATAAGTAAGCTGCGATGAAGCGATGCGATATCCATCGCATCGCATATTTTGAAAGCGCCCTTAAAAGAAAAACCTAAGGAGTTGCCGACGGCCGATATGCGACGTCGCATATCGCAACGTCGCATAAACAACGCATAACGAGCAAATGAAAGTTGCAATATTGCGATTTGCGACCCGCGATCTTGCAAACTGCGATTTTGCGATTTGCAATTTGCGACAATTGAGACTATTAATTGCTGCGATATGAATCGCAAAAAACCACTCATCACAAAGTTTCTTCGGCATGATCTGGAAACCCAAAATCGAGCGCTCACCTTAAGGGAAATTAATGATTGCACGCCTGAGTATCCAAAGATGATCGTGTTGCATTTTTCGAAGAGTCAAGTCATTATGAGTGTCATGATTGTGCATTCATTAGGACTTAAAGCTTTCATGTCAATCTTTTCGTCATGTCTCTTTTCCTTTGCGTAAACTGTAAGGCAACAACTAATATAAATCTATATGCAGGAAACATCTAAGGAGAAGGGGAAAGCACCAATACTTGAAGAACATAGAGGAGATGCCTTCGCAAATGGTTGTCGCATGCAGCAGAGCCGCGGATTCCAGAGTATCACTCCACAGACACTGATGAAAATAGACTATCCAAGACTCAGAGTCGAAGGCGCACAAAAGCAGCATGTTTGCAAAAGATCCTGAAGCTCAGATTGGATAAAGCAAAAAAGAAAAACGCTAAAAAGGGATGATGCTTCAGAAAAGCCTGGAACAAAGAACGGAAGAAATTTTCAAAACGTAAGATTGTTCAGGCAACGAAATCCCTAACTCATTGATTCATTCGCACGGCCGGAAACCGAAATAGCAATAGCACAATCAGTTTGAAAGAAATATGGGTTATACTAAGTATACACACAGCAAATACACCCAGCCAGAAGAAGATTTTCAAAAATATCTTCTAGTCTGTCAGAAAGAGGTGCCAGCTTTTGTTATTTCTACTTTTATCGCCCGAGAAAAAGGAAAAGACAACCAGCCGACTCTTTCCAGGCGGACCTCACATTGCTTACAACACTAAGGAGCAAATAGAGAAACGGTTAGAAATTAGATTCAATTTTTAGAAATAAAATTGCTTTAGTAAAAGGGCGGTCATTTGAAGCCGTTCCCTAAATTTGTGTAATTAAGATTAGTTAGTTAGTAGTATTTAAACCTTCTCATGGCATTTGGAGAAGGGTCCAGAAATTTGTCAAAAAACTTGTCCTCAGAACATGCACTTTTGCACCCTCGGAGGTGGTTTTTGATGAATGGATGGATCGAGATTTATTTATGTTTTCATTTTAATGTCTGCTACTGATGTTGCACTTCTGTACTCTTAGTAGATGTTAGAAGTAAGTAGAGATAAATCGTTATTGCTTGGAGTTTGTGAGTAAAATCAGTCATAAATGGTACTTTTATCTCTTGATTAATTTCTGCTCATTTTCTCAGAGTGATATACAACTGATTTGTTTATATGTTGATGTATGAATGTCTGGGTTACCATTTGGCACTTTTGTATGGTGGAATCATTTGTTTGTACTTAACATATGAATAAACTTATCATGCGATATGTTGTTCACAACTGTTTTGCCTAACTTCTTATGCAGAATGGTTTATCTTAACTGAATTATATTCTTATGATAGCTGAATGATCTTTATTACCAGTTATTGTATGAAATCTTTTTAGATTGCATGATGAAAGAATCCTACCCCGGGTTAGTATAGATTAGATGTGTTGATTTTGTTAGATTGAAAGTAGCATAGAGTCAGTTTAGAGTTTAGAGTTAGGTTAGCTTGAAATTACCTTTAGATTAGCATCATCAATATCTACACACACTCACACATCCTTTAAATCGGGAAGTTGGTCCCATCATCCCCAGTCGGACCCGCTACACCAAACGGGCAAGGAGCTGCCAACCAGGTTCCCGACCGGGTGGGTATCCCCCTTGTTGTTGACCCGATTTCGGGGCCCTCAACATATTTGGCACTAGAAGGAGGGCACGAACTATGAATGGAAACTAAGTCAAAATCCAAATACCATTCTGAGTGTAAATCACCCTCATCAACTCCCTCGACTTCTCCAATACGGTTAGACTCGGAGTTAGAAGTCGCTCGAGTATCCACTGCTGGTACTTACCCTAATATATCAGACCAGATGATCATTGAACCCCCTGAAATTAAAACTTTGATTCGTAAAATCCATGGATTCTCTATTTTTTCTCAGAGGTCTGGTAAATCTTACAGCAGCGTGACTTCGCAGTACAATCCTGCTCATCCCCTGACCAGATTGAAGAGTGAAAAGTTTGGTATTCAACCAAGTGAACTCCCTCTCCCTACTAGGAAAAGAGCAAGGAAAACACCAGCAGAGTCTGACCGTGAGACTCTTTCATCTACTTCATCCATTTCAACCCCCGCATCACGAAGTCAACCACCCACATCCTCATCCCAAATCACTCATCCATCTTCCACAACCCTTCCTCTTCAATCATCAAAGATCATAATATCTTCATCTCCTCAGCATCAGGGCCCGTCTTCTGCACTTTCGTTAACTAGCGGCTCAACGATGGCCCAGTCTCCATGGAACAATCCTGGAGCAGTTTTGATGCCTCCACCCCTGAGCCCAATACCGGCCCATCCTGAGAAATGGCTACCCAAATTCAATCCAGAAACAGGCATGCTAGCCGAAGAGCATATCAATAATTTCATGCTTTCTGTTAATCTCAACGGAGTTACCAACGAGGATGCTGTCGTCCGGCTGTTTCCTTATACAATGCAAGGAACTGCCGGGTCATGGTACTTTTCGTTACCTTCCGGGTCCATCACAAGTTGGGACATTTTTCAAAGTCAATTCCTCACCAAGTTTGGTGATGACAGATCTATAGCGACATTAATCAATGAGCTATCTAATCTTAAAGCTGAGACTAGAGAACCCATTAAATATTTCAATTTACGGTTCAACAAGATCCTCAGCAAAATTCCCACTACTTCTCAACCCAAGGAGGAAGTAAGATGTGAATGGTACATCACGGCCTTACCATCAAACTTGGCTATCTTCGTAGATAGGGCAAACAAGACAACCTTAGTTGAAAACATGACTGAGGCATTAGCAGTAGAAAAATGCGTAGTTGCCCTAGAAAAGAGATCTGTAATAGAAGAACGAAAATCTAAGAAAATCTCTTTCAAAGAAGACACCAAGAAGAAGCAAACGAAAAATCCTTTCGATATGGAAGGATTACAAAAAGTGTTAAAGGCCATGTCCAATGAGATGATTGACATAAGAAAACAAGTAGCAGAAACTTCTTCAAAAAAGCCCTACAGATCTTTTAAAAGAAATCTTCCCATGGAGATGAAACCACCCAATGCTGTCTCAAACGTCGAATCTGAAGAAGAAGAAGAAGAAGAGAATACTACTGAAGGGTAGACCGATGATGAAGAAGTTGTGGAACTACAAGGAATGTGGGATTTCATCCTCCCACAAGAAGAAGATCAAGAAGCATTTCCGGTTAGCACACGAAGCAAGAATCAACTTGATCCTCCCCAAACTACCCCCAAACAGAAAGGTGTAAGCCCTGCAACGAAAGATAAGGTCGAAACAAAGAAAACAACTGCTAGAGCGACCCAATTTAGCCCAGTCCAATCAGATCAAGCACCTCCATCAAGAACACTGATAGTTAAGGAATTTAGACTTCTGTGATCCATAACATTGTTTAGATAATCTTCGGCAAAATCACATAACCAATCTTGTGTCGACGCGTTTCGAACCAACGAGTGTGGTTCATCGTCAGGACAAGTTGAAGACCAATCCGGCTTAGCTTGATTAAATAGAGTGTGCAAAGATTCCAACGGCTAATTTTGACCTAATAATCTTGGTCAAATCACTAAATTAGTTAATTAATATTCCTAGAAATAGCTAAAATAGGTAAAAGAGGAATTCATTTGTTAATTTAAAAATAAATAGATATATTATTATTATTATCTCAAATATTACGAAAATTCATATCCATATCTAATATTTTAATAATAATGGTCATTCATATTTATTAAATTAATCTATATTTATTATTCCAATATTGTTTAAATGGTAATAATTCTCTATTAATCTTAGAATATAGTTACATTAGGTAATCTTGTAATAATTATTTAATGGTCCATTGGTAAGATGGATCATTTTTATTTATTTAAGTATAATGGTCCATTCGAAATTAAAATGATAAGTTGTATAAAATAATATATGTTTATTAAATAATCTAAATCTACTAATAATTTATAATTCCACACAAATTTTTAAATCATTATTATTCCTAGAATTTAGTTACATTAGGTAAATACCATAATTTAGGGTTGTTAAAGTATAACTAATATTATTAGTATATCATAATTCATCCTTTAAACCTAATGGTCAAATAATCAAAATTAATTCAATATTTATTTATTCCAATAAAAATATTAAAGTTAACTAAGTCAATAGGTAAATATATTATTACTTATAAGGTAAATACCATAATTTAGGGTTGATATGTATATTAATAATAGTGTAACTACTATCATAATATTTCTATAAACCTAATGGCCAAATAATTTATATTTATTAATAATCAATATTATTTCATATTTATTTATTCCACTAAAAATATTAAAGTTAACTATATCATTAGGAAATATAATATTATTTATAAGGTTTAAAAAGGGGGTTTTCTTTAAGAGAATAGTTAAAGGGAAACTCAAATCTAAAGTTACAATAGAAATAATTATAAATGTATAAATCATGAATTATGAAAAAATCAAATCTAATTATAATATGCACAATAGTATCATAAACAGGTTTAGGTTAATACAATAAATAGCCCCAATTTTAATTCATAACTAATAAAGATTCAGACACTTCATAATAATAGGACAAACCTGCCAAAGGAAAAATTAATTAAGGGAGGGGGAAGACAGAAACCCCAAGACCTAACAAAAAGGGGAATGAGGAGGCTAGGAAGACAAGGCTGCGACCCAGCAACTGCTAATCTTCCAGCCATCATCCCTATTTAGATTGTTCGGTCTTTTCTCAATCTCTAGTGCCTCTCTAAATTTGCGATGGTGAAACTGCGCAATCTTGGCAATGACTTGAGCCTCCTCTATACATACATGATGCATAGTCTTCCCTGCATGCTCAGCCAGGGCCGAGGACTTGGTCCTACCATGTCTTAAGTCAGCCGAATGCTCGCTAATCCGCTGATTGATAGAGCGACCCGTCTCACCAATATAAGGGGTCCCACAGGAACAGGGAATGATATAGACGCCCTTCATGTCCTTAGGGTCAATCGGGTCTTTCACAGACCTGAGGGAGCCACGTATAGTATTGAGAGGTCTAAAAGTAGTGGGCACATCATACTTCCTCAGAATCCTCGCAATCCTGTCCGTGGTCCCTTGGATGTAAGGAAGGTTCACACCGATGATATGATCTTTAGGAACCCTTCGGATTGAATGCTCCTTCTTACCAATGGACCATTAAATAATTATTACAAGATTACCTAATGTAACTATATTCTAAGATTAATAGAGAATTATTACCATTTAAACAATATTGGAATAAAAAATATAGATTAATTTAATAAATATGAATGACCATTATTATTAAAATATTAGATATGGATATGAATTTTCATAATATTTGAGATAATAATAATAATATATCTATTTATTTTTAAATTAACAAATGATTTCCTCTTTTACCTATTTTAGCTATTTCTAGGAATATTAATTAACTAATTTTAGTGATTTGACCAAGATTATTAGGTCAAAATTAGCCGTTGGAATCTCTGCACACTCTATTTAATTCAAGCTAAGCCGGATTGATCTTCAACTTGTCCTGACGATGAACCACACTGGTTGGTTCAAAATGCGTCGACACAAGATTGGTTATGTGATTTTGCCGAAGATTATCTAAACAACACTGATAGTGTCGGATGAAATGGAATATAACATTATCGATGACATGAAAAAGACTAGGGCTAACATCACTCTTTACGAATTGAGCAAATTGAAACATCAACAGAAAATAATGATGAAAGAATTACACGCCGTGCCTACTACATCTTTACCTACAGCTGTAGCTTCCCACAACATGGGAAGACCTCCAACCAACATGATCAATAAGATTGATCCAAACGACATTGCCTTGATTGGAGGAAGATCAAGATCTCATACTCCTCCTTTTCTTCTCACTTATGAAATTTTCAATAAAAATGTGCACAATTGCTTGGTTGATTCTGGTGCTTCAACGAATATTTTACCCAGATCAATATGTGCCAAATTGAATGTTCAGCCACAGAAATCCGTAGTGCGCATAGTTCAACTTGATCGATCTCAAGTCGAAGTGATTGGTGAACTCAACCAGGTGACCATAAGATTGTCGTCTAACCCGAAAGTATGCCAGGTTATCGACATTCTAGTAGCTGATATCCCTGAGTTCTATGGTTTAATTCTTAGCAGGGATTGGTCCGAAAAACTCCACGGATATTTCTCAACCGACTGGTCGCACATGTGGTTACCCTACAACGGTAAACCCAATCAAATAAAGGTTGAACGAGAGTTGCACCAAAAATACATAGTGATTGAATTGGAAGGAGAGAATGAAGCAATAGCATACAACAACAGTATCATAGGCAATTACTCGGTAGACTCTTTCCTTGGCAATTTCAATGCTCACACCTCACCTTACTTAGAAAATTCAGTTTTGTCCCAAGTTGAAAATTTTTCCCAGACTGATGATTAAAAGTGTTTTAAATTTTTAGATAACTCTGTAAATACATCTTTGTTTTGGAAATTATATTTTGATGGCTCTAAATCTAACGAAGGAGCAGGAGCAGGATGTGTTCTGATTAGCCCAGACGGAAACAAGACCATGCTTACATGCAGACCTGAGTTCGATTTCACAAACAATACAGCGGAATACGAAGCCTTGGTGCAAGGCCTATACAAAGCAATCAGGATGAATGTTAAGTATCTTCAAGTCTTTGGAGACTCTGAAATTGTCGTCAAATAGGTACGTAACACCATACATTGCCTGTCAAGTCATTTAAAGCACTATCAATCTTTAGTACAAGATCTGACTTCACATTTCATAGCATTCAATATTTCGTCAATCCCAAGACTCCAAAATGCGAGCGCAGACTTGTTAGCTAACGTAGCCTCTAGACTTATTCCCTCCGAAGATTTTAGTCCCGATAGGTTCTCAACAGAATTGATCTTTAAACCATCCATCCCTGACAACATCACCAACTGGAGAGTATTCAACGACGACCCTGACATTGTAAATTTCCTCACTTCTGAAGGATCCTACTCAAATCAAATAATTGACGAAGACCATCATGATCACCAAGTTCAACAAAATAGCACTGATAATGCTATACCTAAATCGGTGGTTAAGTTAGAAGATTTATATGATTTGAAAAGTCGTTTTAAAAGGTCTGCCAATTCTAAACTCTACAGTTCAACTCTGAATCATGAATTAGTGAACCTAGGAACCGATCAGAAGCTGCAAAACGTTAATCTGGGCCACGGCCTAGCCCCTGAAGAAAAATCAACATATATCTGTCTTCTGAGACAATACAAAAACGTTTTTGCATGGAATTACGATGAGCTGAAGACATATAACACTTCTATCATTCAACACACTATCCCTATGATTGACAATGAAAAACCTGTCCAGCAGAAGCTCAGGAAAATCCACCCCAACTTAGAAAATCAGATAAAGACTGAGCTAAATAAGTTGTTGAGAGCCAGAATAATTTTCCCCGTCAGACATTCCAAATGGGTATCCAATATGGTGCCCGTTAGAAAGAAAAATGGAGATATTCGGATCTGTATTGATTTCTGGAATCTCAACAAAGCCTGTCAGAAAGACAATTTTCCCCTCCCACCTATGGAGCAAATACTACAGGCAGTAGTGGGCTCAGAATTAATGTCTTTCCTGGATGGATTTTCAGGATACAATCAAGTGCTGGTACATCCCGATGATCAGTTAAAAACCACATTCCGAACCAAATGGGGCACATACGCATATCAGAAGATGCCATTTGGTTTGATCAACGCTGGCGCTACCTTTCAGAGAGCCATGGACATTGCGTTTAAAGGTTTAGTCAATAAATCGGTAGTGATTTACCTGGATGATATAACAGTGTACTCCAAAAAACGAAGCGACCATCTCAACGACTTGAAACAAATCTTTCAAAGATGTTTAAGGTATGGAATTTCACTTAACCCAAAGAAATCCTTTTTCGCATTAAGTGAAGGGAAATTGCTCGGATTCATAGTGTCGAAATCTGGTATTCACATTGAACCTGACAGAATCAAAGAAATTTCCGAAATATCCATTCCCCATAACAAAAAGGCCATGCAATCTTTCCTTGGACAAATCAATTTTGTAAAAAGGTTTGTCCCGGATTTTTCACGTATTATTTCTCCTTTACAAAATATGATAAAAAAGAATTCAAATTTTAAATGGGGCCTAGATGAGCACGAAGCATTCAACTTGATCAAACAAGCTATCATCAACGCTCCATCTTTAGCTACCCCAAATTTTTCAAAACCCTTTATCTTATATACTTTTGCCTCAGAGAAATCTTATGCCACAATTTTAACTCAAGCAAATCATGAGAAGATGGAAGCTCCAATCGCATTCTTTAGCTCGAACATACAAGGTGCTGAGCTCAATTATTCAGACGTGGAGAAACAAGCATATGCTATTTTCAAAGCGATCAAATATTTCAGACCTTTCTTACTTAAAGCCCATACCAAAGTCGTCGTACCATTTCCAGCGGTAAGAAACTTGTTGGTACAGAAGGACGTGGGCGAAAAGAGGGGGAATTGGATTACCGCTTTACAGGAATACGATCTTGAGATCAAACCAGCAAACATCGTAAGAGGTCAAGGCTTCTACAAGATGTTAGCTGGAGCATCGCAAATTCCTGAGAACTCATCTGAGGAGGTACATACATATGAGGTAAGCCTAAATGACACAGAATCATTATATGCAGACACCATTTATTATCTTAAGAACGGGTATGCTCCATCACACCTGGATCACACCAAGAAAAGAGCTCTGAGATTGAAAGCTAGACAATACCAGCTCATAAATGATGTTCTGTTTAAAAGGAATTACGATTCTGTACTTCTTAGGTGTCTTCAGAAAACTGAAGCTGAAAAGGTTTTGCAGGAACTCCACGATGGACCAGCAAGTGGACACTATGCTAGAGAGACTACTATGCATAAGATCTTACGTGCAGGATATTATTGGCCCACGTTGTTCAAAGACTCATACAATTACGTAAGGAAATGCCAAATCTGCCAGACTGTTGCAGGGAAACAAAGGAAATCGTCCATGCCACTATAGCCGGTTAACATCGAGCAACCATTCAACCAATGGGGTTTGGACATAATAGGTGAGATTTTTCCTCACTCTTCTAAGCAGCATAGGTATATCCTCACGGCAACAGATTATTTTACTAAATGCGTAGAAGCAGTTCCTCTCAAGACAGTTAATTCTGAAAATATTATTGAATTCATAGACCAGTTTATCATCACTAGGTTTGGGTTGCCAACGGCCTTAATTTTTGACAATGCATCATACTTTTTTGGAAATGCAATGACTGAGTTTGCACTTAAAAGAGGGTTCAAACTGAAGTATTCTGCCAACTACTATCTGCAAGATAACGGGTTGGCTGAATCGACAAACAAAAACCTAATCAGGATTATCAAAAGAACAGTTGACCAAAACCAAAAGAATTGGCACAAAGCACTGGTTAATGCTTTATGGGCAGACAGAATTACGAAGAAAGCTTCGATCGGCACTTCTCCCTTTAATTGAGTTTATGGGAAAGAAGTGGTTCTTCCTACTCACCTAGTCATTCCCTCTTTGTCTTTAGTACAACACATCGATGAAGTGTCTACTTCCTCTTTGCAATTGAGAAAATTGGAGATAATCAAACTAGAAGAACAACGAGAACAAGCTAAGAAAACCCATGCTCACCACCAAGCGCTAATAAAATCCTCTTTTGACTCAAGCATCATAACCAGAAAGAACTTTCAGATGGGAGATTTAGTTTTGAAATGGGATAAGGCTCATGAAGAAAAGGGCAAGCATACGAAGTTTCAGAAGCTGTGGCTTGGTCCTTTTCAGATTGTAGAAGTAATAGGCCCATCAACGTTTGTGTTGCAGGATTTGGCAGGTAGAAGAGATTCTTTGCCTGTGAATGGACAGATGCTTAAAATGTATTTTCCATAAGAAGATCATTCTTCTATTTTTGTAGGATAGTTTTAGTTTGTTTTTATTTTTATTCTATTTTTCTCTTTCTTATAAATAAAATCAGTTGTAAGTGATCATTGAAAAGATTCATGAAAGAGCACACTAACTCTCTATCAGATTTTGATTTCACTTGTACAAATAGCAAAGCTTTTTGAAAAATCTGATTTTTATTATTGACAAATAGAGTTAACTTTATCCTGAATATGATATTAGTTTCAACCTCTCAAAAGACTTTGATGAAAGCAACCTTTGGTAAAAAATTGTCTTATGTCAGCACAATGAAAGGTATCATCAATAATAAAATAAATATTCTCTGTGAAGCTGTTGTTTTCAAACTCTATTATTGTCGTCCAGAGCTTTCTTAAGGAAAAAACAATGACTTCCTCCCTGCAAAAGGAAACCGCAGCATTCAGAGAAACTATCCGAGAAAACACTATATCTCAAAGAATAAGAGGTCTCATCACGAGTCGGCTTATCATGATCACAGATATTATAACTTGCTAACTTTGCCAATACTGTCTATCAAAACAGGGCAACGACTCAAGATTGTTGCAATCAAAAGACAAGGAGTCTCATCACGAGCCAGCTTGTTCAGCAAAAGTGTAAATCAAGTGAATGACTGTGTCATAATTTCGCCACCAAACCAAGACATTGTTCTTTAGAGAATAAAAAAAGGAAAAAGTGTCGAAAGGGATTTTTCTCTGAAGTGTTGTAAATAACCTCAAGCAGGAAAAACGATCATTGTTGGATAACATGGTAACCTTGTCGAGGCTATGGACGCTTGCAGGCAGCAGAGGCTCTACCTACGACAAATGAGCATATTTTAAAACCAGTACGTAGAGAAGACCTTATTTTATCTTTTAAAAAGGACAGAGTAATGTCTGGTATGAATGCAAGAACTAAGCCTAGGGAAGCAGACAATGGGACAAAAAGAAAGGTAGAAACAAAGTATCATTGACAGGATGAAGGGTAATCTACTCTATCTGTCCATAACAAAATTTAGACATAAGAAAATTTTTTCTGTTTCGGAAGTGGAAATGTCAATAGAAAAGTAGAGATAACTGGTTCTTCACAGTGAATCACCGTTGTTGTGGTCACCAACAACCCCCCTCTTTGTTTAGTATTAGAAATAATATCAAGCAAAGGGGGACCCTTAACAAAAAATTTCAAAAATATTTTTATCAAAAGTTTTGTATTTAACTCCCTAAAAGCTATATCGCGTCGCAAAGAGAGAGTGAAGCGTTTTTCTATGCGCATAAGTAAGCTGCGATGAAGCGATGCGATATCCATCGCATCGCATATTTTGAAAGCGCCCTTAAAAGAAAAACCTAAGGAGTTGCCGACGGCCGATATGCGATGTCGCATATCGCAACGTCGCATAAACAGCGCATAACGAGCAAATGAAAGTTGCGATATTGCGATTTGCGACCTGCGATCTTGCAAACTGCGATTTTGCGATTTGCGATCTGCGACGATTGAGACTATTAATTGCTGCGATACGAATCACAAAAAACCACTCATCGCAAAGTTTCTTTGGCATGATCTGGAAACCCAAAATCGAGCGCTCACCTTAAGGGAAATTAATGATTACACGCCTGAGTATCCAAAGATGATCGTGTTGCGTTTTTCGAAGAGTCAAGTCATTATGAGTGTCATGATTGTGCATTCATTAGGACTTAAAGCTTTCATGTCAATCTTTTCGTCATGTCTCTTTTCCTTTGCGTAAACTGTAAGGCAACAACTAATATAAATCTATATGCAGGAAACATCTAAGGAGAAGGGGAAAGCGCCAATACTTGAAGAACAGAGAGGAGATGCCTTCGCAAATGGTTGTCGCATGCAGATTCTAGAGTATCACTCCACAGACACTGATGAAAATAGACTATCCAAGACTCAGAGTTGAAGGCGCACAAAAGCAGCATGTTTGCAAAAGATCCTGAAGCTCAGATTGGATAAAGCAAAAAAGAAAAACGCTAAAAAGGGATGATGCTTCAGAAAATCCTGGAACAAAGAACGGAAGCAATTTTCAATACGTAATATTGTTCAGGCAATGAAATCCCTAACTCATTGAGTCATTCACACGGCCGAAAACCGAAATAGCAACAACACAATCAGTTTGAAAGAAATCTGGGTTATACTAAGTATACACACAGCAAATACCCCCAGCCAGAAGAAGATTTTCAAAAATATCTTCTAGTCTGTCAGAAAGAGGTGCCAGCTTTTGTTATTTATACTTTTATCGCCCGAGAAAAAGGAAAAGACAACCAACCGACTCTTTCCAGGCGGACCTCACATTGCTTACAGCACTAAGGAGCAAATACAGAAACGATTAGAAATTAGATTCAATTTTTAGAAATAAAATTGCTTTAGTAAAAGGGTGGTCATTTGAAGCCGTTCCCTAAATTTGTGTAATTAAGATTAGTTAGTTAGTAGTATTTAACCCTTCTCATGGCATTTGGAGAAGGGTCCGGAAATTTGTCAAAAAACTTGTCCTCAGAACATGCACTTTTGCACCCTCGGAGGTGGTTTTTGATGAATGGATGGATCGAAATTTATTTATGTTTGTATTTTAATGTCTACTACTGATGTTGCACTTCTGTACTCTTAGTAGATGTTAGAAGTAAATAGAGATAAATCGTTATTGCTTGGAGTTTGTGAGTAAAATCAGTCATAAATGGTACTTTTATCTCTTGATTAATTTCTGCTCATATTCTCAGAGTGATATACAGCTGATTTGTTTATATGTTGATGTATGAATGTCTGGGTTACCATTTGGCACTTTTGTACGGTGGAATCATTTGTTTGTACTTAACATATGAATAAACTTATCATGCGATATGCTGTTCACAACTGTTTTGCCTAACTTCTTATGCAGAATGGTTTATCTTAACTGATTTATATTCTTATGATAGCTGAATGATCTTTATTACCAGTTATTATATGAAATCTTTTTAGATCGCATGATGAAAGAATCCTACCCCGGGTTAGTATAGATTAGATGTGTTGATTTTGTTAGATTGAAAGTAGCATAGAGTCAATTTAGAGTTTAGAGTTAGGTTAGCTAGAAATTACCTTTAGATTAGCATCATCAATATCTACACACACTCACACATCCTTTAAATTGGGAAGCTGGTCCCATCATCCCCAGTCGGACCCGCTACACCAAACGGGCAAGGAGTCGCCAACCAGGTTCCCGATCGGGTGGGTATCCCCCTTGTTGTTGACCCGATTTCGGGGCCCTCAACACTCCCCAATGGAGTCGCCATTTTGTTATTGGGAATACTGTCTATGCAGAGCTGCTAATCCCACTAAGGTTGGTAGCTACCTTAGAAACAAACACACTAAAAACTACTTCCGTTTTCCTTTATGAAAAATAGATAAGAGAAGAATAAGGAGACCAACCTTTGTCTTGCGCTTGGTTCCTTGCTCGATTCCTCTCTCTTCTAGTAGGTCTTTGCCACTCGCTTCCTTGTCTACTCAGCTTCAAAGAGTACCTGTAGAATCAAAGCAGCATAACACTATCCAAGAACATAGATCTATTATCATAAACAATATAGGATCAGATGTACATTGACCATACAAATGCATAAATAATCAATCATACAAGAATATGGAGGAAAACTTGAATAGATTTATTGATAATCAAGAAAGAGCAAAGAGAATTACAACCGATTGTTCTGACCCAGTGTCATCCTCTCAGCAAGTAAGCCCTTCTTCACCTCATGAAAAGCTTAGATCACCCAACACTATGATATTGCACCAAGAAACCAACAACACTTCCTTACAAGATACAAAATTCCAGCCTCTCAATCTCTAGGATGAGGGATCCATATATAGATGTCTGCACGGGAGGCGAGTCAGCTTGAGATTTTATTAGTGTCTTCCCTCTAATAGTTCCTGATTCCACTTTTCTGTCTCATCTCCTTCGTCAGCAAGGATGAGACTATTTCTTTAAACTATAAGGCAGTTGCATTGCTACCTATTGCAATAACCAGACTATTCCATGAATCTGGAAGAGAACACAACAAACTGATGCACTTATCTTCATCTGAAATTTTAATATCAACAAATGCTAACTGACTTACCACACTATTAAATGCGTTCAGATGCTCTGTCACTAAGTCTCCATCTTTCATCCTTAGGTTATATATATTTTTCCGCAGGAACAGTTTATTCACCAGAGACTTATATTGGTACAAAGTCCCTAACTTGTCCCACAAAGCCTTCACCGTAGCTTCCCCTGATAAATTCAGCAATACTGAATCTGAGACACATAATTGTATAGTTCTCTTTTCCTTCCGATCCAACTTCTTCCATTCTCCATCAGACACACCCGTTGGTTTAGTACCTAGATCTACCGTGATCCACTTATCTTTATCCACCAACAAATCCTTCATCTTGAGTTTCCACAACTCAAAACTCTGACCATTAAATTTCTCAATCTCTATCTTTCCACTGCTTGCCATCATCTTTCACCACCAGAATTGATCTCGAAGATCTCCCACTGAACAGGGTCTACTACAAGCCCGAGTGAAAACGCTTAGCAACAAAGGCGTCCCCTTGAAGCCAAAACTACTCTAATACCAAATGTAGGTTTTAACCCCGTACAGAAATTACCTACATACGAATTCTAAAACACATAAAATAAACAATGCGAAAGCATAACACATATACACAAAGATTTTCCCCTAGATACCAAAACCGGGACTACCATCTTGATTTTTCATTATGTTCCTTTCAATGTTATAATACATATTTATACATGCCGAAGCATCCAATACCATGGAGCGAAAACCATTGTGTCCGACCATCCTAACATAGGGTCCAAAACCAAAATTTTACGGGTACGCCTAAAACCCCTTGCGACCCCCCCTCACTACACAATCGGCACAACGAAGGGGGGTTCTGCCCCCCCTCTAACCCCCCGGTTAACTACGTCGGCCAGTCATGGAAAGAATATAATACAACCCAACAATTATCTTCTTAGAGGTTTAAAATATCACCAGCTCCTAGTTGTGAATTCAACATCTCAATAATCTTGTTTCTCTATTGATTTACCTTGAGAATCTCACTAAAAGAGACTGATATTTTAATCTTTAAAATTTCATTCTCAAGGTTGAAAACATAAGCAGAATTTTCAAGTTCTTTGATTGGAGGAGGAAGTTGAGTGTCTTTTCTACCAAGTTGAGAGTCTTTCTTACCTTCAACAACCTTTAGGGTATCATTTTTGGCTTCAGCAACCTTTGAAACATCTTTCTTAGGCTGTGCTTTGTTTGCAATAATAGACACATTTCTATTTCTAAGATTATATTTTTTTTTAATTTCAAAAATAGCATGTTCATACCCTTTAAGATAATTTGAAGGTTCTTCTCCTTGATTGACCAAATATGACTCATTGTGCTCTTCTTTAGTCAAGAAAATTCCAGAAATCTCTTTATCAAGACAATGGGTAGATTCTTCAGGAATTTCAGGATCATCCTCTTCATCCACCAAATTCTGCTGAAAAGGAGGTCCCACTTGAGGATTAGGTTGCTGATTTATATTTTCTCTTGGTCTTTGTTGGTTTTTAGGTCTCCTAAATTGAGGGTTTCTAAATTGAGGTTCTTGTTGTATAGGAGGGGTAGAAGTATTTCCAAGAGCTAACCTATCCATCAACTTCTCCATGGCTTTCATCATTGAGTCTAATTTATCTTCAGGAGTTGAAGAGGAAGGTTTCCCTTCTTCTTTCAATTTAGCTTTTCCCATTTTTTTATTTTTCAGTAACTATCATGTTTACCTATACCTTTACAACATTATTCTGCATTTCAGCAAGTGTAGGTGATTCTCTTTCTCTCAACAAAATAGAAAATTCATAATCAAATGCTTCAGCATATCTCATTTGTGCAAGGGCCTCTAGGGGTTTCAACTGAGCTAGAATTGATTTAAACACTTTATTGAATCTTTTTGAGAAATTTTGAACAGTTTCATCAGGTTCCCTTCTAAGGTTGTTATATTCAGTAAGTTCTTGAACTGGATTAGTTCTATTTCCCCCCTTTTCTTAGCAAACTGTCTTCAAATTCAACCCAGTTTCGAATGCTTCCCACTGTAAGAGCTTTAAACTATTTTCTAACTTCACCAATAAAGGTCTGTGCAAATAGTCTTAGCTTCACATATTCATCATCGACTTCTTCTCTATCAGCAAAATCATTAAATCCGTCTACATGTTCCTCTGCTATAATTTCTTCATCACCACCCCAAGTAGGGATCCTAGCAGCATATTTACTAGGAAGGTCATGCAAAACAGTAGGCAGAAGGAGTGCGGCATACCTAGTAGGTGCAGCCATGATTAAAGGAGGAACAATAGTTGTAGGAATAACAAGAACAAAAGATGAAGAACTGATATGAGGAGGACTGCTTGGTTTGTGTAAGCTACTAGGAATGGCAGAAGATGAAGAACTGATATGAGGAGGACTACTTGGATTCTATAAACCACTAACAAATGAACTCCAATTTGGAAGAGGTAAACCAGCTTTAGATTTCAACAAGACTTTGAAAGGGTCAAGTTCTTTCAATTTATCTAAAGCCTCTTTTTCTAACAATAGCTCAGAGGTAACAACTTCCCAAAACTCTTCTTTGTCTTCTTGTGATACTAGGGCTGAGGTGTCAATTCCTCTCTTTTGCAGGTCTAAGATAATACCAATGAGTTCCTCTTCATTTTCTGATCTAAACAACACTTCATGAATTTTATCATCAACTTTTTTGTCTTCAAGACTTCTTGAGAATTCAGAGAGCAAAGATTTTGAATAAGATGGAGTACCTAATATTTCTGAAAATCTTTGAATGACTCTTGAAATAGTGTTTGGATTGCCTCCAATGGTAGGCGAATTGGGATGAGGATTGCTCCATTTGTATCTCCTTCTTGAAGCCACCTTTAAATCTTTGAAAATATATGGAGTCACCAAGGTAGATTTCAGCCTCGAGAAACTTTCTAAGCTCCTACTACCTTCAAAAGTTCAGCTTCTTGAGTTCGAGAATGAGTAATCTACAGGATCCCAACAGATGCACCAAAATGTTATCACAAAATCTGATCCTAATAGGCTTTTGATCAAGTAGACTCTGCGTAACTCTTCCAAACCAATCTTTGGCTGAGGCTTAGACTCCTCAACTTGAGAGGGATCTCTCAATAGGTTTAAGAATTTTTTATTAATGATTAGATGAGTAAATCTAGTAGTAAAATCGAACAAAATATATAACTTGGTTGAATCAAGGATTAGCAAACATTCATTGGGCTATGGAGTCAAGGTATTCTTCAACAAAACATTATGATTAGAAAAACATGGAAGTCAAGGCACCTAGAGTTTAGGTTTACAAGTAAAATAGTAACACAGTAAACCAACACAAATTACAAGCTTGTGAAGGAAGTTAGAGCATTTTCAATGAATTATAAGTATCACAAGCTCATACCACTACAAATAAGTAATTGAACAAGGCTATAAGAACATCAAAAACATAAACTCCTTGTGAATTTTGAGTAGTCAAACTGATCTCTGTATTAGGTATGAAAACCATAGTTTCTTACAATAACACAACATTCTTTTGCTAATAAAATTACCAACTCCGAGGAATTCGATTCTCAAGCTTTATATAGAGTTTTACATCATTGGATACTATGATCCACCTTCGGAGGAATTCGAATTTCTAACATAGACACCTATCATTCACAAAACAAACTACTTAATTACAATTTGACAGCTAGCTTTCTTTAAGAGTTCTAATACAAATAGGAGTGAAACTCCTAAAACATGCTTTCAACAACCTTATTTGGGTTTTCAATACATTCTTTAATCAACTTACAACCCATTTCTTCAAGCTTGATGATGTCCACAATGTTTTTGCAAAATCTGCAAAGTCATGACCTAACTATCCTGAAATCTAGGAAACAGAGTTCCTCCTTTTAAGGTCCTTAACCCTTTATGCTCATCTTCAAACAATTTTGCTAGTGTATAGGTGGCACGCATTAATAATCCATTGAAACATCATTTTCCACCTGTGAAAATAGGAAACTTGAGCATATGGTGTAGAGGATGAAACCTGATTGTGCTACGAAAATACTCTGTTTTCATACCACAACCTTCATATTACTTATGAAATACTCCTTGAAGCTTTGCTATCTACACCGCTGCCAACTGAGACTTCGCACATGATCCCATGTCTACCAACAACCTCAAAATTTCTAACTAATCCAACCTTACCCTTGGAAAGCATCCCTAAGTGCTAAATGATCATCTTCAGTAGTTTCGTAGCGCGCTACGAAAGTACTATGTATGTTCTTTTTTAAACATGGCCTTCGAAAATCTGCAGTTTGGGAGTTTTTCAAAAATTGCAAGAAGATTGTTATGATCAACCAAAAATCAAAATCACTTACTTTTATAGATGTTCTTCTTCACATCTATTCTTCCTTTATATGCCAAAATTCTTTTTTGTGTGCCAAAACTGTTTAGTATATCTCCTTCACTACCTCTTTTCAAAGCCTTGTTTCGTTATTGTTGTAGACCCTTTTCTAGATTTGGTTAGTTGTATTTCCAGATCTTCAATTTTCCTCTTCAATCCTCTATTTGTAGCTCTCAACTGAGAATTAATCTTCCTTACAAAACTAGCTGCTTTGATTGCAGGAACAGTCCAGGTGAAGTATTGAGTTTCAATGCTTACAATTTCTGGTTTGGACACCCTTTCAACTTCCCAGAGAGCTTTCCTCCTTTTGAAATTTTTCCTTTCAGTAGCATGCTCTCCTGCTCTCACTCTTAGTCTAGCAATTTCATTGTTGGTAGCCTTTAACCTTTCTTCCATAATCTCATAACTGGCTTTTTTTGTTTGAGTGGCAGGAACTATGCTTTTATCTCCTTTAGGTCTTATAGATGGTAAGTCTATCAAATACTCTTGAACAACAAAGGCTTCTTCTATTATCTTCAATTCAACATTGGACTCCTGCATCTTCTTGGATTGCCGGTTAATGGCTTTCTAGGTTTAAAACCAAATGTTGTAACATCATCCTCAAATTCTAGTTTCTTGGAGGGTTCCACTTTATTTGACTTCCTTTGATCAAATTTGTCACATCTGCCTGCACCAAAGGTGATTCTATAATGTCAATGTCCTTTAAGGTATCATTTAAATCACCCTTCAAGCTTGAACGTTCTCGTGAGATCACTATTTTTCCTTTCTCCTTTGCAATCGGGCTTCTAGTCAATCTCTTTTGAACTAGTTTGCTGGTTGACTTCTCTTGTGTCTTTCCTTTAACCTCAGATATCTTTTCCTTGGTAGATTTAGGGGTTTCAAGAATGAATGCTAGGGTTTTGCTTGCTTGTTCTTTCACCTGCTTCCTAGGCTTTAACTTAACATACCTTTTTGCCCTGGACATTACAGACTTGCTGGTGTCTGCTCATGGAGTTCCTTTAACCCTAGGGCTAGTGTCTTCACCTTGTTTTTCTACTCCAAAGTAACATACAAACAAAAATGAAGACCAATCTTTGTTGACCATTTTGAGCTCATGTATGACTATGAATTTAATTAGACCATGATGAAACAGGGAAGTTTCACATCCTTGGGATTGCAACTGTACCTTATCTGCCATCTTAGTTATACTTCAAAATAAGAAGTAAGGAAAATCTAGAGAAACCATACTAGTAAAATTTAGCAGGAGTTTAAAATGATATGAATAAACCTTTTGATATCTTCCTTCACAAGCGCAATAACATTGAATGTTGAAGAGCAAGTTGGTATAGTTGTCCTTGATGTAGTGTTTGGGTACTGCCTTGGTTAAGTCGGTTTCTGAAAATTCTAGCTTTAGGAACACCTTACATGGTTCTATGTCGAATCTAAAGTTTTTGAGCCATGTCTCTTGCCCCCTAGGAATTTCTGTCACCAGTGATATGACCTCTCGGAAAATTTTCAATTTTAGCATTCTGGCCTTTGTGCTGGAGACAGTGCAATGTAGTGCGAACTCCTTTATTATCTGAGTATGTCCTCCCTGCAATTTCTTACAGAACTTCCAGCATCCTGCTTTCTTGAAGGCTTCTACAACTGCTTTGTCTCTAATCAAGACCTCAGTGCTTTTAGGCTCTGTTCTCAAGCAATGACCAGACTTGTGGCATTTCTTTTCCTCTGTCATCTTCCCTTCTGAATTCCTATAACAAAAACTGCCCTTGCTTGAAATATTGTTGACCAGCCTCACTTGCCAATGGTGGTTAGCCTCGCCTGAATTTTGGATGAGGAAAAACTTAGTTGAAGGTTACCAAAGCTTACTATTCAGAAAAAATTCTATTTGAGGGTTTGCATGCAAACTGAAACGATGAGACTAGCCAGCCCTTTTGAATTTGAAAATATCTAACATAATGAACCCTAAATTCGAAAAGATGAGTTTGGATGGCAACATTCTTAAGAACTGACTCCTAGCTGATACCTAATAATGAAAATTTTAATGGAATGCCAATGGATTGATGTTTTACAAGACTGTTCTATGAATTCCCACTTTCGTAGCGCGCAGGGAAAAGCATTATGAAAAGAGCAGTGTTTTTGTAGTGCAAAACAGACAATTTACACTCTCTATGCTATGAAAATGTGGTTTCGGGGCTAATTCCAAAATTTTTCAAAAATGGTTTAAGCTATGAGTTTCTAAAAAGAATATAAGAATCATGAAACATGGGATAAGGTTGTTGGACTTTATTTGGACATAAAAATTGAAACCTTTGTGACTCCTAACCTATTACCTACCCATTAAAACATAGGGTGACTTGACACTTATCTAAGACCATGACTAAGAAAAATGTGAACCCTTGTTTTGGTGATAACAAGCATTACATTCTTTAGGATTTGCTTGAGATATGGCCACTAATCCCAATTCCTTCATTATTTTTGGAATTGGAGTAATTAGGCACAAACAAGATTCTTATTGTAGACCTATAAGTAGCGTAATTTAGGAGAGGGGACTCATCTTCTTTATATAACTCCTAGCTAGGCACCATGGGTTTCAAAACAGGTTTGCACTCCTCCATTGCAATCTTCTTCAATGTCTCCGTTAATTATTTCGATTGGGAAATGAATATTTCTTTCCCATATTATGTAGTTTTTAGCCCAAGAAAAAATGATAGCTCTCCTAGAATGGACATTTCAAATATTTTTTTCATTTCCTAACTATCCCATCTGGTCCAAATCATTGCCTATAACAATTTGATCTACATACACAACAATGATTAGAAAATTATATGTTTTAGATTTAATATATAAATATCTACATTAGAAGAAATTTAAGCCTAAAAGTTCCCATGAAATTCTCATGCAATTTCGATTTCATAATATCTAAACCAATCAAAATCATTTAAATTTAAAAAGAGGTACATGTAAATATTTTTTAGGGAGAAGAAGAAAACAAATTAATGATATTTTTGGCTTACCTCCTTATAGGTTTACTCAAATTTCGAGTCTAGACATTCATTGGATGAATAATTAAATTCCACATCCAATGAGTACCCATTATACATAATTTTGACACCAACATTGATAAAAATTGATGCTACATTAAAAAATTGTGTTCAACACAATTTTTTAATGTATCTTCAATTTTTAATTAATGTGGGTGTGCTCAAAAATATGCATAATGGGTACTCATTGGATGTGGAATTTAATTATGCATCCAACAATTGCCTAGACTCAAAATTTGAGTAAACCTATAAGGAGATAAGCTAAAAATACAATTAGAAAAAATAGTTTTCTTCTTTTCCCTCCAAAATTCAAACTCTTGTTTTATTATTTTAACTGTTATTTTATTAATTTTCCTTAGGCGACCACTTTTAGGTTCAAATTTCATCTAATTCCAAACATCCCAATTTTTAAACCTTGTTGTTGAAGGTACTTATCGAGCTTAGCATACCTAGCTCTTGGGTTTGTTTTAACCCATAAAGGTATTTTCTCAACCTGCAACCATAATCTTCATTTTATGAGAGAGAGAAGAGTTTTAGTTGTTCAACATATACTTCCTCTTCCAATTCATCATTGAGAAATGCATATTTGTCATCCATTTGATAAAATTTAAATCTCTTTAAGCTTGCAAGTGGAAAAAAAATCTAATGGCTTCTAATATTACTATTGGCGCAAATTTTTCCTCAAAATAAATACCTTCAACTTGATCATATAATTTGCAGACCATCCTTTCATTGTTTCTTACCATGTTCCCCTCATTTAATTTTCTTTGGAACACCCATTTTATTCCTATAATATCCTACTCCTTTCGGGTACCAGTAAGCTCCCAAGTGTTATTCTTTTCAATTTGGTCCAACTCATCATCAATTTCCTTCATCTAGTATTTGTATTCACTTTCTTGATCGAACTTATTGGGCCCGATTTAGCATAGCAAGATAATATTTTCATCTCTAGGGCTACTAAAGAATTTTTTTTCATGTACTTAGATGGTATCTTGTGCCTTTGAGTTATTTGTTTTTCTTCTTCTTATTCAGCTTCTCCTTCCTCTTTTTCTTCATATTTGAAGGTAAGGTCTTCTTTTTCATTTGATTTCTCATCTTCGTTATGCTTTACATAATGGTGAGCTCTATCCTCTTCTTGTTGTTGTAACATTTGTAGAATTTTCTGGTAAGCAAATATCCAGGATAAATGCTACCATTTACTGTAGAGTAGTTTTTACAGTGCCATGGATATTCAATATGAGAGTTCATGATAACATAATTGATAAAATTATACTTTAAAATTCCAAAATATATAGTATTATAGTTTTATATCTCTTTAGATTTATAGATATGTAGATTAATGTCAACAATATATGCATGTGAATTAAAAATTATGCAAAAAATAGAGATAGATAATATAAAATCCCATAAACACATTTAACACATGATAGCACCTTGGAAACCATTTTGAAATAAAATCCTGGTTGGAAGGCGAGGTTTCTCTGCTCTCTTTCTCTAAATGGAAACACAGTTGCGTGTAGAAAGATGTCTTGTGGCCGATGGGCTACTATAGTGCATAATTCTACTCTATTTTCTCTATCTCTTATCCATCTTGACTAGTTTTTCTCAGGTATGGAACAAATATACTCAAAACGATACAGCCCCTTTTCCTCCTAGTGGCTCGGTTAAAAGACAACTTGATAGCCAACTAGAGGTTAGGTTTGACTACAACTCTTAACTAAAGTTATAATATATACTATTATAGACTCTTCTCCATAATAATCACATAGATAGCCATTTTTCCATGAATTATGGTGGCCAACATTGCATCATCTCCAATTATGGTGGTGAAAATAAGAAGGTTAAATTCTGAGTTGCATAACTTTTGCATACTGACTCTCATGGACATGATTTTTGCACCATTGGAAAGGTTTGTATATGTAGAATACAAACAAAAGTGGGTAGAAAAAAATAAGGCAATTTTTACCCCTACAAAACACCATTTTATGACTAAAAACACTCATAGAAGGATTCAAACCCTACTTTTCCAAACTAGGTCACACCAGTAAAAATAGTCATGTTAGCTGATTCATCCATTCTTTGCAATATAAAGCCATTGAGATGGATGAAACAAAACTATAATGATCCATTATATATCACACCTCCCCATTTTGGAATAATTTTGTTCCCCATTGAATTCCACTAAATTAGGTGAGAAAACGTTTCCTGCAACCTCCCTCAGGTGTACCTTTTAGATTTTTCTAGAAGTTGTCCTTTCAAACCAATTCACTAAAGGTCATGCAACCCTTTCTTATAGTTTTGTACCTCTTTTATAATGTTGTGGTTTCTATCAACTCTTGCTCATTATATGGTGACAAATACTCAAAAGAAGGTAGGACTTCCTCCTCTTCCTAATCTAGCATGGAAGTCTCATAGAGTTTTAGATTCTCTATGTTTACAACTGATTAAATGTCCGTATAGTGTGGTAAAATAAGTTGATACATGTTATCACACACCTTTTCTACAATCTTGAAGGGACCATACCTTAGAGGCTTGATTTTTTTACTCTGAACTTGTAGCTTCTCCTTGTTCAACTTTAGCCCACCTTGAACGAGTTCTCTCTTCTATGTTGATCTTGTCTAGCATTATATGTGAAATTTTGAAGAATTTGTTGAAGGGAAAATTGGAATAAAATCTATGGATGAATAAATTGATGCTATAGAAAAAAGTAATAGTAAGGTTCATGTATATCTCCGTGAAGGTAAAAATAGTATAGGTTTTCAATAGATTTACACCTATAGATTTATTATACATTAACTAAATTGAACGTTAAATGTGAAATTGAGAAACATAAAGAAAGACTTGTAGCTTAAGGGATTACTCAACAATATGGTATTGATTATAATGAAGCTTTTTCACCTCTAGATAGATTTGACACAATATGGATGGTATTAACTATTGTAGCACAAAATAAATGGAAAATTTATCTAGTGGACTTTAAGTCTTTAGTTTTTTTTTTGAAGAATAAGTTTATGTGAAACAACCTCTAGGATATGAAACTGATGGACAAGATTATGAAGTTTACAATTTAAATAAAGCATTTTGGTATAACAAAAAAATAAAATTGGTGAAATAAATAAGTTGAAGAATGTTGACGAAACTAATTTTTTCACTGCATAAAGAACATCATCTAACTTTAGTCCAGCTCAAATCAAAAAACAAGTGCTTCCTCAACTCATTGAAATCCTAAGTGACTTCCATATCCACAACTTGTGGAAATATCAAGGGGGGGAATTAATTACTAATCCAAGTAGCCTACTTAAATTTTTATATAAATATGGATGATATAAAATATGCATAGAGATAGTATCTTCATGGAGTTTTATTTAGTTCTAGTTGTTAGTTTACGTAATTTTGTTGAAACTAAGTTGTAGAAACTTTGATGTTTCCTGTTATAGTGGTGGAAACTCTCCTACAAGCTGTGGCAGCACACAAGGAGCTTGTTGAATGTTAATTTTTCTTAGGGCTATATTGTGCTTTTCTTGGATAATTACAATTCATTATTTACACGTTAAATTCACCCATAAAATCATATCATTATACAAATTTACAACATTATTCAGCAACATGTGAAATTATATAGAAATAACGCCATTATCATCAACAAAATGTAACGTAAAGGAAAAATAGAAAAAAACCATTCACACATAGAGACACTAGAATTTGTCAAAGACTAGGGAAAATTCCAACTATGGGGAAAACCATTTCAAATTCTTCTTCTTATTAGATTAGCATTGAATGATTTAGAAAAAGAGAATATAGTGATCCATATCTTCAATCATAAATCTATCCACCAAAATCAACTAAACAACATCCACAAGATGAACCCAACAATGCTAATACTCAAAACCCTGATTCAAAATGATGTGATCAGCTGTTAGTGTCTGTGGTCAACTACTAAACACTATAGTCAACTGATGAAAACTTTGGTCGATTAAAAAAAAACCCTAGGTGCAAACCACGTGGATGGTGTGATGTGTGTGCATTTGAAACACTTCAGCCATGTAGATGAGTGATCCCATGTGCCTATCGTTTAGACCAAAAGACTTAGAAAAAAATGTGATGTTTGGACCTTGGAATTCCACTTTCATTTGAACCCATTCCTTGGCAAACCTTCCTTAGACCTATGCAATCCAAAAAAAAAAGGAAAATAGAAAAATGATCCAAGATGACTGTTCAAATGAGGTTGAGGTTACTCGTATCTATAGCCTTCTAAGGGTGTCCAATTTCTTTTAGGTCCAACCCAATCGAATATGAACATGTGGCATTTCAATTAAAAATTACACTTTCCCTTGTCCAATTTGAGCACTTAAATATTCAAAATTGGTCCTCTTGAAAATAGTAATCTTGTCCCATGCTTGGAATTATTCACAAGTTTTTCAAATTAACACTCCCTTTCAGCTAGGGAAAAGTTCCAATTACATCATATATTCATTGTAAGAATACTATCATTGAATCATATCCAATCTCCAGTATCTCTTTATCAAATGCCATCACTACTCATTTATGATCATCTCTTGATTTCTTATTGATGCTTATCTCTTAATTGTCCTTGCTCATATGTTGAACATTCTGGAATCTAAAATAAGAATGATTTGACATTGGAGGGGAGCATAACCTACCACCCTATATCGCATCAGAGAGCACATCTCAATCCAAAAAAATATTAAGCAACACATGTCAACCTTAAACTACATCAAGAATCACATCTCAAAAAAATCATTGCTAGCAGGAAGCCCCATGCTACCACCTGGGAAACATCAAAGAGATTATCATCAGCTCACACTTCTCAACTTGGAACCACATCGGAGATCACATCTCAACCCATATTATTTTGTACTGATCTTCCCAACAATGAATCTCAATATTCATCTGGTATAATACCTACATCATAATCGCAGGGGTTGTACACCACCAAGTACACTCTCAACTCATTGGTCATACAAGGAGGGTTATCCCAACAAGTCTTGCTTGTGGGTATGATTCCAACAAGGGTATACTCTTTAAAGACTAAGATAGGGGAGAATCATCTCCAACCAGATGGTTAAATGATTGGGGAGCATATCTATGACCCTATTGTCTAGAGATCCCTCAACCGAGTATCCCTCCATCTCAATTCCTCACAATAGGAGCTAAGATGGGGCGGACGAGTTGGCTTAGTGTTCTTGATCATTCCTTCTCTCCATAGATCATAAGCATATCATCGTGATCATATATGGCATCATCTTAATTATCATGTTAGAATAGTAGCAGTCTCATATTTATGCAAGACATAAAATCATATATTATGTCAGAACAAAAATATAAATCTCAAAAAAAGGATACCTTATTCATCCTTCCTCTCATGAACGCAGCAACCACAATCCTAATCTTGTTTCATACTGCAACACTTACTGATGACATCTTGGTAAAAACTATATATGATATTTTCTACCAATCGAATCCCATTAATTATTATCACAATGTATCCCTATCATATCCAGAGCATGCTCAAATAACTCTTCGAAGAGCTTCTTCAACCTTCCCCACAATTCGTCAACATCGTACATAACCTCATCTATGCTTGAAGATATAGAATTATCTTCCTAAAACATCATGAAAGATCTCATACTAAGGAAACACACAAATGTGCTCATCTTGTCAATAAAAATAAAAACACCAATCCATCCATGCAATCACATATCATAGGAAGACTATCCCAGACCACAAATTGATGGTCCCATGCAAAATATATCGAAGGGTGCTCAATGATAATCCAATGTGTATGAATTGGCTCAAGCATGAATTGACATAGAATGTATGGATGGGTGTTCATAGAGAACATCAATGCTTCAATAAACTATCAGTTCCCAAGTCACGTTCAACAATATCTCTTCATAACTTCTTGAAATACAATTGGAGTGTCCAAGGTTTCAAAATTCTACTTTCTTTAATAGTTTTAGCTTCATAACATAATCCATCATGCCATGATTCTTTATTTTGAACTTTAGAGGCCATGTCCCTCTTACTTTGATCATCATAGACGGATTACTTGTCAAGAATAGGCCATCAATATATAAAACCAAAATCAAAACCATACCTTGGACCACTTTTTAAGGTAGAGGTTTGGATGGGCAGATCTTCTTGGCTCCACCAAATTTCTATTAATGTTGATATACGAGTCTTAGGAAGCTTCCTTCATATAATATTTGTTCAAACATATGACTTGACCAAATCAATATGTCGAGCCTCACACAAATTAGCATTCTGTAATAATAAAAGACTAAGTCAGATTATCAGGTCTTAGATGGTAGTATCAAAATCATAAAAAAATAAGCTAATACATATGTGATAAGCTCTTTGAACCAATTATTATGTAGATCTCACATGTAAATACCAATTACAACAACATTTTATTTATAAAACACTATTAATAAAACTTTATCAAGCCATCCTTATGATCATACCATGAATACTTTCTATAACTAAATATCAATGCATACATCAAGGATAAGTGATATAAGTTCCATGCATTTATTGTGATATTATGTCATAGTAAATCAAAAAAATTTATACTTCAACCAATGTGCCAAAGCTAATGATTCCAATACAAAATTAATTTCAACATTAATCAGTAAAATTCACTATGCCCATATAGCATTGTCATAAAGGAAAATCATTAGTTGTCAAATAAAATCATTGATCCTCAAGTCAAAACCCAAATTTGCTATCACAATGACTTCAATCAGTCCATAACCCAAAACATATGTTAGCATCAAGTCCAATTTCTAAAGAATCTCTATGAATTATTAAGCATCATGTAAAAACTCCAAATAATTCTTATTTATACCAATCATCCAAATCTTATCAAACCCTTACAATTGTTATCAATTACTAGCTTCAATGATCAAATCAAAATTTCATATTGATATGCATATTCTAATCACCTACAAACACAATTTTAGTTAAAAAATTCACATTCTCTTTAGTAAGTCAAACATTCAAACTTCCCTCCTCATGGAACTTATGTTGTGTACTCCAAGTTTGAAGGACTATCATACTCTTGGTGCATTCCTGAGTTTATGCACAAATCTTTAGTTTTTGTGACCTACAGACATAACCGCATCCATAGATTTTCCTCAGTGTGTTTGGAGGCCTATAACCAAACTGATAAGATTGCTTACATTTAGTTGGGGCTTAGACTAAGGGAAACCTTTGCTTCTCAGACCAGAACCTGTTGTAGACCCACAAAATCATATATTTGTCTATTTATGTCAAAAAAATTAAACAATAAATAATATTCTATACATCTAATGCAAATGATAATAGGTCAAGGGATCTCGTGAACAGTTTCTCCCTCTTACTGATCAACCACTTCATTCATCATCATTCAAGTCATCAACTTGTCTATCATAATACTGTCAAGCATGATCATAATTATTACATCATAAAATCCAACTATATCACATTTTGAAACATATACCCATCATGGTCATAACATTCTAGATACTTCATCATCACATCACATGAAATTTTATTCAAGAGTTAGAATCGTATGATTGGTGTAGCTGACAGGTCTGTCATAGATATCATATTTACTACATCACTTCTTTATTATATTATTCAATCATCTGGATAGGGCATCTATATTTATCCAATTCACTAAGCTTATAAAAATCTAATAAACGTCAATGAGAAGATCCTGGATATCAATCTTATTGTTATAGTTCTATCATCATGGCTACCATTCTTGTTACAAACACTATTAAGAGGATCAAGCTACCTTATATAAGGATCAATGTGTTATCCTTCTTTATAATATTAGGAAATCCATCATCCAAGTCGATATTGTTGGGCACCCACGTATTCCAATTAGATCCCCACCAATATTTCTTTTAGTTTTTCAATATCCCTAATTGTAACACAATTTACTATTTTTGGTAGTTTCTTGGGTGATGAACTTCTGGAGCTGTTTTGAGGCCCTAAATGATGGTTTCTTGGATAATGGGAAAACATGAGTCTTTATTAAATGTTTTCTATAAAAATTTGTAGTCCTCAGATAAATCTTTATAACAAGGTATTGTGTGCGTCAAATGAAGAATGTATGCCAAAGTTATGACCCTTGGGAAGTTGATGTACCAATTTATCCAGAAGGGGCCCATTGTTTTGGCACTTCATCTCCTTGGGTTAGTTTTTTGGATGTTTAGGGTTTTCCATTGTTTCTCAATAATAAATAGGCCTTTGAGCCTCATTGTAACATTGTTCAAAGGCATGTAACCACCACATGTCTTCTTAGAGATAAGCTACCATTGCCCAAGCTAGTTTATTTCCATTATGTTTGTAAGTATATTTGAATTCTTTTATACTAATGAAATGAAGTGTTATTTTTGTTGCATCTCTGTATTTGTGGTTCTATCAGAGTGGTGTTCTCTTTCTCTATTTTTATCTGCATGTCCCTAATGAGGTCATTGTATAACGAGTTAGTGCGTCAGCTCGCTGAACCCTTACAAGACGAGCCTCGCAAACCCTGATGACGTCCCATTGTGAAAGAAAAGTAAGGTGAGGGAGCAAGATATCCTTTCAAAATATTTCTCGACGAAGCCCTCAAGTGACAAAGGAATGTGATAATTGACAAATTTGTTGAGATCCTTTGGGGACTACCCACATGCAACACATCTTCTTCTAGAAACCATTCTTGGAGTGCCACTCCCTTTAAGGTACAAGATAACTTTGACATCCCCATATTTAAAGGTCATATAGATGTTGATGTTGTAGATAAATGGATAAATTTTCTAGAAGGATATTTATTGGTTCATGACTTTTCCAATGGAAAAAATATTATTTTTTCACTCATCAAAGTCACCCCCCACATCAAGGACTCGTGGGAAACCTATTGCAAGAAGAGGGATGAGAGTGAACCCTAACTATATTTAGTTGCACCCAGCTTGAATTACTTCTAAGACACCACCAAGGAGAATTATTACCATGTAGGGAGCTATGTTGTAGTGGCTACAACCACACTCCAAATGTTTTCCTTCATTTCATTTTTGAGCCTCCATAATAAAATGTCAACATCTTTTCTTGCACTACCCAAGTACTTGTGCATTCATTTGAGTTTATATTTTACTTTACAACTTGTGTTTTCTTAATTTTCTTCCATATTAACCATAACCTAGCCTCCTTTGAATTGGTTGCAATCCGTTTCTTGCATTGACTTGGAAATATGCACAGTGTTAGAGGGTAGCCCACCTTGCTCTCAGGAGTTGCGAAAAACATCCCAACAGTTAGCCTTGCTCTCAAGAATTGTGTAGATCATCCCAGTAATGAGATTCAGCTCCAGAAATGCGTAGACCTAGCTAATAGCTTGTCTCCAACATGGAAAGTGAACAGAGCATGAAAGGCATCCAGAGCCACTCAACCCATGAATTGTACAGAAGCATTCCCTTGATTGTTGCCTGATGCATGTGTTGGTAGGTTGCTCGGTTCCCTCTACAATTATGAAATTTCTCCATGCTTGCATGACATCCCTTCCCAAAAAATAAAAAAGAAAAAAGCATCCCTAAAAAATAGGGATCTATTTTAAGCAATGGGAGTTACCCTTACATTAATTTTAGAAATTGCTGCCACTTGTCAGCTTTTTCCTAGAATTTTAGCCTTCACAGCATAAACCCTAAATCAAAAAAAATTGTTTAATGGATATCGCTAGAACTAATTTCCACATTTGATATTAGAGAACTGGCATTCTTGAGGCATCTAGGAACCTTCAACAAAGTCAACACAACTTTTCTGGCTAAGTTTTGCTTTTCTTGTCTTTTGTAGCTTTTTCTGTCACTTTTTCTTCCTTAGCTTGTGTGTTTGTTATTTTTCCTAATTTATTGAGTGACCACAAGAACTTAATTTTTTTTATCTTGTAGAAGTGATGTTTTATGTTTTGCATTTCCTTTAATTAGCATCGCATGCATAACCCAGTTTTTGCACTAACGGTGGTCGTTGCGGTGACTCTCCCCACAACCTTCGTTTCTCTTTATTAACTAATTCCTACATGTTTTCTTATTTCATGCATCACCATTCACTTAGATCTGCACCATCCTTCGCTCATGCATTTAGATATACTCATTTTCAAGTTTCACTTGGGAAAATCTAGGCTACCTTGGCTTGGATCTAGCTCTTGTTGGTATGGACTACACATTTCTAAATGTCAAGGCTCTGCCTTGGCTCCAGGATTTGCTGAGAGGCTAAGAGTGAATGACTACAGTTGCACACTATGCAGTTTCAAGAGACAGTCCCAAAGTCTTGCCACTGGGATTACGAAATGTGCAGTGCTAGCCAACATCAAAGTAAGACTAAACTATGCATTGCAATTCCACTCATCATCAATCCCATTGGATTGCACATTGCACAGTTCTAGTCATCACCACCTATCACTGGTAGTTGGGACTATGAAATGCGTAGATCCAACTGACAGTCCCTCATCTCTGAAAGTTAGAAATGCATAATATTACCCAACAGTTGCCCAATTTTCTTCATTATCACTTCTTGAAGTTATTTTTTATTTTAAGCTAACATTTGCATGCCATGAGTGTCTGCTTCATCTCTAGGTACAATAGTTGTTGAGAAGCTTCTCAGTAGTACAGATAACATGGCTTCCAAGAGATCTAGATCAAAGGATACTGTAGAGAGAAGAACTGGAGATGTAGTTTAACATGTGTCAATGAACTTGCCAGTCTATGCAAGGACATAGTTGTTCATAGAGAAGCACATGAAGATTAAATGGTAGGAAATTAAGGACATATTTGCAGGTATCTTGAAGGAAGATCTAGAAGATCGACAAGTCTATATCAACATCCATAAGTCAGTATTGTATGAGTTTGCATGGAAGTACCTCTCCTTCCCATCTGTTGACATCATTCACTGCATGGTCTCACATACCAATCTTGAGACAATGAGTGTCAATGGAGCACAACTTCCTACCTTCAGGATGGAAAATTGTCATCAGATGTATCACTTACCACAATTGGTGAACTGCATAGATGCATTATTATTTACTCCCAACAAGAGTGTGAACACTAGAGACATCATGAAGTGTTGGGTAAAAGAGCCATCGAAGTTCAGGTCGACACCCAACCATCTCTACGAGACTAAGTCACTCACGAAGGCCTACCAACTCTTGATCATCTTTTCATGCCGCTTATACGGTCAAGAGAGTATGGAGACCTTTTTGCAAAGTTGGGTGGTTGTGTTGGATTAGTTGGGAAATTAAGGAAGGCCATTCAACTAGTTGGACATGTTGGCTCTTTAGATGAAAGTGTATATGTCTAATGCCCAAAATCTGCCTAAGGACAAGCAAGAAAGATTATATATCTACATGTACCTACTTGATGCAATCTGTGTCGAACATCGGTTCCCTGGCATGGGTTTGACATGGACACCACTAAATGATGATGCAAAGATCTATTGCAATTTTCTCTTTGAATGGAGCTATTGAGGATTCATGGTGAGGCTATATAACCACTTCATCACCCCGGCGTACAAGATGGTATTCGAACATGATCCACCTTGCATGTCCCAAGAAAATATGCAGACATTGCTTAAGATTGCAGATTGGTATGCCTCACTTGGTGGCACCTTCCTTAGGATGTTTAGCGGAGAGAAGCCTCCACATGTTTTACCAAGTTTCACCATGGATAAGTTGGTAATGCGAGAGTTTGAATATCACATATTCGTAGGGTTATTAACAAGACTACATAGGAGGAATAAGGCACCATGGTCTACTCTTCCTTTACATATTAGATTGTACAAGATTTGGAGCTTGAAGGATGTGGATGCAGAGGCCAAGAAATTGAAGAAGTTTTAGTTTCACACCAAGCGTTTCAATCTGTGTGCTCCCTACTGCATATGAAAGAACAACTGGTCAAAGGTGTATTATCCATGGATCCACGGGACATGTCATTGGCCAAGAAGACCCTTGGAGGTATTATTACAACTCCTCTAGGATTAATGAACCGGTCAGCATGGCTATAGAATGGAAAGCAACCCTACAGGAAACAACACCACGGGAAGCAACAACAACAACAACAACAGTGAGCAACAAATTAGCATAGGACAAATGCGAGAGGAAGATTTTTGAGAGTGCAGAGGTTGAGCAAAGCTACAAGTTCAAAAAAGATGCTATTATCGAGAAATTAGCTTTCGATATAGGGATGTAGAGGCAACATTATGAAAGGAGAGTAGAATGAGAAAAGGTTTGAAAATGTAGAGAGGAAGTTGCAGGAAACATAAAAGAAGCCAAAAGAAGAGAAGCATAAATAGAAAAAGGAGGAAAGGAAACGCGCAATGACAAAGGAATCTATGCCTATATAAGTTGAGGAATCACAACAATCATTAGATGAAGAATAGGGTGAGAAGGCACAGATTAGGGAACTTGCTTAGCAGATTTAGAAGATGGTTGAAATAATGGATATGGAGTTGGAACAAGAGCCACAGGACAAAGACACTGGCCTTATTCGGAGAGCATCCAAGGTCGCCCCACATTCTGACATCTCTAGAATCAGAACCATTCACGAGAGATAAAGGAGAAGTTTTCCTCCTTGATGATGATCCAGAGATGGATGCGTACAATCTATCATTTGATGAGTCAAAACAAAGGATTGTAAAGTCACAAAAGAAGTAGCTCCCAAATAATCACGCGTCACCTACACACATCGAGGAAAGGGTATCTGTTGTATATGTTACAAGACATCCAGCTGTCATGGTCGATGCTTCTAAGGATGATGTAGAAGCCATGAGTTCAACAGTAAAGTTATTTATAGCAAAGAATGATTAGATGGCGAAGGACTTGCAAGAGTCCAGGAAGAGAACATAAAATTCCGTAGGGGCCACTATGGAAGAGATGAAAAAAGTGATTCTTGCTGAAGTATCAACTCTTGTGACCACCATGTGGAAAATATGTGGCAGATTTGTCACCGTGCAGAAGGTGGTTTTCAATCTATATGGTTCTCAGTAGTAGTGTGCGAAGATAGCCCAAACTCTCAAAGACATCCACGTTGATATCACACATCTAAAGGAATGGAAAATAAGGTACAAGGGAGCCCCCTTTACTTGCAGAAGATAATGAGGCCACAGGAAGAGCTAGACAAAGCACAGATTTAGATGCCAATATGGAATTATGAGCCGCTCCCTCCACTCATCACCAGCATTAAGGATTCCTATGCATGGGTGTTCAAGAGTTTGGATTTCATTGTCACGACACACATGATCCCTTTAATCATAACCCTTAATCAATCGATGATGAAGAACCAAGTCATGTTGGAGGTTGACAGGTGCATACAGTAGCTGATGCGAGTGGTCACCAACGATGACTACTAGTTGAGCACAAAAGACATGCAAAAGTACATTGGTGGTCTAGCCACACACATAATAATGTTCCACATATTTCAATATGATTTGGATAGAGGTTCCAAAACCATATACCTGGAAGCCATGGAGGAAAGAGTATCTATCAAGAAAGACATCACCAAATAGTATGGGGACACAACAGTGTAGTACCTAGCTTAGTATCAATTCATCACCCAAGACCCTAAAGAGGATGTTGTTGAGATGGTATATACCCAATACCTTCAGTGATGATATTTGTCTTGTTAGGCTCACTCAATCCTATTTTTTCCCACATGGTTATATGTGAAAATTGTATTATTACTTGTAAATATATTGTAAGTGAAATTCCAAGTGTCATTAGTGGAACATGAATAGTCACTATGCAATGCAAAGGATTATTTGTAAAGGAGTTAAAGCTTCATGAGGCTTTTCAAAAAGTCAAAGGGGAATGTCAAGGGTCACCCCACCCTTTGTTAATATAGAACCTCATAACTCATAGTTGGGGCTTTTTGGGAACCAAGTCTTGGCTACACATTGCTTAGAGAAGGCTTGGAGAGTATTTTGATGAGCCTTGGCTTCTCGATAGGGTAGAGCAAGTACATCTATTTGGAGGAATAGATGGTGTTGATTATAGTGTTGACTATTGGGGTTAATGGTTCTCAATTGTGTATGTATGTATGGAACTTTCACTTAATATATATAACTGAGCCAACATGTTTTCATGCATATGTTGTTATTGTAGTTCGACTATTCTAGTTACTTTAGAAATGTATTTCATTTAACTTCTGCATTTGTGTATGCACTATTTTGTATACGATTGTACTAATCTTGTTGAATATGTGTTGTTGTATTAATTCGTCACTTTGGATTGTGGACTATTCAACTTCTAGACTATGATGTCATTCAAATCATGTGTTCCTTTCAGGCTGCGTACTATTACATGCATCTAAGGGACACACTTCCTTTTCCCCTATATGTGTTAAAATCCCCATCCATCTCACTTGATTTGATGCAAGGTGACACACTTTCTTCTGACAAAGTTTTCATACTGACCTCTATGCATTACAAGAGTAAACACACTACTATACTACCCACTACTAGGAGTCCTACTCCTAACAGTCTAGTGACTAGGTGGGACTTCTTACCGAGGAGATCCTATGAGATGTTGGTGGGTCGAAAACCATCAATATTTCTAGCACTGGAAAGAGGGCCAAATGACAAGTAGAGCCCTCAAAGTCTATTTTGAATCTATGCACATCATTCATGACCTGCATTACAATATCAACTCTAACATGTTTTTCTCATGCACATGATTTTGAAGCACCAAAGGATGTCATTGATGCCTCGTCACAAATCAAGTACAACTGTGAAGGTCAAGTAGCTCTGTTGAGACACAAAGTTTCCTTCTTAGGCTTCTGTGAGAGGAATGAAGTCCCATCAGATGTTGTTTCTTGTGGGCTATTCTCTTACACGTTCAAAGGGAATGTTGAGAAATCATGTTGCACATTTCCTGCAGCCTCCATTCACTCATATGATCACATTATTGGAGAGTTAATCTGTTATTTCTATCGTTATGCCTATAAATCACTAAATAAAATAATTCTGAAATTACAGAAAGAAATCGATGAATCTATTGTGCAATTTTGGGATCGGTTTTGTAATCTTGCTTTTGAAATCCCTCAAGATGAAATTGGTTAGAATTTTCTTAAAGAAAGGTTTCAGTATCTTTTTCACGTATCTAAAAATCTACATGGGTTAGAATCATTCAAACCCCTTTCATCATATCTGAGTGTTAGATCTTTCAAATAATACGGAAAAGGTTACTATTACAAGTGACCCTCCTTGCGAACTCATCTGTTACAAGTAATCCTCCTTTCTCCACAGGAGGAGTTGGGAGAAGTTGCAAACCCATCTATTGAACTGTCACATCGTCCCACCCCACTCACTCTGAACATATACATAGATTTGTACTACAACCCTGATGGTTGTCACGAGGTCTTGTCTTCTCAGCCTCCATCCTCTCGTTCCTTTGATCCTCTGATTGTACTATGTTGTGTTCATCCAATCTAGACTCCACATGTGTTGTTCATGAGGATCAATTTGTTGATAGATTTGATGTTGAGCAGCCAACCTACAGTGTCATTTTTGATGAGTATGTGTTGGAATATAAAGAAGAAGTCCTAGTGAAGGATGAACTCATTCCACCGACACCTCATCTACTCTTTCTTGACAACTCAACCATTCCTGATTTTTCTTGTGAAAATTCATTCCCAAATTTTTCTAATTTTGATCATTGACAGGACACACAAGATGTTAGTCAATCATCTAATTTCAATGAGGACAAATATTTCTTTCTGAATCCACCCAATCTTCCATCTTTTATTTCTTGAAATTTAGAGGGTGAACAATTTTGTATCTCATCAACCCCTTTGTATGATTCGTCATATCATGAGCATTCGATGTACATCTTCAATTTTCTAATCATGGCTATCATGATCTCTTCACTCCTTCATTCAATCATGTTTCTGGTTCACTCACTATTGTTCTTTCCAAGCCACCGATCTTTTATGATCTACATTTTGATGAAGTGGAAACCCCTCAACCTATTTAGCAACTTCAGCTCGAGTTGATGGTTATGTCAGGTTCTCGCTGTCTTGAGGTCAGTTCCACTTCTGATCTGAAATATGTTGAAAGTTGCTAAGCTTCTCATCACTTTATTTCTTGCATTAAAAATCAATCTAATCTAACAATCTCACATCCTCCACTAGAATCTCACAATCCTATTGCTCATGTATTGGAGGAATCATACATAAAAGGTCATGTTGCCAAGAAAATATTTTCTTCTTTCTGCTTGTTTTCTCATATGTCAAGGTAAAAAGAGTGTGCATGTGTGTTGTTTGTGCATAGTGTGGTGCAACACCATGGTACGTCCACAGAGTGTCCGTTATTTTCTTTTACTCTTTTCTTTTATGTGGAAGCATTTAAACTTCGAGTGTATTGGTTTTCACTATTTTATCTTTCTTGCTTTCTCGCTTTCCTAGCTAGCTTTCTTATTAACTGTGCCTTCACCTACATGGGCCAACCAATGCACAAGTGGCTGAATTAGAAATATCACGTTTACAAAAGATTTTTCGGCGAAAATCACATGAAATATCATATGATATTTCATGTGATTTTCGCCGAAAAATCTTTTGTAAACTTGATATGGATCACAGAAGCCTAAACTCTATAATAGAAATATCACTTCAGATGAGAAGGCCCATGCTTTGTTTAGCTTAGGAGTAGGAGTAGTTTCTTTCTTGTTTTCTTTGCTTTATTGTTCTCTTTTCTTTCACGTTTTTCTTTTCTTTCATGATTTTATTCCGTTTTAATTTTGTCCTTTTCTTTCGTGTTTGTTTGCTTGTTTACATCCTCATAGGATTAGTTTCCCATGAAACCACGTTGGCTTCTCGAGACAAGAAGGGTGAAATACAAGAGGGCTTGTACAACTATCAACATTTGGATATTCTTTTTTTTCTCAAGAAAGAAATGGACCTTCATATCAAATTAATCAACAAGGGGATACATAGTGTACAAGAAGTCAACTGATGATAGACGCTCTAAGTGTGAGGACTAAGCAACATGCTCAAGAACACAACTTAGGGCCCACAAAACAAAAAAAAAACAAACCAATATAGTCCATGGGTGACCACAAAAGTGAAGTTAAGACCCTCTAGTCAACCTGATGGCGGAAAACATGCTTGACACACAAGAGCCATTGATCTGCCCCAACAAAATCTAGCGGCTAAGAGGAATATCAGGTGAAAGAAAAGCCCCAGGCTTACCTGTCTGATGAGGGCAGTAAACAAAACAAACTGGAGACACGTGTTACATGGTCAGTGGAATCGGAGGCATTTTTGAAAATCAACTTGTGGTAAAGCGACGCCCAAAAACCAGGGACACTGTAGCAAAACCGTCACAGTCCCACCAGCAAATCCTACACCAACTACCAAGCGCCATGTGCACCACCTTCTATGGTATCAGAGACATTACGAAAAAACCACTTTTGGTATAGCCAACACTTCGAAAACCCTGGTAACTGCTGTAAAACCACCCGATTCTGAAGAGAAGCTTCGAACTACTTTTAGGTTTGGGACTATTTCTCCTTTGCCTTCCTTTCCTCTGCAAGATCCTAATCTCGGGCTACCTATTACATGAGTCCTCGGCTTCCATCAACTTAGATATCGGCTAGATGTTTCCTCTTGGAGTGATGATAAAGAATCCTATCTTTGTGCGCCAGAGTGCTGCAGTCCTTTTTCCAGTTGTTCATCCTAAGTAGACTCCCACCTACATCACTTGTTTTCTCTGGCGCAAATCACCCCTTAATTGGCTAACCTGTCCACCACTTTGTTGGCATCTCTACACACGTGAACAAAGCTCAGATTCTTGAGAGTTCTGAGATGAGAATGAACTCATTGAAACACTTGCAAGAGTCTCCAGTGGTTTGAAAATTTGTCTGGTGCTGTGCCAGTGCTTATCCTTTTGACCGAGTCAATCATTAATTCTGAGTCTGCCTCTATGATAGTATTTTGTAAATTGTAGTCTTTCAAGATTTCTAGGCCTTACTGCATTTCCATGAGTTCAGCCATATTATTGGTAGCCCTCCCTAGATGGTTGTGAAAAATGATTTTGATATTGCCCTTTGCATCTCTAATGACTCCCCTGAAACCCGCGCCCCCTGGGTTCCCTTTTGAGGCTCCATCTATGTTGAGTTTTAGGAAGCCATGGGGAGGGGGATGCCAGAAACCTTTGCCATCTGATATGTGCCTTATTTTCTTAATGGTGTCCAAAGGGCAGTGATACTTAAGTCCCAACTTTTCAAGGATGTAGGTGTCTCTTTGACTCGGTCGTTTCTTTGGAGGATGCTTTAGAAAGACATTAACTGTTTCTTTAAGTTGTTTTAGGATCTGGGCCATGATGCCTTAAGTTGAACTAGATTTATTTTTGAAGATCCTGTTGTTGCATTCTTTCCAAACATCCCATATCAAAAATCCTAGAATCGGTGTCCAGGATACATTGACTATCTCATAGTCCAAAAAGTCTTTTCTCCAATTCTTTAAAGTGGTTATAATATCTTCATCCTTCCTGATTGTTTGGTTGAAGATAGAGGCTACCCAATTCCAAATACAGGAGGTGAACACACAAAGGTTGAGAATGTGATCCATGGTCTCCTCCTGCAGGTCACATAAATGAAATTTTGAAGGCCCTGCAAAACCTCCTTTCCTAATATTTTCCCATGTCAGAATCTTTTTATGTTGAACTAGCCATATGAACATTTTTATCTTCATCCAGTGAGGGTTGCTCCAAAGGTCTCACCAAGTCTTGTCAGGATTTGGTTGATCAAATCCAGTGATTATTATTTTGGCTTCCTTGAGGTTGAAGTTGCCCTCCTTTTTTCTACCCCACCTTAGCATGTCATCTGAGTTAGAAGTTAAAATCTGCCTTTTTTTCCAGGATCTCTTCGAGAACTTTAGCCTGGGCCTTCAAAGGGGTCTTTGCACTATAATCTGGTACCTTCTAGATTCTCCTTTTCCTTTCCTCTCTTGAATGATCCCGAAAGTCACAAACCCTTTTTATTCCTTTATTGACGGTGTCATTTTTTACGATATCTAGGTCTTCTCTGCTAAGATTTTGTTCCTGCTGCCAATTGTCCTCCCAGAACCAGGCAATATTCCCATTTCTTATCTACCAGAAACTATGATTTTGAACTAAGGCTCTATTTTCCCAAGCCTTGTTCCAAATATGAGAACCCCTGATGTGCCCTGACATCCTAATGTGGTCCTTTTCCTACCAGTCCCTCACATACTTTTGTTTCCATAGCTTGGTCCATGGATTGTTGATTTCCTTTAGCCATCTCCACCAAAGTTTTGCTCCCATGACTTTGCTTAGGGTGACCGGATCGTGGAGACCTAAACAACCATGGGTTTTGGGTTTGAAAAGCTTCTCCCACACTACCAAGGCCCATTTCTTTTTCTCTTTTCCCTTACCCTAAAGGAAGTTTATTTGAATATTTTTTATTTTCTGTAGTACTCCTTTTGGGGTAGGAAGGGATGAAAGCATATAAACTGGAATGTTTTGAAGAACAACCTTTGTTAGAATTAATCTTCCCACTAAATTCAAAGATCTGCTGGTCCAGTTATCGACTTTGTCCTTCAGTTTATTTGTAATTGACTCCCAAACTTCCTTCTTCATAGGTTTGTCAGTGAGAGGCATTCCCAAATATTTAGATGGAAGATTCTATCTTTCAAAACCCAGAATTTTGGAGACATGTCTTTGGATAAAAATATTCATATTGAAAAAGAAAACTTTAGATTTCATTAGGCTTACCTCCATGCCAACAGCCATTGCAAAGTCATTCAGGATTTGCTTGAAGGCTTTGGCTTCCTTGACTGTGGGTGTGCCCTGCAGCATAGTGTGATCCACAAACTGTTGATGTGTCAATGTGTCCTCATTCGGAGTGAGTTTTAGCCCCTTGATTCGTCCTTCTTCCTTGGCGGATTTTATCATTCTACCCAATCCTTCCATCATGAGAATGAAGAGGAATGGAGAAAGAGGATCCCCCTGCCTAAGGCCCCTTGAAGGTCTGAAGGTTCTTGATGGAGAGACATTGAGAAGGATAGAGCAACTTGCCATGGTGACGAGGGCCATGACCCACTTTATCCATTTGTAGTCAAATCCGTAGGTTTTAAGAATTTCCTTTATGTAAGAGAAACTTAGCTTATCATAAGCCTTTGCTATGTCCAGCTGCATTATCATCCCTAGCTACTTTTTGGTCTTGAGGGAGTGCACCACTTCATGAGCTTGGATGATGTTATTGAGAATTTTTCTTCCTTACACATATCCAGTTTTCTCCTCTAACACAAGCGATGGAAGTAGAGGTTTGAGTCTGTTGGCAATAACTTTGGAAATGATTTTGTACACCACATTGCATAAAGCTATGTGTCTGAATCTCTCACATGTCATGGATTTTTCTTTTTTAGGGATTAACGCTATGAAATATTCATTAATCGCTCTAAGAACAGTTCTAGATTTTCTTGAGTCCTCCACCACATCTAAAATGTCAAATTTGACAATTTCCCAACATGTTTTGAAGAAATCTACATTGAATCCATCCAGGCCTGGAGCTTTCCCATTGTGCATCTCTTTGATTACCACATTAACCTCTTCTTCCATTGCTGGCCTATTGAGATTATGGTTGTCTTCCCTGGTCACCAATTTTGTAATGTTCTTTGTGAAGCTCTTAATGAATTGAGATCTGTCTATAATGGTTTCCTCAGCTATGCTTTGAAAATGCTGCACCAAAACCCATTCCATATCCTTGTGAGTTTTTATCTCTTTCCCTCGTGGATCCAAGAGTTTAGTGATCCTGTTATGAGCCCTGTGTTTCATGGTGGAGCTGTGAAAGAATATAGTATTTCTCTCCCCTTCCTTTATCCATTTTATTCTAGATTTCTGTCTCCAAAAGATTTCTTCCTGTTCACATCTATGGTCCCATTATTGCTGCAGAGAATCCACATGTTCCTTCCTTTCCTCTGAGAATCCTTCTGTGATGATAATTTGATTAGCTTCTTGTAATTTCCTTTCTACCTCTCTTTTAGATTCAAAAATGTTGCCAAACTCCTTTCTGTTCCATACTTTAAGTCTTTGTTTGATGTGTTTGAGTCTTTGATGCAAGAGGAACATTTTTGAACCCTTGGTGGGCTTGTCTTCCTCCCACCAATTTCTAATATTAGTAATGAAGTTGGGGTGAGTGAGCCATGCATTTTCAAACCTCAACGGTCTATTTTTTGGGGTTCCAATAAAAGAAGCTTCCAACTGGACTAACCAGTTGTCCGAGCTTCCAAAAGGAAGGATCCATGATGTCATAGTGTGGCCAGAAAGAAGGATGTCCTCTGAGATCATGAATCTATCTAATATCGAGGCTACTTGAGCAATTCCCCCTCTCATGTTGTTCCAAGTGAAGGTGCCATTTGTTGCTTCCATACTCACCAATTGCATGTTGTCTTTGAAGTTCTGGAATGTAAGTGAGTCATGTCCTAACTTTCTGCTTCCCCATTTTTTCTCAAAGAGGGATTTGATCATGCTGAAGTCCCCTCTCTAAATCTAGGGGATCATAGAGTGTCTCCCTCTTAGCTCCTCCAGGGAGGTGAGGAGCTTTAGTTTCTCTTCTAGCATTTTGGGACCATATACATTTGTTATCAAGTAGCTCTCTTTGTCTCCCAAAGGTTGTATTACCATTCAAAGGTGATTTTTAGTAGCTTCTGCATCTATAATATCAAATTTTTGTGGATTCCATAAGGTAAGAATGCCCCCCACTGTATTTATTTCCCTGACTTCTAGGAACTCGTAGTTGGAGAGCTATTTACTGTGTAGATCTCTAATCTTTTCTACAGAGCATTTTGTTTCCTGTATAAACACCATGTCTAGTTTTTCTTCATTTATTCTATTACTGAGATTTCTTTGTTTTCTCCTACTACATAGCCCCCTAATGTTCTAGGTTGTGAGCTTCATAATGTTGTGTTTGTAAAAGAGTAGCTGGTAAGATCTTTCATCTTACCTGAATTAATCATGACTTTCCCACATTCTGATAGGAGTTTATTCTGTCTCCTTCTTCCTCTTTTCTTGCCTGGGTTTTTGGTGGAGTATCCTGATGTAATCTCCATTTGTCTAACCCCTTTATTCTCTTGGCTATCATAGTTCCTTTTGACTCCTGCAGCCTTTGTTTAAGACCTTTGAAGGAATAGTTGTTGTACTCTGTCAAACTCCTCTTGTGGTAGAGAGTCTATCCCTTTGTTGACTCCTTTTTCTAGGAAGTGTTCGAGTTCAAGGTTCTCTCTATCCAAAATATCCTGTAGGTCTTGGTCCTCTTTTCCTCCTTCACCTTAGGTCATCTTCTGACCCCTTCCAAGTCCTGTGGTGCTTAGTGGAATCTCCTTTAATTCATTTTTTCGCTGAGTGATATCCATGTTGTCCACTTTATCTTTTCTTGATGGAGCTTCCTTCGGCTCCTTGCTCTGTCCCTTTTATTCCCCCTCTTCCTCTAAAATCTCAAAACTATTATGACTTGGTATCTTGTTCTCACTCAATTTCTTTTGGTGCTTTTTCCCCCTCCTTTCCCCCAACCTGCCACTTTGGTGTATCCTTCAGGATCTCTTCCTATGTTGACCTTCAATTTGTCCTCTCTTTTGTTGAGAGGGCAATCTCTAAGGAGGGTCCCATGTTCATGACATTTGCGGCATCTGAATGGGTTGTGTTCATAGTCAACCACCTAAACCCATTCCTCATCATACACTTCCAGGATGACTTCATTCGGGAGTGCCCGAGATAAGTCCATTTCTACACAAATTCAGGCAAAGGAGGTATATTTTCCTCGTAGAGTCACCTCTGAGATCTTTATAAAGTGTCCTAACTTATTACCTATAGCTTTTAAGGATTCTAGAAGCCAATAATCTAAAGGTAAGGAATATAATATAATCCATAACAGGACCAATGCGAACATCTCTTGCTCTGGCACAAAGTTCATCATCCAAGGTTGCATATAGAGTCCTTCAGCTGCATAGAAGTATGGTCCTCCTTCGAAAATTCTATCTTTATCCTCCAGGTTCATGAATACCACTGTAAAAAAACCCTTAGACCCAAGATGTATGTTTAGTTCACCTTTTGGTTTCCATGTATTTTTTATCCAGGTGTATAGTGCTTTTTTTGTGGACCAAAAACCCATAAACTTGCATATAACCGTATAGGTAGCCATGTGATCCCTGTGTGCCTGCATAGCCGGATCATTCAGGACCACTCGTGGTTTGATATTGGACTTAGGTTTGCAGGGTCCTATTGTGTCTCTACCCTTCATCCTCTCAACATTGTCACTCTCTTTCGTATCCTGTCGATCCTCCTCGTGGGTCCCTTCATTGTCTTGGGGTTCTTTTCCCTCTGTCATGTGGGTTCCAGTAGTTTTTATATCATTCTCCGAAGGACTTTGGAGTTTGTTCTGACTCGTCCTTTTGCCTTTGTTTGAAACTAATTTTCTGTAGGAGGGAGTGGAGCTCCCTCCTCCTTGCCCCTTCATAGTTACCAGCTTACTTTTGTCGCCTCTATTTCAAACCCTAGTTTTTCCTCTCGCTCCTCCAACATTTGGATATTCATATATCCCCTATGTTTATAAATATATTTCATTATTTCAATCAATGATACCATGATGGAAAATACATTATTTTTAGAGTGAGTCCTAGTGAAAACACAACGCTTGCACTCTTAACTAGTACCTCTTACTCTAATCAGTTTTTTGTTTTTGGTTAACCATTGTCAACTCAGACACGTAGAGTAAGGTGGATGGGGAACCTTAAAAAGCATGTTAGAGTTTTATATAACATCCTTATCTTAAGGGACAACCTCTTCGGCTCTTAATAAGTCGGGATCCGTCTTCCAACTCATGAAAAATCAATAAGTGCCTATGAACATTTCTCTTAAAAAAATGAAAAAAATAAACTACAGGCGAATGAAGAGAAATGATTTTTACATAGAGAGGTGAAGTAAGAAACTCTATCGAGGTACTCTCTAGGCTCGCTGGTAGTGGAGTGATGCTTGTCTTCCTGAAGTGACTCCGTTGGGTTACTGTCCAGGCCTACTAGAAGAGGAGCAACAGGAGAGATGAAACTTAAACTCTCACAATCTATATTACTTATGCATCAATATACCCCTCAACCCTAATCGAAACAACTTTGCTAGCTTGGCTTGTTATGAATGTTGACTGATCAAGAGAATGGCAAGGAGTATATCTTCAACTCAAGCTAGTGAAGGAACCAGGACGATCAGTGAATCAAATGATACTTCTCGAGGAGTTAGACTCCCTTTACATGAGACAAGGTCTATACAGAGAGTTGGAGTTCTACTAGTCTATCGCCAATGTTGTGGTGGCTACAACCATCCTCCAAATTTTCTTCTTCACTTCATTTTCTAGCCTCCCTACTAAAATCTCCATAGCTTGTCTTCCACTGCCCAGTTACTTGTTCTTTCATTTGAATTTGTCTTTGACTTTACAAATTTTGTTTTCTTACTTCCTTTACATATTAAGCACACGCTGACCTCCTTTGACTTGGTTAGAATCTAGTTCTTGCACTCACTTTGTAATGTGGGCAGTCTTAGAGGGAATCAAACCTTGCTCTCAGTAATTGCGCAGAACAACCTAGTAGTGAGCCTTGCTCTCAAGAATTACGTAGATCTGCCCAGTAGTGACCTTGGACTCTAGAAATGTGTAGAACCAGCTGATAGATTTCCCTCAGCTTAGAAATTTCTCTGAGCATGAGAGGCAACTAGATCCACTCAACCTAGGAATTGTGTACAAGCATTCCCTCACCTATTGCTCAATCCATGTGCCGGTAAGTTTCCCATTTCCTTCGAGAACTATGCAATTTCTCGATGAATGCATGGCGTATCTTCTTGAAAAAAAAAAAAGAAATAAGAAAAAAGAAACCCTAAAAAATAGGGATCTAGTTTTAGTAGTGGGAGTTGCACTTGAGTTAATTTTAAAAAATGTTGCCACTTGTCGCTTTTTCCTAGATATTTCCTCCATGTCATAAACCCTAAATCAATAAAATATATTTAATTGATACTACCAGAGCTTGTTTTCACATTCAATATTGGAGCTCTGGAATTCTCGACGTACCTAGGAACCTTTAGCACAGTTGGCACAACTTTTCCAGGTAATTTTTGCTTTTATTGTGTTTTGCAGCTTTTTCTGATGCTTTTGTTTCCTTGGCTTATGTGAGCATTGTTTTTCTTGTTTTATTCAACAACCATTGGAATTTTATTTTTTTAGCTTTTAGAATTGTTATTTTAAGTTTTTCATTTCCTTTCCTTAGTGTCGCATGCATAACCCATTTTTTGCACTAACGGTTATCGTTGTGGTGACTCTCCCCACAAGATTTGTTGTTCTTTTGTTTCACTGGTTCCTACCTTTATTTTTATTAAATGCATCACCGTTAACTTAGATATACACCATCCTTCACTCATGCATTCAGATCTATTCATTTTCAAGTTTCCCTTGGGTAGATTGCAGTTGCCTTGGCCTGAATCCAGCTCTTCTTGGGATGGACTACACATTTCTGGATCTCAAGGCTTTGCGCTCGCTCAAGGAATTATGTATAGGCTATCATTGACTAGCTCCAGATGTGCACTATACAGTTTGAAGAGAGAGTCCTATGGTATTTTCACTAGGATTGTGCAATGCAGAGTCCTAGCCAGCATCAATTCCAGAATGAACTATGCATTGTGTAGTTCGAGTCATCGCGAAGACGAGTGGAGTGTGCATTATGAAGTTCCAGTCGTCAGCACCTCTCACTGGCAGTTGGGACTATGCAATGTGTCAAGCTAGCTAAGAGTCCCGCACCTCTAAAAGCCATAATTGCGTAATCGTTCCCAATAGTTACCCAATTTATTGCATGATTGGTGCTTGAAGTGATTTTTTTATTTTAAGCTGACATTTGCATGCCATGAGTGTCCTCTTTGTCTCCAGGTACAAGGGTTTTTTAGTAGCTTCTCAGCAGTATAGGCATCATGGCTTCCAGGAGATATGGATCAAAGGATACTATAGAGGTAAGCACTAGAAATGTAGTTGAATATGTGTCAATGAACTTGCTAGTCTATGTAGAGACATAACTGTTCATAGAGTAGGACATGAAGATTACATGGTAGGAAATTAAAGACATATTTGCGGGCAACTTCAAGGAATACCTGGAAGATCGATAGGTCTATGTCAACATCCACAAGTCAGGCTTGTACAGGGTTACATGTTGGTGCCCCGCCTTCCCATGTGTGGACATCATTCACTCCATTGTCTCACATACTGATCTTGAGATGATGAGTGTTAGGCCCCTACACTAGTAGTATAGGGGCCTAACATGTTAGTGGAACATAGATTTCTACATTGAGGATAGAAAATTACCATCATATGTATCACTTACCACAACCGGTGAACTGCATGGATGCACTCTTCTTTACTCCCAACACTAGTGTGTACACTAGAGACATCATGAAGCATTAGGTATAAGAGCCATCGAAGTTCATGTCGACACCCAACTAGGTCTACAAGACTAAGTAACTTAGGAAGGCCTACCAACTCTAGATCATCTTTTCATGTTGCTTGTATGGTCAAGAGTGCATGGAGACCTTTTTGTAGAGTTGGGTGATTGTGTTGGATCAATTGGCAAATGAAGGAAGGTCATTCAACTCTTAATACATGTTGGATCTTTGGTCGAAACTGCATATGTCCAATGCTCATAATCTACCTAAGGACGAGGAAGCGAGATTCTATATGTATGCATACCTGCTTAATGCAATCTGTGCCCAACAATAGTTTCTTGCCACGGGTTCAACATGGACACCATCAGACAATGATGTGAGCATCTACTTCAAGTTTCTCTTTAAGTGCAGCTATTGAGGGGTCATGGTGAGGATATCTGACCACTTTATTACCCCAGTGTACAAGATGATATTCAAACGTGATCCACCATGCATGTCCCAAGAAGTGATGAAGGCATTGCTTAACATTGCACATTGATATGCCTCACACGGTGGCGCCTTCCTCAAGATGTTTTATGGAGAGAAGCCTCTGCATGTGCTACAAAGGTTGTCTACAGATAATTTGGTCATGTAAGAGGTTTCACATCACATCTCCATAGGGTTATCAGCACGACTGCACAGGAGGAAGAAGGCACCATGGCCTACTCTTCCTTTGCAGATTGGATTGTATGAGATTTGAAGCTTGAAGGATGCGAATGTCGAGGATGTGTAAAGCTACAAGCTTAGATAAAATCCTCTTGTTGAGAAAGTACCTTTGGATATAGAGGCGAATAGGTGAAAATGAAAAAAGAGACTAGAATAGAGAAAGAGAAATAAACAAAGGTTGGAAGATGCAGAGATGAAGTTGCAAGAAACAGAAAAGAATCTAAAAGGAGAGCAGGAACTAAGGAGGAGAGAAATGGAAGAGAAGCATAAACAAGAACAGGAAAAAAGCCAAGGAACAATGATAGAGAAATATGTGCCTCTACAATTTTAGGAATCAGAGCATCCATCCAATGAAGAAGAGCATGAGCAAGTGCAGGTTCAGGAACTTCCTTAGCATATTGAGCAGATGGTTGAAGAAATGGATATGGAGTTGGACCATAAGCCATGGGAAAAATACAATGACCACATACTGAGAGAATCCGAGGTTGCTCGACAATCTTCTCCACCTCTAAAATTAGAACCAGTCCTAAGCAAGCAAGGAGAAGTTTTCCTCCTTGATGATAATCCAAAGATGGATGTGTACAATCTGTCATTTGACAAGTCACGAGAGAGGATTGTACAGGTGAAAATAAAGAAGATCCCAGATGATTACACATAACCTGCACACACAGATCAAAGGGTAAATTTTGTAGTTGTTATAAGACATCCAACTACCATGGTTGATTCTTCTAAGGCTTATGCAAAAGCCACGAGTTCAACGGTCAAGTTCTTGATAGTAGAAAATTATTAGATGGTGAAGTACTTGAAAGGGGTAAGGTAGAGAACAAAACAATCTCTAGGGTTCACTATGTCAGAGATGAGAAAATCAATGCTTGCTGAAGTATGGACTCTTGAGACAACCATGTGGAGACTATATGGTAGATTTGTCACCGTGCACAAGGTAGTTGTCCATCTATATGGTTCTCAGCAATAGTGCATGAAGATAGCGTAAAATCTCAAAGACATCCACACTTCTATCACGCATGTACAAGAATGGATAATGAGGTACAAGGGAGCCTCTCTTTACTTGTATAAGATAATGAAGCCACAGACAGAGGTAGACAAAGCAGAAATTCAAATGTTTATCTGGAATTATGAGGATCTCCCTCAGCTCATCACTAGCATTGAGGCTTCCTATGCACGGTTGTTCAAGAGCTTGGATGTCATAGTGAGGACACATAGGATCCCCTCAGTCAGAACCCTAGCTCAAGCCATGATGAAGAACCAATTCCTATTGCAGGTTGACCGATACATAGAGTAGTTGATGCAAGAGGCCACCAGCGATGACTCCGAGCTGAGTGCAAAAAACGTGCAGAAGTACATCAGTGGTCCAACCACACTCATAAACATGATGCGCATGCTTCAAGATGAGTTGGAAAAAGGTTCCATAACAATATAACTGGAAGCCATCAAGGAAAGAGTTTGTTTTGAGAAAGACATCACCAAATAGTGCGAGACACAATAGCGTAGTAGAAACCTTCATATCAATTCATTAGCTAAGACCATGAAGAGGATGTCCCTGAGTTGGTATTTCACCAAGACATTGTGTGATGATTTTTGTCTTGTTAGGATGACTGAATTCTATTTTGTCCCACATGGGTATATGTGAAAATTGTATTATTACTTGGAAGTATATTGTATGTGGAATTCCAAGTGTCATCGGTGGAATGTGAACAATCACTATGTAATGTAAAGGGTTATTTGTAAAGGAGTTTAAGAGTCATAACAGTAGTCCAAGAGTCAAAGGGGAATGTCAAGGGTCACCCAACCCTTTGTTATATATAGCACCTCATAACTCATATAGTGGCTTTTTTGGAGCCAAGATTTATCTAAGCATTGCTTAGAGAAGGATTGAAGAGTATTGTGATGAGCATTGGCTTCGCCACAATGTGCAGCGAGGACATGTCTTTGGAGGAGCAGGCGGTGTTGACTGTAATGTTCCACTGTTTGGGCTAGTGGTTGTCAATGGTGGATGTATGGATGGAACATTAAATTCATATATATAACTAAGCGAAAAGAATTTCATCCATATGTCTTTATTGTAGTTTGACTATTCTCGTTACTTTAGCAATGTATGTTATTTCACTTAGACATTTGTATATGAACTATTTTGTATACAATTGTATGAATCTTGTTGAAGACATGTTGTTGTATTATCCTGTCACTTTGGATTGTGGACTATTCTACTTCCAGCCTGTGATGTCATTCTACTCGTGTGTTCCTTTCAGGTTGCATACTATTACATCCTTCTAAGGGACACACTTCCTTTTCACCTCTTTGTGTTAGACCCCCCATGCATGTCACTTGATTCACTTCAAGGCCACACACTTGCTTCCAACAAAGTTACCATACTTAGAGTTACGTGCTACAATAGTCAAGGCGCTATTGTACTACCCACTATTGGGATTCCTACCCCAAATGGTTTGAGCTCTAGTTGGGATTTCTTACTATGGAGATCCCTATTCATGTTGGAGTGTCAAGCACCATCAAGAGAAGATAAATACATAAATGGTACCATGTTGCAGCAGTGAAGGGACCAAGATGTGCCAAAGTTATAAAATATTTTTCATAGCCTTCACACGTAATTGGATATCAAGGATTCTGAGCAGAATTTTGTATGAGAGTTCTTTGGTTGTCTACACATGTACATGTAGGATGAGATGGAATTCCTATAAATCTACTCACCCGTCATTACCTATCGATACACTTTGAATATCTAGTAGAAATTTGAATAGAAGAAGTGAGAATTTGGATCTCTGAATCTGAAGCAAGGGAAAGGCACCCCCAAGTTAGAGAAAAAATGACAAAGCCAAGGGAGGGTTACCTAAGACAACCCACCAAAGCCACAAGAAAATAACAACACAACAGAGACAAGGAAGGACATGAGGAAATGACGTGAGTTACATAAGAGCCCCACTTACAACACAAGTGAGTGTCGGGCCAAGCAATTATTGGTGGTCAAGCTGAAGGCTTATGAATCAGATGCACATCTTGACTCTGAGTCAGAACCCAAGAAGGCGAATGAAAAAGGCATGAGTATTATTGACATGGAGCTGAGTGCCACCATTGCCACCACCAAGTTCTAGAAGAATTATCACAAAGAAGAATTATCAAGTAGTGCATCTACTATTTTTGTCCCTTTCGAATGGATTTTCATGCCTTCCTGGTTGACGAATGTTCCCGCAACCTTCATGAGGCTAATGGAAAAAATCTTGGAACCCTTGACCAACTCATTGGCGGTGATGTATTTGGATGATATCCTAATCTTTGTCTACAATTGGGAAGAACAGCTTCGCCATATTTGATAGGTCCTCCAAACACTATCACAACACATGTTATGTTCCAATTTGGACAAATGAACTTTCGGTTGACCCAAGTTCAATATCAGGGGTACATCATTAATGAATGGGTTGTGCATGTGGACCCATCCAAGATTCAATTCATTCAGGATTGGCCATCCCCAACCACTCTAATGAAGCTCCACAACGTTCTCGGTCCTCCCAATTTCTACCATAGGTTTGTGTTGGGGTTCACTCATATCACTTGGCCTTTGAGTCAACTCACCAAGGGTTGATCGAAAGAATTTTTTTTTTTTTTTGAATCCTAAGAGAATGTGATTTCCGAGTTAAAGGATCACATTTTCTATTCCTCCAACTATGCGTTTGGTACATTTCTTACTCAATAGGGGCATCCAATGGCATATCATAGTGAGACACTTTTAGACACAGTGTGAAAGTATCCCACCTATGAAAAATATATGTTTTCCATGGTGCATGCTTACTGACAATGGAAGCATTACATTATGGGGAAGGAAACGGTCATCCACACACACCACCAACCCCTACAGTTCATACAGACACAAGGGAAGTTGCAGAACAATCGCCACCAAAAATAGTCCACATAGCTGCAACAATTCTATTTGAAAATTAAGTACAAGATGAGCAGCTCCAATAATGTTTCAAACTTGCTCAGAAGATTGTTGGTCATGGCACTGACCATTGTGCTTGACTCTTGTGGGCACTAAACTTTAAGGTGGCCACATCTATACAAGAGAAATCTAGAATTCAGAAACACATACGAGACACTCCTTGAAGGCAAGCAAGTTCCAAATTTTCACCTCTAGGATACATTGTTATGTGACTTAGGGCACCTTTGTGTTCCTTCAAGAGAACATTCCAAGATGATTTGGGAGGTGAACTATAGTCAGGTTGAGGGATAGTTTAGAGTAGAGAAAATAGTGGCAATGTTGTAGACGTATTTTTATTGGCTAAACCTTTGAGAGGATTTTGGGAAATACATTAGTTCTTGCACTGCCTTCGGTATTTCCAAACCAACCATCATGAAGCAAGGCCTATATACTCCTTTGCCTAATCCTAGTCAACCTTGGGAATCCATATCCATGGATTACATGTTGGGCCCCCCTTCTACTAAGCATGGAAATGACTTTTTTTCATGGTCATCAATAGATTCTCTAAGATGGACATTGTGGCACCTTGTAAGAAGAGTATCACAACAAACACCACTACAGAGCTCTTCTTTGAATGAGTATGGGTATAATTTGGGATCCCACTGTCCATTGTCTCAAATCAGGATAGTAGGTTCCTAAGTACATTTTGGTCAAGTCTCTAGTCGATGTTGGATATAAAGCTCACTAAGTCCACTGCTTTCCACCCCCAAGGTGATGGCCAAATAAAGGTCATCAAGAGGATGATCGTAAACATTTTACACATGTAGAAATTGAAGCATCCATGCACATGGGACGAAAGCCTCCACAATGTCAATCATAGCTACAATATAGCTCTCCATAGCTCAACTAGCCACAACACTTTTTAGATGGGGTTGGGATTCTAGCCTCCATGTCCCATTGATGTGGCCATACCATTTGCAACCACTCAGGTAGCTTCGGTCCATGTCAAGTGTGAAGCTGACAGGGCTAAAAAAATCATTGAGGGTATCCATCGCATGTTCCAGTAGGTCCGTGACATGTTGGAAATATCTAATGCTAAGTACAATCAGTGACATGATTAGCATTGGGTGCCACACAAGCTCGAGGAAGGTGACAAAGTTTGGCTACATTTGCAGAAGGAACGCCTCGCTAGGCCCCATGATAGGCTTTGGCTGCTATGATATGGGTCGTACACCATCACGAAGGTTGCAGGGGACAATTCTTTTAAGCTCAACATTCCACGATTCCTTGTCCTGGACCTAGTGTTCAATGTGGGCTGCCTTCGGCCATACATTCCACCATTACTAGACACATCCGACATTATTGAACAACTCACACCAGCATAGTTAAACTTGGACTAGGTGGAACAAACCACAAATGATGGGATAATGGACACACATATCAAGAATACTCACCAACAAAAGATCCAACTATATCGAGTTGTCAAAGTTGTCCAACTCTTGGACCAAGGCAAGTGGCTCTCCAAGGACCAAGTTTAGCAGAAGTTTCCCTATCTCATGGAGGCACTCAGCACAATGGGGACCATTTCTTCCTAAGGGGGGAGGATTAATCTAGGTGGATATCGGTGGCCACTCACATGTTCCACTTGACCCCCACAATTGTTTAATTCAGTTTTTCAATTTCCTTAATTCTAGCATAATTTACTATTTTTTGGCAGTTTTTGAGGTCCTAAATTTCCATAGCTATTTTGAGGTCCTAAATGCGGTTTTTTCGAAAATGGGCAAACATAGGATATTGACTCATTTTTGCAGCCAAACATTGTATTCATTGGATAGAAATTTCTAGCAAGTTATTGTATGCATCAAACAGAGTTTTTGATGCCAAAGTTACGACCCCAGGAAGTTGATGTACCAATAGACCCAAATAGGGCCCATAGTTTTGGTGCTTCATCTCCTAGCGTTAGATATTTTTTTACAGTTTTCCATTGTTTCTCAATTATAAATAGGCCTTCGAACCTCATTCTAACATAATTCCCCCTCTTAATGAGACCGTCCACTTCAGTCATCATCATTCAAGTCATCAACTTGTCTATCATAATATTGTTAAGCATCAACATAACTATTATACCACAAAATCAAACTATATCAAGTTCTGAAACATATATCTATCATGGTCATAAGATGTTAGATACTTCATCATCACATGACATGAAATTTTCATCAAGCGCTAGAATCTTATGATTAGTGTAACTCACAACTGTATCATAAATATAATAATTACTACATCACTTCTTTATTATATTATTCAATCACGAGGATAGGGCATCCTGAATTGTCCAAGTCGTTAAGCTTATGAAAGTCTAACTAAAGTCAACAAGAATATCTTGAATATAAATCTTATTGTTATAGTTCTATCATTATGGTTACCATGCTTGCTAGAAACATTATCAATAGTATCAGGATACCATATATAACAATCAATGTGCTATCCTTCTTTATAATATTAGGAAATACATTATGACTAAAATGAGACATTCTTTTCCAAACATCGAATATATAAATATCTTCAAAATATCAATGTTTCTAGGTTGCTTTTCCACGACTTAATAGAATGTAAGATATTTGTCCAATACCAAGTGCACCATCTCATCATGAGTACCATGAATCAAATCTACTTTCATGTATATGAATCATTCATGAAGGTGATATCTCCATCATAGCTTAGGTTTTACCTTGCCATCCAATATTATATTTGGAACATCACATTGAAAGATTACATCATACATATCTTGTGAACTTCCTTTTCATGGGAAATTATCTCTCTTCTCTTCCTACACTATCCATCCTTTCTTGCATCTCAGATGATCCTCAAGAAGGATCCACTTATTGCATGTCATGAAGAGGTTTGAAGTATCCAAATACTCAAATATACATGCAAGAATTATTAGTAATAATAAAAGCAATAAACCTAAACAGGAATACAATCACAAAGAGGTAACATAAGTATAAAAGGTACATATCTTTTTATGAGGAGATCAACTCCTTCTTGAACCAACCTTCAAGATTCATTACCACATCTTATCCATATGATAATGTTTCCTTCAATATTTCAATAAAATTCTTTAGCAATGAAGCCTAATAAAGACTATCCCATCTAGGGCTTCATCAAATTTGTCACAAGTGCTTGAACATCTTCACATTGATCATGCTAGGATTTCTAGATTGCATATCTCAAATCTCTACCATAAACCAAGGTTTCTCACAAACCCAAATCTCATAATACCTAGGGTTTCCTTGAAACCCTAGTATTCTTTAAGGTCCCCTCTATCATCACATGATTGCATCAAAGGTGTCTTCATAAGGGTGATATTTAATGACTTTTTTCAGCCCAACTCTAAAACCATGCTAATTTTTCTTAGGGCTATATTGTTCTCTCCTTTGATAATTGCAATTATTCATTTACACATTAATTTCACCCCATAACATCATATTATTATACGTATTTACAACATTATTCGGCAACATATGGAATTATATAGAAAAGAAAAATCATAATCAATGCAGCAAAACATAAAGGAACATTGGAATAAAGGCACTCATGAATAGAAAGACTAGGATTGGTGGGAGACAAGGGAAAAACTCACTATGGGTAAATTCAAGTTATTTTTCTTATTAGATTTTCATCGAAATATTTAGCAAAAGGCAATATAATGATCCATATCTTTAATCATTAACCTATCCAACAAAATCAATTAAAAAAATTCTTGAGATGAAACCAACAACATTAATACTCAAAAGTGTGATTGAGAATCCTTTAAAACAGTCGACTATTGCACACTGCACTCAACTAAAAAAACTTTGGTTAACTGAAAAAACTCACCTTAGGTCTCAATTTCATGGATGAGCTGACTTGCATGTAGTTGCAACTGAGATTTCTCTGTCACACGCTTGTGACTACAAAGAAAAAACACTAAAACAAAGATGAAAGCTTCTGACCCTGTAGTTTCACCTTCATGTGAACCCATTCCTCTGTGGACTTGCCTCAAACTTATGTGAGCCAAAAAGAAGAAACAAAATAGAAGAATGATCCAAGATGATTGTCCAAATGAGGTTGAGGTCACTTGTTTGATATCTTTCCAAGGGTTTCCAATTTGTTTTATGACCGACCTAATCAAATATACACATGTGGGCTTTTAATTCAAAAGTGCATTTTTCGTTGTCCAAATTGAGTGGCTTAATAGTCAAAATTGGTCCTGTAGAAAGGAGGAATCTCATCCCATGGTTGGAGTTTGTGAGTGAGCTACCAAATTAACATTGCTAAAATAGGGTATTGTATTTTTTGTTGAAATATGCATTTTACATGTTACAATTTTATCACTACTCCATAATTCTTGATATTTATTTACAAATTAGTAGGTGGAGCCACTTATTCAACTATTCCCTCTTTCTTTTAACAATGGTTATGATTCTTACCTAACAATGTTTAAAAACAAAATAAGCTCTAAAATAAAAATGGAACCTTACATACATGAAATTTTTTTTCCCAAAAATTAAAAGTTTTCCCAAAATATTGAAAGTGAAACATTGGATAAAACAACAAAGTCACACTGCACAATAATGAAACATCGCAGGAAATCTTAAAAAATTCTATAAATGATATGAGTAGCAAGTTTAGTGAAGTCTTATTTGATGCTGTAGTAACAAGTCTATATTCGTTGCTCTCAAGAATTGTTTTATTGTAGATTTACTTTTGAATATTCTCTTCACCTTTTTAATTGGGGTGGTTTAATAGAAGCTTAGGGTTTCCTATACATATAAAATAGTTAATAACATACCAGATACATATAAAACAATTAATAACATAGCGAATACATCAATAATGTTTTGGGTTGTTCTTCTCCTATATTGTCATTTTCTATATGAGTGATCTTAACATACTCAGGTTCATCAATGACATTTAGGTTTTCCAACTACATTTTCTGACAACCATTATGTTTCACTTGAGTATTCATGATTATTCCACTTATGCAATTTTCCTTGCAGGAAGAAATTGCTGGAGAATGGGTTATGGTTAATAATCGTATTTCCTATGCATACGATGGTAGAAGTATGATCATCTACCATAAAAATTTAACGAGTAAAGGCTATCGTGCATTAATTTACAGGTAATTTTTACTTTACCCACTTTGTTAATAGATACATATAAATTTTGAGATGAAAGATTTTAAAACCTCAAAACTTCTTTATTAGAAAAAAGACCTTCTAGTAAAAAACCTTTATTAGACTATGATTTTCTTAAATGCCATTATTAGATTATAAAACACCATTAGTTCCTCATACCTACTATCCTAACATAATCCTAAATTGGTTTTTTTATAATAAATAGGATTGTTTTTGTAATAAATTAGTTAGTTTTATAATTATTATATATTTTTTTTTAAATTAAAATTTATTAAATGTTTAAGATTAAAAATATCTATATAATATATAAAGTATAAATTTGAAACATATTTATATCAATTTCCTTTTATTCTATGGTTTCTTATATTTTCTTTTGTATTTCACTCCAATCTTTGTTAGTTAACAAAATCACTACTTAGACCATGTAGATTTCATAATGCTCTCATAATAAGCATGTCCAACCTCTAAACTATTCCTACTTGAATGAGATTTTAAAAAATCCTAAAATAGCACTTTCAAGAAACTATTTAATTTGTTTTGTTTTCCCGTGGTTCTTTATTGACTTTTCGTACCCTTCATTGCCTTGTATCTCCGTACTCTACCTGCTTATGAAATTTTAAAAAAACCTAATATATAACCTTCAACATATTATATTATGTTTAGCATTTTTTTTGCAGGGTATATAATGATTTTTTTATATATTTAAAATATTGTATATATTAATTTTCCTTTTTATTATTTAAATTTATAAACATAAATTAAAAAAATTAGTGTATATATATTTTTATAAGTTTTAATAATTAAATGATTACACACCAGAAATTTCTTATGCCATGCACAAAATACTTAATATTACCTTCCAAAAAGATTTCATTTGATGACAGTGGCAAGAATGATATACTATGATCTTCACATTTTCATTCACGGTTACAGTGGCGACCATGATGCAATAGTGCCTTTCACTGGAACACAGGCTTGGACAAGGTCCTTGGGTTATGCAATAATTGATCAATGGCACCCATGGATGGTGGATAATCAGGTTGCCGGGTAAGCACACATCACTGCTTCAACTTTGATACACCATATTAATTCAAACACATTTAAATGAATTATTGTGCTTTCTGAAATTTTTATGTGCACAGATATACTCAAGGATATGATCACAACTTGACCTTTGCAACTATAAAGGTGGGTTGCCTGTTTTTTTCCTTTCTTTATGATTTTGGGAAGAAGCAAGAATAAGGTAACATCACTTTTCATTGAAACTAAATAGAATGTTTTTTTTTAATTAAAACTAATTACGATGTATTCTTTGCAGGGATCTGGACATACGGTTCCACAATACAAACCTAAAGAAGCATTGGCTCTTTACATGCGTTGGTTAGCTAGAAAACCATTATGAAACACCACAAGTTTCCAAGTTTTCTATTTCCCTTAATTAATCCCAATTGCTTTTAGATTCTATTTAGATTTTATGTTTAAAAATTGTCTATGTTGCTGGTCATTGTCTCGATTTTCTCTAAAGAATCATTGGCTTTTTACATGCGTTGGTTAGCTAGAAAACCATTATGAAACACCACATGTTTCCAAGTTTTCTATTTCCCTTAATTAATCCCAATTGCTTTTAGATTTTATTTAGATTTTATGTTTGAAAATTGTCTATATTGCTGGCCATTGTCTCGATTTTCTCTTTCCTAGATAGAGGCTCCGCTATTCAAAAAAATTAGGCATTATCAGTTTTCTTCCTTTAGATTGGATTATTATTCTCTCGAATACATTGAACAACCATCTAAGAAATATGGAAATGATATAGAGAGAACCAAATGAAAAATTTACAGGTCTTCATTTGTTGGATATTTATGTACAATTAATCCATCTAGCGAGAAATTTTTCAGGTCTTCATTTGTTGGATATTTATGTACAGTTAATCCATCTCTAGTGAGATCCGTTGGAATTAGAATAATGAATTCCTATCTTATCTTATGTGCTAGGTTAGTGAGAGAACAAACATGATTGACCTTCTGTGAAAATGTTAGTTGATATTTTGGGAAAATATATTAGATTTTAAATATATTAATAATTTTTGAATATAAAAAATGATTTTTTTCTAATTATTTTTACATAATAAAAGTTTTGGAAATTATAAATCTTATAAATATAAAACATTTCTCACAAGGTTTTGGATTGATGGTGAATAAGTGCTTTTTTAGGGAATTTCATAAAGATATCTCATCAATTCAAATCCTTTGTGGGTGATTACATCACAAAAAATATATAGGAGAATAGATCCATCTTAAGTCTTATCTATCAACGGGTTAGAAAAATCAAATAATTCAGAATGCAAACCCATTTATTTGATTCCTATATTAGAATTTATGATGGATCTATATTAATTTTGAGAAACACACACTATTTATAACAAGCATATTATATATCCACAGAAAGAGTTTTATCATATATGTTTCCTACTTCCAAATATGACTACCACATTTTTTGACATTTTAACTTGTAAAATAGGAATCATAAATAAGATATTCCAATTCTCTCTTTCTTTATATATATATATATATATAATTCCTATTTTACAAGTTAAAATGTCAATACAATCATATTTGGAAGTAGAAAAAATATATCTAAAACTATCTCTCAATATATAATATTCTTGTTATAAATATTTTTAAAATGTTAGATGTTTATTTATTTATCTATGTGTATATATACACACACAATTACACACAGATGCACACATGTTAACAGGAGATGCCAATATCACCAATCTTTTGGTAGAGAGAGAGGGAGAGAGAGAGAGAGAGAGCATTGGAATATTTTATTTATTATTTGTATTTTACAAGTAAAAATGTCACTACATGTGGTTATCATATTTGGAAGTAGAAAACATATATTTGTAAAAATATTTCTCTCGATATATAATATTCTTATTATAAATGGATTTTAAATGTTACATGTTTGTTTATTTATCTATGTGGGTATATATACACACAATCACATACGGATGGAATCCTATTCACATCGATGTTAATATCACCAATCTAGTCCGTGCATATAACAATGGATTCAACCATTTACAATCTTCAATGCCAAACAATACAAAATACTCATACCTTTCACACACACATTGTAAAAAAAGGGATTCTCTTTTCCACTTAGCAAGCTTAACATAAATCCCAACATAATTTCATCCTCCAAACTAGCCAATATGAATGTTGGCCAAGTAGAGTCTTAAAAAGCAAACACACAATCGTCCAAGTTTTATGTGTTGTAGCTACGAAATGATTTGTATCACCTCTTTCCAAATTAATTGTTTGATTGCTATGAAATGATTTCATAGTGCACTTCCACAGAAGATGAAATAACTTGACTATCTTCCAAACAGACTCTCCATGCCCCTAGCTCACCCCTCAACATAATATACAAGTTGCCAACCTTTCTTCACATGAGGTTGCAACACTATTACAAATTCGACAATCAAAAAATATTCTAAGATGGTTCTTTTTCTTCCAACTCCAAACATGGTACTTTGCCTCTCTAACAACACTCAAATCATTGTAAATACCAAGGAACCATTGTTTGAGAACACAACAACACATTCCTTCTACAAAATTTAAGACTAATAGAAAAAGAGTCTCAAAAGACAAATAGATTATCACAATGATTCAAGCCACAATATTTGAATTTATTTTAATATAAATTGGTTGAGCAACATACAAGTTCTAAAAATGACCGATATTCTAATGAACAAATGCAAAAGAATATAAAACATGAGTTCACCAGTAGAAATCAAATTGGTTAATCACAAGAATTTGGTTCAATCTAAACCATTTATCAAGCACATAACTTGCAGTCCAAAACTTCTATTCATTTACATCACTGACACACAGAACTACAACTTACAACCCTATTGTTGTTTATTTACACCACTCAAGCATAGAAATATTGCGTGGGTCACACTGAATGGAGATTATAGGCAGGTATACAAACTCAAGACTATAGTTTCATAGAGAAACATCGAGTTCATATCTTCTCTCCCTCTCTCTTCTCCTCACTTGAGAGATTCTCCTCTTATGCTCTCCTCTTCAAAAACTATTTTCTTTTTGTTTCCCAATAGAAATCAATCATGATAATAAAGAGTCACAAAGGTTGAATTGTTTCCCCTTCCCCACAAAACAAAGGAAACTTAGAACTAAATTTTACATCAAAAATACCTTGTCCAAATTATTCTAAAAAATAAAAACTTACTTGCTAATGTAAATATTTACAATTTCTTACAAAAAAATTGAAATTTCCTGCTAGCATTACCATGTGGCCATCCCGTCACATTCATAATATCTTGTCCATACTTCGTCAATTTTTGTGCTGGCATAGGGGCCTATGCACGTGCATTAGAATCCTAAGCTCAAAAATATTCATGGTATCTTACCATGTGTTGGTGAAGTAAATATTCTTTAATTCCAAGCTTTATGTTGTAGTTTTTCCTTTCCCTTGTCATGTTGTTGTTGCACTATTTTCTCCTATTGTATTCTTCCTTCTTCTTTTTTGATGAAAAAATGTTCTACCCTATGCAATATGTCGTCATTTATTCTCCTTTCCCTTGATACCTATTCTGTTGAGGCTTCTACAACATCAAATTCATTATTTTCTCTATTTTCATATCAAACCTATCCTCTAGCTAGCACAAACAATCATTTACTAGTTGAGATTCACTATTTTGCCCCATTGACATATCAATATAGTAATGTTTTGGAGCTACTTTCATGACTCTCTGCACGTTTTGTTGGAACTTATCATTATTGTTGTCTCCTTGTAATAAGACCTTTCCTTGTAGAAGAATTGCAGTATTCTTCTCTTCTTCCTCTTCAATACACATCTCGGCACACATGCTTAAGACATTTGGATGTATTCTTCCTTTCTTTATCACAAAGAAAACTTTATTGTATCTATTAGATTTTCCATTCTTACTTTATCCTTCACCTCAACAATACTATGTTGTAGGAGATATTCTTCATATGGATGAAATTTTTTGTTGTTGTTGCCTACTACTTGTTTCGTTTCTTCTTGTTCTATACCACTACTATGTGGTACTTTAATCTTCTCCTTCTCTTCAAATGAGCCTAAAGACTTCCTATCATTTTTAACATGTGTCCTTGTGTATCCATTTATTTAAAAATTCCATTTCCTCCTCAAGATTTCTTCCTCAAGATCTTTTAACATTAAGTTTGAATATTTAGCACGTGTTTCTATCAATAGCTTAGACTTAGATTTCTCGAGCAATTTTTTAAGAAACAATATTTATTCATCAAATGCATTAATCATTACATACGAGTGCTCTTCTTCATTTCTCCTTTTTTTGTCTACACAAGTCAATTCCACTTTTCTTTCTCTAAAACAAGATGCTACAAATATCTCCTATAAATTACCTTTTGTACATTCTCATGAGCACACATAGTCCTTGGAATAAAAGTAAACATGTGGTCATTCTCATTCATCCTTGTAATAATCTTCAATGGTTTTTTTTTCTTTATGACTTGTGCAACGTACAAACACTCATAATTTGTCATTTTCTAAATCACAAGGCCTTGTAGCCTCATTTGGTGTTTCTTTCACTACTTCTTTATGTCAATACTTCAAATAGTCTATGAGACTCTCGGTAAATCCTTCATCAACATCATCTTCCTCCCTATCATCCCCTCCAAGGATGGGTCCTTGTTCTAGCGCAAAAACGTACAATATCCCTTGCACCCTTTCTCCAATTATGCAATACTAAATATTCCAAGTTTGGTATCAAATATACATATAATTAATCAACTATAACATATTTGATGTGTTGTTTAATGTTAGTTTTTCTTTGGTAATTTTGACTTCAAAATTAAAAAAAAATTCTTGTCAATTACTTCATGTGCATAGGTTCCGTTATGGTGTTTGTGAATGAAAACAAGTAAATTTTATCAAGTTTTATGTTTAGTTCATGAGAAAAATAACATGAAAATCAATTATTGAACAATAGCAAGTAAATGTATAGCAAACCATCAAAATGAACACTTAACATGGTGTTTCGGTGAAGGCATTCACCCCTATTAGGCTAACATCTCCTTGATCTAGGTTCCATGGTTTGGGTCTCTATATTAGCTCAATAATGGAAAATTTGTTGTTTACAATGGCCTACTACTCCTGAAACATGCTTCAATGTGCTCAAAATGTCCAAATCAGCAAGGAACACCTTTTCCTTATCCCAATTTGGTCAAATTTTGCAAAATATATGACAGAAATAGTTTTCCCTAGTAAACCTCCTCTAAAATTGGAGGAACTCGAGTTAGTCCTTCTAAAACTTGAGGAATCTCTGAAATTAGAGGGACCACAAAAGTCTGCCAAATTAATTACAAGTTTAATTAGTGGTTAAGCATGTTTAATTAAGCATTAATTGTGCTTAGTGCTAATACCATGCAATTAGACTAACCATTAGCATGGTGGTTAGTAGTAGTGGACACATGTCTACATTGAATGTTGTGGTTTGTGGTAACCTCCAAACTCTAGTTTATACGATAGTGTTGTCACATGTTGCAATAACCGTGAATGGTTATGGTTTGTTGGCCACTAGATGGATTAACCATTAGTCGTTACCTCCAGAGTTACGTTGTTGTGTTCACATGGGAGGGGGCTAGCCCATAGTCTAGCTTCCTCCTAACCCCCAACCGCAACCATATTAAAGTTTAAATATGTATGGAAATTATTATATGTTAATTGCGGACGTGGTGGTAGAAAAATATCTTGTGGATTTTCTTGAGGCGAGGTCATGAGTTTGACCCTGTCGACTAGCCCATTATTTTTCCACACTGCACAATGATAACCAGCCATTGGGGAGGGACACGTGGTAGCCTCCGGGCTTACCACTTGTCCCCTCCTGATTGGTCCACCATAAACCAATAAAAACATGCCACGTCACCACACCTACGTACTAATATAAATGCGACACTTGGCAAGTCCTGAGTAAATATTTACCACCATTGACCATACCTAGCCACCTACTACGTTAGCAGTACGGAACACTGATTGTGCAGTGTCCGTACATTTTTATCAAATTCCTTTGTTTGGAAAAGCGTACAGAATGCGATATCTTCCTCATACAAAATCAGTTTTTAGTGAAAAGAGTTGTGTTGGGATCATATCGTTGAGACGGATGTAGTTGTTTAGATTTTGAACAATTTTAAGAAATTTGATTTTTGAGCTAAATACCGAGCACCTAATCATTCCTCCCCACTAGAAGCCTTTTGGATGACAAAAGATACTATAAAATTTTCAAAAAGTGAGGGCTATAGCTCCCTCACCTTCTCGATCTACAACCATTTGGCTTTAGAAGGTTTTTGTCCCTTGAGTCCTACTCTAAGGGGTTCAAAATTGCCTCTATTTGAAGATCTTGTTCTTCTGTCAAGTATGAGATCTTGCTGAAGTTCATCAAGATATTCTGGTGAGAAATCAACTATTGATGGCAGCATAACATGATCTCCTTGATCATCAATCAAAGGAGGTTCAAACAATCTCAAATTCTCAACACTAACATCAAAGTATAATTTCATATAAAGAGGAAAATCTAGATTAAACACATTGCTACCAATCTTTTCCAAAATTTTAAAAGGACCATAACAGATTGGCTTAAGATTTTTACCTTCCCCATGAAGTCTCCCTTTGCTAATATATAACCAAACTTCGTCTCCAACTTGAAATTTATGCTCGACACGGTGTTTGTCATGCCTTGCCTTGTAGCTTCTTTGACCTCTTTCAAGTTCTTCCTGCACTATGTGATGTATCAACTGGATTTTGTCATCGAACTTCCTTGCCTTATGAATGTCACTGTAACCATTGATGGAAACATATTTCTCAAAGATGAAGTCTAATGGTGATCTTGGAAAGTACCCAAAATAAGCCGCAAAGAGCTATGTGTTTGTTGAAGAATGCTTTGCCTTGTTGTATGCATGATGTATGTAATGTAGTTGTTCATCCCACAACTTGGGATGTTTTATGCAATATCCTCTAAGAAGATGTATGACTATCCTATTAACCGCCTTAGTTTGTCCATATGTTTTTGGATGAAAGGTTGTACCCTTCTTCAACTTAGTGTTCATCATGTCCCACAAATTTAACCAAAAATTCCCAAAAAATCAAGAATCTTGATTACTTACAATGGAAGTAGGAAGACCAAAATGAACCCAAATATTTTTAAAGAAAAGATGAGTTGTTTATTCAACTATAATTTTTTTTTACGTGATGTTAGAATACACATCTTTCTAAACCTGTCTAAAACTACATATAGGTAATCCTAACCTTTCCTTGACAATGGAAGACCTCCTACCAAATCCATTGAGATACTCTCCTATGGACATGAAGGTACCAGAAGTGGAGTGTACAATCCAAGTTTCCTATTGCTAGGCTTACTTGTTTCACATAAAGAACATCCTCTAATGAAACAAGATATATTATCAAACATGTGTGGCCAATAACAATACCTTTGGAGATTTGCTATTGTTGTGCCCACAACAAAGTGTCCAGTAATCAACGAAGTGTGTGCCTCCCTTATGATACTGTTTCTTTCTCCCTGTGGAATACATAACTTTTCCAAGTGATACAAAAAAGTGTTATATACATGCTAATCTAACTCTTCAATTTTTTTTCCTTGACTCAAGCTTGCATACACATCTCAGAAGTCATTATCATATGCATATTTCTCAATGTAACTTTCATGCAAAACAAAATTGTGCTTGATTATAATAGATGAATTTACAATAGGTATAGAAGGCATATCAACTACCTTATTGTAGATACCCTTTTTTTTACTTGATAACCAAATGAAAATGTTGTAGAAAACCCATCCATCTAAAGTGTCCTGATTGCTACAACTTTGACTACGACTATAAGTATTGCAATTGTTTATGGTCGGTATTGATAATCGTCTCCTTCCCCATCAAGTACTGTTTCCATTTTTTGATAGTTGTACCAATGTGGAATGTTATTTGTCATAAGTGGTATAATTAATCACAGCTCCATTAAAAATTTTAGAATGAAATGAAATGGGCTTACCATGCTGCATAAGCACTGCTCCCATGGCGTAATCACTAGCATCCGTTTGAATTTCAAACGGTTGTCTAAGATCTGGAAGAGCCAATACTGCTGCCAAACTGATCCTTTTATTTAAAGAATCAAATGCTTTGTGATGTACATATACCCACTTGAAGACTTTCTTGACACTAGCCAATGCATGTAGTAGTGTTGTAATGGAAGAAAAATTAGCAATAAATTTCCTCCAATATTGTGCTGCCCCTACAAAGCTTCTTACCTATGTAACTGTACTGGGCTTGGGGAAATTCAGAATGAACTCAGCCTTAGAGGGCTCTATCTTCCGCTCACCTCCTCTAAAAACGTTTCCCGAATATGCTAAAGAAGTCTTCCCAAATTCATACTTTGACATCTTTAACAACAACTGTTCTTTTCTCAAGACATCAAGTACTTTCCTCACATGGATGACATGTTCATCTCTAGATTTGCTAAATATGAGAATATAATGTAAGTAAACAATGACAAATTCCTCTAGAAATGATATCTATACATCATTCATAACTCTCATGAAAGTAGCTGGAGCATTTGTAAGACCGAAAGTCATACCTAGCCACTCAAATAATCCTTGTTTAGTTTTAAATTTGGTTTTCCAAATGTCCTCTTCAGTTATTCTACCTTGATGATAACCACTTAGTAAGTATAACTTAGTGGAATACCTTTCATACCTCAATTGATCAAGAAAATCATCAATTATTGGGAGTGAATAACGACTCTTTATCATGATTTTGTTCAGTGCACGGAAATCCACACATATGTGCCATGTCCCATCCTTCTTTGGAACCAAGACAATGGGTGAGCCACATGGTGAAGTAGATGAGCGTATGATACCTTTGTTCAACAATTCTTGAATTTGCTTCTTGATTTCCATGCTTTCCATGATCGACATGTGATACATGTCAATGTTTGGAAGTGGAAAATCCTACTGCAGTTGTATCTCATGTCAAATTCCCCTTTTAGGAGGTAACCCCTTTGGTTCTTGAAACATATTGCCATGCTTTCTTACCACATCAAAAAAATAAGATTTTAATTTTTCATCACAACCTTCAAAATATTCATAATCAATATCATTCTTTTCCTTGATCGTGAGAAGCACAAGAAGCTTACTTGCATTTACTAGTCTCTTCATCTATCCTTCATTAACCAAACAAATGTTCAACTTTTTTGTGATGGGCTCTCACAATATACTCTGCCCCATCCTTGAGCAATAGATATTTTTTCTAATGGAAATAAAATATTTCTTTCCTATCATACAAAGAATGACTTCACAAAATATTTCCTGAGATGTCAATTGGAACTACATCTAACTCAACTTCATCAATGAATTTTTTAATAATGGCAAACCCGAATAAGGATTTCCTTGTAATTTGTAAATTTGCATTATTGACTATCCAACCCAATGGACATGGCTTATGATGAGGTATAGTTTCAAGGTTAATAATTTTGACTAAGTCTTCTAAAATTAAGTTTGACTGTGACCCACAATCAAATAATGCATCAATCCTTGTATGATTTCAAATTACCCTTACATGGAACAATTCTATTTTTTATTCTACATTTGGAGTGTTTTTGTGACTATGTGAGGAACTAGTGCTTGCAACAACTTCTTTTCCGTTTCTAACCATGGATAAAATCCTGGGCTCATCACCAGAATCTAATCCACGATCATGTTTTGTGGTAGAAACCATCTTTTGTTTTCCCTTATTGTTTGGTTTCTTATGCCTTAATTCGGGATGTAATTTCCAACAATGGGTTTCATCATGCCCAACTTTGGAACAATGTTGGCATATAGTTTTGTCCCCTTCTTTCTTTAGACTTGAATTCTTCTTTCCCTTCCATTACCCCCCTTCTCTTTCTCCTTACCCTTGAATGGCTTCTTCTTACTACCCTCTTCCTAAATGTTCTTTCCCCTTGCTTCAAGGTGCATGGATTGCACACATACCTCATCCAAATTGCTTGGATTGAGCATAAGAATAGTATGTTTTAAGTAAAAATGTAAGCCCCCAATATATTTCAACAATGTATCTTGGGAATTCAAGTTTACTGCGAACAAAAAAGCCCTGTTCCTAAACTCTCAGGTATAGTCTTGAACTATTTGGCCGTCGAGTTGCCTAAATTTTTTCCAAATCATAGCATATTTTTGCATATAGGATAAAGGATAAAACTATATTTTAATTGAAGAATCAAATTTAACCCAAGAAATGGATATCTTACCATGAACTCACATTTCCTCTTGATTCCTTTTTTCCCACCAGGCTAGTGTTGCTCCTTCTATCCTCGATGAAGCCAACTAGATTTTTATATCATCTTCTTGAAGGTTCTGAATTCCACAATAAAACTCCAATTGTCATGTCCAATTTTCTAACTTTTCTACATTTACCTCACCATTACACATGGGATGTTAAAACTTAATGTCCAATTTGAGTAAGGGAGTATTTTCCTTTGGGGTTTTTGAATGAGTATGAATTTTTTTTGTGGTGGATGTGGAAGATGATGTTGTTTGAGATGCTGATGATGATGAAGATGATGAGGAAGATGAAGATGGTGTAGATGGAGGAGTCTTTCCTCCATTACCCTTTGAATCCTTCTTTTCATATTTTTGATCTCCCGAGCTTCCCTCTCCATGGGGGGGCTTAGAACTCTCTCCATCCATTCTAGTGTTCCTCTCTTCATAGAGGACTTTAACCATGTCAGCTAAGTCATAGAAAACCTTCTTGAATGCTTCCGCTTCTGAAAGACCTTCAGTCTCTCTTTCTCCAGACATTATGGCTTTGGATTCAAGCTAAGGTTCTCATACTACTTGTGCCTTCTCAATATCAATTGAAGGTAAAACTTGAGGTCTTTCAAGTGTAGCTCAGATTGGAATTTTATGTGGACATTATTTCCTTGTGGCTCTCCTTCTTCTGGGAATTACCTCAGGATTTGCAACAAATAATTTTACTTCTCCTCTCTACAACTTTAACCTTGTAAGCATCACAAATTTGCAACCATTAAAACCATACTTGCACAGAACTCAAGAAATCAAGAAAATATCCTTGTTAGGGTTCAAGAGAAATAAATATCACAATCAAGAAACACACATTAAAACCATGTACATCATGATTGTCTGGAAAACCCCAATTGGGGGAAAAACCAACCAATAATAGATCTATTATTGTCCTTGGCTAAAACACAACCAAGCCAGCCAACAAACTGAGCTTTCACTGCTCAACCATGGCTACCTACAATGGAGAATACACAAGCCTTTTAAGAGCTTCAACTACATGTAATACCATGGGCTCAATACCATGAGTCACCAATACTAGGTGCCCAAAACCACAACTATTAACCATAATTGTTGACATAACCTCAACTCCACCATAGGGTCAAGTTTATCTAACAATCCCCCCTTTAAACTTGACATTGGGTTTTCCTTGGCCAAAGCTAGCCAAATATGCCAAGTGAGCTAGCCACCACTCACCTCCAGGCCTTACCTAGTCAAGGTCAGGGTATTTGATAATCTCACAAGTTGTGCTAGTTCAACATGCTTCATCATACCACCACATGCATCCCCATATCACCCAAGTGGACATTCAGATTTTACCAGTGATTTACTAGGGTACGCATGCCTTACCAGGTCTTATAGTCGTATACCCATTTACATGAAAATTTCCATTTTATTTTTATTTTTTTGCTATCTTGACCCACACACAACTTGAACTGCTGCAAGTTTAACCATGCATTTCACCCTGTAAGACTCCTATCCCACTATTTAACCCTTCTCTTATAAATGAATTTTTATTTAAAATTTCTGTTACTTATTTCAGAATAGAAATTTTTCTTTAACTATAAAAGCCCTTCAAAAAATTTCTCTAAAAAAAATAATTACCCGACTTTCTTGATTTTTTAAATTTCCAAAAAATATTCCGAGGGCTTGCATTTTCTTCTTGCTCCTTATCGAATGAGGCCTTGGCAAAGCCTTCAAACTTCATTTTCTTCACGCTCCTCATCAAACCATCACTCAACGGACGATGTGGGTTTGTGCAACGATCTATTTCTTCAACAAGCGCCACCACTTCGTGGATGGGAACATTTTGAACAATTATCCAAGGCCCTTGCCAACTAGAGCTCTGATACCACTTGTTAGGGTTCAAGAGAAATAAATATCACAATCAAGAAACACACATTCAAACCATGTCCACCATGATTGTCTAGAAAACCCTAATTGGGGGAAAAACCAACCAACAATAGATCTGTTATTGTCCTTGGCTAAAACACAGCCAAGCCAGCCAACAACCTGAGCTTTCACCACTCAACCATGGCTACCTACAATGGAGAATACACAAGCCTTTTAAGGGATTCAACTACATGTAATACCATGGGCTCAATACCATGAGTCACCAATACTAGGTTCCCAAAACCACAACTGTTAACCATAACTGTTGACATAACCTCAACTCCACCATAGGGTCAAGTTTATCTACCAATCCCCCCTTTAAACTTGAATTTGGGTTTTCCTTGGCCAAATCTAGCCAAATATGCCAAGTGAGCGAGCCACCACTGTTGTGGGGGAAAATTCCTATGCAGGACGATCCTATCCACCTAAGGTGTGACAGTGCCTTAGCAACAAACAAAGACAACTATTCTGGTTTCTTCCTTTATGAAATGTTAAAGAGGAGAGATCAATGGACTTACCGGTGTCTTCCGTTTGTCCCTCGATCCAGATCCTCTTCTCTTTGGGTGTTCACAGCTACTTGCCTCCTCGCTTGCCCAGCTTCAACAGGTCTCTGCAAGATCACAAGAGAACAGCTACTTGCGACAAGAGAACAGCTACTTGCGACAAGAGAAGAACACAACACAAAGACAGATATTCACATTCATAATTGATTCAGGATTAGAAGTAAACCAAATACACTAATGCAATCATACATCAAAGATACATCAGTATATAGGAGAAAACCAAGATAGATTTATTGATTAATAACAAGGTTCAGGAAGAGATACAACCCAGAGGGTTCCAATCCAGCATCTCCTTCCCAGCAGAATGGAATTCCTATCTTCACCTCCCTTCAAAGCATTAAGCACCCAATGATTCCAGTCTCAAACCAACAGTAATTCTTTGCAATAACAAAATTCCAGCCTCTAGATCTCAGGGAGGAGAGATCTATATATAGATGTTTTGGAGAGAGGATGAGTCAGCTTGAGATCTGACTAGTGTCCTCTCCCTCTATCAGTTCTTGATTCCACTTGGAGGTTCTTGTTTCCACTTGGAGATTTGGAACCTCTTACTCATCTCCAGTCGAATTCCCTGAGGCAAGTGTCATTTTCGAAGCTTCCTGGGTTCTGACACCTTGAGGAATGAGTCTGTCACATGTCCAAACTCGCTCAGCGCAGGTAGCTAGTGTTGGAGTTGACATTCAACCGAGGTAGACAGTGGAGCCACTGACATTTAGCGCAGATGGTCAGTGGAGCAGTTGACATGATCCTGAATTGACTTGTTTTTGAGCAGTTTCAGGTGGAGAACTTCTGTGAATTGCTGTGGTTTGTTAGCCTTGTTCCTCTAGGGGTAGGAACAACATGTTTAGGGACTTTGGATCCCTTAGATTATGGACATTTCATGCTCCATGCTGTAAGGCACAAAAATGTCTATAACAGTTGCCCCTAAAGTATGAGGCCGTTTATCGGGTGAAATGCTTTATCCAGGAGGGTCCGAAGTTCATCTATTTGCTGGGAGGAGACCTGTAATAAGATACAATACAATACATTATTTTTCATACTGCTTTCATGATCTAGGTGAGGCAGGCATTCCCATGCTCAGCTTTATAAATTCATTTCTGTACATAGAACAGACAATCGTCTGATGGTAGACTGATAATTTTGTTGAAATTATCATCCTTTGAGTAGGATGATCATCTGCTGCAATGATGTACATGTCAAATGTCTTCATATTTCCTGAATATATATTGCAGCCCAGATGGATGAAACTAGATCTGGGGTCTTCAAACTCGTTCGATCTTCACTCTAAGTACAAGTCGATCCATGTGAGAATTGTTCTGAAGTTGAACATGGAAAGACATCGCTTGATTACTGGTCAATGATGTAAACTGTTAACAAGCGCGAGAGGAACCACCGATAATGATAATGACCCTCAAGGTACTGCAGTACAATTCATGTGGTGTGAATAAAGGACTTGGCGTCGAACACCATGCAAAATATTCTGGTCGAAGGTCATTGATGTATACCTGTCGCCGGAAGTGAGAAACTTGCCATTGAGGCATGCAAGCTTCAAAGTACTGAAGGGGTTGTCCCTAGATCAACTTCTTGGATAATGAGCTGATGTCGACAAGAAGCGATCCGTCAAAGGAGGGCCTTAATGAATCCCACATCAGTGACACGGAACGGAGCTAATGATTTTAATGGAGGTGAAAACGATCTGTGACATATGATTCAGGGTGGCGGTCATGAATGGATGAAGGATAATGTATGGCAGTGGATGGGACCCGGTTGACTCTTTCTGAACGACTTCTCTTGAACATATGGCGACACTGATCCGATGGATCGGTAGCATTACCCAAAATATGGATGGTATGGCGAGACCATGGTGATGTGACCGGTGAATTAAACAACCCAACCCGATTGTGGTACGGAGGAAAAGTGTCATGTTCAAGAGCGACTTGCTACCATCAAAGTTTTCTTTAGTTTCTCCCAATTTTTTCCCCAGTTATTGCTGACCAGTACCTCTTTATTTTTGTCAAGCTTGAGGAGGATAACATATGCTTGTTCTATAACCTGCCCTTCGGGCAAGCCCATCGCTATGTTTTAACGAGCCTAGCGATAGTGAAACTCGTTCTCATCTAAAGACAAGTTTGTTGCTATTTAGTGATTTTAATGAGTCTAACGACAAAGACAACTTGGTCCCTTTTCATTTTTAGAGAGTCTGAAAAGGTACGTAAAGTTAACTCCAAAATTCCTTTTTCGTCATCTAATCCCTTAAGTCTGAAAAAGTATAAAACAATACAGAAGGGATGAGTTTTCGATCGTTTTAACGAGCCGAACAAAACAAGCGCTCGATCTTTTTGTGCAATAATCCCTCAGGTCCAAAAAGATTAAAATCTAGAGGAGGGATAGCACTTCCGGTCGCTTTAACGAGCTGGAAGGCCAAAACTCGGCAATCTTTTCATATTTTACGAGTCAGTTGAAAAGAGCTTAAAGAAGACTCGTCTTTTGATGAACAAGTGATAGACAAGGTTAGCAGCTGATTCCAGGTACAGGTTGGAATTTTCCAATCACGGCAGTGTCACAAGGATGGCTAGGTGAAATCACTCTTCGCAGCTGTTCCTCAAAATGGGTAAACAATCATATGGAGGTGAACGATCGTCCAAATGAAAAGTGGAGGTGACGGTGCAAACACGACCAAGGCTTTAATGGCTGATAAGGTTACATTCACAGTGGTTATTTACCGGGTGGTGCTTATGTTTATTTTTTAACGAGCATGAATTCCGCGTTAAAACTGCTCGGACCTTGCGTTTATTTTTTAACGAGCATGAACTTTATGCTAAAACTGCTCGTATCTTTGCATGCCCCCAGCATAACGCAAATCGAGGTGCATGCCCCCCAAGCTTCATTGCATTCAACTCGGTGGTTGGAATGAAGGTTTACCTTTGAGACTCAGAAAGGGGATTTGTTTCATTTTTTAATGAGTTCGGCACAGTAAAAGAACTATCCTCATGACTCCTTGTTTCATTTTTTAACGAGGTTGACACGAGATAAGAACCGTCCTCGGAGCCCACTGTATTTACAATATTTCTATTAGGGCGATGATCCACGCTGACAAAATGTTTAGGAATCTTCTGAATCCATTAGATATAGAAGATTTCATATTGTAGGTTTCCAGTGTGGCCACTTCTGCCAGATTACTTGCAAGCGGTAGGGCAAAAGTACCCATTAAGGTAGGGTCTTTTAGGAGACCTACTCCAATATTTTGAAGCGAATGGTTGCTTCCATGGATCATTGGAATGCTTCCTGTAACTTGCGAACTGTCGGGGAGGAAAGTTTGTTGGTCGACGACTGTAATTCCTCCTTGAAAGGGAAATGCGATCTTCCTGAAGTAGGTCGACACCACTGCGGCCATGGCATATATAAAGGGCCTTCCCAGTAGGATGTTGTAATCGAGGTTTCCATCAATTACTTCAAAATCAACTTTTACTGTTTTCCCCCCCAGTTCAACTTGCAAGTTACTTAAAATCCCGTATGGAGTGTATGATCGTCCATCAAATGCTTTTAACGTTGTTGACGATTTCGACAAGGGTGGTCAGCCTAAATTTTTCCAGCAACTCATCGACATAAGACATGTAGATGCCCCCTCATCAATAATTGTTCGATGAACAGTTTTGTTTAGGGCTTTCACTTGAATAAGGAAAGCTAGTTGAGCTGGTAACTGAGGGTCATATTCTTTATGATCAAAGGCCACAAGATTGGAATCCATTGGGCCAATCCCACCTATTGCTGATAATAAAGCTTGCTCTTGGGAGGGGCAATTTTGCGGTACCTCAAGTGTCGACATAGCGGACGGTGATTGGGCCAGGTCCTCTACTATATTATAATTCTGTGCTACTTTGGCATGAGGATTAAATGTCGATTTGTGTACTACTCCCTCTGGCGACTTTATCATTGGTTCGGGAATGATGAGTGGCACAACTTTGGTTAAAGTTGTCGTCGAACTATTAGGTTGTTCATTAGCCTTGTTATTCGACAGCCGTGGATTCCCGTAATATTTATTCCTTGTCAAAGCATCATTTTGCTACTTGGAGATTGACAACATTAGCACTTGCAACGGGGAAGCATTACCACTTTCAACCAAATTTTGACTTTGATTGGGAAACATATCAGTTAACACAGCTGAGGTGTGTGAACTTTTGAAGAACCTTTTGAGCTCAACTTTGTATGGACAATTTTGTGTCCAATGATCCTCATCACATATAAAACATGGACTTTTTGGTTTCCCTTTCTTAGGAGGGCTTGAAGAAGTTTTTTCAGGGGATGACTCACCCTGTTTCTTCTTCTTCCCTTTGTTTTGCTTCTTCTTGCTTCCTGGTTGATTGGGTTCTTTGCCTTTATCTGCTGATACGGCATTTACTTCCGAAGCAAGAATTTCTTGATTTGCATTTTGATCCGAAGTCTTACGGGCTTTCTTAGATGAAGCCTTTGTCGACTTTGCGTTTGCTGTGCCAATTACACCGTCGCCGGCATGAGAGTCACTATTTGATTTAGGAGGAGGAGGAATTGAGAATTCCGGTCTAGGGGCGTCAGGTATTTTGTCGTAGAGCGTGCCAGACTGAGTGTATACTAAGTCTAGATACTGTGCACGAGCAATAACTTGCTCCTCTGTTACGACTCCCCCCTTGGCCACATCTTCCGTTATGGCAGGAAGTAACGACTTTATAAACCATTCAGCTAATAGCTGATCGGGAACGTAAGTCTTCACCATTCTGCGACGACGACGCCACTCATGTATATGATCGGATATATGTGTGGCCGTCGTCTGCTTGAAGTTGGTTAAGATTTCTGTTCCAGTTTCATACCTTATCAGTAATTGAAAATGGGTTAAGAAAGTCGTGGCTAGGGAACTGAAATTGTCGAAAGCGGCTCTAGGTAATTCAATATACCATTTAGCCGCTAGACTTGTCAATGTCCTCTGAAAAAGGCGAAGCCTTATCGAATCATCGTTCAGGGTGTTCGACGAACACCACAGATGAAAAGTCATCACGTGATTCGACGGGTCTTCGCCTGGATTTCCATTGAATTTAGGAATGTCCGATGGAAGTTTGTGAGGAATCGCTGGCCACCAAGGGGCGTAAGCAATTGGATCGTTCGTTAATCGGTGTAAATCCGGTAATTCTAAAGTTGCCACGAATGGTAACTGTTGATTCAGGTTAGGTGAGGCGTACCCAGGATACGATGGAATCGCCTGCGCAGTAGGCCTTTGCATACCAGCATAGTGTAATTGATGTTGGTATGACTGATATGGTTGGTGGACTTGACCACTGTAAAGCGGTTGGTTTTGACCGTTTTGAATATACGGTTGTCCACTGTTCGCAAAGATCTGCTGCTTAGAACCTTGGTACACTTGCTGGAATTGTGGTTGTTTGTATTGCACCAGCCACGGTTGTGAAGCCATGCTCTGCTGTGCTATACTAACCGACAGACCAAGATGTGGGGTAATTGTACCCGTTTGGACTTGTGTCGCCCCACCAGTTGGCGATTGTGGTTGTGTCACAGGGTCAAGGGGCTGTTGCACTACAACCTGAGAAATCTGAGGTTGACACATGACAGGCATCGTTTGAACTTGCGACACTGTTACAATAGCTGGCGTTGTCGGGATGTTCGACAGAGGTACACATTGTTGCATAGAATACACAACTCTTGGCTGTTGGGGTAGCATAGGTACCCAACCACTTGTCGTAACTCCAGTATAACCTAAATACTGTTGAGAACTGCCGTATGGATATCCTCCTGGAGGGGGTAATGAAAGGGCATACTGCCCCCCATACGGTAGCAATCCAGAACTCAAGGGGATTGTTTGCCCTTGGGGACTAGATGGCCCAAATTGACCTCCATAGGGATCAATTTGTCGAGTCTCAACATAAGAGTTACCGGATATTACTCCGGAGGAACAAACTGGAACAGACCACACTGTCGAAATAGTCCCTGGGTGGACTCCTTCTAGCGGTTGCGAGCTAGTTGGGACAGATGGTACACCGGCAAACATCGTCGGAGTGACGGCAGGGAGTTCTGCTGTCGCTGTGTCATTTGACACAGTCCTAGATGTCGACGGTTGCTCAGACATTTTGAGTCTATCCAATAGATTGCCTAGTGATTCTACAGGAACTTCCACTGGTGATGGACTAACTTCTGATGTAGAAGGAAATAGAGTGACCCCTACTCCAAAATGGGTTGGAGTACTTGCTTGCGGATCCTCTACAATTTCCTCTATCGCAATCAGACCAGGTGGAAGAGGAAGACCGTCAGGTCCGTAAAATATTTCTGGTGCCGAAGAAGTGGTTGAATCGACAGCGACAGTTGTTTGAGGAACAAGACTCTCTGGACCGGTTACAGATGGAACTGGTTCAGTAACACAAGTATTTGTTCTCAGACTAGGATCAGTATCACTGTCCCTCTGTGGCTGTTGAACTTCTTCAATAGAGGCAGGGTTTCCAGAAATGTTTGGAGTAACCGGAATCTCAGATGTTGTCGGAACACTTGTTCTGACTTTGATAGGAGATTTCGAACTGGTTAAACGAGTTCGCTTTGTCCGTACTGTTTTCGATTCCGGAGACAAAGACGGTTGACTCGTAAGTCTCCGCGAACGACGGGGTTTCAATTGACTTTCTTCCACGATTGCAGATTACTTGATCAACTAAAATACAAAAGGGTAAATTGTGTTTCCGAATTGAATGAATTTTATTAGACGCTTTAGACACAACTTGCTTTTTCAATTTTAAAGAGTCGAGAAAAAGCTAAAGATGACTCTAGTCTCCTTCAATGTTTTAACGAGCCCGAAGTGACAAATGCTCGGATGGACTTTTTCTGTTATACAGTCTGAAAAAGGCCAAAAGAAACTGCTCTAGAGTTCTAGGCAGAGGGTGTGCCAAACTTTTCGCAAAACCGCAGAATACTTTTTAGGGTACGGGTGGTTGATCTTCCTGAATGCTGTGTTCAGTGCATTGCGATCAGTAGGGCGGCCGACACGACTTCCTAAGGATAAAGGATATATGCCTATAGGGGTCTCCCAATATATATGCGACGATACGTGGGAGCACAATCCGTACTAGCGCTATCGTCCCTCAGGAGGAATCACCCACCTTCCACGAGATCGACAGTCACTAGGCTTAACGACGCCGGAACACGTCTCTAGCCTAGACCTCTATGTTGTGTGTTATGTTGCAAAGCATTGTTAGGTTCATTCAGTTTATTTTAAGTTGATCTTTTTTACAAGTTTACCTTTCAGGATCACCACGAGATGTATGGTACAATTCCTAAATGCAGTATAAGATGATAAGCAAGCTTTATTATCTTTTCAACTTTGAAAATCCTAGCTACTAAGGGAAAAGAAAGACACCATCTTTTCTCAAAGAGAAATCAACACACTCTAATGCACTTTTTCCTAAATCAAGCATGCAAACTATCAAAATGCAAATGCACAATGCAGGTGTTTGTTTTCTACTTTCTTAGTATTGATTCCTACAAAGAAAGCTTTTTGTACAACTTTGAATTTGCTTTTAAATGACAAATGCAAACAAGTTTACTTTTTCGAAATCAACAAGGGTAGAAGAGATTACAATCACTTTGCGACTTTCCAAATGAATACTTTTTTCGACACTTAAAAGAGACAAACTCAAACCAATAAGCAAAAGCAAATGTATAATCAACTGTAAACAGCCAATGAACTCTCTCCTAAGATCACAGTCAATCTGATCTGAATCAAGGGTTACAGGATGACTATTTCACTCATGCAAAGGAAAACTGTAAATGACGCCACAAACACATAAAAACACTCACAATATTTTTGTACAAAAGGAGGTGGAATTCAAGTAAAGAAAAGGAGTTATCAGACTGGTACCTATGCTGGTTACAGGCTGCAAAAAACAGAGATCAAAACAGGGCAACAGAGAGCAGAGAACCCCAGCTGCACAAGGCAAGACTGGTTCAACGCAACCTCACCACTGTGGATTTGACATTCAGTGCAGGTAGCCTTCACGGGACCTGCGTTGAAATGCAGAATGCCTTCACAACAGTCGCGCTGAAGGAGAAACTCTTGTTTCTCACTGGGTTCTGGGTCACAGATTGCTCAATAATCAACGGTTTCAGGCGAAATCAGAAACACAAGCAAGTTACAATCAAAGGGATGCTTTGAGGGGGTAATAAGATCTATCACAAAGGATAATCAAATCATTTGTGAGTCCATTGTTTAGATCATAGACAAAATCCAGTGAAGGATCAAGGCAGCAACTGTCTACTTTGCAGAAGCAGTTCGATCATTGCCATTGAGTCTATGAAACAAACAATGATGTAAACACAAATAAAATGACTAAAACAAATCTCCCAAGTGGAGTCACCAATTTGTTGTGGGGAAAAATGCCTATGCAGGAAGATCCTATCCACCTAAGGTGTGACAGTGCCTTAGCAACAAACAAAGATAGCTATTCTAGTTTCTTCCTTTATGAAATGTTAAAGAGGAGAGATCAATGGACTTACCGGTGTCTTCCGTTTGTCCCTCGATCCAGATCCTCTTCTCTTTGGGTGTTCACAACTACTTGCCTCCTCGCTTGCCCAGCTTCAACAGGTCTCTGCAAGATCACAAGAGAACAGCTACTTGCGACAAGAGAAGAACACAACACAAAGACAGATATTCACATTCATAATTGATTCAGGATTAGAAGTAAACCAAATACACTAATGCAATCATACATCAAAGATACATCAGTATATAGGGGAAAACCAAGATAGCTTTATTGATTAATAACAAGGTTCAGGAAGAGATACAACCCAGAGGTTTCCATTCCAGCATCTCCTTCCCAGCAAAATGGAATTCCTATTTTCACCTCCCTTCAAAGCATTAAGCACCCAATGATTCCAGTCTCAAACCAACAGCAATTCTTTGCAATAACAAAATTGCAGCCTCTAGATCTCAGGGAGGAGAGATCTATATATAGATGTTTTGGAGAGAGGATGAGTCAGCTTGAGATCTGACTAGTGTCCTCTCCCTCTATCAGTTATCGATTCCACTTGGAGGTTCTTGTTTCCACTTGGAGATTTGGAACCTCTTACTCATCACCAGTCGAATTCCCTGAGGCAAGTGTCATTTTGGAAGCTTCCTGGGTTCTGACACCTTGAGGAATGAGTCTGCCACATGTCCAAACTCGCTCAGCGCAGGTAGCTAGTGTTGGAGTTGACATTCAACGCAGTTAGACAGTGGAGCCACTGACATTCAGCGCAGATGGTCAGTGGAGCAGTTGACATGATCCTGAATTGACTTGTTTTTGAGCAGTTTCAGGTGGAGAACTTCTGTGAATTGCTGTGGTTTGTTATCCTTGTTCCTCTAGGGGTAGGAACAACATGTTTAGGGACTTTGGATCCCTTAGATTATGGACATTTCATGCTCCATGCTGTAAGGCACAAAAATGTCTATAACAACCACTCACCTCCAGGCCTTACCGAGTCAATGTTAGGGTATTTGATAATCTCACAAACTATCCTAGTTCAGCATGCTTCATCATACCACCACATGCATCGCCATATCACCCAAGTGGACATTCAAACTTTACCAGTGATTTACTGGGGTACGCATGCCTTACTAGGTCTTGCAGTCATATACCCATTTACATGAAAATTTACATTTTATTTTTTATTTTGTTGCTATCTTGACCCACACACAACTTGAACTGCTCCAAGTTTAACCATGCATTTCAGCCTAGGCTATGTCCACCCCGAACAACGAGTCATTCCTTTCTATTATCCAACAAAATGAAGAGACAAAACCTACAGCAGATCCGCTGTAATATCCTCTATTTTCTCTCACTGTCTCACCTCTCTATTTCTCACTCAGGGAGTACACATCTATTACACAACCTCAAATTCAATGCCCTCATACAAAGAGAGGGGTTTCCTTCTAGGGAAAAAAACCCTAAACTAAACATAAGTTCTACCGCCAGATCATCTGCTTAATGAATGGCCCAGATTGACTACAAATTGCTATACTTTTACAAGGCAATTTTACATCTGTTTTTAGCTTCGGGGGCACTGCCCCTAGACCCCCCAGCCGAGGGGGATCAGCCCCCCCGGCACCCCCCCCGCATGGAGGGGTGTACAAAACTTCCTGGGGTATACATCTGGCTGAAACAAAGACCTCTAACCAATCATGCTCCATACTCAACAATCCTTCTCTATGATACCAACTTGATTTTTGTTGAATGTTTGTTTTTCTTTGTTAATTTCAACTTTAAAATTAAAAACAAATGCTTTTCAATTCCTTCATGTGCATAGGTTCCCTTATGTTATTTGTGAATGAAAACAGGTAAATTTTATCAAGTTCTATGTTTAGTTGACGAGAAAAATAACATGAAAATAAAGTTCTCAACAACAACACGTAAATGTACAACAAACCATGAAAATGAACACTTAACACAATATTTTGATGAAGGAGTTCATCTCTCCTAGGCTACATCTCCTTGGTCCAATTTCCATGGCTTCGACCTCTCTATTAGCTCAGTAATGGAGAAAGTGTTGTTTATAATGCTTTATTGCTGCTAAAATCTACTTCAATGTGCCAAGAATATCCAAATCATCTAGCAATACCTTTTTCTAATCCCAATTTGGTCGAATTTTACAAAATTTATGACAAAGACAATTTTCCCTTGTAAACCTCCTTTAAAATTGGTGGAACTCCAGTTAGTCCTACTAAAACTGGAGGAATCTGCGAAATTGGAGGCAGTGCCAAAAGTTTGTTGAATTAACTGCAAGCTTAATTAATGGTTAAGTGCATTTAATTAAGCACTAATCGTGCTCAGCGCAATACCAAGCAGTTAGACGAACCGTCAGCTCGGCAGTTAGTAGTAGTGGACATATGTCGGCATTCAATCTCAACGTTTGTGGTAACCTCAAAAATATAGTTTATACGATAGTGTGGTCACATTTTTCAATAACCATGAATAGTTATGGTTTGCTGGCCACCAGATGGATTAACTGTTAGTCATTACCGTCATAGTTATGTTGTTGTGTTCACATGGGAGGCAGCTATCCCATAGGCTAGCTCCCTCCTAACCCCCAATCATAACCATATTGAATTTTAAATACATATGGAAACTGTTATATGTTAAGTCCTGATGCACTGGTAGAATGGTATGTCGTGGAGTTTCTTGGGCTGAGGTTGTGGGTTTTACCTCGCCGACCTGCCCATTCTTTTTCTATAATATGGGATGATAATCATCCTTTGTGGAGGGACACGTGGCGGCCTCTGGGCTTGCCACTTGTCCCCCCTTGATTGGTCCACCATAAAGCAATAAAAACATGCCACATCACCACCCTACAGACTAGTAGAAATGCAACACTTGGCGAGTATTGATTGAACATTGACCACCATTGACCCTGCCAAGTCACCTGCCACGTCAGCAGTACGGACTGCTGACTATGCACTGACTATACATTTTTTTTCAAAAATTCATATGTTTGGCAAAGTAGACAGAACATGATATCTTCCTCATACGAACTCAGTTTTCAATGACATAAGTTGCATTGGGATCCTATCGTCCAGACGGACATAGTTGTTTATGTTTCAAGTGATTCTGAGAATTTTGATTTTTGAGCTAAATACTAAGCACCTGATCAATCTTCCTAAATAATATCCACACACATGTGTTCATCACCCTTAAGTTTTTCTTCCATGGCTATCTTTTCCCATGGCACATAGTCTTCATCTTGATTTTGATTCTCCCTCTTCCATCTAGCCGATATAATAGTACTTAGTGATTGTTCCTCCATTTTGTAGAGAACAAAATCAATGCTCTTTCGTTCATATGGAACAACTCCTGCATTCATACATCAATTTCTAAAACGAAAATCATCATGGTTTGTATCCTCCATTAACATCTCAGCCATCATATACCGATTCCCCACACACCATTTGAGACTCTCAAAAGGTCTCATCCTAGCATTTTCATCACTATCTCTAAGAATTGATCCTTATTCTAGTTCACAACTAATATCTTCAGTAATTTTATTGTGTTGTTTCTCCATTTCTATTCCCAAATGATCTTGTAACATTTTTTCAAACTCCTTGAATTTCTCCATCAACTGAGAATTTGATCTTTGTCTTACTTTCCTTCAGATATTCCATCTTTAACCCTAGTCTACCTCATATTTCTATAGAAACCCTCTCATCATCTCTAAATGTAATTTTATTTAAACTACTTCTCTGTCAAGTTTGTCCTAACTTGATCTACTATGGCTTCTATCTAAATATTTATTGTGACTCTTAGTAGTAACAAATCTCCTTCTTTTATGACCTTCTCCCTACTCACTGTGAGCTACACAAAAGCCACTACAAGAAGCTGACTCCATCAAGTTGTTTGTACATACCATACGAAGCTCTTACATTCCTAGTATTCTCTTGGTAAATATGTTGACTCCTTCTCTTGGAATCTTCATCTAAGCACTCTCTACTCTTCTAGCTTGTGCATGTAATTTAGTCACCTTCTTCCTCTCAAAATTTTTCTTCTTCTCCTTCTCTATTACAAGGTTCTTTTCCATCTTCATCAATAAGTCTCTATTCTATATATTACATTTATCAATTGCAAACATCATCACTACTACTTGTAAACAGTAACTAATTAACAAAATACCATTTCCTCATTATCCAAATCTCTCTTGAAAATACATCACTATTCTTGCAATCTTCTCTCTTACTTCTACCTTCAAAGTTATAGTATGGTAATGTCCTTAACTAAGAAATTTCTATTTTCTTAAAAACAAATATGACCTACTGCCTCCCAAAGTATATTTCCTTCCATATACTATCTTCTTCAAACATGCAATTCTCAATTTCCGAAATTCATTAAAAATTTAAACCAAAACCACATTTACCTCAATCATATTTTCAAATTGGATTCTGCTCCATGCTTATACTGTGAAATTTGAACTTTATTGGATTCCTTTCTTTCATATTTCCATTCTACAGTCATTCAATCAGATTTACTATATTTGATTCTGCTAAATACTCTTAACTTCTCCAAATCATTGCTTTCTTCATAAGTTGCTCTAATATCATCACGAGAGAACATTCATTCTCTTTTCAGGCTTTGATACAACTTGATGCAGTCCAACTCACACATGATTCCAATATCACCAATCCATTCAATTAATATAAAAATCGATTTGACCCTTTAACATCTTCAATGCCAAACAATACAAAATACCCATACCTTTCACACAGATTATTAAAAAGGGGAATCTCTTTTCCACTTAGAAATATTAACACAAATCCTAGCACAATTTGATCCTCCAAACTAGGCAATATGAAGGTTGGCCAAGAAGTGACTTGAAAATTGAACACACAATCCTCAAAATTTTCTATGCAGTCACTACAGAATGATTTTGTAATGCCATTTTTCAAATGAAATGTTTTTCTCTACGAAATAATTTTGCAACACCCATTAAAATTTTGTATTGTGGTTATAAGGAAGATGAGATGACTCCACTATCTTCCAAACTGAGTCTCCATGCCCCTGGTTTATCGCAAACATAATATACAATTTACCTACCTTCCTTCACTTGACTTTGCAACAATATTACAAACTTGGAAATTAAAAATCAGTCTGAGGGTTTTTTTTTAGAACTCCAAATAGGGTACTTTGTCTTTGTAACAATTCTCAAATCATTGTAAATACCAGGGAGCCATTATTCCATAACACAGTTGTTGATGGTACTGCACCCACCAACATGTCACGGGATCTCCCTGGTAAGAAGTTTCAATTATAGCTTAGACCGTTTGATGTGGGAGTCCCAATAGTGGATCACACAGTAATTCCTTGACTGTGATTTCACACAGAGACAAGTAAGATAACTCTCTTGGTAGTAAGGTTGTGATAGTTGTAGTGAGTCAAGGAAGTTGAATAAGAGGTTCTAACACATGGGGGTTGAGATTAGTGCACCCCTTGGAAACCTATGATGGCACTCGTCTTGGAAGGGAACACACGAGCAAAGATACATCACAACATGAAAGGAAAGTTAGCAAGAAATCCAAATTGATGGTTAAACCAACAAGAAATTTTAGAAAGATTCATACATACTTATGTATAATTGTCTATACATGCATGCATAAGAAAGAAAATACATATATCATTTAGAGTAAACCAGATAGCATAGAATATAATACAACATATGCATGAAACATGCTGGCTCTTGTTATATTAATAAGTGTAAGTTCCAATCATACAATACATCCATGTCCAACCACTAGTTCCAATAGTGGAACTTTACAGCCACAACCACCTACTCCTCCAAATAGATGTGCTAGCTCTGTGTAGTGGACAAGCCAAGGCTTGTTACAATACTCTGCAAGCTCTCTCCAAGATAGTCCTATCGGAGGTTTGGCTGACCAAAAGATTATACAATTAGTTATGAGGGACTATTTATAACAAAGGGTGGAGTGACCCCTGACATTACCCTTTGTGACAGTTCAACTACCCTCATGACACTTCATCTACTCTATGATTGTTACATCCAACTATTGACACTTGACTTACACTTGACAAGACATTACATTACAATGCACATGTATCCATGTGAGAGAAATGGCTTGAGCAAGCCTTGCTAAACATCACTATGACTTAGACAACTATCGAAGTACAACTCCTCAGCATCCTCATGTTGATCAAAAGTAAGATATTGATGCCAACATCAGTAGTCCTTGACAGTGTCCATGTACTCTGTTGTGACATTGGTTTGGAATCTCACTCTTGCCTCAATAGCATCTGGGTACACTGCTCGGGCTGCTCCGTCCAACTTGTGTAAAAGCATGTGCATCATTGTCTTCAATGCGGCCAGACCAACAACATACTTATGCATGATTTCTGCACTGACGAGAAAGTCTGGGCTAGTGGCAATGTGCATCAACTTGGTGAAGTATGAGTTAAGCTCTAGTTAAACCTACACCTTTCTCATCACCTCAGTGAGAGTCCCAATATATGGGATTGCATGTGCACATACCACAACATCCATACTTTTGAATTCTCTTGCATGGGAAGCCTATTTGCTAGTGATGAGATACAAGAGCTCTTCATAGTTCCAGATCTGGCTTTGGATACGTGCCTTCATCTCGATCACACTAGTCCTCATCATATTAAGCAAGTGAAGTAGGGCTCCCTTGTATTTCATCATCCATGTTTGCATGTCATAAACAACAACATGTAAGTTCTCTAAGATACGTGTTCTTATAGCACATTGTTGTTTCCATACATGGAAACGGATGGCTACCTTGTGCATAGTTACCAAACTTGGAGTACAATGATCACATAATTGTGTCAAGGGATAATAATTCATATAGTATTTCCTTCTTCAGTTTAGCTTGGGTTGATGCTATCACCAACTCTCCTCCTTGCTTGGTTGTCTATAGTTCCTTTGACATTCACTCATTCTCAGGTAACAGAAGAGAACACTTGAGCTAGTGGCTTTAGCATAAACTCTAGTTACATCGGCCAAGGTTGTTGGATGTTTGCGCACATTAGTCACAATCACTCGTTCTTCAACTTGCGCAGGAGATGTTAGATCCTCGAGAGTTAACACTCTACGAGACTACAGAAATCTATGTTGATACTCATCGAATGAGATGTTGTGCATCTCTCCTTCCAACTAATCTCCAAGGATCTTAGTGCCTCCATTGCTTACTTTGACACGAAGGGTGGATCTTGTTCGAATATCATCTTGTAAACTAGGGTGAAAAAATGATTAGAAAGTAGTGTGATTACTCCTCTAAAGCTTCATTTGGACAACAATTTGAAATATGTGTTCACTATAGTGTCTGCTGGTGACCATGCCAACTCCAAGCATGGGAGCTCTTATCGGGCACAAATTGTATCTAAGATGTAGGCGAACATGTCAATCTCTACATGCATACCTTTGAGTGACTATCGAGCATTCATTACTTGTTCCTTTAGTTGATGAGCCAACATGTCAGACGAGTTATATGGTTTTCCTTCTCTTGCCAGTTGGTCCAACGTGATCACCCAACTCTATGAGAAGGTTTCCATGCTTTCTTGGCCATACAGTCGACATGAAAATATGACCAAGTATTGAGATGCCTTCCATAGTAGCTTTGTCTTGTAGACCTGGTTGGGTTTCAACCTGAATCGGGCTAGATCCGTTACCAAGTTCTTCAAAATGTCTCTAGAGTAACACAATTGTTAGGTAAGCTAAAGGGAGTCTTCATGATAGTCGCAGGGTCTGACATTTGATACATATCATTATAATCTTGTGCCCAAAAGGCTGAAAGCTTTGTCCCATTGGCACTGCTCAAGGTCATCATCTCGGGATCAGTGTGAGAGATGATCCAGTGTATCATGTCCGCACATGGGAACACGAGGTATCTACATGAAATCTGGTAAACGTTGGACTTGTGAATGTTGACATACACCTGACGGTCTTTGAGGTCTTCCTCAAAAGATCCTACAAATGCTTCATTGACCTCTTGTCATTTTTGCTTGATGTCCTTATCTAGAAACAACTTTTTATCTTCATAGATCGATAAACATGCGGACACCCATTCAACTGTTGCTCCAGTTGCACTTCCATTAGTGGCTTTTGATCCCACTCTCTTGGAAGCCATTGATCATGTACTTCTCAGAGGAGGGTGAACTCCTGAAAGATTTGGAGACAAAGCAACATGGATGGCAAGAAATTTGTCAGCAAAAACCAAAGAAAATTTGGGCAATCACATAGCATATACCTGGGAAACTCATAAGAAATATTGCATAATTTCTTCTAGGAGGCTGGGTGACTGGGTGCCAAAACTACAAAAAAGGAAGTCTGGGTTATCTGGGAGGAAAGACTCGCTTCTAGATTTGCATAATGCCCAATCGAGATTGGCTTTTGATTGTTGGGATTGCATAATGTGTAATTCCAACTCAGAGTGACTGTAGGCTCAGGGATTGCATTGCACAATTTTCTGGGACAACAGTCACTATCTCTCAGAAATTTGCAAAACAATATTGGAGGATAGTGTCTAGGTAGAAATGAACATTTCTCGACAGGAAGATAGGGCCTTCCTTCCCCATATTGCACAATGTTGTCTCAGTGAAGGCAGGGTTCAGGGCAAGGTTGGCTAGACTTGTCGACAGTCAATTGAAAGCAAATAAGAAAGTTAATGCATGGAAACACTAATTGAAAGTAGAAGTGATTGATAGTGCATACAAACATGAATGAAAGATTCAGTAGACAGGTCAACATGCATGTGGGTGAAGCGAGTCGCCGAATCGGCGATGTTCGTGCAAAATAGTTTCATGCATGAGACATTAGTGAGGTAGAAACAAAAACTGAAACAATGCTAGGAGAAGCTAGTATACATGTAAATGAAAGCAAGCGTTGAAATAAATCAAGGAAACAACACTCACACAAGCAAAAAAACACAACAGAAATGTTGAAAAATAGAAGTTGAAGCCACTTACCGTGAATAATTGAGTTGAATGTGTCGAAGAGTCTTGGATGTGCTTTGGGATGTGAGAGCTTTAGGACCAATGTGAATGTATGATCTTTGATGCATCAAATAAATAATTTTTGAGCTCATGATGCGCATGCCACAAATCTAGGAAAGGCGATACTTGGAGGAAAGTTCCTCAATGAAATCTGCATGCAACCTCCAGTTACTAAAAATAGCTCCCTAAGTCATGGGATGCCTTTTGCATGTTGCTTTCTGCTACTCCAGGAGAAAAAATCCATGCATGCAGGTCAAGTTTCCTTGGTCTCGGGTGGAACTGGTCAACCCAACTACTCATGCATGAGGCTACTTAATTGCTGGAAGGAAATGTGCATTTCTAGTTGGGAGCTCGATTGGCTACCTAGATGATTTGCACAATTTCTTGGTAAAGCAGCTGACTACTGCCCATATTTGTACAAATTCTGCACTGAGTAGCCCTGTTGGGGAAAATTGCACAATTTTCACTGTGAGGGTTGACTGGTAGAATTAAGCAACTCTGGAGCCTAGCATGCTGCCAGACAGGATTGCGTAATTTCTGGAGGGAAGGTTGGTTTCCCTTCAAAATTGTGTAATTTCTTTGGGGAGCTTCTCAGCTTGTATCTAGACCAAGTACAGATGAACAATGTGTGAGGGGAATGCATCAAGTTGTGATTGACAGGCTTCCTTTGTGCTGGAAGAACACTAAATCTTGTGTATTTGACAAAGTAAGACAAGGTGATGTAAAAGGTTGGTAGGGAGGCTCGAAAATGAAGCTAAGGAAAACATTTTGAGGTTGGTTGTAGCCACTACAACACTTGGCGACATACTGGTAGAACTCTAGCTCTCTGAATGGATGTTGTTCATGAAAAGCAAGTCCAACACCTCCGGAAGTATTGTTTAGTTCTCAAATCATCTTGGTTTCACACTAGCATGATTGTAAGATGTAGCATCTGCCAAGTTCTTGGCCAATTGACACACATTCCAAGCCAAGGAAACACAGTTGTTTTGATTGGGGTTGAGGGGTATATGGGTGCATAGGCAGTATAGTCGTCAGAGTCTTAGTTTCTTCTCTAGTGTTGCTCCTTTGCCATCAGGCCTAGATAGTACCCCAGCAGAGTCACATAGGAACACAAGCATGGATTCGCTGCCAACGTGCATGGTTAGTACCCTAGCAGACTTACTTCCATCACCTCCCTAAACAGAAGCCTTTCTCTTCTTTCACCTTATTCATTTTTCGTTTTTCATTTTTCTTACTTTTCATTTTTTCGATTTTTATTTTTTCAACTGTGCATAACACTTATTCATTTCAGAGGTGGAAGATGGATTCTGACTTATTAAGATTAGAAGAGGTTGTTCCAGTAGAGAAGTAGTTTATTATATCTCTGACATGCCTATTAGGGTTTCCCCCTTCACCTTACTCTACTTGACTGAGCTGACAAGGGTGATCCAAAATGGATCCATTTACCCTCTAAGTCTTCAAAAATCCTCTAAAAGATCAAAAGTATCACATAATCAAACCTTCAAAAAACAACACAAAATGATATCGGGAGCCAAATACACCAGGGAAACATTGAAAAGCAGAGTAGCAGAGGCTTGAACAGGGAATGCATAGTAGCCATCAGATTTGGTTGATCGACAGTCTAGATTCGATCGGTGAATCGCAATCGACAGTGGCAATTGGCAGAGACTATACAAATGTTGCGATAGCGATCTGTGGGGTCAACAGGGACCATTGATCAAGCACACAAATCAATGACCCATATTGTATCATAGGATCGCTATAAAAAATACAAAGAGTGCTTACAATGGCCCAGGGCATGAGCGATATGAAATTGCAATTAATCGCATCGCGATATCACAATCAGAGAAACACCATGGAGCGGGGATTATACACATGTATATGTGAGATGCGATTAGTTGGACCCGATGGCTATATAAGCGTTGTTGCATAAGACTTGAGATCTGTAGAAAGGCATTTTGTAATGTATTTTCGTATATCTCGAAACACTGTCGATGCGATAAAGCCCAGACCCGAAGGGGTTTGGTAATGAAATGTATATTGTTTCAAGTTTGGAGGAAGCCATTTTTACGTTATTTTTAGTGTTTTTATGTATTTCCAAAATATAAAGGGAAACCTTGGAACAAGGCCAAAGCGACTTGCTATGGTGATTGAGGACGGATCCGATAGGAGAATAGACTGGATTTAAGGACTTTTGAAGTCCGAAAGACTGTGTTGTGGTGGATTTTCATAGTTTCAAATACATTTCTCTGTGTTAGCAGAAAGTGGATGTTTTAGGGATTTCAAAGGACCAATGCACTCATCTATTGTAGAATAGGTGGCCACCTCCCCTTAATGCGTTATGCAATGATTGTTTAACACTAGAAGAGGGATTCGAGTGGATAGAGGCCGGCAGATAGAAAGCCAAGAAGAGGAAATGAACAAGTAGAGAAGATTGGCTTTAAAGCCACAGAAGACAGAAACAAAGACAAGTAGTATTGGAGGCAGTGCCAAGATAGAGAGCAGAGACAGAGACAGAGAGTGATTGAGAGAGTTTGTGTACTGAGAGAGGCTTGAGAGGTTCAAGAAAAACTCTGTTGTTGATTTGTTGTGTGTTGAGACTCAAGTTGAGCTCATACTTTTGTAAAACTCTGTCATGAATACATAATAGAAAGGTCACCATTAAAGGCTAGACTAGGAGATGTAGCCCACGAGTATTGAGTGAAATCCTCATTAAGCTTCTTGTGTTTATATGTGTTTGTCTATTACGATCTTTTACTACTTCATTGTTTATGTATTTCTCAATCTTATCGATCCATTGCATAAAGTAAAATAGGCATATACATGCACATGAGTTTGTAATACCTTAATAAATGTCTTAGATATCATTATTAGATCAAAGGGTTAACCCAAAAACAACCATGTAGAGTAGGTGACACTTGTTAGCATCCAAACATTGTGTTTTCACCAAGGTTCACTTTGAACATTACGTATTTTCCTTTGACATATCTTCATGTAGAGACAATATGATAGATAACCAAGTAGTGATAGATGTACAGGCCCTCTTGTACTTTACACAGCTTGTTTCAAGATTCATACATGGTTTCATGTGAAACTAACCTATGAACAAAACAAGAAAAATAACCAACAACAAAACAAAGCAAGAGCAAAAGAAAAAGCGAAAGCAATGTGAGTAAGAAAACAAGCAAGAAAGTAAACAAGCAAAGCAAGTAAGAAAACAAGCGTGCAAGAAAACTTACTAAAAACCAAACACTACTCCTACTCCTGAGCTAATGGTGCATGGGCCTGATCACGTGAAGTGATATTTCCAATGTAGCCACTGGTGCATTGGTTGACCCATCTTGGTGAAGGCTTGGTCTGCTAGCAACCTAGTTGTGTGAACTAGCAAGCAAGAAAGATATAACATCTAAGACAACCATGCTTCATGTTTCAAAGTGCCCACATAACATAAGTGAGTGCAAGTGTATGACGATAAGTCCATGGACTTATCATGGTGTTGTGTGACACCACATGTAGATTTGAAGCATAAGCACACTCTTGACCGTGACATGCAAGCAAACGAAAGAAAGATAGATAATTTGTGTCGTGCACGTTTGCTTCCCATGTAAGGTTCCTCCAATGTATGATTGATAGGATTGTGGAGTTCAAGTGGAGGAAGCATGATCTGTGTGTGAGATTGATCTTCAATGCATACAAATGAGTGATAAGGAGCCTCGCGTGATTACATAATTTCCTGATTGGAAGTGAGACTAATCCCAGGAGAGCGAGGGCCTGACATAACCATGAGCTAGGGCTGAAGTGCCTCGACGAAATTGGGTCTTTCAACTTCATCATTAGGTAGATCATCATAAACTAGTGTCTTCAAAATAAGAATTGCGATAGATTCATGATCATGATCAAATATGGAGGTAAATGGATCACGACCACCACAATCAGAAAAATCAATGAGCTCATCGGCATCCTCATGATTGGATGAATCAACAAGAGGGGTAGATGAAAAGAAAATAGACTCATCCTCTATGTTTTTGGAAAAGGTAGATGAAAGATCAAGTGTATTTTCAATGAATAACTTATCCTCTCCATTGTCGAATGATGGATCAACATTCGGTGTGTCCTATGAGTGATAAACAATGGGTGTATCTGTGGATGGAGATAAACACACAAAATCATGGATGGTGGGTTCACCAAAGATGTCAAGAAATAATGGAGGTGGCTCGAACAGAAGGGAGTCAACCTTTGCTAAATGTTGATGCTTAAGCTCCCACTCATACTATTCATGAATGACAGTGCATGTTGGTTGTGCAACACCAACTCCATCAGCGGCTTGTTCCTCATTCACAACAAGTGTACAGTTCGAATTGGAAGAACACAAGACTGTATCATTCTAAGGAACAACTGAGTGGGAAGATGGATGTTGTAGAATAGAATGCATATGAAAACTCGATTGACTCACAACCAAATCTACATGAAAATTGGGCGAAGTGATGTTGGGAGGGTGTGAAAGTTGAACAAGTGTGTGAGAATGATCCTCAACATCATTCGGCGGTGGTGGAGTTGTTTGATGAGGGGATGGGGGACAGTCACCCATGACAGTGACCACATTCGGCTCAGATTGTGCAACTCCCTCACTGAAGAATGTCGAGCAAGGCTTGATTTCAAACTTCTTCTTCTGATGAGTAGATTTATTAATGAAACACTCGAATGGGTCCCAAAGATAGAGAAATTTCATCTCGCTCCTTTGAGATTAAAACTGCAAGTCACGGAAGCACTACCAAAAAACCAAAATAAATTCATGTGGAGCCTTTCATTGTTGTAGTAGTTTTTGTTCAATATGGCCTAGATCAAATAGATAGAAAGTGTCTTCAATGAGAACACATAAGTGCTCAAGTGAGTGCATGTTGTCATCCGGTCGATTGAACAAGCATCAAAGTGGATATTAGTGAAGTGTGTATGCAAGAATCAAGCTGGCATGTTCATTAGAACACCGATATTCCTCATGAAGCATGGAAATAATGTCATGTAAGTACTCAGGCCAGGCCACTTGTCCTTCACCATCATACGTGTAAGTGGACACGTGATCAAAAAACTCCCTCGTGATGGTGACATCTTCAAGATTAAAAAAAATCATGAAGGGAGAAGAGTGCAAGTAAGAAAACAAGCATGCAAGAAAACTTACTAAAAACCAAACACTACTCCTACTCCTGAGCTAATGGTGCATGGACCTGATCACGTGAAGTGATATTTCCAATGTAGCCCCTGGTGCATTGGTTGACCCATCTTGGTGAAGGCTTGGTCTGCTAGCAACCTAGTTGTGTGAACTAGCAAGCAAGAAAGATATAACAATTAAGACAACCATGCTTCATGTTTCAAAGTGCCCACATAACATAAGTGAGTGCAAGTGTATGACGATAAGTCCATGGACTTATCATGGTGTTGTGTGACACCACATGTAGATTTGAAGCATAAGCACACTCTTGACTGTGATATGCAAGCAAACGAAAGAAAGACAGATAATTTGTGTCGTGCACGTTTGCTTGCCATGTAAGGTTCCTCCAATGTATGATTGATAGGATTGTGGAGTTCAAGTGGAGGAAGCATGATCTGTGTGTGAGATTGATCTTCAATGCATACAAATGAGTGATAAGGAGCCTCGCATGATTGCATAATTTCTTGATTGGAAGTGAGACTAATCCCAGGAGAGCGAGGGCCTGACATAACCATGAGCTAGGGCTGAAGTGCCTCGACGGTATTGGGTCTTTCAACTTCATCATTAGGTAGATCATCATAAACTAGTGTCTTCAAAATAAGAATTGCGATAGATTCATGATCATGATCAAATATGGAGGTAAATGGATCACGACCACCACAATTAGAAAAATCAATGAGCTCATCGGCATCCTCATGATTGGATGAATCAACAAAAGGGGTAGATGAAAAGAAAACAAACTCATCCTCTATGTTTTTGGAAAAGGTAGATGAAAGATCAAGTGTATTTTCAATGAATAACTTATCCTCTCCATTGTCGAATGATGGATCAACATTCGGTGTGTCCTATGAGTGATAAACAATGGGTGTATCTGTGGATGGAGATAAACACACAAAATCATGGATGGTGGGTTCACCAAAGATGTCAAGAAATAATGGAGGTGGCTCAAACAGAAGGGAGTCAACCTTCGCTAAATGTTGATGCTTAAGCTACCACTCATACTATTCATGAATGACAGTGCATGTTGGTTGTGCAACACCAACTCCATCAGTGGCTTGTTCCTCATTCACAACAAGTATACAGTTCAAATTGGAAGAACACAAGACTGTATCATTCTAAGGAACAACTAAGTGGGAAGATGGATGTTGTAGAATAGAATGCATATGACAACTTTATTGACTCACAACCAAATCTACATGAAAATTGGGCGAAGTGATGTTGGGAGGGTGTGAAAGTTGAACAAGTGTGTGAGAATGATCCTCAACATCATTCGGCGGTGGTGGAGTAGTTTGATGAGGGGATGGGGGACAGTCACCCATGACAGTGACCACATTCGGCTCCGATTGTGCAGCTCCCTCACTGAAGAATGTCGAGCAAGGCTTGATTTCAAACTTGTTCTTCTGATGAGTAGATTTATTAATGAAACACTCGAATGGGTCCCAAAGATAGAGAAATTTCATCTCGCTCCTTTGAGATTAAAATTGCAAGTCATGGAAGCACTACCAAAAAACCAAAATAAATTCATGTGGAGCCTTTCATTGCTGTAGTAGTTTTTGTTCAATATGGCCTAGATCAAATAGATAGAAAGTGTCTTCAATGAGAACACATAAGTGCTCAAGTGAGTGCATGTTGTCATCCGGTCGATTGAACAAGCATCAAAGTGGATATTAGTGAAGTGTGTATGCAAGAATCAAGCTGGCATGTTCATTAGAACACCGATATTCCTCATGAAGCATGGAAATAATGTCATGTAAGTACTCAGGCCAGGCCACTTGTCCTTCACCATCATACGTGTAAGTGGACAAGTGATCAAAAAACTCCCTCGTGATGGTGACATCTTCAAGATTAAAAAAAATCATGAAGGGAGAAGAGTGCAAGAATCCATGAAAGGTATGCAAAAGTTAAAAACACGATGAGAGGACAGAGGTTGTCATCTGGCCCTCCTTCTTGCGCCAAAATGTTGACGGTGCTGGACTCACCAACATGTCAGGGGATCTACCTGGTAAGAAGTCCCAATTATACCTCATACTATTTGGTGTAGGAGTCCCATCAGTGGGTGGTACAGTAATCGTTGACTGCGATTTCACAAAGAGGCGAGTAATATAACTCTATTGCTAGCAAGGGTGTGAGAGTTGTAGTGAGTCAAGGAAGGTGCATGAGAGGTTCTAACACATGGGGGTTGAGATGAATGCACCCCTTGGAAAATTGTGATAACACTTGACATGGAATGGAACACATGAGAAAAGATACATCACAACATGGAAGGCAAGTTATCAAGAAACTCGAAGTGATGGTTAAACCAACAACACATTTCCGAAAGATTCATACATACTTATACAAAATAGTTTATACATTCATGCATAAGAAAGAAAATAAATATATCATGTAGAGTAAAGCAGATAGCTTAGAATATAATACAACATATGCATGAAATGTGTTGTATCTTGGTATATTAAGTGTAAGTTCCAATCATACAATACATCCATGTCCAAGCACTAGTTTGAATACTGGAACATTACAGCCACAATCGCCTACTCCTCCAAAGAGATGTACTAGCTTTGCACAGTGGAGAAGCCAAGGCTGGTTATAATATTGTCCAAACTCTCTCCCAGATAGTCTTATCAGATGCTTGGCTGACCAAAAGCCTATATAATGAGTTATGAGGGACTATTTATAGTAAAAGGTGGGGTGACCCTTGACATTCCCCTTTTTGACAGTTCAACTACTCTCATGACTCTTCATCTACTCTATGAATGTTACATCCAACTATCGAAACTTGAATTACACTTGACAAGACATTACATGATCTAAATTTAAATAGGAATGCAATAAATTACAAAGATAACCATAAACACAGAGACAGTGGAAATAATAATTCATTTCATTAATGTAAAATATTGAAATGTGCCTAGAAACAACAATGGAAATAAACCAGCTAGGGTGATGGTAGCTTATCTCTGAGAAGAGATGTCGTGGCTAAATGCCTCTGAACTGTTTAACAATGAGGCTTGAAGGCCTATTTATTGTTTAAAAATAATGGAAAACCCTTAACATCCCAAAACCTAACCCTAGAAGATGAAATGCCAAATTGTGGGCCCCGTTTTGGGTAAGTTGGTACATCAACTTCCAGAGGTCGTAAATTTGTCACCCGATCTCCGTTTGATATTTAAAATAGCTCATTAGAAAGATATATCTGAGAATTATAACTTTGGGAAGTGCAACATCAGTCCATGGCCCCATGTTTCTCCCAGATTTCTGAGAAAACGTCATTTAGGGTCTCAAAAGGGCTCTGAAAGTTCAAGACCCGAAAAACTACTAAAAATAGTAAATTGTGCTACAATTAGGGAAACTAAAAAACTGAAAGAAACAGTTGTGGGGGTCCAAGTGGGATAGGTGGGTGGCCAACAACATCCACCTGGACCATTCCTACCCCCTTAGGAAGCAATGGTCCCCAATGCATTGAGTTTCTCCATCTGCTGAACTTCGTCCCTGGTGAGTTGTTCTGCAATCTCGGATGTGTCTAGTAATGGTGGGAACCATGATCGAGAGAGGTACACATTGAACACTTGGTGTAGGAGAAGGAATGGAGAAATTTTGTGCTCCAAAGAATTATTTCCCGCAACCTTAGTAATGGTGTAAGGACCATGTTGGCATGGTCAGAGCTTCTGGTGGGTTCTTGCAAGGCGTTCTTTCTGCATATGCAACCAGACTTTGTTGCCCACCTGAAGCTTGTGTGGTACCCCTGTGGGTGAGGAGAAGTTATTCCTGTGTTTTTTCATGACCGTATTCCTTTGTTGTTGCTGTTGTATGGAGGAACCCTTCATGGGGGTCATGGATGTGGTGAAGATCTTCCCCTTACTTTGGCAGTGAACCAAACATGAAATAAATTTCCTAGTCTCTGAGATGAGCTTGCTGCCTTTCTTAGCAGTGATCCAAGATGTGGCAGTATGTGGGGATACCTATGGTATCATGTATAATGAATTATCCAAAGAAATAATGATAGCGGGAGGCCATGACTCATACACAGCATGTCACCTCCACAAGTATGGCTGGCCTAATAGTACATCACAAACATCCAAAGGTGTAACATCACACAATACCTTGTCTGTAAAGGGCTTGATGTTGTAGGGAAGGCGACACTACTGGTGAACTTTGAGATATCATCCATCAAGAAGCGACCCAACACTGTACGGATGCAGGTGTGGTGTAGTCGGTAGGCCCAACTGCTTCACAACCTCTGCTAAAATGAGGTTCTTTTGACTGACACTATCGACAATGAGTTGCAGTGGTGAGCCCTTCACCCACATCTGTGAGTGGAAAAGATGCTCCCCCTCCTCTAGGTCTTCGGGCTCATTCTTTTGGATCTTGGGGTGGCAATAGTGACGCTGGGCTCCACATTAATGATCTACTTCCCTTTGCCATTCCCCTTGTCGAGTTTTGACTTAGGGTTGGAACATGCATTTTATTCTGAAGCCTTCAACTTGGCCACCAGCAACTGCTTGGTCCAACACTCACTTGTGTTATGAGTGGGACTCTTGTGGAACTCATACTACTTTCCTGTGTCCTTCTTCCACTTCAGGGTGTTGTTCTTTTCTTGCGGCTTCGACGGGTTTTCTTGGGTCACCCCACCTTGGCTTTGTCCTTTGGTCTTCAGATTTGTAGATCCAAAGTCTCGCTTCTTCTATTTGAACTTTTGCTTGATTTTGACAGCCTATCGGTATGCCGTGCCAAGTGAGGAGATGTTCAGGAACTCCATCTCTTCCTGGATGTATTTGTGTAGGCAGCCATGGTATTTGAGCACCAAATGAAGCTTAGATTTCTTGATACCCAACTGTGTGCGAAGGGTATGAAAAATGTTTGTGAACTCTGGCACATCTTGGTCCCTTCCCTGCTGCAGTGTGGTACATTTAATGTATTTTTCCTCATAGCTTTTGATAGGGTAGTACTGCTCCTTGATGGCATCTCAGAATGAATCCCAAGTGGGTGCGGCTGAAAATAGTGAGCCCATGCTTTCATCCTTTTGCTCACAGTAGGTTTCCCACCAATCCTTGACGTAGGGGGATTCCTTGAGAAGAGTGAAAACAATCTTTTCCTGACTCAAAAATTCATGAATAGAAAAATACCCATCTAGTAGATTTAACCATTTATCTACAACATCTACGTCTATTCAACCCTCGAATATTGGGATCTCAAAATTAACTTGTACTTTAAATGGTGTGGCGTTTCAAGAGTAGTTGTTGGAAGTTGATGCATCGCCTCTGGTTAGCCACTAAATGATCTAGGAAAAACTGTCCATCATCACGTTCCTTTATCACTCAAGAGCTTCTTTGAGAAAAATTTTGATAGGATTTCCTGCCCCCTCATCTTTCTTTTCATCTGCCATGGGAGGCCATCAGGATTTGCGAGGCTGGTCTTGCAAAGGCTCGACCAGTTCAAGCCCTAACTCCTTATATCCAAACCTCATTGGGGACATGCAAAGAAAAATAGAGAAAAAGAAGACCGCTCTGATACCAATGATCCAAATTTAAAGAGGAATGCAATAAATGAAAGAGATAACCATAAACACAAAGATGCAGCGGAAATAATACTTCATTTCATTAATGTAAAATATTGAAATATGCTTACAAACAATAATGGAAATAAACTAGCTAGGGCAATGGTAACTTATCTCTAAGAAGAGATGTGGCAGCTACAGGCCTCTGAACTATGTTACAATGAGGCTCGAAGGCCTATTTATTGTTAAGAAACAATGGACAACCCTTAACATCCAAAAACCTAACCCTAGAAGATGAAATGCCAAATTGTGGGCCCTATTTTGGGTAAGTTGGTACATCAACTTCCCGGGGTCATAACTTTGGCACCCGAATTATAACTCTGGGAAGAGAAACATAAGTCCATGGACCCATGTTACTCCTATATTTCCCCAAAAAACATCGTTTAGGGCCTCAAAATGGCTTAAGAAGTTTAGGACCCTAAAAACTGCTAAAAATAATAAATTGTGCTACAATTACAGAAACTGAAAAACTGAAAGAGATAGTTGTGGTGGTCCAAGTGGGATAGGTGGGTGGCCACCAACATCCACTTGGATCATTCCTCCTCCCTCAAGAAGCAATGGTCCCCATTGCATTGAGTTCCTCCATCTACTGAAATTCATCCTTGGTGAGCTGTTCTGTAATCTCGGATGTGTCCAGTGATGGTGGGAAGAGTGGGCAAGAGTAGTACACATTGAAGACTTGGTGTAGGTGAAGGAATGGAGGAATGTTGTGCTCCAAATCATTATTTCCCATAGCCTTAGTAATGGTGTAAGGACCAGGTCAGCATGGTCGGAGCTTCTGATGGGCTCTTGTAAGGCGTTCTTTCTGCAGATACAACCAGACTTTGTTTCCCACCTGAAGCTTGTGTGGTGCCCTTATGGGTGAGGAGAAGTTGTTCCTATGCTCTATCATGATTGTATTCCTTTGCTGCTCCTACTGTGTGGAGGAACCCTTCGTGGGGGTCATGGATGTGGTGACGATATTCCCCTTACTTTGGGAGTGAATGAGACAAAAAATAAATTTCCTAGTCTGTGAGATGAGCTTGCTGCCTTTCTTAGTAGTGATCCAAGAGGTGGCAGTATGTGGGGCTACCTCCGGTATCCTATATAATAATTATCCAAAGAAATAATGACAACGTGAGGCCTTGAATCATACACAACATGTCACCTCCAGACGTATGGCTAGCCTAATAGTACATCACAAACATCCAGAGGTGTAACATCACACAATACCTCGTTTGTGAAGGGCTTGATGTTGTAGGGAAGGCGACACTGCTAGCTAACTTTGAGATCTTGTCCTTCACGAAGCAACCCGACACTGTAGGGCTACATGTGTGGTGTAGTCCATAGGTCCAACCGCTTCATGACCTCTACTAAAATGAGGTTCTTTTGGCTGCCACTATCGACAACGAATTGCAGCAGTGAACCCTTCACCCACATCTGTGACTGGAAAAGACGCTCCCCCTCCTCTAGGTCTTCGCGCTCATCCTTCTGGATCTTGTCAGTGGCAACAGTGATGTTGGGCACCGCATCAATGATCTACTTCCCTTTGCCATTCCCCTTGTTAGGTTCTGACTCAGGGTTGGAACATGCATCTGAATCTGAAGCCTTCAACTTGGCCACCAACGACTGCTTGGTCTAACACTCACTTTTGTTATGAGTGAGACTCTTGTGGAACTCACACCTCTTTCCTATGTCCTTCTTTGACATCAGGGTGTTGCTATTTTCTTGTGGTTTTGACAGGTTGTGTTTGGTCACCCCACCTTGGCTTTGTCCTTTGGTCTTCGGATTTGCAGATCTAAAGTCTCGCTTCTTCTGTCTGAACTTTTGCTCAATTTTGATAGCGTATCAGTATGCCATGCCGAGTGAGGAGATGTTTAGGAACTCCATCTCTTCCTGGATATATCTGTGTAGGCAGCTGTGGTATTTGAGTACCAAATGAAGCTCAGAGTCCTTGATACCCAACTGTGTGCGAAGGGCATGAAAAATGTTTGTGAACTTCGGCACACCTTGGTCCCTTCCCTACCGCAGTGTGGTCCATTTGATGTACTTGTCCTCATAGCTTTTGACAGGGTAGTACTACTCCTTGATGGCATCCCGGAATGAATCCCAAGTGGGTGCAGCTAAAAATAGTGAGCCTATTCTTTCATCCTTTTTCTTGGAGTATGTTTTCCACCAGTCCTTGACGTGGGGCGCTACTTTGAGACGAGCGAAAACAATATTTTCCCGACTCAAAAATTCATGAAAAAAAATTCCCATCTACTAGATTTAACCATTTATCTACAGCATCTGCGTCTATCTAACCCTTGAATATGGGGATTTCAAAATTAACTTGTACCTTAAATGGTATGGCGTTTCTAGAGTAGCTATTGGAAGTTGATGCATCGCCTTTGAGTAGCCACTGAAGGATCTGGGCAAAGCTGTCCATCATCGCGTTCCTTTGTCACTCGAGGGCTTCTTGAAGTAAGATTTTGATAGGATCTCCTACCCCCTCATCTTTCTTTCAATCCGCCATGGGAGGCCATCGGGATTTGCGAGGCTGGTCTTGCAAAGGTTTGACCAGTTCAAGCCCTAACTCCTTATATTTCGATCTTGTTAGGAACATGCAAAGAAAAATAGAGAAAAACTAGACCGCTCTAATACCACTGATCTAGATTTAAACAGGAACGCAATAAATTACAGAGATAGCCATAAACACAAAGATGCAGCGGAAATAATACTTCATTTCATTAATGTAAAATATTGAAATATGCTTACAAACAACAATGGAAATAAACCAGCTAGGGCAATGGTAGCTTATCTCTGAGAAGATATGTGGCAGCTATGTTATCACTCAGGTTGTTCCCTTTGACTCCCAAGGGAATACGGCCGAGGTAACCACTAACCAATCTTTGGGTCACAGGTCCTAACCTACCTATGACCAGAGACGACTCTCTCTTTATGATTTAACTTTGTTGATATAATATTTTAGGCTAGTTATGATGCTCAAGGTTTTGTTTTGAATTTTGCTAGATGATGATTTCAGTCAAGATAGATATATGTTTATCAGCGTGTTCTAGGCCATTGGGCATGGAGTCAGTGATGTTTAATTGCTTGATATGTCTTCTTTGATACAACAGTGATGCTACAGAGCTAGATAAGTGTCTAAGGAATAATTTTTTTAAAATCTGTAGTTGGGTGTGATGTAATCAGGGCATGAAAGGCAATTAAGGGTCTTTCAGTAAGCTGATATGGAGAACAGTGGGAATATTACTTAGGATCACTGAAGAATTCCTACATAACATTCGTATATATAGAATTGATACAAACATGAGCAATTAAGAATTCATGTTCATGATTAATTCTGAAGAAAACATTTCAACAACAGAGATTGAATACAGAGTGTAAAAAAACATTTCCTGTACTATTCTTTTTCTCTGTTATTAGATTGGTGAAACATGCATATAATTCAAACAAGCATAGGAATATAAAACATAGATTAAGAAGACTTATTGTTCCATTAGACAGCACAGGAATTCTGCAACAGCACACAGAGCATCATTGAGACATCAAGCATCCAAGAAACACTGAGCTTTTCCAGCCTTTTGCATTAGATTATCTGAAAATATACAATACATTTTCCTCAGAGTGAAAATCACCAACCCCTAATACGTTGCCAGGGGAGGTATATATACAAAATTTACATCAGAAAATATCTAGCTAGTGAGTTAATGGCTCATTAATATTGTGCCAACTCCTGGAGCGTTGTAGCTGAGAAAATAAATGCTGTAGTAACTTCTAAGTGTATTAGTTGTCCAAAATGGTCAGAGATTGTTGACTTTGTGACCGATGGAGTTGGCTGAGGACGTGCTGCCCAAAAGTTGCGCATTTCCTATGTTTTGGCTTGCTGCCGTTGTCTTTATGCTGAGTCACCCTTTTTGGCTGCCTTGTATGCTGTTCAGATTTTGCTTTTTGCTTTTGGCTGAGTGGAAGCTGACTAGGATCGATCAACCGAGATCACTGAGACGAAATTTGCAGCATTTCCTGCCACCAATCCTCTTTGGGCAGCTGGTGTCTTCGAATTTTCACCAAGGTTTCATCTGCCTCTCTATACCTATAAAAATTTGGAGGAATTTCAAATAAGTGATTGATTTCATGTTCAATAAAAAATAGATTTTCAAGTTTGTCATAGAGGCCCTGCCCTGTTGGAGGCCCTGTTTCCTCAGAAGTACTGGCAGATGCAGTGATTTGATTTTCAATAAAATTTGTCATCCTGGTAGCATATTGCTCACGAGGGAGCAGTCTTCCTGTGCTGGTTAGTAGGCTGGGCAATCCCTTTTCTTGCAGTGCTCCCATTTTGAGCTTGTATTCATCCACCTCAGCCTGTATTTCATGGCATTTCCTCTCTACAGTTTGTACAAAATTCCTGAGAGTCAGCACCTTTTTAGCTGTAAGGACAGCATCTGTTCTGTTAACGATGTTGAGGGCTGCCAGCTCCTCCTTAGTCTGATTGTTCAGAAAATTTATCATTCTATTGGCCTGCTCAGGCCTGTTCCCTAGTACTGTCCTGGCTTTCTGGATCTCAATTTGTGCTTGGCCAATCAATTCCATTTGTTCATGCACTGTCTTGATTGACTTCCATTGTCTAGTAAGGGAGTAGTCAATCCGGGCCCACAAAATTCTCTTTATTTCTGCCAGAGTATTTTCAAGTTTGAGCTCCTTTTCTAAGGCCTTTATTTTGTCTTTGAGGGCCTTAATTTCTCTAGACTGCTCTGCTACAGTCATCTTTGATTTGTCATATTTAGCCTCCAGTTCTGCCAATTTTTCCTTGGCCTGTTTGATCTCGGTTGCTTGGAGCTCCAGCTCTTTGATAGCCTTTGTTAATTCATCCATGTTTAAGCTGGACTCAGGAGCTGTTGTTGTTGCTGCTGCTTCTGTTGTTGCTGTAGTAGTTGCAGGGGCTACTGCTGCCTCTGTAGTGGTGGCAGTAGTTGAGGTAGTTGGAGGAGGTTGGGAGGTTGATTCTCCTGGTTTGTCTTGCAGTGCCCCTTCTAGTTCCTTCTCCAGATCAATAACCTTTTGATTGAGCTGCATTATTAGATCAAGCTGATCTTCAGACTCTTTTTCCTTTTGCAATTCTGCTGTTTGGGGGTGCTCAGTGGGAAGCAGTTTCAGCCTTTTCTTCAATGCAGCAATATCATCTTCCTTCTTTTTCATGAGGGACCTCACACCCTTTGGGTCCTTAGGATCATGTCCAAGGTCCACGATGATGCCCTCTAGTGTTTTAATCCTGTTATCCTTGGCCATGGAGGACATTCTCTCGAAATCCAACTGAATGTTGGTATTCTTCAGTGATTCTTTCAATTCATGGGCCATTGTGGCCCTGTCTACCAAGGTGGCATAGACCATTTCCCCCGTTTTTTTGTGTAGCTCTATCTGGTCCATGGGGTGAATGTCCTTTGCCATGACTTCCACCCTTGTTCTTACAAAATCTGCAGCTGATTGAGGCTGCGGTACCTTGGGTTTGAAGTGGCTGAGGATCATCTTCTCCTCTTGTATGTCATACACTAACATCAACCTCTCTTGCTTAGCTGGTGTTGCTTTGAGGAATTGCTTATACACCTCTATTCTCAACAACTCATTTTGTGCTTTTATTTCTTTGAAGGAAGCCTTGGTGCTTGAAGGCTTCTTGCTCTGCTGAGGGGAGGAAGACACCTCCATGCCAAGCTGTAATCCCTGCTCTTGCTGAAAAGAGCTTGTAGCCGTTTGCTGACTATCTCCCCCTTCTTTCCTTGGACCCTCAAGGACTTCCTCACTTATTTCTTCTATGACTGGGTCAACCTTTTGCCTCATGGCCTCAGGTTGCTGGGAGGATCCACTAGTACGAGTGGACTCTTCTCTGTCCCTTTTCTTGCCCCTCTCCTCATGTGCAGGAGTCTGCAATATAGGCGCTGTTGGTGGTTCTGTTTGTGGTGGAGGGGTTTGCTCTTGTTGCTGCCCAGTTGAGGAGGCAGGATTTTCTTTTACTATCTCTTCTTCAGCACCCATTATTCCCTTACCCTTATCTTTGCCTGATGTTGCTGTAGATGGCGCCTGTGTGGCTGGTGCAGTTGTTGTAGTTGAAGTTCCTTCTCCAACTGGATGCGGTTGCTTGAAGATTACCTGCTGCACAGAATCTAAGTCAAGAGTTTTTTCCAAATCCTTGACATTTCTTTGCATTATTTCTTCTTCAGTTAGTTTCTCAATTAATGTGTCTTGCAACCATTCTTGCTGATTGGCATACTACTCAATATGTGGAAATTTACAGTGCTCATAGCCTAGTAGCCTGTACTTGACCCTTCTAGCACAGATGAAGCCTTCGGGGTCATAAGGGACCCATCGGAAGCTTTTTGATAGCTTGTATTTATCTTTGAGGATTTGCTTAGCCTCTTGCCATCCCTCTTTTTTGTTCATGATAAAGGGGCCCAGGTGGTGTTTAAACTTGAGGTGGGCTTTCTTCTTAGCACTATGAAAGTGGGTGAGATCAGAGTGAATAAGCTGCCTATAGTACTCCAAGGCAAACAGTCTCATTGGTACATATTTTGGGAGCCTATATGGACAGAGCTCACAGCCATAAATTCTGATGACTGTATGATCCTGGTATAGGTACCAATAACCTATTTTATAATTTTTGGATAGCTGCAGAGTTTTCTGGATTTCAAATGACACTCTAGGCGGAGGGGACCTCATTAATAAGCAAGAGACTAGGTAGACAAATTGATCAACAAATTCACAGTATGAATATGGTGAATCTTGGACTTGGTGAAAAACTGATGTCCAGAAGATGACAGACCTTCTTTCTCCTCTAGAATCCAGCTTCTTGATAGGGCATTGAAAGGCCTCGGATTGATAATACATGAATAAATGGTAGATGTATGATGAATATTTGAATATGCCCTCCCTGTCCACTTTGAAGAGCTGGTCATGTATCTTGTTGGCTATGAATTTAGCAAAGTTATACTTGTAGGCAGGAGTTTGGCCTGGGCTGTAAGCAGCTAATAACACCAGCACTGTCTCATCAACATGCTCACTGGTTTTATAGCCCAACACATAAGAAATCATGTCAAGCAGAAGTTTGCCTACATCAGTAAAATGGACATACAAGAAGGGAGGTGGCCCTGTGGGCTGGTGGTCAGCTCTCATAAATGTCTTGGTGATCTTCTGAATGTCAGCAGTGGAAAGATTGGCAACTGTATCTAGTAGATAGTTCATGGAGAAGGGATACAGCAGCTGAGTTTGTTTGAAGTTGAGCATCTGGTTGATGGACTCAGCATTGATGTAGAAGAGTATGCTCCCAGATGGAGACTTGACAGCTCTGTGATTTGGATCATAATTCTCAGCACATAAGCGGATAATTTCTGGAAAAATGTTAATAGATGGGAGAAAGTAATAAGGCAAATTAGATTCTCATATCCCATATGTGTCATTGTTGTTCAAATAGTTATCCCTCAATTCCCGGAAGGTCTGCAAATGGTTCCTGTCACCCACAAGGTCTTGGATGAGGTAATCTCTGTCAGCAAGAGGCATGGCCTCAAGCTCTTTGTTAGGTGGATTCATGGGGGCAACACTGAGAGCTATGGGTGCAGGGGCAGCCATTGTATAGCTTTTGGGTGCTGTCTTTAAAATGCAGTTTCTGAATGCAACAATGTGAGTGGAATAGCTTGCAAATATTTCTAGAAGTCAAGTGGCAGATTGAATGCAGGTGATTCCAGATATGTTCTTCAAAGAGGAGGAGGCGGATTAAGCAGGTTGCCTCTGTTCTACTATGGTAAATTCACAAGGATTGTGAATAATGAGGATGAATTGCAGAGGGAAGGCAGGACTAAAAGTTGGCAGAATGCAGTTTTTCAATTATGAATTCGGCAAAAGGGAACAATGCCGGGAAGATGGAGGACCAATTGCAAATTAAGGCCGTGAATGATTGTTTCAACAACGAATTTTGGAGCAAGGGGCAATGTGGATTATTTTGGACCAGCAATTATTGAATGACAACAATTAATTTAGGATTTACCAGGTATTTAGTGGACAACTTTGCAGAGAAATGGCATGAACACGGGAAAAATAGGTAAATTTCGGTTAATACGTGGACAATTAATGCCGAGATGCTGCCGGGTTGAGCAATGGATGAAGAACACAGCTGAATTGGTGAGTGGCGGCGTCTGAAGCTTCAAATTCGCGGCTTGGAGGCAATTTTTTAGAGTGAAGGAGTAAACAGCTCTGTCTATTTTCGAATGAAAATGACAACAAACGGCTCAATTGCGCGTTTATAACGATAAATTCGGAAAATATGGCTTTTTGGCGCTTTTACGTCGATGACGTCAGCATGATGTCATAGCGGGCCCGGGTACAGATGATGACGTGGGTACTGAGTTGGAGGCCAGCATGGTGGGACATGGTGGAGGGGCGCGGGGGCGACGAGATGATGTGGAGGGCGACGAGGCGCGGTAGCGGGGGCCGAGGGTTATGACGTCATGACGACGCGGGATTGACATGACAGGGGAGGTGGGTTGAGGGAGGGCGGTATGTGGTTTCCCCGCACCGCTTTTGGGAGAAGGCAGTAAAGGACAGGGGGGCTCCGAACAACCCCGGGGGCTGCCACGCGTCCAGCGTACAGGAGAAAAACCACCCGCTCCCCGGATGCTAAAGCGCAACAGGTTGAAAAGTGAAAACGACCGCCCACCTTTGGATCGGGGGCAGCAGGAGATCGGCGGCTGGCGGGCGCCCCGACCCATCGTGCAAGTTTGGGTGGGGACGGCCAGCTAATAAAATATTCATTTAAATATTGCGGGTTTAGAACTTTGGGTTAGGGGGTTTTAATGGGTTTTGAAATATATATGGATTAATGTGTCGAGGTCCCACAATATGTGACCTTAGGTTTGAGCGCGGGGGGGGGGGGTTTCATGGGTTTTTTCGGAAAATGGGTAGATGAGGGTTTAGTGTAGGTTATTAATCTAACCAGAGGTTAGAGTAATCCCAAAGCAAGGGTTGACTATAGTCCCTGGTGGACTAATGTCTCCCATAGAAGTGCTATTTAGCTATAATGCTAAAAGGGGGGGATATTTATACATTTTTTGGGTTGTTTGCATACAATGCTATAATAGTAGGGGGAGGGGTAGCACTTAGGGATTTATATAGTAAAATTAGAAATTAATATGAATTGGGGATGTGAGAGAGGGGTAAAGAGCTAAGTTTAATGAGTAAACTTAGTTTCAGAAGCAGATAGGAGTGAAGAAAGATTTTACACAAGAAATGTGGCTTCTTTTCAAAGAGAGAAGTCACTTCTGACATGAAATTTTTACAAATGAGGAGTGTAAGGAGGACTGATCAGGCAGATCCTGCAGTGCTCATGGGGATGTTAGTAAGAAACTTTTGAAGGGGATGAGGGAAGTTAGTGATGGTTTGGTAGTTTTGCCAAATAGGCCATTGCTCTTGCCTTTCTCCTGCTGGTGACATCATATGTGATTTTTCCCATGTCATATGCTTAGATCTTGCTTTCTGCAACCTTCAAATGCCTACCCTGCCTAGTATGCCTAACATTTTTTCTTCCTTTGGATGGGTGCACTTAGCCTTGCAAACCCTGACAATTCTCTTTTCTTTTTGCTGCCCTCCTATCTAAGTCTACCCTTATGACTTCCAAGGGCCCAGATTAAGCAGTTGGGCACCTTCCTTTCTCTATCCACCTAGTCATCTGTCAAGCTTGAACTGTTTGAGCAGGTACTTCCTTTCTAGTCTACAACATGCAATTTAAAACATGGTATGGCCCAGCTTGAGCTGTTGGACCACCCATCAAAGTAGCAGTGGCAATTTGGACTAGCCACTTTCATGGTCTTAATTTGGGGTTCATTTGCTTTATTTTTTCTTTGACCAATTCATTTTCTTACCTTTTGATTTTCTTTTAAGGCATACCCTCTTTACATTTTTCAACTGTCTACTTGCTTTCACAAAAATGGAACCTTAGTAGCATGGAAGGTGAACATTTTTGGCACTTCCACTGTCAATCATGAGAAATGAATGCCTATTGGTATAGGAGGCTAATAGTGGCTCCACTTGGGGATGGCTTTTCCAGATGAAAAGCCAAGAACAGCAAGTCAAATTGCATGAGTTATGCATTCTTACTGCAGTCTGAGTTTTTCTGTTGTTGGAGACTATTGACCAGGATCTTGGATACTTGCAGGCAGTACCCAGTGAGCTGATTTGCTGTGAATTTGCAGATCTGTTTTTACCTGTTTCTCAGAATTTCTCCTCATCACTTGATAGTTACCCTGTGTTTTTCTTTGCTTTCTAATGCCAGGATCAAACATATTCCAAAAAGGAAAATAGTGCAGCACCCTGGTCTTTCTCAAAATCTGCTCCACTTGGTGCTTTATTTATCTGCTGTAACTGAAAATACTGGAAAATACAAATATTTATGTACAATATATGACTGTTCAGTGGTTTGATCAAAGGGGGTCAAAATAATGCTTGAGCATTCTCCCATTGACTGGGCCTTCCTCAGTGTTTGAGCCATCCAAACTCCTTAGAAAATAGGTGTTGTTACCTTGTATAGCAAAAATGACATAAGGTCCCTTCCATAAAAAATCAAACTTACCATGTTTGCCTTTGTCCTCCCTCCTGGAATCCCATCTTAACACTTTGTTTCCTATAAAGAAATCTTCAGCTTTGGTTCTTTTGTCAAATATTCTTTTGAGCTTTTCTTGTAGAACTTGGGTTCTTTGATAGACTTCCTCTCTCGTTTGCTGTAAGTGAATTGTCTGATTAATTCTTCTTTGAATGTCATTGGGCTCAGCTTGTATTTCTTGCAGCAACTTGATCACAGGAATTCCTAGAGATGTAGGAAACTTTGCTTCTAGCCCATAGACCAGTTCATATGGACTCATGCCAATTGATCTCTTGGTGGTCAGTCTGTCTGCCCACAATGCATTTACCAACTTCTTATGCCAATTCTTTTTGTTTTCTTCCAAAACTTTTTTAATGATGTTGATGAGACTTTTATTGGAAGACTCAGCTAGGCCATTACCTTGAGGATAATAGGTAGTGGAATGACCTAGGGTCATGTGATACTTGTGACAAAAGTTGATCATTTTCTTGGATTTGAAAGTAGCAGCATTGTCTGTAATGATTTTGTCTGGACAGCCAAACCTGGACAAGATGTTGGTTTCTAGGAATTGTATAATAATGGAGTCATTGGCCTGCCTACAAGGGATGGCTTCTATCCATTTGGTAAAATAGTCTGTGGCAGTGAGAATCCACCTATGCTGGCCAGAGGATGGAGGGTGAATTTCACCAATGAAGTCTAGACCCCATTGCTGGAATGGTCTCTCAGTTGAAACTGGTTTGAGTGGTAAAGGCAGCAACTTCCTCTTGCCCTCAAAAATTTGGCATTTGTGACAAGACATTACAAATTTATTTACATCAGCAAACAAGGAGGGCCAATAAAATCCAGCCCTTAGGATTTTATCAGCTGTGGACTTCCAGTATAAGTGTCCTCCACAGTCACCTGCATGAAATTCCTTGAGGACATTGTCAGTTTCTTCTAATGTTAGGCAATTGAGTAAGATCCCTTCATGATTTCTCCAAAATAAAACATTTTCAATAATACAAAACTTTGATGCTTTCATTTTCAAGAATCTTTTCTTGGTTCTGGACAACCCTGGAGGAGCCTGCAGGTTTAATAATACAAAACATATATCAGCATACGATGGAGATTGCATAAAGGCTTGGTTGATCTGTGGAGTCGCCATCTCCTGTTCGTTGTCCAGTTCATTAATGTCAAGGGCTTGAAAATTGGTTTCAGTCATTAGTTTGGCTAGGCCTTGTCCTTTTATCAGTTTGGTAGGTTTGATCTCAATGTCATATTCTAAGATATTGGCAATCCACTTGCCCCTCTTGCCTTCAATTCCTTCTTGGGTTAAAATGTCTTTGACCACTGCATTAGGAACATAGGCAATTATATGAGAGTACAGGATATAGATTCTGAATTCCTTGATGGCTTTTACCAATGCATAGGCTTGTTTTTCCATGATCTGATATTTCAAGGGAGCATCTCTAAGGGCTCTGCTAAAAAATGCAATGGGTTTTTCACAGCCCTGGTCATCTTTTTGTAGCAGAACAGCAGCAATTGTATGCTCAGAAGCAAAAGAAAAAATGATAAAATCTTGATCAAATCTAGGGCTTGTTAGGACTGGTGTGTTTGTCAATGCTCTTTTGATATCCTCAAAGGCTTGTCTAGCTTCCATGGTCCATTTGACCTTGGAATCCTTTTTCAGCATATTATTTAACAGTCTTATGAGTTCAGCCAGATTGGGAATGAACCTCCTCAAGAAGTTGATCTTTCCTAGAAAGCTTTGTAGTTCTTTGATGTTTCTTGGATGTGGTACTTGTAGGATAGCTTGAATTATGTCTGGGTCAATCCTAATACCATCTTTTGAGATTATATGCCCCAGGAGTTTACCTTCCTCCAGCCCAAACAGTGGTTTCTTTGGGTTCAAAGATATGCCATATTTTCTACAAATTGTGAAAACCTGTCTCAAGTGTTCCAAGTGTTCTTGATCTGATTTTGAAAAAGCGGTAAGATCATCAAGATAGACAACTAGGAAGTCATGAATTTCCTTGGCGAAGGCAATATCCATTTCTCTTTGGAATGTGGCCCCTTCATTTTTAAGCCCAAAAGGCATTTTGACATATTTAAATGTTCCCCAAGGTGTTGTGAAGGCAGTTTTGTCTTGATCATCTGGGTGTACTAGAATCTGATTGAATCCTGAGAAACCATCTAGTAAGGAGATCCTCGAGGCTCCCACTACCCTTTGCAAGATATGATACATTTTTGGTAATGGGTAATGGTCTTTGAGAGAGACTTTGTTCAAATTTCTTAGGTCAACACACAATCTGATTTCCCCTGTCTTTTTCCTAGTAGGCACTAGGTTTGAGATCCACTCTGAGAATCTGATTGGGGCAATGATTCCTGCTTCATACATACGTTTAACCTCTTTTTCAATGAGGGGGAGGAGGACTGGATTGACTCTCCTAAGTTTTTGTTTGAAAGGCCTTTGATTTTCTTTTAAGGGTATAGTGTGCTGGATAACTGATGTATCATAAGATTTAAGGTCCTCATAGCTCCAGGCAAAGACATCTTGAAACTCTTTGAATAACTCGATATATTTCAGTTTCTGCTAAGGAGGTAATGCTTTGGATAACTTAACCATTTTTGGATTTTAAGGAGTGCCAATGTTACAATCTTCTATTTCAGCATTCAATGGTTGCATTTTTAGTTTTCTTGAGATATCATTTGAATCGAACAAATCCTCCAAAGGGGTTAAACCTGTGGGCAGAAAATTATCCTTTAGCTCAATTACCTCAGCTTTTGTTTCTGCCATTTCCTCACCATCTGGTTGTTTCAACTCCCGTATAGTTTCCTCGTCAAAGGTGGTAGGATGTAAAACCAAATCAGCTGTTTCAGCTGACATTTCTTGTGTAATTGTGCATGTCTGTGGTTGATCATCTCTAGTGCTAGTGTCAATGTTCATGCCGGAAAATTCTTCCTTTAAAGTGAGGAAGTTATTTATCTCTATATTACTCTCGAAGACTTGCCAATTCTTGATGTTATCCGGAACTAAAGGTCTGTGTTTGATTTTAGCAGTAAATGTATGATTGGTTTTGAAAGGTAACTTACAAGTGCTGGCAAAAGTTGCCAAGCTGTGAGCATGCAGATTGAGTTCTCTGGAAATTTTAGTCAACTAAGATTGTGAGAAGCTCTCAAGGACTTGAATAGTTGCTCCCTTGTATGCTCTCAACCTCAGATCATTTGTGGTAAAGTTTCCCTTCATCTGTTGTATGACTAGATCTGAATCTCCTAAGATTGAGACTTTGGTTGCACTTAGATTTTTTATGAGTTTCAAACCTAACAGGAGGGCTTTATATTCAGCCATGTTGTTTGGGAATCGAAAGTTTAGTCTGTATGCATGGCCCTCAGCTTGTTCATTGTGCATATTGTGGATCCAGACTCCTGCCCCAGCTCCTAGCTTGTTTACAGAGCCATCAAATTCTAAATACCATAAAGTTTCATGATCAAGATTTGGATTGGGATCACTAGAAAGTTGGATCATGGGTAGGTTGGTTTCTTGCAAGTAACTTGATACATCATGTTCTTTTGTCTTCTTATCAGCTATACCCACAGTCCCTTGGTCTTTGAAAGCACATTGCTCATCTAACTCCTCGGTCTCTACTGTCATTAATAGTTCAGAATAAGCTTTGTGACAGATGTCGGCATTGTAGAGAATAAATGAATCCATGTCTGAGTGTATTGAATAGATTGGAAAGTTTTGGGGCTTCTCTTGACTGCTTACCACATATTTCATCAAAGTTTCACGGTACAATCTCTTTGGCTGCCCAAAGACTGAGATAGTTGCATAGGACATGTCCAATTGCAAAGATCCTTGGAGTTTGGCCCCCCAGGATCTGGACAAGAGCATGCCATACTTAGGGGGTATGTCAGCTACCACTACATCCATCAAGATAGTTTTGGTTGGGTATTGAACCAGGGAAACACATAAGTCTTTAATCAGGCCTAAGCACCTGACTTGGCTTGAATCAAATGAGAATAGATCTTTGTAAGGTCTTGTGATGTCTATGTCAAGTTTTTCCATTACAGATTTTGGCATTAAGTTGTGTGAGGCCCCGGAATCAAACATTGCGTTATGTAGAACCTTATCATGAATGTTTAGATTGACATAAAAGGGTGGAACCCCTCCATTTTCTGTTTTTCCATTAACCTCAGGTCCGAATAGCAACTCAGGTTGGTCATCTAGGACATTCACAGCATCTTTATTGTCTGATACTTGGAGTGACTTGTTAATCTGCTGTCTGTATATGTCATGTTTGGCTAATTCCGAAAGAGGAACTGATATCTTTAGCTTACTTATTTCTGTTTCCAAGTTAAAAGGTTTTTCCATTTGAATTTTGGCATTTAGTGCAACAGATTTTTCCCTTTCAGCTGGGTTGTCAGTTGTCTTTTGCTCATAGTTGGGTCGATTTTGAGTAAAACTGGTGCCATGTTTGTTTCCTGGGGGAGTATCTGCCTTTGTCTTTAATGGGTGAGGTGGAGCTGGCTGGTTTTCAGAGGACTGTTGTTCTGAGATGTCCTCCACAGTCACTTCTGTGGTGTTTGGGTTTGAATTGCCAGCTGATTGTGGGGGATTACTCTTATCATTGACCTTTTTTGGTTGCCTATTATCTTTTTTCAGAGGTTCAGGTACATCTATTGTTCTGGTCCTTAGTTTGTACTATTTGTGTACCTCATAAACAGCTGCATCATAACCTTCTCTGAAATCAAATGATTCTCCTGACTTAGTGTGGAATTGATTGTCATTGTAAACCTCTTGGTCTTCTTGTGTCAAAAAGACTTGATTTTCACTGTCCAAACCCATTAGGTTGATGTGAGGATCCTCATTAGGTTCACTAGATGTGGAAGCCTCAGCATAGTTTTCCTGGAAAGGAGGTCTGACATGCTGGTCAGGATCAGTCCTTCCAACATTGGGATTTTGATTCTTTCTGAAGTTTGGGTTTCTAATATTGCTTGTTTGACCTTCCCATGATGATTTTCTTTCTATGGTTTCCACCCTGTCTCCAAGTCTATCCATCCCTTTGATGATTGCATCTAGCTTTTGCTCAAATGATGAGGGTTCTTCTTTGAAAGTAGTTCTCCTTTCAGTCCTTGCCCGATTTCTCTTAGCAATCAGATTTGCCTCTACACTTACAGCTATGTTTTGCATGTCTGCTAGGGTTGCAGGGGCTCTTTCTCTTAGTTGATATGCCATATCAGCATCAAACCCATCAGGGAATTTAATCAATGCTAAATCAGGTGGAGGCCTAAGATTTTGAGGAATGGCATTATAAATAGTGTTGAATCTAGTGCAATAGTCCAAGACAGTTTCTTGAGGGCCTCTCCTTATAGTGTCATACTCAGATAAAATGTGTAGAGGATCCTTTTTCTTTTCCCATCTGTTCAGGAAGGACTGATAAAGGGCACCCGAATCAGCTATGGAATTCACAGCCAGTGCCCTGAACCAAGCTCTTACTTCACCTGTCAGACTTTGCACAAAAATCTTCATTCTGACATCATCATCATCTATTTCATAATTTTCAAAGTAATCTTGCATTTTCTTGGTATGCTGTAAGGCAGTGTATGTACTGGTTCCATCAAAATAAGTAATCTTGCTTTGGTAATCCTGAGGCATAGCCCCCGGGTTACCAGGTAACTAAAGAGGAGCATAACGATTCGCCATGTTTGGAGGGATAAGTGGGACAACTGGTAGAAAGGGAACAACTGGAACAACAGGGACAACAACAGCAGTTTGTGTGTTGGGTGTAGACAATATGTTTTGTGAAGTGGATGATGAAGAAGGGGAAGAATGAGCTATATGAGGGTGGACTGATGGTTTAGCAGGGGTTGGAATAAGACTTTGCTGAACTGCCTCAGGGCCAGATTTAGGACATTGCTCTGGTTCCTTCTGGTTCGTAAGAGTTTTATGGATCAAATTTGGATTTTCGAAAACAGGTGGGAGATTTGGGTCAGGATTCGACCTGGTGTGCCTAGTTCTCTTTTTAGGAGCCAGCTTCTGAACTTGTTTTTGGTATTTTTGAGGATATTTTTAGAATTGTTTTAAGGGGCTGCTCAAGTTTTTGGAACCACTGTCTAAAAATAGATAGCAGCTGAAAAATACGCTCTGTTCCCCAGTGGAGTCGCCAAGTATGTTATCACTCAGGTTGTTCCCTTTGACTCCCAAGGGAATACGGCCGAGGTAACCACTAACCAATCTTTGGGTCACAGGTTCTAGCCTACCTATGACCAGAGAGGGCTCTCTCTTTATGATTTAACTTTGTTGATATAATATTTTAGGCTAGTTATGATGCTCAAGGTTTTGTTTTGAATTTTGCTGGATGATGATTTCAGTCAAGATAGATATATGTTTATCAGGGTGTTCTAGGCCATTGGGCATGGAGTCAGTGATGTTTAATTGCTTGATATGTCTGCGTTGATACAACAGTGATGCTACAGAGCCAGATAAGTGTCTAAGGAATAATTTTTTTAAAATCTGTAATTGGGTGTGATGTAATCAGGGCATGAAAGGCAATTAAGGGTCTTTCAGTAAGCTGATATGGAGAACAGTGGGAATATTACTTAGGAGCACTGAAGAATTCCTACATAACATTCGTATATATAGAATTGATACAAACATGAGCAATTAAGAATTCATGTTCATGATTAATTCTGAAGAAAACATTTCAACAACAGAGATTGAATACAGGGTGTAAACAAACATATCCTGTACTATTCTTTTTCTCTGTTATTAGATTGGTGAAACATGCATATAATTCAAACAAGCATAGGAATATAAAACATAGATTAAGAAGACTTATTGTTCCATTAGACAACACAGGAATTCTGCAACAGCACGCAGAGCATCATTGAGACATCAAGCATCCAAGAAACACTGAGCTTTTCCAGCCTTTTGCATTAGATTATCTGAAAATATACAATACATTTGCCTCAGAGTGAAAATCACCAACCCCTAATACGTTGCCAGGGGAGGTATATATAAAAGATTTACATCAGAAAATATCTAGCTAGTGAGTTAATGGCTCATTAATATTGTTCCAAATCCTGAACCGTTGTAGCTGAGAAAATAAATGTTGTAGTAACTTCTAAGTGTATTAGCTGTCCAAAATGGTCAGAGACTGTTGACTTTGTGACCGATGGAGTCGGCTGAGGCCGTGCTGCCCAAAAGTTGCGCATTTCCTATGTTTTGGCTTGTTGCCGCTGTCTTTATGCTGAGTCACCCTTTTCGGCTGCCTTGTATGCTGTTCAGATTTTTATTTTTGCTTTTGGCTGAGTGGAAGCTGACTAGGATCGATCAACTGAGATCACTGAGGCAAAATTTCCAGCATTGCCTGCCACCAATCCTCTTTGGGCAGTTGGTGTCTTCGAATTTCCACCAAGGTTTCATCTACCTCTGTATACCTATAAAAATTTGGAGGAACTTCAAATAAGTGATTGATTTCATGTTCAATAAAAAATAGATTTTCAAGTTTGTCATAGAGGCCCTGCCCTGTTGGAGGCCCTATTTCCTCAGAAGTACTGGCGGATGCAGTGATTTGATTTTCAATAAAATTTGTCATCATGGTAGCATATTGCTCACGAGGGAGCAGTCTTCCTGTGCTGGTTAGTAGGCTGGGAAATCCCTTTTCTTGGAGTGCTCCCATTTTGAGCTTGTATTCATCCACCTCAACCTGTATTTAATGGCATTTCCTCTCTACAGTTTGTACGAAATTCCTGAGAGTCAGCACCTTTTTAGCTATAAGGACAGCATTTGTTCTGTTAATGATGTTGAGGGCTGCCAGCTCCTCCTCAGTCTGATTGTTCAGAAAATTTATCATTCTATTGGCCTGCTCAGGCCTGTTCCCTAGTACTGTCCTGGCTTTCTGGATCTCAATTTTTGCTTGGCCAAGCAATTCCATTTGTTCATGCACTGTCTTGATTGACTTCCATTGTCTAGTAAGGGAGTAGTCAATCCGGGCCCACAAAATTCTCTTTATTTCTGCCAGAGTATTTTCAAGTTTGAGCTCCTTTTCTAAGGCCTTTATTTTGTCTTTGAGGGCCTTAATTTCTCTAGACTGCTCTGCTACAGTAATCTTTGATTTGTCATATTTAGCCTCCAGTTCTGCCAATTTTTCCTTGGCCTGTTTGATCTCGGTTGCTTAGAGCTCCAGCTCTTTGATAGCCTTTGTTAATTCATCCATGTTTAAGCTGGACTCAGGAGCTGTTGTTGTTATTGCTGCTTCTGTTGTTGCTGTAGTAGTTGCAGGGGCTACTGCTGCCTCTGTAGTGGTGGCAGTAGTTGAGGTAGTTGGAGGAGGTTGGGAGGTTGATTCTCCCTGTTTGTCTTGCAGTGCCCCTTCTAGTTCCTTCTCCAGATCAATAACCTTTTGATTGAGCTGCATTATTAGATCAAGCTGATCTTCAGACTCTTTTTCCTTTTGCAATTCTGTTGTTTGGGGGTGCTCAGTGGGAAGCAGTTTTAGCCTTTTCTTCAATGCAGCAATATCATCTTCCTTCTTTTTCATGAGGGCCCTCACACCCTTTGGGTCCTTAGGATCATGTCCAAGGTCCACGATGATGTCCTCTAGTGTTTTAATCCTGTTATCCTTGGCCATGGAGGACATTCTCTCGAAATCCAACTCAATGTTGGTATTCTTCAGTGATTCTTTCAACTCATGGGCCATTGTGGCCCTGTCTACCAAGGTGGCATAGACCATTTCCCCCGTTTGTTTGTGCAGCTCTATCTGGTCCATGGGGTGAATGTCCTTTGCCATGACTTCCACCCTTGTTCTTACAAAATCTGCAGCTGATTGAGGCTGTGGTACCTTGGGTTTGAAGTGGCTGAGGATCATCTTCTCCTCTTGTATGTCATACACTGACATCAACCTCTCTTGCTTAGCTGGTGTTGCTTTGAGGAATTGCTTATACACCTCTATTCTCAACAGCTCATTTTGTGCTTTTATTTCTTTGAAGGAAGCCTTGGTGCTTGAAGGCTTCTTGCTCTGCTGAGGGGAGGAAGACACCTCCATGCCAAGCTGTAATCCCTGCTCTTGCTGAAAAGAGCTTGTAGCCGTTTGCTGACTGTCTCCTCCTTCTTTCCTTGGACTCTCAAGGACTTCCTCACTTATTTCTTCTATGACTGGGGAGTCAACCTTTTGCCTCTTGGCCTCAGGTTGCTGGGAGGATCCACTAGCAGGAGTGGACTCTTCTCTGTCCCTTTTCTTGCCCCTCTCCTCATGTGCAGGAGTCTGCAATATAGGCTCTGTTGGTGGTTCTGTTTGTGGTGGAGGCGTTTGCTCTTGTTGCTGCCCAATTGAGGAGGCAGGCTTTTCTTTTACTATCTCTTCTTCAGCACCCATTATTCCCTTACCCTTATCTGTGCCTGATGATGCTGTAGATGGCGCCTGGGTGGCTGGTGCAGTTGTTGTAGTTGAAGTTCCTTCTCCAAATGGATGCGGTTGCTTGAAGATTACCTGTTGCACAGAATCTAAGTCAAGAGTTTTTTCCAAATCCTTGACATTTCTTTGCATTATTTCTTCTTCAGTTAGTTTCTCAATTAATGTGTCTTGCAACCATTCTTGCTGATTGGCATACTGCTCAATATGTGGAAATTTACAGTGCTCATAGCCTAGTAGCCTGTACTTGACCCTTCTAGCACAGATGAAGCCTTCGGGGTCATAAGGGACCCACCAGAAGCTTTTTGATAGCTTGTATTTATCTTTGAGGATTTGCTCAGCCTCTTGCCATCCCTCTTTTTTGTTCATGAATAAAGGGGCCCAGGTGGTGTTTAAACTTGAGGTGGGATTTCTTCTTAGCACTATGAAAGTGGGTGAGATCAGAGTGAATAAGCTGCCTATAGTACTCCAAGGCAAACAGTCTCATTGGTACATATTTTGGGAGCCTATATGGACAGAGCTCACAGCCATAAATTCTGATGACTGTATGATCATGGTATAGGTACCAATCACCTATTTTATACTTTTTTGACCGCTGCAGAGTTTTCTGGATTTCAAATGACACTCTGGGAGGAGGGGACCTCATTAATAAGCAAGAGACTGGGTAGACAAATTGATCAATAAATTCACAGTATGAATATGGTGAATCTTGGACTTGGTGAAAAACTGATGTCTAGAAGATGACAGACCTTCTTTCTCCTCTAGAATCCAGCTTCTTGATGGGGCATTGAAAGGCCTCGGATTGATAATACATGAATAAATGGTAGATGTATAATGAATATTTGAATATGCCCTCCCTGTCCACTTTGAAAAGCTGGTCATATATCTTGTTGGCTATGAATTTAGCAAAGTTATACTTGTAGGCGAGAGGTTGGCTTGGGCTGTAAGCAGCTAATAACACCAGCACTGTCTCATCAACATGCTCACTGGTTTTATAGCCCAACACATAAGAAATCATGTCAAGCAGAAGTTTGCCTACATCAGTAAAATGGACATACAAGAAGGGAGGTGGCCCTGTGGGCTGGCGGTCAGCTCTCATAAATGTCTTGGTGATCTTTTGAATGTCAGCAGTGGAAAGCTTGGCACCTGTATCCAGTAGATAGTTCATGGAGAAGGGATACAACAGCTGAGTTTGTTTGAAGTTGAGCATCTGGTTGATGGACTCAGCATTGATGTAGAAGAGTATGCTCCTAGACGGAGACTTGACAGCTTTGTGATTTCGATCATATTTCTCAGCACATAAGCGGATAATTTCTGGAAAAATGTTAACAGATGGGAGAAAGTAATAAGGCAGATTAGATTCCCATATCCCATATGTGTCATTGTTGTTCAAATAGTTATCCCTCAATTCCCGGAAGGTCTGCAAATGGTTCCTGTCACCCACAAGGTCTTGGATGAGGTAATCTCTGTCAGCAAGAGGCATGGCCTCAAGCTCTTTGTTAGGTGGATTCATGGCGGCAACACTGAGAGCTGTGGGTGCAGGGGCAGCCATTGTATAGCTTTTGGGTGCTATCTTTAAAATGCAGTTTCTGAATACAACAATGTGAGTGCAATAGCTTGCAAAGCTTTCTAGAAGTCAAGTGGCAGATTGAATGCAGGTGATGCCAGATATGTTCTTCGAAGAGGAGGAGGTGGATTAAGCAGGCTGCCTCTGTTCTACTCTGGTAAATTCACAAGGATTGTGAATAATGAGGATGAATTGCAGAGGGAAGGCAGGACTAAAAGTTGGTAGAATGCAGTTTTTCAATTATGAATTCGGCAAAAGGGAACAATGCTGGGCAGATGGAGGACCAATTGCAAATTAAGGCCGCGAATGATTGTTTCAACAGCAAATTTTGGAGCAGGGGGCAATGTGGATTATTTTGGACCAGCAACTATTGAATGACAGCAATTAATTTAGGATTTACCAGGTATTTAGTGGACAACTTTGCAGAGAAATGGCATGAACACGGGAAAAATAGGTAAATTTCGGTGAATACCTAGACAATTAATGCCGAGATGCTGCTGGGTTGAGCAATGGATGAAGAACACAGCTGAATTGGTGAGTGGCGGCATCTGAAGCTTCAAATTCGCGGCTTGGAGGCAATTTTTTGGAGTGAAGGAGTAAACGGCTCTGTCTCTTTTCGAATGAAAATGACAAAAAACGGCTCAATTGCGCGTTTATAATGATAAATTCAGAAAATATGGGTTTTTGGCGCTTTTCCGCCGATGACGTCAGCATGACGTCATGGCGGGCCTGGGTACGGATGATGACGTGGGTGCTGAGTTGGAGGCCAGCGTGGCGGGACACGGTGGAGGGGCGCGGGGGCGACGAGGCGTGGTAGCGGGGGCCGAGGGTTATGACGTCATGACGACGCGGGATTGACATGATAGGGGAGGCGGGTTGAGGGAGGGCGGTATGTGGTTTCCCCGCACCGCTTTTGGGAGAAGGCGATAAAGGGGAGGGGGGCTCCGAACAACCCCGGGGGCCGCCACGCGTCCAGCGTACGGGAGAAAAACCACCTGCTCCCCGGACGCTAAAGCGCGGCAAGTTGAAAAGTGAAAACGACCGCCCACCTTTGGATCGGGGGCAGCAGGAGATCGGCGGCTGGCGGGCGCCCCGACCCATCGTGCAAGTTTGGGTGGGGACCGCCAGCTAATAAAATATTCATTTAAATATTGCGGGTTTAGAACTTTGGGTTAGGGGGTTTTAATGGGTTTTGAAATATATATGGATTAATGTGTCGGGGTCCCACAATATGTGACCTTAGGTTTGAGCGCGGGGGGGGGGTTTCATGGGTTTTTTCGGAAAATGGGTAGATGAGGGTTTAGTGTAGGTTATTAATCTAACCAGAGGTTAGAGTAATCCCAAAGCAAGGGCTGACTATAGTCCCTGGTGGACTAATGTCTCCCATAGAAGTGCTATTTAGCTATAATGCTGAAAGGGGGGGATATTTATACATTTTTTGGGTTATTTGCATACAATGCTATAATAGTAGGGGGAGGGGTAGCACTTAGGGATTTATATAGTAAAATTAGAAATTAATATGAATTGGGGATGTGAGAGAGGGGTAAAGAGCTAAGTTTAATGAGTAAACTTAGTTTTAGAAACAGATAGGAGTGAAGAAAGATTTTACGCAAGAAATGTGGCTTCTTTTCAAAGAGAGAAGTCACTTCTGACATGAAATTTTTACAAATGAGGAGTGTAAGGAGGATTGATCAAGCAGATCCTGCAGTGCTCATGGGGATGTTAGTAAGAAACTTTTGAAGGGGATGAGGGAAGTCAGTGATGGTTTGGTAGTTTTGCCAAATAGGCCATTTCTCTTGCCTTTCTTCTGCTGGTGACATCATATGTGATTTTTCCCATGTCATATGCCTAGATCTTGCTTTCTGCAACCTTCAAATGCCTACCCTGCCTAATATGCCTAACATTTTTTCTTCCTGTGGATGGGTGCACTTAGCCTTGCAAACCCTGACAATTCTCTTTTCTTTTTGCTGCCCTCCTATCTAACTCTACCCTTATGACTTCCAAGGGCCCAGATTAAGCAGTTGGGCACCTTCCTTTCTCTATCCACCTATTCATCTATCAAGCTTGAACTATTTGAGCAGGTACTTCCTTTCTAGTCTACAACATGCAATTTAAAACATGGTATGGCCCAGCTTGAGCTGTTGGACCACCCATCAAAGTAGCAGTGGAAATTTGGACTAGCCACTTTCATGGTCTTAATTTGGGGTTCATTTGCTTTATTTTTTCTTTGACCAATTCATTTTCTTACCTTTTGATTTTCTTTTAAGGCATACCCTCTTTACATTTTTTAACTGTCTGCTTGCTTTCACAAAAATGGAACCTTAGTAACATGGAAGGTGAACATTTTTGGCACTTCCATTGTCAATCATGAGAAATGAATGCCTATTGGTATGGGAGGCTAACAGGCTACATGCCTTTGAAATATGTTACAATGAGGCTTGAAGGCCTACTTATTGTTGAGAAAGAATGGAAAACCCTTAACATCCAAAAACCTAACCCTAGAAGATGAAACTCCAAATTGTGGGCCCCATTTTGGGTAAGTTGTACATCAAACTACCAGGGGTCATAACTTTGGCACCCGATCTCCATTTGATGTGTAAAATAGCTCGTTAGAAAGATCTATCTGAGAACTATATCTTTGGGAAGAGAATCATGGGTTGTCCATGGACCCATGTTGCTCCCATATTTCCCAAAAACGTTGTTTAGGGCCTCAAAACGGCTCCAGAAGTTCAGGACCCAAAAAACAACTAAAAATATTAAATTATGCTACAATTACGGAAACTAAAAAAACTAAAAGAGACAATTGTGGGGGTCCAAGTGGGATACGTGGGTGGCCACAAACATCCACCTGGATCATTACATTACAATGCACATGTACCCATGCGAGAGAAATGGCTTTAGAAAGCCTTTCTAGACATCACTATGACTTAGAGAACCATGGAAGTACAACTCCTCAACATCCTCATGCTAATCAATAGTAACATATTGATGCCAATATCGGTAGTCCTTGATGGTGTCGAAGTGCTCCACTGTGACATTTTTCTGGAACCTGACTCTTGCCTCCATAGCATCCTAGTACACTACTCTATCTCCTATGTCTAACTCATTTGAAAGCATGCACATCATTGTCTTCAATCCATCGAAATGAGCAACATACTTGTGAATGATGTCGGCACTGATGGGTAAGTCTTGGCTAGTGGCAATGGGCATCAACTTGTTGAAGTATGAATTAAGCTCTAGTCTAACCTGTGCCTTTATCTTCACATGGGTTAGAGTCCCACTAGATGGGATCACATGTGCACACACCAAAACATTCATACTCTTGAATACTCATGCATGGGAAGCCTATATGCTAGTGATGAGCTCTCGGAGCTCTTCATAGTTCTCGATTTGGCTCTAAATGCATTCCTTCATCTCAACCGCACTGACCCTCATCATCTTAAGAAATTGAAGTAGGGCTCCCTTGCATTTCATCGTCCATGCTTTCATGTTATCAACAATAGCATGTAAGTTCACCAAGATATGTGCTCTTCTAGCACTTCGCTGCTGCCATCTCTGGAAATGGACAACTGTGTTGTCCATGGTACCAAACTTGGAGTACAATGCTCGCATAACTATGTCAAGGGATAATACTTCATATAGTATTGCCTTCTTCAGTTCATCTCAGGCAGACGATATCACCAACTCTCCTCCTTTCTTGGCCATCTGTAGTTCCTTTTCCATTCACTCATTCTCAGTTATCAAAAAGTGAACACTTGAGCTAGTGGCTTCGGCATATGCTCTAGTTGCATCGGCCAAGGCTGTTAGACGTTTGCACACATCAATCATAATCACTCGTTATTCAACTTCTGCAAGAGATGTATGATCCTCTGGAGTTGACACTCTGCAAGACTACACAACTCTATGTTGACACTCGTCAAATGAGATGTTGTCCATCTCTCCTTCCGACTGATCTCCAAGGATCTCAATACCTCCATTGCTTCCTTTGACATGTAGGCTGGATCCTATTCGAATATCATCTTCTAAACTGGTATGAAAAAATGATTGGATAGCTGTCTGATTACTCCTCTAAAGAAGCATTTAGACAAGAACTTGAAATATGTGTTTACATTAGTCTCCGTTAGTGATCATGCCCACTCCAAGCCCAGGAACTCCTATCAAGCATAGATTGAATCTAATATGTAAGCTGACATGTAAATTTCTACATGCGTACCTCTGATGATAGTCGAGCCTTCATTACTTGTTCCTTTAGCTGATGAGCCAAAATGCCAGACTAGCTACATGGTTTTCCTTCTCTGGCGAGATGGTCCAGCGTGATCACCCAACTCTATGGGAAGTATTCCTTTATTTCTTGGCCATACAATCAACATGCAAATATGACTAAGTATTGATATTCCTTAAACAATATCTTCGTTTGGTAGATCTAGTTGGGTGTCAATATGAATCAAGCCGACTCCTTTACCAAGTTCTTCAGAATGTCTCTACAGTTAGCACTATTGTTGGGTAACCCGAAGGGAGTATTAATGATAGTCACAGGTTTTGACATTGGATACATCTCATCACAATCTTGTGCTAGAAGGCTGCAAGATTTGTCCCATTGACACTGCTCAAGGTTGTTGGTGAGCACTAGTATTGTAGCAATAATGCTGCAACTGCTGGGGCTTCCTACGTTACTTTTATCAACCCGGTAGTTCATAACAAACATGGAAGTGATGGTGCTGTATCCAGAAGTACTAGTTCTTACTGCATGTTGTCACTTGGTCAGCTGGTGCAAGATCACTAGGAGCTCAAGCCAACTTCTATGGATTCCAGAAGAAGCTTTAAATGTGATGAGAGAAATGAAAGCTTACTCTACAAAGGCTATTCTACTTGCAGAAAGAGAAAGAAGATTGGAATGTAAAACACAACCTAGCAAACCCTAATTTACCAACTAACCCTACTTTTAAAGAAAGAGAGACGAAAACCTATGAAATGAATGCTATTACCTACTAATGGAGTAAACTACATCTATTCAAGCTATCTCTAGAAGGAAATGAGAAAAAAACATCTTTTTTGGATTTTGTTATGTATTTTATGTGAAATTGTCATGGATGTAATTTATCTGTTTGTGGATGTGGAAGCGATTAGGTGGTGATGGAGGTGACTTTCGGTTTTGCAGAGGTGTCGAAAAGTGTGTAGGGATCCTATGACGCCTCTAGCAACCTTCTAGAGGCTTTCCCTGCAATCAGACTTCAAAATGTCACTTACAAGAAATTCTATAGGAGGCTGCAGGGAATCTATAGGAGGATCTATAGGAGGATCTATAGGAGGATGCCGAGCGCTATTTTTAAAGGTTTTAAAGATGGAAAAATGGTGGGAAAGGGTAGATAAATATTAGAGGGAGGTTTTGAGGTGTCTGAAGTTCATCAAAGACGACAAGGAAAGAAAATGATGGTTGGATTTGTTCAAGAGAAGAGAGGAAAGCTTATGAGAGAAGTGCAGATATTAGGGAAGATTTGTGAAGCGCTGCGAATGACCTATGAAACATGTAGCAAAAGAGATGGTGGTGGCTACATTATTAGCTTATTATGAGCTAAGATGTACTATAAGAGAGCTACAAATCAATCATTGAAACTGAGCAAGAAAAGAACTAGTTGTACCAAGAAAAACAGAACTATATCTCATGTTAACCTAAATTCTAATCTAGAAAAATAAAATGCTGAACAATGCTATATGGAAAGGAAAGCATGCAAGGATATTTATTGCAGAAATAGAAATGGGTATGGAAAAATGGATCTGAAGCAAAACATTAACATTTGAATCAAACTGTAACACTAGAAATTGCATGGAGGAAGCAAAATTGTGTTTTTGTGGCAACAAGAGTGTCTTGACCTCAGCTCATGGTCCCAAAGGGAGGAAAGGAGGTCAAGGCTCTATTGATGGCGTTTTGGTATCTTGGCATATCACTATTTAACCTACTTCAGCAAACTGAAATGGAAACAGCTATGTAAATCACTGAAAGCATCGTATTCTAAGCAAGGAATAAATCTATCTAATAGCAACTAATTCATAAACCAAAACAAAAACATATAAATAAAAAACAAGAGGTGTTGGGCATGTTGGGTTGAGCACTAACCCAGGAGCTTCAGCCCTCTGAAATAACTCACTATTGGCTCATAAAATATTTGATCTCCATTATCAAAATAATAGTCATATTACATCAACTATTCACAAAAGTAAGCTCAAAATGAGCTGAGCAAGAGCTACAACAAAAGTGCTGAAACTTGAATAACATCCAACTGAACTACTGATGCCCTAAGCCCCCATATTTATACAAATGGAGCCCCCAATAGCTCTCCTAAAATCACAGAGGCTTGGCTCCCAAGACAAGAGATAGACAACAGTTCTTCTTCACTTGCTCGACTGTCTCTTTGATGCATTGATGTGGCTGCTTGTGCTCCAAGCTTTCTGAAGGAGGATTCAAGGTAGGGGATCATAAATGAGGGGGACACCCTCCCACAAATCCTCTCCATTATTTTCCTCGCATATTGGCTACCAAATTCTCATTAAACCTTTGACTTTGTCTCAAAATTGACCAAAAATCTGCATAAAGCACACATTAGACTTCATGGCATAATGACTAACCCAATTCACTCTATTAGCATAAATATAACCTAAAAAAATCAATAAACTAATGAGAATGGTGGATTAAACTAAGTTAGGAGGAAAAATGAGTCTATATAATTACCCATTTCTGGGGCTCATCATCACCCCCCTAGTGAATGTGTTGCTCATCCTCTAAGCAACTAGTCCATCTCTTCATCTTTGATGGCCCTGATGGCCTACCTGACATCCCATGCCTCTGATGTGAGATCATGTTCCCTATCATGGAATCCAGCCTTTCTGTCGACCTCTTCCAACTGTTGTACTTCTTCCTCTTCCTTTGTACCCTCTAGCAGTCATAGCAGCAGTGGGGGACTCAACTTGAGGCCAATCCAATTGGCCCTCAAACTCTACATAGAGTGCTTATACAGTGGAACTCTCCTCAATGCTTCTTTCATCCTGGCTAGGGAGTGATACTCCCTGATCTGCAAGCTATGTGGCAGTGTATTCCACCACCTCATGCAGGCATGAATGCAGTCATCTCCAAGAAATCATTCCATGTCCTCAAAATGTGCAATAGCCTGGGCCTGATCATTGATGTACTTAGGACCATTTGAGGATCATTTGCAAGTAGTTGGTGTGTGCTAATGAGAGCCATAGGGTCTGATGGCTCTGTTCTAATCATTATGGGCTCATCTTGTTATTTTGCCATCAACTTCTTGATTTCTTTTGCCCTTTTCTCCTCATGACTCATCCATGATGCCATGGCCATTAGCTGCAAGTCTCCTAACCTAGCATTGGGGTCCCATAGGTTCATATCAGTGAGGGCCATGTTATGAAAATAAAACTCTACAAACTTTGCCTTCTCTTCTGCCGAACTGTGGTCACATAGATCCATGAATTGTCTATAATCTTGAAAAGGCATGGTGCTTCTCTGTGCCAAAGTCTTGATCTGGAACTGTAGCCACTGATTTTTGAGGTATGCTCCATATGATTTGGTTGGTTTACTGCACTGTAGTGCCTCCATAGCCTAGCTAGACATGCATGCTAATTGGGTTTCCCTTTCCTGCAACTACTTTCTTAACACTTCATTCTCTGCTTCTAGGTGAGATCTTCTGATGGCTTCTATATGTCTTACAGTGCTCAATTCCTTACCCATCTCTCTCATCTTGTTCTCCATGTGTCCAATGCCTTCCACTCCTTTGGACTTGGTGATCTGCATCCATCTATGGCACCTTATCCTTTCTTTTTCCAGTTCAAAGAAAAGTGGGACTGCAAATTTCTGTGGAATAATTTTTCATCCTTCAAGAAGGTTGTAATAAGAGCCTAAACTAGGATGGGGGTTAGGTTCTGGTATCTCTGCTACCTCATCCTTCCCCTTGGTCTGCTCTTCGACCCTTTTCTCAAGTTTTTCAGTTTCCTATAGCTTTGCTAGGGTCTCCTGTAGAGCAGTCTGTGCCTCCTGTAGGACTGTTTTAGAGTCCTATAGTTTTATTCTCTCCTTCCAAGTGGAAGATATAGGGCTGCCGCTCTCATAAGTGGTGGGGGTTTTGGAAGGTGATTCTTCCATTTTGATAGTAGGCGAATCTTCAATGATGATAGGCTCTTTTGAGGGTGGTTGTGGCTTCCCTGTTTTTATTCTTGTGCTTCTTCGAGCCTTGAAATACATTGATGGTTGTCTTTTTATCTTTTGTTTGGGTTTAATTGGGGTGTTGAGTGCAGCAAGAATAGTTGTTGCCTCCCTTTCTAGTGTCTCAGGAGACACTTCTATCTTCTTTGCTCCTTTTTCTTCTTCTTTTGTCTTTTCTGCCTCTGCTAGCTTTGTTTCCTCTAGCCTTGGTTTGGTTTCCTTCTTATCTTGTTTATTTTATGCCTTCTCTGCTTTAGTCTTTCTCTTCTATGGTTTAGTATTTTTCTTTCCTATTTTACTCTTTTTCTTTTCTGTCCTTGGTTCCTTCTTCTCTTCTTTGGTCTTTTCCTCCTCTGGTTGAGTCTCTTCCTTCCCTGTTTCAGGTTCTTCCTTCTCCGTTTTGGTGTCCTCTTCCTCTATTTTGGTTTCCTCCTCATCTTCCCCTTTCTACTCTTCCCCCTCACTTTCAGAAGGGCTGAGGTCATATGTGAGGGCTTTTATATCATCTTCTCTTGTCATATTTCTGAAGATCTCCCAGGCTATGGGGATCATGAAGGTGTGGTTGGGTTCTTCCACCAACAATTTAATTAGTCCATGGTGAGCCAATTGATCTAGACCTCCTGCCTTCGATTTAATGCTGGAATCTATAAGGGACTGTAGGAGAAAATGGGGAATACTGAGTTTTTTGGGTGTGGGAGTATCCATTCCATATCTCAACTCATGCAGAAGTCTGAAATGGTAACCATAAACTATGCTATACCTCTCTTAATAGGAAATGTACTTGATAATTTGGTAACTGACCACATCCCAAGGGTAACGTATGCTTGTTCTTCTGATGCCATTTTTTTCCTCTACAGGATGCTCATTTGGTTGGAAGAAGGTTTTCTTGGCAACTTGGCCTAGTGGCTTTTCTTCTTTGCTCGAGGGTAGTCCAAGTGGAAGACTGGTAACCCTACTGATAAACTCTGGGGTGATTTCCATGGTGAGACCTTTGAAAGTAACAATGGCATGGGTGTTTGAATGGGGTGCCAAGGAAAGGGAAAACTCCCGAGTCACTTCTTCATCATACCCTCTAAATTTTTTGAAAAATGGCATCCAATTGGCTCTGGTAAAAATCGATACTACCTCAGGATGTTCATGGAGCCTGACTGAACTTATGGGTTCCTTCCTCATGAATCCCCTTGCCATTATGTTTATAATATTTTGGAACACCTCAAGTGGAGAAGGAGACAACAATTTTTCAAAAACAGGAAACAAAGAAAAAATTTGTGTTTTTCTTTAAGAAACAGGCAAAATTTTGTAAGGCAATTCCTCTTCTTTTTATGCTTAATTCTTCCCTAAAACTTTATCATTCCTTGTATATATCAATATCCAAGGTGGGTTTGTACAGAGCCTACCCCTTCAGTTCCGAATTTGAGCAAAAACCCCATGTTCTCTCATGTAAAACTGCTCACTGGCCCTCCTGTAGAAATGGTTGGAGGTTCTCCTGTAGAACCTGTTCCTACTCCCGTAGGGACTAATAAGAGGAGGAGTTCTAAAAATGATAGAGATTGATGGGTTTGAGGCTATGGAGGTGGTATAGAGCTTGCTGCATTCGCAGGAACGATGATAAAATGGAAACAAAGGTGGTGAATAAGTTCCATAGAGAGTACTTATGCTGAATGGAGATATTTCCAGCGATGATGTGAGGTGGAAGAAAGGGTACGTTGCCATTATTTGGACCATTGGACCCCACTGCTATGTCATCATGAGTATTCATGCCTTCTTCCTGCAATCACTTCCCATCATTTGCATCGGAGTTTATGCACTCGCCATTACCTGTCTTTTTCGATTTTTCTGTGAGTTGACTAGGCACACGTGTGTGGGATCTCTGGATAAGCGCAGTCGAACTGGATGAGGGTGGCCAGTTAATTGGCCACCTTTCTGGTTTAATCCAAACGATTTCATTTGTTTATACAACTTTTGAATTATACAAATGCAATAGAGGAGAGGGTTAGACACTTACCAACAGGTCGAATGTTCGTGCTCCGGTGCTGCTAGGTTCTGTTGCTGCTACATGCCTGTATCCCTTTTGTGATATGCTTTTTTGCTTCTTGATATGTGCTTTTTTGTCTTGCACAGGTGTCCCTTAGCTGAATCTTGCTTCGGAAATCCTCTGCATTCTTGTGGCTACACCTATTTTGTTGTTGTAGCTTTATTTTAAGGGGATCAACTGCTACAGGAAATCCTACAGGAGCTCCTGTAGCTACTTCTCCCTCTAAAATTTTTAGTTGATGCTTATGTTGGGAGCTACGAGGATGCTACTAAGGATTCTGATGGTAATGGAGAGGGATTTGGTAGGCTACAAGTGAGTTGTAGAGGTGTTGTTCTTTTTATTTCCTCACATATATATATTTTTTTAAACTAATGTTTTTTCTGTATGAAGGAAAGAAATAAATGGAAATGAGGTGGTGCAGGTATGGTATGGAAGGCTAGGATGGTGGATAGTTGTAGGATGGCCTACACGCTCTCTATGAAAATTCCCAGCTCTTCAACTACTTTTAAACTTTATTTTGAGTTCTCTGTGATTTCTACAGGAGCCTTCTGTGGAACACACAGGGCCTCCTGTAGGATGCACAGTCTTCAGAAAAAACATAGAGAGGCGAAAAAAAAGTCAGAAATGATGGAGAGAAATATAGAGGATGTGTGATAGACTTTGTCGTAGGTGCCCTTGCTTCTTGTGGTCCATCTATAACCCGCAATGCATTTTAAAAGCTAATTTCTTCTTCCTTTTTTTTTCTTTTTTTTTTTTGAAAAAGACAACTAGGGCGCCTCCAGGAGGTTTTCACCCTACCTGCCTACCCTGGGCACCTCCCAGGGAGGCTTTCACCTAGGGATCTTATTCTTCCTCTCTTTATTTGTTTTTTTCATCACTAGGCTGCCTCAAAAGAGGTTTTCAACTCAATGATGGGACTCAAGTACCTCATAGAGGTTTTCACTTGAGTCCTTATTACTTTTTATTTTTTCTCTCAGTTAGTGGGTGGAGTGGAGGCTGAGACCTGCTCCACTACTAGCAATGTCTTATTCAGATCTTCAATGAACTCTCGCTTGGAGAGGGGCTTCTTGTAAATTTTCAACCTATGTCCATTGACAAGCATGGGTATGGCTTCCTCATCAATGGTTCTGATCAGAACTAAACCATTGTCATTGCATTTTTCTATAGTGTAGGGTCCCAGCCATCTTGTCCTCAGCTTTCCCTTGAAATCTTTATACCTTGAGTGATAGAGCAGTGCCCAATCTCCTTCTTGAAATTGCTTCTCCTTGATATTTTGTCATGCCATATCTTCCTCTGAAGTTGGACTACCTCTGTGTGGTGAAGGGCATGTAATCTCTATTCATCCAATCCATCGAGCTAGAGGAATCTTTCCTCCTGCGCATGGTTGAGGTCTAGGTCCAGCTGGGCCGCCATCCTTAGTGTATTGTATTAAAATTCTATTGATAGCAAAGCCTTGTTCCCATAGACCAGTTCATAGGGTGTGAACCTAGTAGTGGTCTTCCATGTGGTGTTGTAGGCCTAAGTCGCCTCAACCAATCAACTGCCCAATCTTTTCTGCTACTACTCACTACCTTTGTCAAAATTCCTTCCAAAGCTCTACTAGTGATTTCCACCTATCCATTGGCTTGTGGATGGTAAGCGGTGGAAGTCTTGTGCTTGATTTTATGATGTGTGAGCAGATCTTCAATCAAATTGGAAGTGAATTGACTGCCTTGATCTGTAACCAGTTCTCTTGGATACCCGAACTTATAGAGGATGTTATCTCTTAAAAACTCAGCTACTTTTTCTTATGTTGCTACCTTTTGTTGAAGCCCCGAAAATTGGGTCGACAACAAGGGGGATACCCACCCGGTCCGGACCTTGGTTGGCAGCTCCTTATCTGTTTGGTATAGCGGGTCCGACTGGGGATAATGGGACCAGTTTCCCAATCTAAGGGTGTGTGTGTGTGCAGAGTTGGATGATGCTGATCTAAGAGTTCTAATCTAAGCTACTTTAGTCTATTTCTATGATATTGTAATCTAATGAAAACAACACATCTAATCTACGCTAACCCGGGGTGTATTTCTTCTATTATGCGATCTAAAGAGATTTCAAACAATAACTGGTAATAAAGATCATTCAGCTATCATAAGAATGGAGATCAATTAAGATGAACCACTTTGCATAAAAAGTTAGGCAAAACAGTTGTGAACAGCATATCACATAATAAGTTATTCATATATTAAACATAAATAAATGACTCCACCGTACAAAAGTGCCAAATGGTAACTCATGCATTCATGCAATAACATATAAACAACTAAAACTGCATATCACTTTAAGAAAATAAGCAGAAATGGCCAAGAGATAAAAGTACCATTTATGATTGGTCCTACTCATAATCTTCAAGCAAAAATGATTTATCTCTACTTGTTCTAACATCTAATAAGAGTACAAAAGTGCAACATCAGTAGAAGATATCAAATGCAAACATTAATAAACCTCGATCCATCCATTCATCAAAACCTCCTCTGAGGGTGCAGAAGTGCATTTTCTGAGGACAAGTTTTTGACAAATTTCTGGACCCTTCTCCAAATGCATGAGAAGGGTTAAAATACTACTTCCTAATTCTAATAGTAGTTTATTTACAAAATTTAGGATGCGGTTTTCAAATGACCGTCCTTTTTCTAATCTAATTTTAAAGAAAAAACAACATTCTAAATAAAGCTACTTCTGAATCTGATCCTTAAAACTGCATGCATTCATATGGGTTTGAGGAGAGTCGGCTGGCTGACTTCTGCTTTGAGCTGGGCTGAGAAAACAGAATCTATGAGAGCTGGCACTACTTTCTCGGCAACACTTATGATACATTTCACAGTCATCTGCTGACTATGCGGTTTCACCAAGTATACCCAGTAACACTCCCAATTTAACCTGTCTAGTGCTTGGACCGCTTTTTCCTTTTCTTGTGCCTTCTGCTTCCATTCTGCTTGTTCTGCCTCTATGATTTGATTGTCCCACTCGTGGAAGAGCAACGCTGAGCCCACTTCTTGTGCTACTTGCGTATTGCTCACAGGTGTTTTTGGGGTCTGTCCTTCAAGATTGATCAGTTCATTGAAGGTTTCCCATTCTTTGTCTAATTCTGTTGTGACGGGTGGTGCTTCGATGATGAGAGGGGGGACATCTCTTAACGGGGCCTGCGGTTCACGAAGATGATACATGAGCTTTAAGTCTTGTGTAGCAAATGACTCGATGAGCCCATGTCCTTGAATCTTGAACTGTCTATCGTTCATTTTTGCATTGTCAAGTATCCACTTGATCATATCTGTATATGGGAGAATTTTAGGTCTTGCTGCTATCCGATGAAGGAATGAGCACGCTAGTTCTTCTAAGGATGCTTCAGAAGAGCCCTGTGAATCTGCGACAGTGGTAACCTTCATTATTCTGGGGTTTTCTTCTTCAAGCAGTCTGTACATGCTTTCCCACGTTGATATCCCTGCGTCTATATTACAAGCTGTGTCTATATATAAAGGTGCCATCTCCTTCACCTCAAAGCCCTGAGCCTTACTTTTCTTTCCCATTTCTTCCTGCGTATGGCTTGGTATCACCCTTCGTTCTTCATTCCTGCAGCTCACAAATGGAAATGATTGATCAAGAAAGGTGATGGGAGAGTCTTAAATGCAGCAGATATATCAAATATGCCACCTTACGCGAAGTAATTCTTTGCAAAAGCACGCGTCTACATTTAATAGATGACAACTAATTCCTTTATTATCATTAAAAGTGCATGATCTTAAGTCAGATTATGGTAAGTGGCTTTTCTTGAATAGTGCGCCCGAAAGATTCATGATGGAGTGATTTTGTGATTTGGTTCGCAACCGTCGCAGATCGCGACATCGCATTATCGCACCATCGCGCTCTCGCATTATTGCACCATCGCACTCTCGCATTATCGCATCATCGCGTTATCGCGATATCGCACACATCACAGATCGCAGAAGTTTTATGCTTGCCATATTTTTGTTAGCCCATTCCTGCGATATGCGATCTTGCGATCGGGGTTATCGCAAATCAGAAAATCTTGAAGTCTTTCTCATTGGCATTACTTTATTGCGATGTGATATATCGGTTAGTACGAGAATCATGCACATACCAGGATTATACCCAAATGGAGGAGTTTTTTCTGTCATTTTATGATGCGACTCTTTAAAGATTTTTCTTATCATAAACTTAGGTTTTAAAGTATTCAAAATATCTTCCTAAGCTTACGATGGTAACCTTATTTTGAAGAAAAGAAACTCTTGCTTTTCCTAAAGTTTTAACTAAGGGTCCCCATTCATTTAGTATTTTGGACAACCCTTAAATGAAAAAGGGGGGAGTTGTTTCTGGCCACAACACCTTCATTGCCTTTTTCTATGCCCATTTTGTCAGATAATCAGTGCACACAATGATTTATTGTTTCTATTTTGAAGAAGGGTTGATAGGACGCACAAAGTCCATGCCCCACTTCTCAAATGGCTCAAAAGTCACTTGAGGTTGCATGGGCATCTCATCCTTTGGAGTAGGTTTCCCCATCCTTTGGCATAGATTACATTGGTTGATATATCTCTTCACATCTTGATGAAGAGTGGGCCAATAGTAACCTGCGTGCAAAATTTTGAAGGTAGTCCTCTTTGCTGCAAAATGGCCTCCACAAGGCCCTTCATGACAGGTCAGGAGAATGTCAAAAACTTCCTCCTCCCTGACACATCTTCTTAAGATTTGATCTCGGCCAAGTTTGAATAGATTGCCCCCAATCTAGGTGAATGGGGTGCTTTTCCTTACGATCTTGCTCTTCTCTTTTGAGGACATGTGTGGTGGGAACTGTGTTGAAACCAAGCAATTTTCTATATTAGCAAACCATGGAGAGAGTATTGAGATAGCAAATAGGTGTTCATCTGGCATTTGATCATCCACCATTCCTTCCTCACCTGTAGGAAGATTTACTCTAGACAAAAAGTCAACCACAACATTTTCTTTACCAGGCTTATCAATAATGGTTAGATCAAACTGCTGCAATAAAAGAAACCACCTAATAATGCGAGCATTTACATCTGGTTTGTTCATTAAATACCTAATTGTAGCATGATCGGTGTGTACAAAGGTTTGATAGACTGTGATGTAATTTCTGAATTTATTTAATGAATATACTACATCTAGGAGTTTTTTCTCGGTTACTGTGTAGTTTAACTCTCCCTTTGAAATTTTTTTACTTATAAAGTATATGGCATATGGTAACTTTTCATCAATTTGTCCCAAGGCTGCTCTTATTGCTTTGTTCGAGGCATCTGTGTGAAGGTGGAAAGGTAGGGCCCAATTTGGGCCTCTCAAAATTGGGGCAGTCACAAGTTTGCTTTTCAAGGTATCTAAGGCTTCTTGACAGTTTTTAGTCCATATGAACTTGACATCTTTTCCCAAAAGACAAAACAACAGAGAGTCTAACTTACTAAAATCTTTAATGAATCTTTTGTAATATCCTGCTAAGCCTATGAAGCTTCGGACATCTCTCACCTTTTGAGGAGGTGGGACCCTTTGAATGATGTCCATTTTGTTGGGGTCCACTTGCAATTCTTGTTGAGATATTGCATGACCTAGCATGATCCCTTCAGTCATCAAGAATTCACAATTTTTGGACTGAGGGACAGGTTCATTTCAATACATTTGTCCAAAACTTTTCCTACGTTAGATAAATCTTCCTGAAAGTTAGAACCATAAGGAGTAAAATCATCCATATATATTTCCACTGCATCATAAACCAGTTCAAAAAATATACTCAATGCTACTCTTTGGAAAGTGGCGAGAGCATTGCACAAACCAAAAGGAAGGACCCAATATGCAAAGGTACCCCAAGGACAAGTGGAAGTGGTCTTATCTTGGTCTTCCAGGCTGATTTGGATCTGATTGTACCCAATGAACCCATCTAAGAAGGAGAAAAACTTTTTTCCCGCCAGACCATCTAACACTTGATCTATGAAAGGCAAAGGAAAATGGTCCTTTTTAGTGGCCTTGTTCAGTTCCTGATAATCAACACAGATTCTCAACTTATCATTTTTCTTTGGCACTAACACCAAAGTAGAGACCCATTCACTGTCAGAGATGGGGTAGATGAATCCTGCATCTAGTAACTTTTGCAATTCTTCCTTGACAATGTCTTTAAGGGCTGGATTCATCCTCCTTTGAGGCTACCTGACTGATTTACAATCTTCCTTAATGTAAATGTGATGGGTACAAACTAAAGGGTGCACTCCCTTCATCTCCTTATAGCTCCAGGCGAAGGCAGCTAAATGGTTTCTCAATAAGCTACACATTTCCTTCTCCTGGGAGGTGGATAGGGATGAGTTGATTTTCAAGGTTCTTTCTGGGCAAAACTCTATGTTCTTAACATGGAGATAGGTCGGGTCAGCCTCACAGAAATCAGCTAATGGATTTTCTTGGGTTTCTTTCACTAGATCTTCTAATGACAACATACAGGGGGTGGGTTCTGAATCAAATTTCCAATGATATCATCCTCATTTTGCGGTTTGCACCCCATAATAGTTTCTACTGTACATAGTGGTGCAGAATACACTTCATCCTCATCCTCCTCGTCCAACCAGAGAGGTAGATCATGTTCTAACAAGGGTTGGGTAGGAGGGTATAGGACTAGCTGCTTGGACATATGGCCATTCTTGATTGTCATGTTCCCAGCTCGAAAGCTGATGTAGGCATCTGCAGTAGCCAACCAGGGTCTTCCTAGGATGAGAGGATACCAAGGGAACTTTGCCTTTGGCTTGAGAACTAGGAAATCAGCAGGGTACTCCATAATCCCCTAAGGGGTCACGGTGGAGTGGTTTGCTAGCTGTAGTACTGTCGTGGTCTTTCTCAAGGAGCCCTGGAGTTTGAGCTTGACCATGGTGTCCTTGGTCATCAAATTAATGGCAACTCCTAGATCAATCAAGGTATGTGGGATCATGGTGCCATTGATGTGGACATCAACTACTGGGCTTCCAGGGTCTAAATATTTCAGATAGATTACCTGCCCAAACATCAGGCCGAATAGTTGTCCTATGACATTGATGGTTGGGGAATCTCTCTTGCACCCGCCTGGATGCCTGAAGCAATTCTCTTTGATCATCGTTTTGTAAATGGACACATCCTTTCTGGCTTGGAGAAGTGGTATTGTTACACATAATTGTTTCAATTCTCCTAGAAGTTCAGTTTCTTCTAGGGTAGGCTGTGTTGTCCTGGACAATCTCTCAGGAAAGGGTGGAATTGCTTTCGGTTCACTTTCCTCTTTATCATCCTCATTCTCCTTAGGGGGAGGCTGGCTATCTAGGAGAACCTTCCCAGATCGTAGGTTAATCTCCTAAATCTCCACAACATAGGTTGGGAATGATGGTTCCCCACTATATACTTGCTAAACCTGTCTATTGTTCGGGTTTGGGTTCAGCTGAGCAGCCATTTGGGGTTTCCTTGGTGGAGCAGGAGGCAATGGATGCAGTTGAGCAGGTGATGGAGGCAAAAGAGAAGGATGAGATTTGTATTGGGACCTCCACCCCTAATGAGATGCATTCCACTGAGGTTGTGGCTGAGCATAGGAGTGAAATGAATGAGCGGCTGGTTGGGTATGATATTGAGATGTATACGACCAAGGAGGAGGTTTGGACCAAGAAGGGTGAGCAGGGGGACCCCAAGAAGGTATGGAAGTGGCTTGATTGGGGTTGTATTATGCTTGAGATGTCCCTTGCATTCCCTGCTAGTATGGTCTAGGTCCATGAGGTCTCCTTTGGTTCATGAAATAGAGTGGTTCAGTGGCTCCTTCGGCCCCTTGGTATACATCTTTAAGTCCAGGTAAGGAAGGGCACTTATTTGTAGAATGATCTTCTTCATAGACTGAACAAACCTCTATAGAGTTCAACAGACATTCATTCGTAGGAAACCTTCTGGTGCACCTAGGACAAAAAATTGACAAAGCTCTCTCTGCTTCCTATTGTTTTCTTTTGATATGCAAGGTATCAATTTGAATGGCAAGAGTCTATAGCATCTCACACTTGAAGTCTTCCAGCATGTTTCCAGGTTCACCTTTGAGGGATGAACTGGATGAGGAGGTACTGGCTATGGGTTGACTCCCCTACCTCTCTTTGTGGCTGCCCTAGAATGGTTTCTAAAAATAGTCTTGATGTCTTCATAAGGTAGTTGGTAGATGTCTCCCCTACCCAGTAAATGCAGGGTGTCTAAAAGGTCTTCCAGAATTCCCCTGAGCAGGACCAACTTCAAAGATTTGGGGTCAAGTGCGCACCTAGCCCTTTTATAACTGAGCTGGAACCTATCTTCATAATCTTCCAAAGATTCATCACTTCCCATGGTCACTCCAAAGATTTCTTCCTTGGTATCTTTTGACCTACAATAGTCTCAATATTTTTCATTAAAGGCTTGATGCATCTGAGCCCAAGTTGTGATGCTATTGCCCGGTAACCCCATGACCAGTGCAATGTTGCATCCTTGAGGGTAGAAGGAAACAGTTTCAACTTTTTCTCATCTTCTACATAGTCATAGGTTAGAAAGATAATAACAAACTCAAACAACAAGGTGTCAAGATCTTCTGTAGTCAATCCATCGAAGTGAGGTAGGGCTGAAGGGATTATGTTCTTCATTTTAGTGTCCCCGTTGGTCTCTTGAATGGGAAAGTTTCCCTCTACTCTTTCTCCATTCCCCCTAGCATTTATGTTTTCAACCATTGTCTCTGGAGGGATGTTTTCTTCCTCTTCTTCTCCTATAGGTTCTTCAAATATCTCTGGTTGTTCCCCTAAAGGTTCTTCTAGATCACTCCCATCGAAGAAGAGAGAAGGGTGGCTTTGTGATGTGGTGGGGGTGTTGGGTAGGAATTTCCCTAAATTATCTCTGTTCCTATGAGGCATGAAAGGGAATATTTTTGGGTGATTTTTTTTTTTCTGCTTGTACCTGCAAAACTGAAATTGATTGAACAAATAAATCGCAACTATTGAAATGAACTTGCTGAAATAAAATTGCAGAACTGAAAAAGAAAGAAAATGAAATACAAAAAGGAAAGCAAGGAAATGACTGATCTACTTTTCCTGAAATGGAAATTCCAGAATTGAAATGAAAGCAAGGAAATGCAGAAATTGAAAGAAACAACTACTCTACTTTCACTGAAATGAACTACTTAGCAGAATGTTGCCGTAGAAAATAGAAGAAACGCAGTAATCACAAAATAATATGACGCTTCCCCAGCAACAACGCCAAAATGTGGTGAACACCAATATTGCAGCAATAATGTTGCAACTCCTGGGGCTTCCTACTTTACTTTTATCAACCCGGTAGTTCGTAACAAACTTGGAAGTGATGGTGATTTATGCACAAGTACTAGTTCTTACTTCAGGTTGTCACTTGGTCAGCTGGCGGAAGATCACTAGGAGCTCAAGCCAACTTCTATGGATACTAGAAGAAGCTTTAAATGTGATGAAAGAAAGGAAATCTTACTCTACAGAGGCTATTCTACTTGCAGAAAGAGAAAGAAGACTGGAATGTAAAGCACAACCTAACAAACCCTAATTTACCAACTAACCCTACTTTTGTAGAAAGAGAGATGAAAACATATGAAATGAATTCCATTACCTACTATGGGAGTAAAATACATCTATTCAAGCTATCTCTAAAAGGAAATTAGAAGAAAACATCTTTTCTTGGATTTTGTTATGTAGTTTATGTGAAATTGTCATTCATGTAATTTATCTATTTGTGGATGTGGCAGTGATTAGGTGGCGATGGAGGTGAATTTGGGATTTGTAGAGGTGTAGGAAGGTGTAGAGGGATCCTAGGAGGCCTCTGGCAACCTTCTGGAGGCTTTCCCTACAATCGGACTTCAAAAAGTCACTTAAAGGAAATTCTACAGGAGGCTGCAGGGGATCTACAAGAGGATGCCAAGGGCTATTTTTAAATGTTTTAAAGGTTGAAAAATGGTGGGAAAGGGTAGCTGAAGATTAGAGAGAGGTGTTGAGGTGTCTGAAGTTCATCAAGGATGACTAGGAAATAAAATGATGGTTGGATTTGTTCAAGAGACGAGAGCAAAGATTTTGAGAAAAGTGCAGAAATTAGGGCAGATTTGTGAAGGGCTATGAATGACCTATGAAACATGTAGGAAAAGAGATGGTGATGGCCACTTTATTGGCTTATTATTAGTAGATATGTATTGTAATAGTGCTGCAAATCAAACACTGAAGTTGAGCAAGAAAAGAACTAGTTGTACCAAGAAAAACATAACTATATCTCATGTTAACCTAAATTTTGATCTAGAAAAATAAAATGTTGAACAATTATATGGAAAGCAAAGCATGGAAAGAGATTTATTGCAAAAATAGAAATGGGTATGGCAAAATGGATCTGAAGCAAAACATTAACCTTTGAATCAAACTGTAACACTAGAAATTGCATGGAGGAAGCAAAACTGTGCTTTTGTGGTAGCAAGAGAGTCTTGACCTCAGCTCATGGTCCCAAAGGGAGGAAAGGAGGTCAAGGCTCTGTTGATGGCCTTTTGGTATCTTTTCCTATCACTATTTAACCTACTTCAACAAACTGAAATGGAAATAGCAATGTAAATCACCGAAAGTAACCTATTCTAACCAAGGAAGAAATCTATCTAATAGCAACTAATTCATAAACTGAAAAAAAAAAAAAAAAAAAAAAAAAAAAAAAAAAAAACATATAAATATGAAACAAGAGGTGTTGTGAATCTTGGGTTGTGCCCTAACCCAAGAGCTTCAACCCTTTGAAAGAACTCAATGCTAGCTCAGAAAATATTTCATCTCCATTATCAAAATAATAGTCACATTACATCAACTATTCACAAAAGTAAGCTCGGAATGAGCTGAGCAAGAGCTGTAACAAAAGTGTGAAAATTTGACTAACATCCACCTAAACTACTGAGGCCCTAAACACCCCTATTTATACAACTAGAGCACACAACAACTCTCCAAAAATCAAGGAGGCTTGGCTCCCAAGACTAGAGATAAACAACAGTTCTTCTTCACTTGCTCGGCTTCCTCTTTGAGGCATTGATGTGGCTACTTGTGCTCCGAGCTTTCTAAAGGAGGATTTGAAGTACGGGGTCATAAATGAGCGGGACACCCTCCTACAAATCCTCTCCCTTTCTTTCCTCACATATTGGCTGCCAAGTGCTCATTAAACCTTTGAATTTGTCTCAAAATTGACCAAAAATCTCCATAAAGCACACATTAGACCTCATGGCATAATGACTAACCCAATTCACTCTATTAGCATAAATATAATAAAAAAAATGCAATAAAATAATGAGAATGGTGGATTAAGTTGATTTAGGAGGCATAATGAGCCCATATAATTATCCATTTCTGGGGCTCATCAGTTGTCCTCTCAGGATCAGTGTGAGAAATGATCCAGTGTATCATGTTCGCGCATGGGAACGTGGTGTATCTGCATGTAATCTGGTACAAGCCCAACTTGTGAATGTTGACATGCACCTAACAGTCTTCGAGGTGTTCCTCAAAATTTCCTGTAAATTCTTCATCTACCTCTTGCCATTTCATCTTGATGTCCTTATCTAAAAAAAACTTTGTATCTTCATAGATCAGTAGACGTGCAAACACCTGTTCAACTATTTCTCTAGGTGTACTTCCATAAGTGTCTTTTGATCCCACTCTCTTGGAAGAAATTGATCCTGTACTACGAAGAGGTAGGTGAACACCTGAAATATCTTAAGACAAAGCAACATGCATGGCATGAAATCTGTTAGTGAAAACCAAACAATATTTAGGGAATGACATATCACATACCTGGGGAACTTATAAGCAAGATTGCACATTTCTTCTTGTAGGCTAGGTGACTCACTGTTAGAACTACACAAAAGGAATTCTGTGTTGTCTGTGATGCAAGACTGGCTACTGGATTTGCGGAATGCACAATCTAGTTTGGCTACTGGGATTGCGTAATGCGTAATTCTAGCTAGGGGTGACTACAGGCTTAGGGAATGCATTGTGTAATTTTGTGGACCAATAGTCATTATCCCTCATAAATGCACATTTCTGGAGGGAAGACATGGCCTTCCTTCCCCAGATTGCACAATGTTGTCTCAGTGAAGGCAGAGTTTGGGCCAAGGTTGGCCAGACTCACCGACAGGAAACTGAAAGTGAATAAGAAAGTGAATTCATGGCAGCACTAAGTGAAATAGAAGTGATTGATAGTGAATGTAAACATGAATGAAAGATTCAGTAAACAAATCAACATGCCTGTGGGTGCAATGAGTCACTGAATCGGTGACCGTTCTCACAAAAAAATTTCATGAATGCGACAGCAGTGAGATAGCAATGAAAACTAAAAGAGTGCTAGGACATGCTGAATACATGTAAATGATAACAAGCATTCAAAGAAATCAAGCAAACAACACTCACACAAGCGAAAACACAAAAGGTGACAGAAATTCTGAAAAATACAAGTTGAGGTCACTTACCCATGAATCACAGAGTTGGATGTGTTGAAGAGTCCTAGATGTGCTATGGGATGTCAGAGTGTAGTATACCTAAGGGGGATAGTATGGGGTACAAAGGGAGGTACCCAAGGGAATAATGTAATAATGGGATGGGCCATAGTAATAAATAAAGTGGTTAACTAGTATCATGTAACCGACCACAAGTAGTTAGCAATAATGTAATAAGCCCATGGTATTAGATAGAAGGTATTGAGGGATCCATGGTAATGACCCATGTTATTGTATGTATAAGGCCTATATAAAGGCTGGAGACTCCCTATTAAGAGATGTCAAGGAATATTGTATGGACAAGCATATATCCTGGAGTGTTCTCCTTCCTTAAGGAGTGAATGTATGGTGTTTCACTACGTTAAGGGTTTGATGTCAATAAAGAAGCATTTCTATCTATATTCATATATTGTTATTTGTTGGGTATATTTATATTTTCTGATATATTTTCAAATCAGATCTATAACAAGTGGTATCAGAGCACCTTCTTGGCCAAAGCAGAATTTTTTTTTTGTAAGAACTTTTTAGGGCGACTAATTTTCAGATCAGATTTGCATGTTCTAGTGCAAATTTGTAGAATCTAATTGCAAATCTAGATTTTTCACAAAAAATATGCTATTTGAAAAAAAAATTAGCTGAATCGGAGTCCGGACGAGGGAGATAGCGTTGACTTAAAAATCAGTTGTGTTGCAGACATTTTTCGGGGCGGCAAGTTTGTAGATTAGATCTGTGCATTCTCGTGAAAACTTTGTAGAATCTAATTGGATATATGGGTTCTTTGCAAAAAAATACCCAATTCAAAAAAAGAAATCCGTCGAATCGGAGTCCACATGATGGAGATATCACTGATTTAAAATTAGTTCTTTTTCAGAATTTTTTGTGAGAGTGGGAGAGTTGCAATACGAATCTGAAATTCTAGTGTCCAGATCGGGATTTCTATCACACTAGAAGATGTAGAATGGTTGTTATATTTCTGAAAATAGGTCATAGTAGGGATCCAGAGAAATATTGACTGAATTGTGGCCACTTTAAATTTTTGCCAAGTAAGTGATTCTTTTCAAAACCCTCTTCATGGCTTTTGGCAAGAAATTTTTTACAGGGAAAGATAATGGTCCGACTATTGAAGAATTCATAAAAAAAGTTAAGAAAGTCCATCAAAAATCTTGGAGAAGTTTCCTATGGATTAATTTGAAAGAAGAGGCTGCCACATGGTGATACTCACTTGGCACCTAGAAGTTCTAATTTTCAGACGAAGAAATTGAAAAAATCCTTGTGGACAAATGGTCTCATGCTAGAAAAGAAGATAATGAGAAACATGTGGGGTTATTTTCTACTGGTATCTTCTTATTATAGCTTCATGGATATATTCAAAAGGAAAAGATAGTTGTGTCTATAAATCCTAGTTTCAAGTATAATTTTATTAATGTTCATTTGGCTAAAAGGTTGCAAATTCTAGCTAAATAGATGGAGCACACACAGGTTAATAATGAGCAGGTGTAAGTTTTTAAAGATCTGAAGATTTCTCTGGAAAAGTATGTCTTGCATTCTTATTTTTAGACTTCAGAGATGGCTAATGTGGATGTTGATTTGGGATACCCCTAGATGGAATCTATTGGTACTATTAATATTAATGTGCAGAAGAAATTCTTGAAGCTTTGGTATAAAAAGAAGAAAATTACATTACAAGATATTTCCATCAATAAAAAAGTAGAGTCCAAGGAGGCTGAAGAAGAAGACGTTCCAGGGACTAACACATTAGAAGATGAGCCCTTGATGGTTGACAAGCAAACACAAACATCAAACGAGGTAAGGGAAAAACAGGTAGAGTCCAAGGAGACTGAAGTAGAAAATGTTACAGGTACGAAATCTGTATTGGAAGATAAGCAAAAACAACAGATGCCACAACATGTACCAGATACCAATTAGGCCCCATTAGGTGGTGAATTATAGAAAGATACACCGCTGGTTAAAACTTCAGCATATCACCACCCAAACCACGCTGCAAGAAAACAACCAACATGATGGCAACAAATTAGCCACAAGGACAACAACCCCTACATGACAGATAGAGAGGGGCAACAATCCACCTACTACACATCAACACAGAAGAGCCGTCAGGGTCAACTTCCATCTCAAGTGAGCAAGGCACTAGCTAGATCGAGGCTTCACCTTTCTCTTTGATGGCTAGATGCACGTGCATAGTACTAGTGGACTACTCTTTTGAGTAGATCTTATTATTTTTGTTCTTCTTATGTTTTAGGGACGAATCATGTTTAAGGGGGGTGGAATGTAGTATATATAGGGGGGATAGTATGGGGTACAGAGGGAGGTACCCAAGGGAATAATGTAATAATGGGATGGGCCATAGTAATAAATGAAGTGGTTAACCCGTATCATGTAAGGGATCACAAGTAGTTAGCAATAATGTAATAAGCCCATGGTATTAGATAGAAGGTATTGAGGGATCCATGGTAATGACCCATGGTATTGTATGTATAAGGCCTATATAGAGGCTAGCGACTCCCCATTAAGAGATATCAAGGAATATTGTATGGACAAGGATATGGATTGTGGAGTGTTCTACATATAAACCATAATACAATTTAAATTAAGTTATAGCTAAGATGTCATTCCAATTATCTAAAACACCTAACTATTCTAATAAATGTTAGTAAATTGTGGAGTGGCACCATACCTTTCTTTTGAATAGCTTGTGTGGCGTGTAGTGTACAAGCCCCTGCTAGGAAGGAAGGGCCCTCCTTAGTAGGGCTCACTTGTTAGGATGCTATTACATCTATTTTCTCTACCCCCTCTGAGTTATAATTAATGTGTGATTGTTGCTACTATTATTATTAGTCTTGTTTACACTTTAATGATTGCATAATCCTCACCTAATTATGTGTAACAACATAGCTCATAGACTAGTCCCTTTGTTACTGTGACAATTATTTAATTTTTGTTACAGTTTGATGGTGTGTTAATTTCATTTGAATATGTGTTTCAACATTTTTTGAGATAATGGTTTCAAGGGGTGAAATTATTTTTCTAAATAAGAGTGATAGTGTGGTAGAGTGCTCTTATTCTACATTTGTTTGCCTATTTCTTGAGGTTGTGAACAAGGTTTGAGAGTGTAATAGCCAAAGTTTTAAGTTTCTAAGAGTGTGATTACAATGCTTAAGCTTGAGATCCATTGAGAACTAGTCATGATTTTCTCTTCCATAATTTTTCATAATAGTCTTGCAATAACAAAACATACCCAGATTGATAATTAATTGGAAGAGTTGGAACTATTGTTTTGAATTAAAAGTACAATTGTGTTACCCAACAACAAGTTGAATAAAAGCCTATTCACAACTTTGACATAATGAAAGTTGAAGAAAAACATGGAATGCCATATGAAATATGAAGCAAAATTATTTAACTGTCAAATTAAACATATAATTATTCGAAAATGTGTAAATAATTAATTAAATAGTCTAGAGTTTGAATAAATCAAATTGGCCAATAAATGGACTTTGGGTGTGCATTTTAGTGAAGAAAGGGAATTTTGGTTGGTTTCAAGAAAATGCACACGAAACCTACCTTCAGAGCCAAATTTAATGTTTCTACTTGGAGAGTAATTTTTTATTCATAATTAACACTCATTTTTCACATAGAAATTTATGTTGTGGAATAATATGCCAACTTGGATCAATTTCCTAGGGTTAAGGTCATGGTTTGTGTGGCTTAAATAAATCCCACTAGGACATGTACTTAATTGATTGTGTCATAATGATAATTAATACCTAAATATAATACCATTTTATGCAACATAACATGGTCATTTTCATAAAGGAAGTGATATACATTGAAATCCTTCTCTATTGAAATAAATATTTATCATATCTGGAAATGATCATAGTGGGAACAAATATGAGCTCCAAGGCCAAACTAATTACACTCTTGGTAATGAAATTTGAAGTGAGACATGGTTGGACAGCCCAAGACTTATGATATAACCCTGCAACAAGTTCAACAAATATCCTACATAACTATGTTTCCCACTTATATGCAACTTTCACATAAGGTAAGTGAAAGCAAAACATAGAATTTTGTATGAGATATGGAGTCTAAATATGTAATCTCAAAGTAATGTTATAACAAGGTAAAAGTCTGTAAAATCATTAAATAAAAAATCTACAATTTTAATCAATCAAATCAGCCAATAAAAGAAGCTTGGGCATGCATTTTAGTGAAGCAAGGTAATTTTTCCCTGCTTAACAAAAATGCATGCCCAACCTTCATTTCAATGCCAAATTCAATGATTACATGGGAGAGAACCTATTTTTCATTCTCTATGTCAGCATATGTTGTTATAAATCTCATTATAGTTCATGTGTCTTTTTGTGGAAGTAGAGAATGATGTCATATTATAACTATATTAATTGGTGACTTTACATTAGAGGTTCTCTGAGCCTTGCATTTCGAGCAGTCCTAGACATCTTTAACAAGCTTTGCAATGCTACTAGCTATGGTACTACACAACTCAGGGTGAGATTTAACTTGAAAATCAACAACGAGTATTGATTCTCGATCCTGATCATGGTAGTTTTGGTATTTTACAACTCCTGTCAGCTTGGGAGGAGTAGTTTGGTCATAAGATTAGGCAGGGTAGTGCGAGGATGGGATTGCAACCAATAGAGGCAATGGTGGAATGTTGGCACATATCTAGTTAGTAGTAGAATTTTAAGTAAGAGTCTTAGTTTTGGTATTTTACAACTCCTGTCAGCTTGGGAGGAGTATTTTGTTCATAAGCTTAGGCGGGATAGTGCCAGGATGGGATTGCAACTGATAGAGGCAATGGTAGAATGTTGGCACATATCTAGTTAGTCGTAGAATTTTAAGTAAGAGTCTTAGTTTTGACCAAATACATTTTTTTCCTTCATGAAAAGGGTATATTTGCAAGCGATAGATAATTGTAGGGCCATTTATTGTAAAAAAACATAGAAGCTCTTACAAAGGTCAAAGTGGTGATGGAGTTTGGATTTGAGAAAGGAGAAAAGTGGCAATACGACCCTTGTGATATAATTTCTAATAAAAGGGTGGAAGTTAGTTATGTAGCTTATATTTATGAAAGTAAACCAAAAATTTAGAACATATCAAGTTAAGAAACCTATTCATGTGGCATGGTGCAACAAAGAATGGATGCTGAAACTGTAATGGTAAAAGAGAAGAGTTTAAATAGCACTGCTCTTGAATAGATATATGTTGAGATGGAGGACTCCTAGTCAAAAAACAGGACTAAAATTCGAATATAAGATGAAGAAGACATACAAATGAAGCTAACAGGACTTTCAAATGAACCTAGTTTTCGAATGCAATTGGTAAATATATGGCATAGTACTACCTATTTTTATCTCCACTAATTTGGTAACGTTCACAATAGAAAAAACTAGTTTTTCATTCAAAACTTTGAAGAAAATGTATCAAAAAATTAAGGAAAGGATTTATAAAATGAGAATTAGTATGGAAGAACAACATTAAGACCTTATTGCGGAAGACAAAAATTGAGGTGTTATCATTAAGAAAGAAGTTAGAAGTGTCTAGGAGTGAGCACGCTCAAACAACTAAGTTGGCTCAAGTTGAAAAACAAAAAGAGTTGTTGATAAGATAATTAGTTGACATAAATATAGGGATTGCTCTTTTTCAGGAACAAGTGCAAAGCCTAGAACAGTAAATTAAAATGATGTTTACACGATTTTGGTTCCAACTAAATCAACTGACCCCTTAGAGAAATTGACAAAGGTCATGGTAGAGCTCATAATTTTAGAAGTTGAACTAAAGAAAACCTAAGATGATTTGACCATTGTAAGGGAGTAGTTTAATGCAAAGGAGAGGCATATGAACATAATAAATGAAAATAACAATTAGCTTATGAGTAAGTATAAGATAGTTCGAGATGAAATAAAAGAGTTGAAAACCAATTTGAAAGGTAATATTTATTTAATTGAGGCTAGAAAAATTGTTTGGGATGCCATTATTCATGTAGCTCGTTCTATATGTGAATATGTTAATATAATTGCACAATAGAATATTATGATATGAGGATTAGAAATGGGGATTGATATATTCAAGAAACAAGTAAAAACAGAACAACTTAAGGCCAAGAAGATAATTAAGTATTTGAATGAAAAATATTCAACAGAATTAAGGATGGGAGTAACAATATTTTGGACCAGGTGCACTAGTGATTACATACTTTCGCACGTAAATACTCACAAAATAATGTGAAGGTTAGGACTATGTGATGGGGTTTGCACCAAAGTATTCATTCCCTTCATCATAATCTTTGTTGAAACGAAGGAAATAAAATAGGTAGATTTTTGAATGAATTTTTTGTTGCAGAAGATAGCATGCCATTTGTCAAATTAAAACTTGGAAATATGAGGTAGTGAATAATAATGATGCAAATATCAAGGTAAAAATAGAAAATAATCTAATATTGGTTGTGGTGAGAGAGGTAGCACATGTGTACCTTAGTATGAAGTTGATCTGAAGGAAGACTGTAAAGTAGGTTTGTGTGGACTTAAAGTGATTTGGATCAGAAAACCATAATGGTGAATAATGACAAATACATGATCACAAGAAACCACGATGAAGGAGTGGTAAGTGTGAAACACTATAAAATACCACATAAGGAATGATTGAGGAAGGAATGATGGGGTGAATGCAATGTGAAAATGTTGAAAATATTTTAAAATGAAATTATCTACAATAAAGACTTCTAGCCCTAAGAAAATTAACATTGTTACTGCTCCACTCGGTAGTAAATATATAACAATGTAAAAGTGTGTAAAATAGTAAAACATACAATATACACTTTGAATCAATCAGATTGACAAAGAAAAGAAGTTAGGGCATGCATTTTCATGAAGCAATGAAATTTTGGCATGCTTCACAAAAATGCATGCCCAACCTTCATTTCATGGCCAATTGAATTATTAAACGTGCACAATATTCATTTATTCATAAGTAACATTAATACAACTAAATAATTTTTATTTTTCACCTATATATTTATGTTCTTGAAGAATACTCCATATTGCATGGATTTCATAGGGTAAAAGGCAGGGTTTGGGTGCATCAAATAAATGCACACCATGAATTATAATTAATTGGTAGTGATATAATTATTATTCCATCCTATCGGTGTGAAAAATGTGACTTTAGTATTGTGGTGTAACAGTACCTGTATGGGCCTCAATATTGTGGTGTAACAACTCCCTAATGTGTTGTAGCTCATGGGTTTGATAGTGGCCTCTTTGGGCCTTCCTATATGTGATATGAGAAAGGTTTGTGACTAATATATGAAGGAGATATGTTTAGCCCTATGATCCAGATATTAGGACAAACATAGGACCTTTCCGCTACATTGTTATTGTTAATGTTCTCTCTATGTAATTTCTTATGATATTGGGTGAACACAATGTCAAAATAGTCAAAATGTTTAAAAATGCAATTATCTACAGTAGAGGCTTGTATGCCTCAGAAAATTAACATTGTTACTTCTATATTGGTTAGTAAATATATATCAATGTAAAAGTGTGTAAAATATCAAAATAAATAATGTACAATTTGAATCAATTAGATTGGCCAAGAAATGAAGCTTGGGCATGTAATTTAGTGACGCAAGGAAATTTTGGCCTGCTTCAAAAAAATGCATGCCCAACATTCATTTCAAGTCAAAAGTGAATGAATCAACTTGGAGGGTAACTTTTTACTCATAAGTAACATTATTACAATTTTTTTGTTCACAAATATTTTTTTTTCGTTAAGGAATATTATTGGGTATGGAGCATGATTATCTTCTTTATTAAGAGGTATCGCCGCATTGGACCCCATTTCGTAATGTGGTGGCAACACCGCCCATTTATGTGCACCTCTCAGGGGGTCAAGGGGGGCTGACAACGATTATTTAGAGACCCCCCTGGCAAGGGATCGAGGGCAACACCCCCGAAGCTAAAAATAGATGTAAATTTTTCTTTTAAAATCTTGTAATTTCATAGTCAATCTGGTCCATTCGTTAAGAGGAAATATGACGGTAGAAGTTATGTTTAATTTAAGGTTTTTTTTCCCTTGAAGGGAACCCCTTGCTATATATGAGGGAATTTTATTGCGGCTATGTAGATGTGTATTCTGAGCGAGAAAGAGAGAGGAGATTATGTGAGAGAGAAGAGGGAATTACAATGGATCTAGTGTAGGTTGTATCTCTTCATTTGACTGGATAATATAAAAGGAAGGACTGATATTTTCTTTGTGGACATAGCCTAAATTGGGTGAACCACGTATATCTGTGTCTCTCTTGTTTATGCATTTTTTGTGTTTATATTTATGCAATATTTTTATGTGTTCCATTTCTCTGTAATAAATAATTTACTAACAACTAGTATCAGAGCCAAAGTTCTATTTGGCTCATAAACTCACGGGAGAGAAGGGTTCCTGGTTCGAGTGGGAGAAATGGTGGAAGATGGTAGGTTTAGGGCCGAAAAATTTAAAGGCCAAAACTACTAGCTGTGGAAGATGCAGATGGAATATTATTTATACTATAAAGATCTGTACCTATCATTGAGTGGAAAGGAAAATAAGCTGATGAGTATGACAGACATAGAATGGAATATTCTCTATAGAAAGACACTTTGAACAATATGGTTGTCCCTAGCGACGTCAGTAGCCTTTAATATTTCAAAGGAAACGACAACAGATGGTTTAATGTCAGCATTGGCCAAGCTATATGAAAAACACTCAGCCTCAAATAAGGTATTTCTTATCAAGCGTTTCTTTAATATGAAGATGTCATAAGGTGGATCTGTTGCTGATCATTTAAATGAATTTAATACAGTTACAAGTCAATTAGGTTCTGTAGGCATAAATTTTTGCGATGAAGTTAGGGCTCTGTTATTTCTATGCTCATTGCTAGAAAGTTGGAATGGTTTAGTTATGGCCATTAGTAACTCTACCTCTGGATCTAGTACTTTAAAGTTTGATGATGTTGTCAGTGCAATCCTTAGTGAGCAAATGCGATGGAAAATCTCCCATGAGACATCAGGTAATGCTTTGACTGCAAAGACTAGGGGAAGAAAAATGGAACAAGGAAAGAGCCCAGGATATTGCAGTAAGTCAAGGAAAGGTAGATCCATGTCCAGATTTGGGACAGTGTGTGGGAAATGTTGGAAAAAAGGACACCTAAAGATATACTCCAAGTCTTATAAGGGAAAATAAGGAGATGTGCAACAAGAAAACAATCATGAAGCAAATGCCACATGTGATGTGTTGCAAGATTCTTTGATTCTTTCATTAGAAACTATTATTGATGACCGGGTGGTAGATTCAAGGGCCTCATTCCATGTGACACATGACAAGAAACATTTTCATGATTATGTTCAAGGAGATTTTGGACAAGTTTGATGATCCGGATTTAAGCAGGAACGCAATAGATTACAGAGATAACCATAAATACAGAGATGCGATAACCATAAAAACAGAGATAACCATAAACATAGATATGCAGCAGGAATAATACCTTACTTCATTAATGTAGAATACTGAAATATGCTTACAAACAGTAATGGAAATAACCCAGCTAGGGCGATGGTAGCTTATCTCTGAGAAGAGATGTGGTGGCTACATGCCTCTGAACTGTCTTACAATGAGGCTCGAAGGCCTATTTATTGTTGAGAAACAGTGGAAAAACCCTTAACATTCCAAAACCTAACCCTAGAAGATGAAACGCCAAACTATGGGCCCCGTTTGGGGTAAGTTGGTACATCAACTTCCCGGGGTCGTAACTTTGGCATACGATCTCCGTTTGACGCATACAATAGCTCGTTAGAAAGATCTATCCGAGAACTACCATTGTTGGAACGGACCCATGTTGCCCCTGGATTCCCCAAAAAATGTCGTTTAGGGCCTCAAAACGGCTCCGGAAGTTCAGGACCTGAAAAACTGCTAAAAATACTAGGTTGTGCTATAATTAAGGAAACTGAAAATGCTGAGAAGAACAATGGTGGGGGTCCAGGTGGGCTTGGCAGGTGGCCACCAAGATCCACCTGGATCATTCCTCCCCCCTTAGGAAGCAATGGTCCCCATTGCGTTGAGTTCCTCCATGAGATGAGGAAATGTTGTGGGGAAAAGTATCCGACTCGGAATGACCCTATCCCTACTCTAAGGGTGATAGTTCCTTAGCAACAACTGAAAGTAAAGCTTTGATATTTTTCCTTTATGAAAGTACAGAGAAGGAAGAAAAGATTGACCAACCGATGTCTTTCGCTTTTGTCGATCCTGTCTTCTCTCTTTGCCTCTTGTTCCCAGCTCCTTGCTCCCTTTTACCGGCCCAGCTACACAAAGATCCTGCAAAAACAAGAGAGGGAAACTACAAGAAACATGTACTCATAACTGATGCATGGATTAGAATGGATCAAATATACAGATAAAGACAATACATCATTGCAATACAAGTATATAGGAGAACATCAAAGCTTTATTGATAGAAGAAAAAGGTTCTGGGAAGGTTACAAGCATAAATGGCTCCAATCCAGCAGCACCTCCCCAGCAGCAAGAAATCTCCTCTTCTCCTCTATAAAAGCAATCACCCAATAGCTCTAACTGTAAACCAACAGCACTTCCTTGCTTTGCACAAAATTCCAGCCTCCCTAGACCTCATAGAAGAGCTCTATATATAGGGTAGAAGGAGAAAGGATGAGTCAGCTTGAGACTGACATAAAGCTGCCTTGTGTCCTCTCCCTCTTCAGTTAAACTTCAGTTCTTGAGTCCACTTGGAGATCGTTGCTTCCACATGGAGATCAAGTACCTCTTACTCATCACAGGGCGAATTCCTCGAACCAAGTGTCAGTTTGGAAGCTTCCTAGGCAATTGACACCTTGCAGAATGACTGTGCCACTTGGCCAATCTCGCCCAGCGCAGGTAGCCTTCATTGGTTTTGACTTTCAGCGCAGGTACAAGGAGGAGCAGTTGACATTCAGCGCAGATGCTCAGTGGAGCAGCTGACATGATCCAAAAATAGCCTGTTTTTGAGTGTTTTCAGGTGGAGAACTGATAGGAAGTGCTGTGGTTTGCTGACCTTGTTCCTCTAGGGGTAAGAACAACATGTTTAGGGACTGAGGATCCCTGTAATTATTGACATTTCATGCTCCATGCTGCGAGGCACAAAAATGTCTATAACAGGAAACTTTTGCTGAACTTGGTCCCTGGTGAACCACTTGCCCTAGTGAAGGAATTGGCCTGCTTTGACAACTCGATATAGTTGGATATTCTGTTGGCGAGTGTTCTTGATCTGTGTGTCCATGATTCGATCATTTGCAGCCTGTTCCATGCAATCTAGGTTTAATTATGTGGGTGTGAGTTGCTCTGCAATGTCGGATGTGTCTAGCAATGGTGGAAAGTATGGCCGAAGGCGATCCACATTGAACACTGGGTGTAGGCGAAGGAATGGGGGAATGCTAAGCTCAAATGAATTGTCCCCCACAGCCTTAGTAATGGTGTAAGGACCATATTGGAGTGGTATCAGTTTCCGATAGGCTCCAGTAAGGCGTTCCTTTTGCAGATGCAACCAGACTTTGTCGCCCACCTGAAACTTGTGTGGCACCTGGTGTTGATCATGTCGCTGCTTGTACTTGGCATTTGATTTCTCCAGAATGTCATGGACCTACTGGCGAATATGATGGATGTGCTCAATAAAGTTGGTTGCCTTATCTGTTTCAGACTGGACATGAGCTGAAGCTGTGTGATTAGCTGCAAGTGGCAGGGCCACATCAATGGGGCATAGTGGTTGGAATCCCAAGCCCACCTGAAAAGGGTTGTGGCCAGTCGAGCTGTGAAGAGCTCGGTTGTAGCTGTGCTGAACATAGGGGAGGCTCTCATCCCATGTGTATGGATGCCTTGAGTTGTACATGCGCAGAATGTGTACAATCATTCGATTGAAAACCTCGGTCTGGCCATTAGTTTGAGGATGGAAGGCTGTGGACTTAGTGAGTTTGGTGTCCAGCATTGACCAGAGACTGGACCAAAATGTACTGAGGAACCGACTGTCCCGATTTGAGATGATAGACTGTGGGTCCCAAAGTGCACCCACACTCATTCAAAGAAGAGTTTAGCAGTGGCTTCTGCTGTGATATTCTTCTTGCAGGTCGCCATAATGGCCATCTTCGAGAACCTATCGACGACCACAAAAACACAATCATTTCCATGCTTGGTGGAAGGAAGCCCTGACATGTAATCCATGGAGATGGATTCCCAAGGTCGACTAGGGGTAGGCAACGGGGTATAGAGGCCTTGCTTCTTGATGGTTGGTTTGGTAATGGCATAGGCAGTACATGATCTGATGTACTTCCCGACATCCTGTCAAAGATTTGGCCAATAGAAATACTTTTGTAGTACTGCCACTGTTTTCTCAACCCCGAAATGTCCAGTAGCCCGACTGTAGTGTGCTTCCCAAATCATCTTAGCACGCTCACTTGAAGGAACACAAAGATGACCCAGGTGGCATAATAGTGCACCTTGGAGGTGAAAATCTGGAACCTGCTGACCCCCCAAGAGTGTCTCGTATGTGTGGCCAAATTCTCGGTCACTTTTGTAGAGAAGTGGCCAATCAGAAGTCTCGTGCCCACAAGAGTTGAGCACAGTGGTTAACGCCATGATTGGTGGTCGACTGAGGCAATCTGCAACATGATTGGTGCTGCCCTTCTTGTACTTGATGTTCAGATGGAACTGTTGTAGATATGTAGACCACTTCTGATGGCGATCATTTTGAAATTTCCCTTGGGTTTGTATGAACTGCAGGGGTCGGTGGTTTGTGTGGATGACTGTTTCCTTCCCCAAAATGTAATGCTTCCATTGTCAGCAGGCCTGCACAATGGAGTACATCTCTTTATCATAGGTTGGATACTTCCGGACTGTGTCTGAAAGTGTTTCACTGTGATATGCCACTGGATGCCCGTGTTGAGTAAGGACTACCCCAATAGCATAGTCAGAGGCATCCGTCTCGACCTCAAATGGTTGTTGTAAATCTGGTAACGTGAGCACTGGTGCCATGCAAAGGCGATCTTTCAATTCTATGAATCCCTTCTGTTGAGATTCATACCAAAAGAATTTCTCTTTCGCTCCTCCCTTGGTGACTTGACTCAAGGGCCAAGCGATATGAGAAAACCCCAACACGAACCTGCGATAGAAGTTGGCAAGGCCTAGAAAGCTGCAGAGCTCTGTCAGAGTGGTCGGGGCTGGCCAATCCCGAATGACTTGGATCTTGGCTGGATCCACATGCACCCCCTGTTCATCAATAATGTATCCCAGATACTGAACCTGGGTCATGCCAAAAGTGCATTTCTCCAAATTGGCACACAGCTTGTGTTGTTGCAGTGTTTGAAGAACCTGTCGGATGTGGTGGAGGTGCTCTTCCCAACTCTGGCTGAAGATCAGAATGTCATCCAAGTATACCACTGCAAATGACTTGGTGAATGGCTGCAAGATGTCATCCATTAGCCTCATGAAGGTTGCAGGAGCATTCGTCAATCTGAAAGGCATGACCAACCATTCGAAGAGGCCCTCCTTGGCTTTGAAGGCAGTCTTCCACACATCAGAGGGTTCGATCGGTACCTGGTGATATCCTGACTTCAGATCGATCTTGCTGAACTACTTTGCCCCCTTTAGTTGGTCCAAGAGGTCATCAATCCGTGGGATCGGGTACCTATTACGAACATTGATCTTGTTCAACGCCCGATAGTCAATACAGAGCCTCCAAGTCCCATCCTTCTCCTATACCAACACGATCGGGCTCCCACAAGGCGATGAGCTCAGACGGATGTGACCTTTCTGCAGCAACTCCTGAATCTGCCTCTTGATTTCATCATTCCCTAGAACCGAACGCCGATAAATTGGTCCATTGGGTAGCAGCGCACCTGGGGTTAGATCGATGGAGTGCTTGACCTGACAGTGCAGAGGAACCCCTGCGGGGGAGGTGAAGATGTCCTCGTACTCCTTCACGACCTTATCCATCTGTAGTTGCCGTGCGGAGGGGTCCTGTCTGGAGGTCGTGGCCACCAGCTTCTTCTTTCCTTGAGGGCGTATCATCAGGAACACAAACTTCCGAGTCTTGGAAATGAGCTTACTACATTTTTTTGCAGTAATCAAGGAGATGGCGGTAGGCGGTGCTACCTTTGGTATCCTGTACAACTTATTCCCCAATGTAACAATAACAGCCCGGGGCCTTGATTCATACACAGCATGTCGCTTCCACAAGTATGGTTGTCCTAATAATACATCACAAACTTCAAGGGGAGCGATGTCACACAATACCTCATCCATGAAGGGCTTGATGTTGTACGGAAGGCGACATTGTCGGCTCACGCAAAGATCCCGTCCTTGGTGAAGCCACCCGATGGTGTATGGTTGTGGGTGTGCTGTGGTCGGTAAGCCCAACCGCTTCACGACCTCCGCCGAAATGAGGTTCTTTTGGCTCCTGCTATCAACAATGAACTGTAGCAGGGAGCCCTTTACCCACATCTGGGAGTGGAAGAGATGCTCCTCCTCCTCTGGATCTTCAGGTTCACCATTCTGGATCTTGGCGGTAGCAATAGTGGCATTGGGATCCGCGTCAATGATCTGCTTCCCTTTTTCATTCCCCTTTTCAAGTTCTGACTCAGAGTCGGAATAGGTATCTGATTCTGGACCCTTTAGCTCGGCCACCAATGACTGCTTGGCCCGACACTCACTGGTGTTGTGAGTGGAGCTCTTATGGAACTCACACCATTTTCCTGTGTCCTTTCTCGTCTTCGCGGTGCCGTTCTTTGTCTACAGCTTTGGTGGGTTGTCTTGGGCTGCCCCGCCTTGGATTTGCCCTTTGTTCTATGTTTTAGGGGCACCTTTCCCTTGCTTCGGGGTCGCAGATCCAAAGTCTCGCTTCTTTTGTTTAAACTTTTGCTCGACCTTGACGGCATATCGGTATGCTGTGCTGAGCAAGGGGATGTTCAGGAATTGTATTTCTTCTTGAATGTACTTGTGCAGGCAGCCGTGGTATTTGAGTATCAAATGCTTCTCCGTATCCTTGATACCCAACTTTGTGTGAAGGTTATGGAAGAGATTAGTGAACTCTGGCACGTCTAGGTCCCTTCCCTGCCGCAGCGTGGTCCATTTTATGTATTCATCCTCATAGCTTCCGACAGGGTAGTACTGCTCCTTGATGGCATCGCGGAATGAATCCCAAGTGGGTGCGGCTGAAAATAGCGAGCCGGTAGTTTCATCCATCTGCTCGCAATAGGTTTCCCACCAGTCCTTGACGTGGGGGGCTGCTTTGAGAAGAGCGAAAACAATCTTTTCTCGACTTGAAAATTCATGAACAGAAAAATACCCTTCTAGCAGATTTAACCATTTATCTACTGCATCTGCGTCTATTTTACCCTCGAAGATGGGGATTTCAAAATTAACTTGTACCTTGAAGGGCGTGGCATTTCCAAAGCAGCTGCTAGAAGTTGAAGCGTCGCTTCTGGTTAGCCGCTGAAGGATCTGGGCGAAACTGTCCATCATCGCATTCCGTTGTCGCTCGAGGGCTTCTTCGAGCAAGATTTTGATAGGATATCCTGCCCCCTCGTCTTTCTTCTCGTCTACGATGGGAGGTCATCGGGATTTGCGAGGCTGGTCTTGTAAAGGTTCGACCAGTTCAAGCCCTAAATCCTTATATCCCGACCTCGTTGGGGACATGCAAAGAAAAACAGAGAAAAAGTAGACCGCTCTGATACCACTGATCCGGATTTAAGCAGGAACGCAATAGATTACAAAGATAACCATAAATACAGAGATGCGATAACCATAAAAACAGAGATAACCATAAACATAGATATGCAGCAGGAATAATACTTTACTTCATTAATGTAGAATACTGAAATATGCTTACAAACAGTAATGGAAATTACCCAGCTAGGGCGATGGTAGCTTATCTCTGAGAAGAGATGTGGTGGCTACATGCCTCTGAACTGTCTTACAATGAGGCTCGAAGGCCTATTTATTGTTGAGAAATAGTGGAAAAACCCTTAACATTCCAAAACCTAACCCTAGAAGATGAAACGCCAAACTATGGGCCCCATTTGGGGTAAGTTGGTACATCAACTTCCCGGGGTCGTAACTTTGGCATACGATCTCCGTTTGACGCATACAATAGCTCGTTAGAAAGATCTATCCGAGCACTACCATTGTTGGAACAGTCAACATCGGTCCACTCCATGGACCCATGTTGCCCCCGGATTCGCCAAAAAAACGTCGTTTAGGGCCTCAAAACGGCTCCGGAAGTTCAGGACCCGAAAAACTGCTAAAAATAGTAAGTTGTGCTACAATTAAGGAAACTGAAAATGCTGAGAAGAACAATGGTGGGGGTCCAGGTGGGCTTGGCAGGTGATCACCAAGATCCACCTGGATCATTTGATTGGGTGATGATAAACCCTGTAAAATCATTGGAATGGGTACAATTTTCATAAAAAAATAGAATGGAAGTCAGTGGCTATTGAAGGAGGTAAGCCATGTTCTAGATCTGAAGAAAAATCTGATTTCAACAAGGCAGTTGGGAGGTGAAGGTTGTATAACTACTTTTACAGATAAAACCTGGAAGGTCACTAACGGAGCTCTAGTAATAGCAAAAGGAGAAAATGTTGGTACATTGTATTTATGTAATGGAATTTCTAATTATGTTAATTCTTTAGCATCTACTGGAGGAGATACAACATTGTGGCATCAAAGGCTCAGGCACATGAGTGAGAAGGGAATGTAGATTCTTCAGTCAAGAAATTTGTTGTTAGGCTTGAAGCATGTTGATTTCGAATTCTGTGAGAATTGTGTTTATGGGAAATAGAAGAGGGTCAAATTCCTCAGAGTTGGGAAAGAAAAGAAGAGCTAAAAATTAGAGCTTGTGCATAGAGATGTATGGGGACTTTCCCAAATATCATCTCGCAGTGGATGTCATTATTATGTTACTTCTATTGATGATGCAACCAAAAAAAAATGGATTATTTATTATATTCGTAAACAATCTGATGTATTTTATACTTTCAAGAAATGGAAATCTTTGGTTGAAAATGAGATAGGAAAAAGGTTAAAGTGTCTCATATCAGACAATGGAGTTGAATATTGCAACAAAGATTTTAATAGGTATTGTTTAGAGAATGGAATTCATAGAGAGAAGACTGTTCCAAGAACACCACAAGAAAATGGTGTGCCAAAAAGGATGAACAAGACAATCATGGAGTGTGCAAGGTGGATGAGATTGCATGCAGGATTGCCTTTGCAATTTTGGGCAGATGTTGTAGATACTATTGTTTATCTAATAAAGAGAGGGCCTTCAAGTTTCTTGGATGGTGGTATTCCATAGGAGGCATGGAAAAATAAAAAGGTAAACTACTCATTTTTAAAGACTTTTGGTTTTGAAGCCTTTGTCCATGTTAATAAATAAAATAGAACAAAGCTTGAAGAAAAATCAAAGAAATCTACCTCTATTGGATATGGTATTAATGATTTCAGTTACCATTTTTATGATTATAAATAACACAGAATCATTAAGAGAAGAGATATCATATTCAATGAAAAGGTTTTGTATAAGGATCGAATGTAGGAAGAGAAATAGGAAAAAGAGAAGAAAGGATACACAGTGCTTGATGAGATCACAAAAAAGGTGAAGGTTCCTAAAAATCATGATGATCAATAGCTAGAGCAACAAGAGAAACCACAATAGAAACTAGCACCTCAAACACCTGGAAATGGTGTTAGAACGTCTACCAAGATAAGTAGACCCCCTAAATGATACTCTCCTTAATTATATTATGTATTGTTGACTGATTCTAGTGAACAAGAATGTTATGAAGGAGCAGTGCAGGTAGACACCAAGAAGAAGTGGGAGCAAACAATGAAAGAAGAGATGGACTCCTTAGTACATAACCAGACTTGGGACTTAGTGAGGTTGCCTGTAGGTAAATCAGCATTGCTCAAGAGATGGGTTTACAGGTTGAAGGAAGAAGATGGAGGTATAAAAAGGTATAAAGCTATATTTCTAGTGAAGGGGTTTGCATAGAAAAAGGGTATAATTTTTTATGAGATATTTTCTCCTATCGTTAAAATGAATTGAATAAGAAATATTTTAAGTCTAGTAGCAACTAAAGATTTGCAACTTGAGCAATGTAAAGACAATATTTCTCCATGTGTATTTGCAGGAATAGATATATATGCAACAACCACAATGATGTGAGGTAAATGGGTATGAGAAACTAGTGTGTAGGTTGAAGAAGAGCTTGTATCACTTAAAATAGGCTCCAAGGAAGTGGTATCTAAAATTTGACAGGTTTGTGTCTGAACAAGGTTATACTAGATCTCACTTTGATCATTGTGTTTATCTCAAAATAAAAAATGATGGCAGCTATATTATAGTGCTAATGTATGTAGATGACATGCTTGTTGCAAGTTCTAACATGCAGGAAATAAATGTAATCAAAAAAATATTGGTGAACTCATTTGCAATGAAGGATTTGGGTGATACAAAACAAATCCTTGGTATGAGGATAGAGGAATGAAGAATCACAAATTAACATTCTCTTAGAGTGAGCACATACAAAAGGTGTTGAGAAGATTTAATATGGAGAATTAAGAACTAGTTAGTATACCTTCGGCTAGCCATTTCAAGCTAAGTAAGGAGGTGTGTCCCAAGACTCAGGAAGAAATGGCTTATATTTCTAAAGTTCCATATGCATCGGCAGTTGTAATTTTAATATATGCAATGGTCTGCACAAGGCCTGATATTGCACATGTAGTGAGAGTTGTAAGTAAGTACATGAACAATCGAGTAAAAGAACATTGGATGGCAGTGAAGAGAATTCTCAGGTATTTAAGAGGTACCACAAATCAAGCATTATGCTTTGGTGGTTCAGACATTTCTATACAGGGATATGTCGATGCAGATATGGTGGGTGGTAGAGATAATAGGAGGAGCACCACAGGGTATACATTTACTGTAGGTGGAACAACTATCATTCGTGTTTTAAAACTGCAAAGTGTTGTTGCACTCTCAATGATGGAAGCAAAGTATTTTGCTACTATAGAGGCTAGTAAGGAAATGATTTGGTCACAAAGGTTTTTGGATGAATTGGCTAAGAAGCAACAGTTGGGAAAGTTATACAGTGATAGCTAGAGTTCCATACATCTTGCAAAGAACTCTACGTTTCATTCCAAGACTAAACATATACAACTCACGTACCATTTCATACAGTCAATGTTGGAAGATGGAAAGCTGAAGATGGAAAAGATAAACACTAAACAAAATGTTGCGGATATGTTAATGAAAGTTGAAACCATGAATAAACTGAGATTCTTCTCAGTTTCAATTGGTATTCAAGTATGATGATGAATATGCGAAACATGGCGGTCCAAAGTGGAGTCATTTTCCAGCAAATGAAGTAGCAATGGAGTTTCTATTATCAGTATCCAAGTGGGAGATTATTGGGTGTAGAGCCTTATTATCTTCTTTATTCATAGGTATTTCCACATTGGACCAAATTTTGTAATGTGTCGGAAACGCTTCCTATTTATGCGCACTACCAAGGGGGTCTGGGGGGGCGACGGCTAAGAATAGATGTAAAATTCCATTATAAAATGTTGTAATTTCATAGTCAATCTAGACCATTCATTAGGCAGAAATCTAATGGTAGCATTTATGTTCAATTTAGGGTTCTTTTCCCCAGAAGGCAAGTCCTTGCTATATATGAGGGAATTGTATTGTGGCAATGTAGATGTGCATTTTGAGAAAGAAAGAGAGAGGAGATTGAGTGAGAGCAAAGAGGGAAATACAACAGATCTGGTGTAGGTTGTATCTCTTCATTTTGCTGCATAATATAAAAGAAAGGATTGGTTGTTTCTCCGTTGACATAGCCCAAATTGGGTGAACCACATATATCTGTGTCTTTCTTGTTTATGTGTTTTCTGTGTTTCTATTTCTGCAATATTTTTATGTGTTCCATTGCTCTGTAATATATAATTTACTAACAAATGCTCCAAATGGAATGGATTTCATACGTTAAAGGGAACTTTTGCATGCCTCAAATAACTTCATACTAAGATTTATAATTATTTGGAAGTGATATAATGGTCATTTCATCCTAACGGGCTCTGAAATTGTTCCTCAGTCTTGTGGTGCAAGAGAACCCTAGTGGGCCTCAGCCTTATGGTGTAACGATGACCTATTTGGCCTCAATTATTTTTTATGACAATGTCCTACTTGGTCCTTCTTATTTGTGATAATACCATAACACCCTAATGCACCTCAATCTTGTGGTGTAACAATGCCTTAATGGGCATCAATTCTTTTGTATGATAGTGGTATCCTTGGACCTTCTTCTCTATGATATGATAAAATATTATGATAGAGATATGGAGGAGATATGTTGAGTCCTATGACAGAGATATTATGATAGGCCTAGAATTGTTCCTCTACATTGTTATTGCTAATTTTCTCTCTACATAATTACTTATGATGATACTGAGTGAATGCAATGTGACAATATTGAAAATATTTTAAAATTCAATTATATATAGCAGAGAATTGTAGCCTTAATAAAACTAAAATTTTTACTACTCTACTAGTTAATGGCTAATGGCTAATTATAGGTCACCTATGGATTCTAATGAACATATTTTCCTTGTTTAAAATATCAATAGGTTTGTAATTTTTGTTTTTTGTTTCTATTTGGATTTTAAAGTGACTATTGAGTTGATTGGTCTTGTCAAATACTCAAAATGGTTGTGTCCCTCAAATCCTCTTTTTGTTTTATGTTGGCTTATTAGGGCCTGACCTAGGTTTAGAAATGTTTTAGCCAAACAAATCCCGAAACTATCAGCCCTTTCGACAATAGTCCATGGAGCGTGGACTGAGGTCTCACTCAAGGCAGTATGGGAGGGTGCTGGAACCAGGTTTCCACATCCTATGGATGTCTTGATGAGTTCTGTAGATTTCGCGGACTGATCTTTCACACTTGTACTGCTTCGCGCAGCTATCCAACCTTCACATAGCCCTAGTACCAAGCGCGAAGAGGTGTTGTCTAGATCCCTTATCCTTAGTATGTGTTTTATTATAGATTTGACTTAATTCAGTAGTTTTTACCAGTCATTCACTACTAGTGCGTGCAAACATAAACCTTAAAGAGATGCATAAAACCATAACAGAAGAATAACCACACAGATCTATGAGGAGACGCATAATATTTCAGCAACACTTATCTCTTATTAATCTTCTGTTCTAGTACACTCCAATTCCACCTTGCACACTCAGCTGCAGGGGTCCACGCACACAGTTGCAGACTCTACTAGGCCTTTGCACACACAACTGCAGAGCCTACCCTTACTACTACCATCTACGACTTGGACTTACAGACTCAAAGTGAATATCACTTTTAGAACCCCATACACTTAAGATCTAAACCTAGCTTCCCAAAAAACTTCCTTCTAAACCTATAGCCTCACTCTATTTATACATTCCCATGGTTCACAGACCATAGTGAGGCTGACACATTCTATATTAGCATACAATATTTTAGGGCCAACTACCATTTGACTTGACTCATTACAATTCACGCTCCATGCACTTTGCAGAGCCTTTACAATACCAATACCCAAAATTGTTGGCTTTAAGCCCCAAAACTGTTACGCGAGGGATCCGCTACCTAACAGGCCCCCCAACGCAATCATCATGACTCGTCCTGAGTCACCCGGCTAGTGCGGTGATCTTTCCACAAAGTTCATCTAGCAATCTCTGCACTTTTCTTACATCTGTAGCACATTCTTCCACTGTTTGTTGTACCCGTTGTGCTTGTATCTCCAATGTTTCGTTGTCAGGTGCAATTCCTTACCTGAGTGCATATACGCCCTACATGTGTGCTAGCTTTCCCTCAATCTTGGCGGTGACCGTGAATGCTTCCTCGAGCCAAGGCTGGATGCGTTCTTTAAGCACTGCTTCTTTTTGACATGCGATGTCCACCTGGGCCTTTAGAGCCTGGGCCTCCCTCATCTTGGCCAACCGCTGAGTAAGGGCGACCATCTGTGTGGTCCCCCGGACATTGTCATAAGCCTGCTGCAACTCCCATGCTTCTGTCTCTAGCCATTGGAGCATTGGGTCTTCCTGCAGTGAAGTGAGGGTGATGAGTGACTGATCTAGCAAGCCAATGCAATCCTGTATGGCGTACTCTATTGCTTCCAACCCTGCTTGAATGGCATGGTGCCACTACTCTCTGACCTCCGGTAGTGTAGAGGGTTGTGCCTTTAGCCTCAGCTCTGTGATCTGCAAGTTGAGGTCCAACTGGATCCTTGTTGCTTCCTCCTTCGCCTTGCAGAATCCACTGGCCAATTTGTGGATCTATATGCCTACTGGTAAGTCTGCTGCAATCTCGAGCTCGTGGACACGACGACATGCTTCCTCGATGATTTGTTCCAACTACTGAGTCTGTGCTACTGCTTCATCATGTTGGAGGCCCAGCTGCTTGATGTTGATTCACTGTTCACTAAGCATTTGTATTACGCGTCCTTCCCTAGCGCGGAGCTCTGTTGTCGCTCCATCCTATAGCTGGTATAATATTTCTTGTGGGACGACAGCTAAGTTTAATCCAATTTCCTTGAGCTAACCTGACAAAACTCTATCCTCTACGTTGTCTGTTGTTACTACTCCTTTCAGCAGCATGACAGTATTAGCCATTTTGGCCCGCAGGAACTGCTCGATTGCTGATGTACCCATAGCCCCGTAGGCAGCTACCATTCCCTGTTGTGGGGGGCACACCTGAAGTTGCATCCTGAGTACCCCCAACACACTCTGATGCTCTGTCATTGCCTCCTAAAGCGCTTCCCTAGTGACTTCACGAACTATATCACCAATGTTGCATAGGTCACCCTCAGTTAGTGTGACAGGCTCCCCATCCAACTTGGATGCCTTGGTCTTCTTCGGTGGCCATATTCATTCTATCCCACGTGATCATATTAAGTGTGTAGGGGTGGTGCTTGTGTCCACGCCTTCTGTCGCATCATCTGCCCCATGCCCTGTGGTCAAGTTCAGGCCTCTCTCTTCTTGTGTCATAGTAGTCCTACTGCTGTTGTCTTTTCCGTGGAGGCCTTTGCTGCCTCCCGGGATGCCTGTACTTCTTCAGCTAGCTATTTGTTCTGATTTTGTTGTGCTAGAAACTTGGTAGCAACATTCTATCTTTGAATCTATGTCTCATCGCACACCACCAAATCTGGTGCACGCCATTCTGGTGGCCATGTGTCGAGCACCGCGAAAAAAGTGTCATCTATTACGATGAAGGGGTGTGTGGTCCACTTCTGCTTTGGATCCTTCCACACCCTGATATACACATAGTGCATGTCCACTTTAAAGTTTACAAAACCCTTCACACTATCGTATACTGAAGTGGATAGGCGCATCCATTTGTTGATCCATAGCTGTATGCTCACCTCCATCAGTACCTAGAAGATCATGGTTTCTTGGATTTGTGTGGCATCCTTTGTTGCCCATAGCGATGCATATTTCACTGCCTCTGGAAAGTCCTGGTCAAGGGGAGGAAACTGACTATCCTCAGGCAATTCACCTGTAACCAATAGTATGGATAAGAGAAACCATGCATAGTGGAAGGACTTACCCTATTCTTGGGCCTCCTTATAGTTCACCAAGAACTCGTCACAGAGGAATGAGGCCTAGTTGAACTGTACTCCTTTTGCACAATTGCTCAGCCAGCGTGATGACCATTGCTAGTACCTCATTGCCCTGACATTTTCTCATCACCTTTCCTACCAAAAACTAGGTGGCGATGCGGACCCCTTTTTCCTGAATACTAGTAATAACGTACCCCCTCTGCTTTTTCTCCAACTTATATTTCTTTTTCGTGGCCTCCGCCAGTGTCAAGTCTCCACTTGTGCCAGCTATTTCCGCAGGTCCCTTCCCACACAGGGAATCTGAGAAATCCTATGAATGAGTTCCACTGTCATGGGAATGGGCTCTTCCAGCCACAAGTACCCATTGTGCACTAAGAAAAACAGTTGCCTGATGAAAAATATTGTGATTGGGGCCTGATGAAAGCGTGGAATCGATAGGAGGTGGAGTAGCCCATCCTCCTCCACCATGCATAGCCATGTCCATGGATGCAGTGTTGTAACAACCCCCTCCATGCTTTGTTCCATCAGCTCGCTAGTTTCCAAATGAGGAAACGTCTCACTATCTGTGAAGTCCCAGTCTTCAAACTTCATAGTGGGAATGTGGCCCATAGTGGGAATGTGGACCACAGCCGCTCCTTCGAATAGAACCCCCTCATGGAGGGATGGGGTGTTAAGTGTTCTTTTAATGACATCCAAATCTTTAGGTACCTCTACTGGCCCTTTCGGCAATAGTCTACGAACCGCGGACTGAGGTCACACCCAAGGTAGTATGGGAGGGTGCTCGAAGCAGGTTTCCACACCCTAGGGATGTCTTGATGAGTTATGGAGAGTTTGCGGACCAATATTTCACACTTGTACTGTTTTGCGCAGCCATCTGACCTTCGCGTAGCCCTAGCACCAAGCATGAAGAGGTGTTGTCTAGATCCCTTATCCTTAGTATGTGTTTTATTATAGATTTGACTTAATTTAGTAGTTTTTATCAATCATTCAATACTAATTCACAAAAAAATAAACCTTAAAGAGATGCATAAAACCATGACACAATAATAACCACACAGAGCTACGAGCAAATGCACAATATTTCAGAAACACTTATCTTTTATTAATCTTCTGTTCTAGTACAATCCAATTCCACCCTATGCACTTAGCTGCAGGGGTCCGCGCACACAACTGCAGACTCTACCAGGCCTCTACACACACAGCTACAGAGCCTACTCTTACTACTACCACCTATGACTCGGACTTACAGAGTCAGAGCAAATATCACTTTCAGAACCCCATACACTTAAGATCCAAACCCAGCTTCCCAAAAAAATGCCTTCTACACCTAGAGCCTCGCTCTATTTATACATTCCCATGGTTTTTGGACCATGGGTAGGCCAACACATTCTATATTAGATTGCAATATTTTAGGGAAAACTACCTTTGACTTGACTCATTATAATTCATGCTTTGGACATTTCGCAGAGCCTTTACAATACCAATACCCAAAATTGTGGGCTTTAAGCTCAAAACTATTACGTGGGGGATTTGCTACCCAACGTTTTATTTTTCCTCTGTGGTATTAGTATTAATTATAACAATCTTTGCAATCTTAGATTTTGGAAATTCCTAGATACAATCATGACATCGCTAGTTGTCCTCCTCCTAGATGTTGTTAGTGTCACAAGAAGCATAAGATAAGGAAGGATATGAGACAACTAGCCAGTTAATTAGAAGGTGTTCATAAGGCCATGGTCTACATTATTACCTAAATGGAATCCAAAATGAATAAGAATGAAGAGTTCGAAGTGAAAATAATTCAAGGACCTTAATTATTTAATAAAAGGTTTTGTATTCAAAAGTTACATTTTACTTTTCCTACAAAACAATATATATATATATATATATATATATATATATATATATATAGATATATATATCTATATATATGTATCTATATATATATAGATATATATATATATATATATATATATATATATATATATATATATATATATATATATGTATGTATGTATGTATGTATGTATGTATGTATGTATGTATGTATGTATGTATGTATGTATGTATGTATATTTGGATGTGACGAGTAGGAAATTGTTAATATAAAAATACCATTTCAAAAGTTAAATTTATATATTTCATACAGGCCTAACTTTTCATCCTTAAAACAACAATTTTAAAATATATAAATGCGAGACAGAATATTTTTATAAATTGGAAATTAAACTACACACAAGTTTGGTGTCAGATCATGATCATCGCTCATTGGAATTAGCCTGAGGAATCAAACGATTTATAATAGGTTAAATAAATAAAAAGCTATGGGATGACGATGCATCAGAAAGTAGGATGGCTAAGATCCCATCCCCAAATCAATGGCCACGATTCATTCTAATAGGTCCTCAATGCTTTTCAAAAGCCACTATGGGGACCCTTGGGAAGTGGTTAATGTTTTTTCTGAAAACCAAGCATCGAAACTCAGTTAGAACTCATGTACCCATCAAGCGAGTTACAAAATTGAAGGATCCATTACACGTCATCAAATTCTTTTCATAAAAATTCAACTTGCCACTTATTTCCTTTTTCATCAAGTTGCAGAGTTACAGTGACCAATGTCCATAGTGTACATTATGAATTTCTTATCATCATTTATGTTGTTCACTGTCTGTCGTTACTAGGTAACTCATAATTAAATATTTCTTCCTCGTCCTTTCTTTCAAATTGTAAGCATGTTGAAAACCCCGAAATCAACTGAAAAACCTCCAATATCTATGACATCTATTCATACACTACTTACAGACATAAAAGCCCAAGTATACAATTATCATTTCTCCATGGACCTTTTCAAGGTTCGAAAGGACATTCTTGACCATTCCAGTGACTCAAATAGTCTTTTTGGATTCCTCTAGTCAGACCTTTATAATGTAATTGTCCCACATACCTAATTTACCTGATTTTTTTAGTTGGTTAGTGCCTTCCTTTGTCTCACAGAGTATTTTGAGCTCACTTCCAAGCTCATGCAAAAAGCTTTTAATTTTTCTTAAAGTTGAGAATTCCATGAGCTTTTCAGATCAGCCCTTACACGTCACTTATAGACTTATTTCTAATGATAATAAAGAAAGTCGTTTTAGTCTGATTCTTCCACCAAAATTTGAAATTCCTTCACCTCAATGAATTATCCAACAACCTTATTTTCTGAATCCACAAAACATGTCTTAGTTATAATTTTATCTCTTTTGGGATAATATTATAATGAGATACTAAATGAATAATCCCTATGGTTTTTGATTGTGATGTTGCAACCCGATATTGTTGTGGAAATCCCTTCTTACCTAGCCAAGTCTATCATTTTTCAATTTCAGAACTATCATCTTTTGGGTCTTTTTGGATATTCCCCTCTCCTAGTCTATATGTTCTTATATGTACATGATGATAAGTGTTGGGCACCAAATCTGCATAACTTTTCCTTATATCTCCACCCATACTTTTATCCTTTTTTCACTAATTAACATACATTTATTATGATAAACCTACGAGGTAAACCCCTTTCTCTGTCTCTTGGAATATTTAATTAATGAATTAAAGTCATGACATTTGTTCCGATGCAAACCACTAAAACTAGTTATGTCTATAGATTCCGAGGAAGAGGTGTTGATCTCATAGCATGTAACAGTAGTTCAATGAGTCACAACAACTGTTCAACAATTCTGAAACAACATAATGAACTCACAGTCTTTTAATCCATTTTGGATCATTTCCGTTCTCGCTCTCTCATCACTAGTGTTGTTCTGAACTGTTGTATATTTTTGGGAATTTAGTTGCCAGGTTTTGGGGAAGATGTTATTACCCGTGTATTGTATAAAAGAGGTTTCATTCATGTGCAGAGGGTTAGCCACACAGAGATATGTATTCTAACAGCTCTTCTACAGATTAATAATGTATAAGTACCTTTACTATTCTATCTTTCGTTGTGAGTTAACGCATACCTGATCAAAGAGTTGGGCCCACTCTTTTGATTAGGTGTTGCATGTATTCCTTTTATGTATGTTGTTTATTTGCTACATTTATTTTCTTATTGTTGTTATAGATTTCTACAGATTGTTGTGAATGTCTTTCTAAGTTCTACAATTTAATTTCTCTCACTGTTATAGCGATGCTTTAATTTCTTAGTCACGAACCCTTGGTTGATGTAAGATTGTAACCTTGCTCTTTCATATACCTTGCACGTTACCTTGAAAAGTTTATGCACCTGGATTGATGAATTAATGTAGGAAAAGGGGGTTGAATAATTTGTTCACACTTGAACACCAACATTTTCGTGCCATTGTCAGGAAAGGCTAACAAGGTGCAAGACATGATCTATCTCGACCTGAGGGTCAATCTCTCATCTTAGGGAGGGAATTTCTACCCTACTCTAAATCTTGAGTGTAGTATTTTGATTTTTGTTTCTTTTATTGTTTTTGGGTCAAGAGGTTTGTTTCAATTAGCTTTTTTGGATTTTCCTAAATTATCAGAACCAAATCTCTCGTCCTAGGAAGGGAATGGTCCTTTGATGCCCCACTCCAAGTCCTGAGCTTTAGATTTTCTTGTATGCTTATTCTTTTCTTATTTGGTTTCTTGTCCTAGGAAGGGAAGGGTCCTTTGACACCCTTCTTCAGGCCCTGAATCCTAGGTTCCTTTTTCTTTAGTTGTTTTCATTTCTATTGTTAAAAATAAAATTATCTCTCATCTAAGGGAGGGAATGGTATTTTGACACCCTACTCCAGGTCCTGAGAATTATGACCTAATATCGACATTTCCACTACACCAATTTGCATGTACATAGATTTGAATAAAAGGGGTAGAGGAAGAGCCCCAAAGAAGCGAGGACAAGATTTGGGAAGGAATACTTATATCCAACAAATCATCACAAAAGTTGAATCAGAATCATATTCTTGTGCTATTGTGAGGCCAGGTGCATGGACAAGATCTGAGGGAAAATTTTTAGATCAGCCAGTACTGTCCACAACACCCCCTTTTGATTCAATACAACAGACCCTTCCAGTAGCTGAAGAGACAAGAAACAATATACTTCATGAATGGGTACCATTGTTGGTAAAAGAAAGAGAAGAAGTTGCAAGCAAAACATCTGAGGGACCAACCCATTCTAGTAGGGAAGAAGTTGTAGAGAAGGGCTCTGAAGGGTCAAGCCACTGTGACAGAGAGGAATAAGTTGTAGGGGCACTTCTATCACCAAGGGATAGAGGGAGTGCTGTTAAAGCAACTCAAACCCCTGTGATAAGAGACCTTCCATCATTTCCTGCAGAACCTACTAAAATCCCCAGTGATTACTGGAGGATATTCATGGCACCTACAACCTCCACTATTGAATTCCAAATTGGGGATATTGGGACTGGCACACCAACAAAGCCCATTACTTTAACAACTTTACCTAGCTTTCATGGGCTTACATTGGAAGATCCCAACACGTTCTTATTTGAATTTTATATTCTGTGTCAAGGATATGATTATATAATGGATGCTCAGAAATTGAAAATATTCCCAGCTAGGGGACAGACCTGCGATGGTTTATGGGTCTTGGAGGAAAGACTATTTCCACATGGGAGGAGATGAAAACTACTTTCCTAGAGAAGTATCAAGACTACTATAAATCATGAGATATTAAGGAAGAACTTTTCAAGTTTATAGAGAAAGAAGATGAAAATATGGAAGACTGTGTGGAATGTTTTAAATACACATTGCAGAGATCAGGTCACTTTGACCTGGATAAGGATATTTTGAAAATTATCCTTCTCCGAGCCTTTCGAGAGGACTCTTTGGAATTGTTAAACATAGTAGGAAAGGGAGATATATCGAAAGAGAACTTCGATACCATCTGTGAGTTGTGCATCCAGTTCTCGAGGGGAGTTGCAAGGAATAAACAAGGAATTTGGTCAATGAAAGTATCTGGTGGAGGTGTCACAAAGGCGGAAATTGGAAATCTATTGGATATCTTGAGGACTCACATCCTGAGTACCATGTCTACACAAATGGACACGCTGCAATTAAAATAGAAACAACTAGAATTGGAAACAACTATGGCTATATTATACCCAAAGTGCAAGAAGCAGCATCCATATAGGGAATTCCCATTGAACTCTATAGAGTAATGTACAATCTGTGTGTTGAATCATGCAACAAGTTCATGCCTCTCCGTGTGAGGATTGAAAGTGGTTTTTCAAGGGACAAGCAAAGAAATGGAACAACTGTACTTTATGGGACCTAAAAAGCCATGGTAACCTCAGCCACCAATGGGAAATCAAGGTATGTTTCTAGATCCATCTCATTATTTCAGTAATTTTAATATGGGTCGTCAATCCATGCCTTATCCACCTATGTGGCCGCAATACTAGCTTCCACCCTGGCAGCAATGGGCTCCTCAAGCTAGTTCGAGTTCTTCCTAGGCTTCAAATTGGTGTGGACCTTCTCCTCCTGGGCAGTTTCATCAGTCAATGCCAAAAAAAAAACTCCAGTTGCTCTATTAAATGCCTCCTTGTAATCAACCTCTTTGTCCATAACTTCCTATCCAACCCAATCCAAATCCTAACAATAAAGGGGCTCAGCAAGCTGACACCCTCAACCTACCTTCTTACAACATCTCTACTGGGGAACTTTATGAGATGAATTTGAGATCAGGATGGGTAGTAGATGCTCAACCCTCACCTATTATAATTGAACAAGTTAACACCTAGGAAAAGGAACTAGAAATAGTTGAAGAGGAATCAAACTGAGTTAGTAAAAATCAGACACCTCCTCAGCTGCTAATTAATCAAAAAGACCAAGTTGAACCGCCCTATCGAGAAAGATTGGCTTTGAGAAAGTAGATCCCTCAAGATGAGTTTGACTTGTTAGGGGAGTTACAAAATTTGTTTGTTAAGATCCCCCTGTTACAAGATATGAGGGATGTACCTATATATGAAAAATCTCTTGGGCAATATTATGCTAAGAAGCCTAAAAGGAAATCAAGGGACCTACTCACCATTCATGTGATGGGAAATCTATCATATTTTATGATGGGGAAGTTCATGCCTGTGAAATATGGGGATCCCAGGAACCCAATTTTAACCATGCAAATGAATGGAGTAGAAATTCCAAATGTGCTGGTAGATTTTGGCGTTGCAATAAATATCATCACAACTGAGACTATGCATGAAATGGGTCTTTGAAACCTAAAACATACACCTACTATGTTAGAACTCATAGATCGATCTATAGTTAAGCCCGTAAGGAAGTTAGAACATATCGCAATCTCAATTGATTAATGGCACTACCCTATGGATTTCCTAGTACTCCAAACACAGTCCCCAGCTGGTGGCCATCCCTTGATTCTGGGAAGACCATGGCTGACAACCACATATGCTTACATTGGGTGTCATTCTGGGCATATGGTTATCTCAAATGGCCAGGTTACTAAAAATATTTTGTTATACCCTCCTGCAGAACCTAGCCCATCAGTGAAACTAGTTCACCACAAGAAACCTTTACCAAAGGAAGAATCTGAATCTGAAAATGAGGAATTAAGACTGGTCCTTAATATTGGATAGGCCCTTTAGTTGACAACAGAAATAGAAGATGACATAATTATTAATTTTATTAGTGATCCCTATTCTATTTCAGATTCAAATCAGCAAATCCTATAGTCCATCTTGAGCTGTGAAACATAGGAAAATATTGGAACAGTAGATGGGTTTGATGAGACACCTACAATTGTGTCCCACGACAACATTTCTCTAGAAATAGAGCCAGGAAAGACCCTGAATATTAATCTAGATATGTTAAAATCCTGAACAAAACAACTCTTGGATGTTCTTCGAAAACACAAAGAAGCCTTCGGTTAGTACTACACATACGTGAAAGGGATTCCTGCCAATCTATGTACCCATAATATATACATCAAAGAGGACTGTCATATTATGATACAACCCCAGAGAAGGATGAACCCTACTCTGAAAAAAATTATCAAGGAAGAACTTCAAAAGCCGTTAGATGTGGGGTTTATCTACCATATTATGGACAACTAATGGGTCTCCCCATTGGTGATTGTCCCCATGTAAAACAGTAAATGGTGGATATGCGTGGATTACAAAGAATTAAATAAGGAAACACAGAAAGACAATTTTCCATTACCATTCATTGACCAAGTCTTGGATACTTTGGCTGGTAAGAAGTTCTTCTCCTTCCTAGACTGATTTAGTGGGTACAACCAGATTCAGATAGCTCTTGAAGGTCAAGATAAAACCACTTTTACATGCCCTTGGGAAACTTTCACATACAGTGTCTACCCATTTGTTCTCTGTAATGCGCTTGCGACATTCCAAAGGGAGATTTTGGGGATTTTCTTTGATCTGGTAGATGAAAATGTTGAGATTTATATGGATTATTTCACTCCATATGGGGATTCATTTGACGAGGGGTTGGAAAATCTGAAAAAATCTCTTGAAATATGCAAAAGGGCGCATGTCTCTTTGAGTATAGTAAAATGCCGCATGATGATGGAGGAAGGAATAGTCTTGGGATATTTACTTTCTATTGTTGGAATTTCAATGGATCCAGCTAAGATAAAGGTAATATTGCATGTCCCAATACCTAAAATACCCACACAGGTACGTAGCTTTATTGGTTGTGCTGGTTATTACAGGTTCTTTATAGAAAAAATTGCTAAAATAACACATCCACTTTTTCAGTTGCTGACAAAAGATGCAGATTTTGTGTGGATAGATGACTGTGATGCAGCCTTTGTAAAGATCAAGGAACTTTTCTGTAGTTCTCTTATCCCTTGAGGGCCATACTGGACATTACCATTCCATATTCATGTTGATGCCTCTCAAACAACAGTTGGGGTAGTTTCTAGACAGCAAGTCGATAAGGTACCATATGTAGTTTACTATGTTAGTAAGAACTTGGCTCCTGCTAAGTTAAACAACACAGTGACTGAAAAATAATTCCTTGTTGTCATCTATGCCATCAACAAGTTCTGACATTATATTACTAGGTATCCCACCTTCGTACATACTGATCACGTAGCAATTAGGTATCTGATGAATAAACCCATTACTCATGGTTGTATTACAAGATGGCTTTTGTTACTTCAAAAATTTGACATTACCATGGTAGATAAACCAATAAAGGACAATATGGTTGCTAATTTTCTCTCTATACTAGAAAATAATGTTGAAGGTACACCCATTGAAGATAGTTTTCCAGATGAGCATCTTTTTGCAATTTCTGCTAACACTCTGTGGTATGCAGATATTGGTAACTATCTTACTACAGGGAAAGTACCTCATCATTTTTCATCTAGGGATTAGCGGAAAATTACTCATCATAGTACCTGATATTCATGGATGGCAGGGTACATCTTTCATACAGGGATCGATCAGCAGATTCGGCGTCGTATATCAGAGGATGACATCTATGAGATACTAAAGGCTGCCCATGATGGCCCTTGTGGAGGACATTTTTCGGATAACAGAATAGGCCACAAGGTGCTGAAAATGGGATACTAGTGGCCTTCTATCTGCCTGAGATTATGTCCAAAGATGTGACGGTTGTCAATGGATGGGACAGCTTGGGAAATCAGATGAGATGCCACTACAGCCCCAGATAGTCCTTGAACCTTTTGAGAAGTGGGAAATTGACTTCGTTGGACCTTTCAACCCACCTTCTCATCAAAAGGTTCACATTCTGGTCTACACTGATTATGTGATTATGTGGGTGGAAGCCAGACTTGTTGAGAGCAACAGAACAAGTGGTTGTAGATTTTCTTTTTGCAGAGATTTTTGCTCGATATGGTACTCTGAGGGAGATCGTTTTAGATGTGGAAGCACAGTTAACATCCCACATGATAGGAAGGCTTATGAAGAAATATGGGGTTAAACATAGAGTGATAGCTCCTTACCACCCCTAGGAAAATGGACAAGTAGAAAGTACAAACAAGGTATTGGAAAGTACCTTGACAAAAAGTGTAGCAACCCATCGTCGGGATTGTTCTCAGAAACTTCCAAAAGCTCTTTGGGCGTATAGGAAAACATGGCGGAATACAACCGAGTTTTCAAGGTTTGAGTTAGTCTATGGGAAATCCCCCTTGTTTCCAGTAGAATTTGAGATCAGCATGCTCAAATAATCTTTGGAAGTGGGATTAGACTTATCAGAGGCCCAGAAACACCAGCTGGAACAACTTAATAAGTTAGATGAGATCCGTTTAGTGGATGTCTAGAAAGATACTTCTATTCAACAACAGAGAATGAAGTGGAATGATAAATGTATCAAGAACAAGGTCTTCCATACAGGAGATTGGGCATTGCTCTATGACTCTCAATTCAAGGATTTTAAAGGAAAGCTTTGCACTCATTGGATGGGACTTGATGAAGTGGATGTTGTGTTTGACAATGAAACAATTAGATTGGTTACAATAGATGAAACTCGTACTTCTTTTCTAGTGAATGGACACCGTCTGAAATTATATGACTGTCCAACTTTTAAGGATGCCTTCATCAAACATCTCTCTGATAAATCTGGTTTGATGGTTGTTGGTGCAGAGAATGCTCTCTCTACCTCCTAAAAAAAAATAAAAAAAATAATCATATATATATATATATATATATATATATATATATATATAATAATATGTTGTTACTACTTACGCGTTTGTCTTTTGCAAGGATAAGAATTAGAATATGATAAGGAGAAGCTGAAAGAATATTTTCCAAGTAATAGTGGATGTTGTTACTCCCCCATTATTGTTACTCCTGAAAATTTTTCTAAGTGTCGAATGTTGTTACTCTGCTAGTGTTGTTACTCCATCGGTGTTGTTACTTCATCGTTCTTGTTACTCCGTCGGCGTTGTTACTCCACCGTTGCTGTTACTCTCTCAGTGTTGTTACTCCACCATTGTTGTTACTCTTGAAAATTTTTCTAAGTATCGGTTGCTGTTACTCCGTCGGTGTTGTTACTCCACCATTGTTGTTACTCCGTCGGTGCTGCTACTCCATCGTTGTCATTAATCTGTCAGTTTTGTTACTCCGTCGTTGTTTTTATTCCATCGATGTTGTTACTCTTCTATTTATGTTACTCTTTCAATGTTGTTACTCCGCCATGCTATTACTTTGTTGGTGTTGTTACTCCACCGGTGTTGTTACTTCCCCACTGCTGTTACTCCACCGGTGTTGTTGCTTCCCTGCTGTTGTTACTCCACCACCAGGTAGGTTGCCAAGTATGCCTTTGTTGACTCTTATAGATTTAATTAAAATATTCCATTAAAGAGACAATTAAGTGCCATAGACAACCACTTTTAAGTTGGGGGGGTCCTGTCATAAGCAAATGATGGTGTACTTAAAACGTATTAATGATACATCATTACCAAATGTGATGCAAATGGCAATAAAAATATCGTGATTTCGTAATAAGGACCACGACACATTGGAATTTGAATTTGTATGCCAATACCTTATCGGTATTTTCCCAATGCATTGCATTTAATTGCTGTAATAATTCCATGGTATTGCCATAACTCGCCATCACTTGGTGCTTTTCCCGAGACATGCTGGTCACTCTCACTACACTTTTACCCTGCAGCCACCATGGTGCTACCATCGCCACTGTTAGTGTGGATTTCTACGACTCTCCCCCTACTAGCCGATTGCATCCACCGTGATGTTACCATTTCTATAGTGATGGGTGGTTTGGCTGTGTGCTATGAGCCCGAGGATACAATAGTGGTCTGAAATAACCTGGAAGTATGGAAGATCTTTGCAAATGTAGGTTGGGATGTTTATCTCGACAGGTTGCAGCAATTCGACGAGGGAGTTGCAATAGAGTTCACACTCAATTCAGGTGAAGAGAGCTCTCAGGTTAGAGGGACAGAAGTCCCTATCATAGAGGAAGCTATCGCGGAGGTCAGTGGACTATCCCAGCAATGAAAAAGCTAGTTTTCACAAATAATATCCCTCCTAGAGTTCCCCGAAGCATTTCTGAAAGCTGGTGAGAGCATCATCCAAAAAGGCCAAGGATATGACCAGAATTCATTAGCGCAACCATGGGGCGATGTGGAAATTTTTGTAATGAGATATATAACTTGTGAAGGGAGGTACACCACCATATTTAACTATTACTTTAGAGTGTTGGCTCACCTCCAATTTCCACAGTTGGAAGATTTCTCGTTAAACATGCCTTTCTTCCTGTTAGAAAGCCTCTAGCCGATGGCAGAATCTGCTCGGCACTCACAGCAAGTTGCAGCAGTCATCAACAACTCCAGGCTGGTTCGGCTACTAGTTGTGCATGCAATAGCCTAGTTCCAAATCTAGTGGGAAACATTTCGGGAATCAATAGAGGAAGAGCTAGTAGCTGTTATAGCTACAAGGGGAGAGGAGCTGGAAGCAATGGAGGAAGAATGGGAAACATAAGATGAATACATGGACGAGGAAGAATCAGAGGAAATGGAAATGGAGACCGAGGAAGTGGAGAAAAATAGGGAGCCTAAAGCAGAAAGAATAGTCAAGGCTGTTACACAAGAACCAACCTTGATTGCGGAATCGATCGAAGAAGAATTGCTGCAAAAAGAAAGGGCTAATATAGAAGAAATTGTCAACATTACAGTCGAGGCTACTCCATAAGAGCTAGCCTCGACCATGGGGCCAATGGAGGAGGACAAACCGAGCGAGGAAAGATTTGGAACAAAAGAAGTTGTTAGCGTCATAGCCGAGGCTATTCCACAAGAACCAACCTCGATTGTGGAGCCAATGGAGGAGGATGGACCAAGGCAAGAGAGGCCCGAGGCTAAAGAAATTGTGGGACCGACAGAAGGAGAAACTATGGACATAATGGGTGGGGTTGACACAGTGACTCAATTGTCTACTTTCATTAATGCCATGCTAGAGGTAATAGTTCCAACACCTTCTGCTCAAGAAATGTTGGATATGGGTGATGGTGTCACACAAGAACCACCACCAACCCGTCTGGCTCTAGGAATTGATGATAAATTAAATCTTGAGGTTGACACTGTCCCACAAGAACCATTATCAACCACAGGTGTGGAGGCTACATGGGAAGAAGCCTCAGCTCAAAGCATAGCTATTGAAGATAAAGGAAAAGAGCTTGAGGTCAGAGTCAGGGTTGGAATAGACTAGGAAGAAAACATTTTTCAATTTTCTTTTTGTTCATCCATTCAGAGAGGACCGAGGATGTCTCGCTCTTCCTATTGAATAGAGGAGGAGATTGTTGTTCCCCGTATTCTAAAGCTTGATGGGTCGATTAAAGCGATGGTTGCCGTCAGTTTGTTTGCTACGGAATCCCAGCAAGATGATTCCAAAGGATAGAGGGAGGAAGAACACACCGTAGAGCCACAAGAAAAACAATTGGGTGAGGTAGGCATTGTTCAGGCAACAGGTGCCCCGAAACCCAGAAGAGAAGAAGAAGCGGGTGCTTCTGAAACAGGGGAACCAGGAAGAGAGATTCTAGTTGAAATGCCAATGGATATTCCTCTAGTCGGTCTACCACTTGCCGAAATGACTCGGAGACCAGTCGAGGTAATCGTTAAGAAGGAAGCAATTACTCCCAAGGAAGAGGGACCAAATAGGATGGTCCTAACAAATGAACCTGTGGATACTCCCTCAAGTAATCCACCACTTGATGAACCAACGGCAAGACCATTCGAGGTGCTTTTCACGCAAGAAATACTCGAGAAGGAGGGACTGAGGGAGGAGAACCCAATAGTAGGCCCAGTAAATATTCCCCTGAGTGATCCACCTTTCACTCAACCGGCTGCGGGACTAAATGAGGACGTTGTGAAGGAGGAGTGGATAGAGTTGTGTGAGCAATGGAGGCCACACATTAAAAAAAATACCAACTGCAATTCAAGGATATGATTTAGTTGAAAACAAAGGTTAAAACGCTGAGAAGGTAGGTGCACTAGCTAAAGAAATAGGTGAGGAATTATAGATGGCGAGGTAAGAAGCCCAAAGCCACAATGGGTGAAGCAGAAACACATGTAGATAATGTGTTGACAACTTTTGTTTCCATTTGAATAGACCCTATCAAGTAATTATTTGAGGGCTGTGAGTTCTCCTTGATATTTGAAATTCAAACTTGGAAATCCACCATAACCAGATATCAGAATGAAGTGAAGAGAGCCCAAGAGCAGGCATCCAAGGCTATCTTTGAATATGTGGAGCACATGGACATATTGTGATTGGGGCATGCAAAGCAACAACTCAAGGTGGAACAGTTGGAGGCACAAGTGATGGAATTGAAGGCTGACAGAGAACAGATGTTCAGCCTGGCACAAAAGGTAATGGAATGTCGCCCTCTTGCTTCTAGCTATGCTATGTTCTTGGATGAGGAATTCCTTTCCTTCTGTTTAGATAGCATTAGGAAGGAAACTAGTCATGAGATCGAGGACGGGGTATATTTCGTTCAGATATTAAGCACCAATGATTTAGCAACTCAACAATTAATGTGTTAGGTTTATCTACATGGATATGTCCTGCGTGATGACAAAGAATTTAATTCGGTCCCATATGTGGGGACATTCATCTAAGGGAATTCACCTCCTACACTCTCAATCAGATAAGCTAGCAAAAGGATTCCAATACATTTGAGTCAAATCAGACCACAAAGCCTCTTATGATGAGAGGAGAGCATGAGCGGTCAATGACTATGTACAATAAGCACAACACCTTTTTAGAGATTGAGGGGAACAAAGAACATATGCTGAGGACACAAAGGTGGTGCATTGATCTTTGTGTCAAACAAATAGTCACATTTTAGGATGAGGCCCTCGATAGTTGTCAGAAAAGGTGGATGATGTCACCTACATCCGTCCGAAATAGGGAACCATTTGGGGAACCAAATTTTGCACGGGCACTAAGTAGGGTGCCAACATACATGGCATGCATCCAAACATGCGGGGTCCAATGGATGGGAATATGGTTCAAGTTTCCTGTCATTTGGTTGCTAGCAAAGCACGATATCCCAGCATACAATGTACCAGATGATTGGTGGAAGGAAGTTCTTCTTTCAGAGTGGTGCAAGGTTCCAGGAATAGATATGGTAGAGGAATATGATCTCTCGCAGCTCCATGAGGATGACAACTGATTTAACTTGGGCTTGTGGAGGTGGCAAGTTGCATGAGGGCATGCAGAAGGCTAGTTGGGGGGATATGTTGGGCACAAAGTTTGTTTAACTTTTCCTTACATTTCCACCCATCCTTTTATGATTTTTGCACTCATTAACATACATTTATTATGATAAACCTATGAGGTAAACCCATTTCTCTGTATCTTGGAATATTTAATTAATGAAGTAAAGTCATGAGGATTTTGCTGATGCAAGCCACTAAAACTTGTTATGTCCGCAGATTCTGAAAAACAGGTGTTAATATCACAACGTGTAGTAGCAGTTCCATGATTCACAATAGCTCTTCAGTTATGATGAAACAACGTAACCATCTCACAGTTGTTTTAATCCTTTATGGATCATTTCTGTTCTTACTCTCTCGGCACTAGTGTTGTTCTGAATTGTTGTATATTATTGGGCATTTAGTTGCCAGGTTTTGGGGAAGATGTTATTACCCCTGTATTGTATAAAAGAGGTTTCATTCCTGTGTGAAGGGTTAGCCACGGAGAGATATGTATTGTAACAGCTCTTCTACAGATTAATAAAGTATAAGTACCTTTATTGTTCTGTCTTTCACTGTGAGTTAACACAACGCTGATTAGAGATCTCAGCCCACTCTTCTGATCAGGTGTTGCATGTCTTCCTTTTATGTATGTTGTTTATTTTCTAAATTTATTTTCTTATTACTATTACAGATTTCCATATATTTCTATGAATGTCTTTTTAAGTTTTGCAATTTAATTTCTATCACTATTACATTGATGCTTTAATTTCTTTGTCACGAACCCTTGGTTGATGTAAGATTGTAGCCTTGCTCCTACATATACCTTGTGGACTACCTTGAAAAGTGTATGCACCTAGATTGATGAATTAATGTAGGAAAAGGAGGTTGAATAATTTGTTCACACTCAGACACCAACAATAAGTTTGGCCATCTAGGTATGAATATGTGGGATTCAATGAGTTAAATAAAAAATGTGATTGGATTGCCTAGTGTTGTTATAAGAAGGAAAAAAAATGAGGGATTTTCTTATTACTTCTCATCATTTATGGCCAATGTATTTACTATTTTGAAAAATTAGCATCCTCTAATGAGTTTTCTAGAAGAAAAAGAGTTTTTGTAGCTCAATAAGGACAGTAGAGTGGGGGACTAGTTTATGTTTGAAGATTACACCAAGATAAGACTATGTTGGACTAAGGCACCACCATATCGTTTTCCAATGTTTTTGCCTACGAGGATATTTTATCTTTAATTTATATGGAAAATTCTAAATGTTGACCAAGATCATTTTGTTCCTACACACAGAGGGTGTATTTTTAAGTTAGAAAGAATTGGTGGGATATTCATCATGAATAGTAGAAAATCCCTCCTTCAAGTCGAACAAATGATGTGGGAGTGTTTCTTTCATCAAGGAGGGAAGTGGAAATATGAATCTCATCATAAAATTTTAAATGAAAGAGGGGATATCAATTTTTCACCTTATATTCATGAAAGTAAGCCAGAGCTTGATAAAATGGAAAATCAAGAAACATGGCTAAGCATCAAAATGAAACAAAGAATAGATGTCAAAACCCCCATAGAGAGGCAGAAGAACTTGAAGTGGCATATACCTAAACAAATTGTTGTTGAGATAGAAGACTCATATTAAATTGGAAAATAGAGAAAATGTTCAAAGAGAAGAAGAACTGGAGGTAAAATTTAAATTAATAAAGGAACTCTCAAATCAACCATGTTTTCAAAGCTAGTTGGGAAGCCTATAGTGCTATACCTCATCCTCTATTCTCACTAATTTGGTGTTGGCATTGATGTGTTTTTTCAGATGTGTTGTTGGTTGGAATTGATGTCAACATGGTAGCATGGGTTGCATGTCACTCAGTTATCCATGTGCATGTGTGGCTAGATGTGGTTTTTATATGGAGTTCACCTATGTATATGGCCCTTGGCATGGATACTAACATGTAGATGTGAGGATGGAGAGATGATTTACAGTTGTTGCATACAAAGTGTGAGCATAGGATGTCATGGTTCCTATGGTCATGTTATTTTGATAATATTGTTGAATAGATTTGGATGGTGGTGTGTTGTACTTCCCATAATGATCAGTTGTGTACAGAAGAGACTGTTAGAGTAATCAGTGCGCAACTAATTAAAAGAAAGAAACAACATATAAACACATCATAAAAGACACAGGAGTTTTAACGTGGTTCACCCAACCATTCTGGGCTACATCCACCAAACATAGGCATCGGCAAAATTTTATTATCGGACAAGAGATTACAAGATAATCCAGTTCCTCACAAACTCTCACGCTCTCCCCCCAATCCATATGGACACCTGTTTTATAGCCAAGAGAATCTAACTGCCTCATAAATCCTCTTACAACAAATATAGGCTGCATTAACTCTCTCCCAACAAAATAGAGCTAATATAGCAACTCAATCTTATTGTTGTCACCTACTGATATTTTTGCCTATTTTATTAAAATCGAAAATCTCAACAATCTCCACCTTGACAATAATTAGCCTGATGCCCTGTTTGTTTATTACTTATTTCTTCTTCAAGCCAAGAGAAGCCAAACACCAACACAGCTTCTCTAACAAAACTGGTTTCGTGAACATGTCTGCACAGTTTTCCTTTGTATGCACCTTTTAAAGAGAGACTCCCCTTTCAGTGATAACCTATCTTACAAAATGGTACTTTATTGGTATATGCTTTGATTTACTATGATAGGCCAGATTCTTAGACAAATGTATTGCACTTTGACTATCACAAAGTAACTTGATGTTGTCCTGTAACCTACCAGATTCACCAAGCAAACCTTTCAGCCAAACCGCCTCTTTGCAAGCATGCGGAGTAGCAATGTATTCTGCTTCAGTAGTGGATAAAGCAACAATGTTTTGTAGCTTTGACATCTAGCTAATAGCTCCACCTGCAAGAGTAAAGACATACCCTGAAGTTGATCTTCTCTTATCCAAATCACCTGCAAAATCAGAATCAACATATCCACAAACAGATTCACTACTCTTATTGTAAGTAATACAATAACTACTTGTGCCTCTCAAATAACGAAGCACCCATTTCACTGCTGACCAGTGTTCTTTACCCGGATTTGCCATATACCTGCTGACAACCCCAACTACATGTGAAATATCTGGTCGAGTACAAACCATCGCATACATCAAACATCCTACTACATTGGCATATGGAATTTGAGACATATATTCCTTTTCTTCATCTGTATTAGGACATAAACTGGAAGAAAGCTTAGAATGGGAAGCTAAAGGGACTGACATAGGCTTCACATTATTCATACCAAACCTCAAAAGTATTTTCTCAATATACTTCTGTTGTGATAGGCAAAGCTTACCATTGCTCCTAGCTCTGAAAATCTTCATGCCCAAAATCTGTCTTGCTGCTCCTAGATCTTTCATATCAAATGTCCTTGCCATCTGAGTCTTTAACCTGTTGATTTCTTCAATGCTTTTGCTTGCTAAAAGCATATCATCAACATACAACACTAAGATAATGAACATGCCATTACTTAACTACTTAAAGTAAACACAATGATCATATTCACTTCTTATATATTTTTGACTCAACATGAAAGAATCAAATTTCTTGTACCACTGTCGAGGCGACTGCTTCAGACCATACAATGACTTCTTGAGCTTGCAGACAAATTTCTTATTGCGATGCTGAAAAAACCCTTCCGGTTGTTCCATATAAATTTCCTCATCTAAATCTCCATGTAAAAACGCAGTCTTAACATCTAGTTGCTGTAATTCTAAATCAAGCAAAGCAACTAACGCTAACACAATTATAATTGAAACTATTTTAACAACTGGTAAAAATATCTCATGAAAGTCCGTGCCTGCTTTTTGAGAAAACTATTTTGCAACCAGCCTCACTTTGTATCTGTCCTCTGTATCATTCACACCCTGTTTCACCTTGAAAACCCATTTACATCCCACAGTTTTCCTGCCTTTGGGAAATTCAACCAGATCCCATCTGCCATTCTTACCTAAGGCCATCATTTCTTCCTTCATAGTTGCTTTCCATTTGTCACTTTTCGAACCTTCTATAGCTTCCTGATAGCACAGAGGTTCATCATTATTAGCGGTCAAAGCAACTGAGGTAACATAATCATCATACCTTTTCAGAGGGCGTTTGATCCTTGTAGACCTCCTTAAGGATGTTTATGGTGCTTCCACATTTGCCTGACTACTATTTGTAGGAACTTCTTCATGTTCACCATTTGAGACCTGTTCATGACCTACATCTGAACCATGTTCATAATCTGATTCTGAAACTTGTTCATGACTAGAATCTGAACTATGGTCATCATGACTATCATTAGAAGTGTTGTCAAACTGAATGTGCTGAAAATCAGATACATCATCCTGATTCAATTTATTATCTACATCTAAATGTACAAGAGAGGATTCATCAAACTTTACATCTCTGTTGATGATGATTTTGCAAGTAGTATGATCCCACAATCTAAATCCCTTTGTTCCATCACCATACCCAACAAAGATATACCTTTTTTATTTTGGATCTAATTTAGTTCGCTGATGTTTAGGTACTAGAGCATATGCATCACAACCAAACACTCTGAGTTTAGAATCATCACAAGGGTGTCCTTTCCATACCTCTTGAGGAATCTTACAACCTATCGCTGTCAATGGTGACCGATTTATCACATAACAAGCTGTAGCCACTGCTTCTATCCACAACTCCTTCTGCAAACCAGCATTACTCAGCATACTCCTTGCTCTCTCCAAAAGAGTCCTATTCATGCATTCAGTAACTCCATTTTGCTGAGGAGTATAAACAGTAGTCTTATGTCTCTCGATCCCTACATCCTTGTAATAGTTGTCAAACTCCTTGGAAGTAAACTCACCACCATTGTCAGTTCTTAAACATTTTATAGTTCTACCAGTGATGTTTTCTACCAATGCTCTAAACTGCTTGAAAACTGTAAAAACATCAGACTTCCTTTTCAACATGTAGACCCACACTTTCCTAGAAAACTCATCAATAAACGATACAAAATACGACGAGCCACCATACGAGGTTGTAGGTGCTGGACCCCAAACATCTGAATGGATAGAATCAATATTCCTTTACTAGTGTGTTTGCCTGTTTTAAACTTTTGTTTACTTTGTTTGCCAAACAGACAATGTTTACAGAAATATAACTTTCCAGACCTTAGATTAGGAAGTAACTTGTGATCAGCCAAAATATTTAACCCTCTTTCGCTCATATGGCCCAACCTTTGATGCCATAGGCGAATGGAAATACTGTCATGTTCAGACACGGTAGACACATGAACTGACCCTGTTCTTCCTTCTAACTAAAACATATTTCCTACTTTCTTAGCTTTCATTACTAGTAAAATACCTTTGTAAATTTTCATTACTCCACCTTGAATGACAGTTTTATATCCATTTGTGTCAAGTGCCCCCAGTGAAATCAAATTTTTCCTTAAATCTGGTACATGTCTTACATCAGTTAACATTTTGGTTGTCCCATCAAACATTTGTAGTTGTATACTCCCTAATCCCACAATATTAGATGTGACATCATTACCCATGTACACAACTCCATCATTCACTGATCTATATGTCTTAAACCAGTCTCTATGAATACACATGTGGTTTGATGCACCGGAATCTAGCAACCATTGTTGGTCATGATTTGACAAATTAATTGATAAGACTTCGTCGCTCATACCTGAACCAGATGCTAAACCTTCACTCGATGAAGCTTCTTTAGAAGTTTGTTGTCGCTTCCAGCAATCCTTCTTCAAGTGCCCCGATTTGCCGCAGAACCATCACTTTACTTCACTCTTCTTCCCTTTTGACTTTGAACGCGAATCGCTGCGCTTACCAGAGCGTCTTTCTCTAGAACGACCTCTAGCCATCATTGCCTCTGATGTATAGGTGTCAGCATTCGACCGCTTCCTGGTCTCCTCGAATAACAAAGCTCCGACGACATCATCAAATTCAATGGTTTCTGATGAACTAAGACTGATAGAAGTAACAAAATGATCCCATGACTCGGGCAACGAGCACAATAAAATTATGGCTTTATCCTCGGATTCAAATTTTACTTCTATGCTTTCTAATTGAACCATTAGAGTATTAAAAACATTCAAATGATCAGTAATGGAAGTACCTTCCTTCATTCAGAAAATGTATAGCTGCCGCTTCAGGAGAATCCGACTTGTCAAGGATTTTGTCATATACAGCTTCTCCAACTTCGTCCACAAACCAGCAGCAGTCTTCTCTGACACGATGTTAAATAAAACATCATCAGCCAAACACAGTCGAATATTGCTCAAGGCTCTTCTATCCAATTCATTCCATTCATCATCTGTCACGGGGTAAGGTAGTTTGGATCTGCCCAACAATGCCTTCGCCACGCCTTGTTGTACCAGCAGATCATGCATTTTTACCTTCCAGATCTCGAAATTGTTTTTGACGTTAAACTTCTCGATTTCAAATCGGGCACTCTGAGTTTTCGCCATCTCGTTTAAAACAAAAAAACAAAGAATCTCCAATTCCAACTTTTAAATAAAAGAATTTAATCTCAATAAACACCTATGCCTTATTTTACCTCTGCATTTGCTTTAAAAAAAAAAATTGCTACGCGAATTACAATAAAAAACCCAAAAAACAATTGCAATTTTTTACCAGTGCAATCATTGGCGCGTTGGCACTCTCATTACTCTAGCATATTCGCGCCAGCAGCAAAAACGTGTAGAGTATTAAAAATGGCGCGTTTATCCCCTTCAGATCCACGCTAATGAAGAAATTGGCGCATTGGCGCACTTAATACAATCATATCCATGCCTTTCTGTTTGTTGGCACTAGTGTTTTAGAATAACCCGCGCCAATCAAAAAAAATTAGAACAAAAATACGCACTCATCAATTTTCCTGAGTGTTCTGGCAATCAACACGCATCTGGTATTACACGCGCTAAAAAACTCCACCTGCACACGCGCAAACTATTTGATCCGCTCAACATTCAACATAAAAAAAAAACGCAGGTCCACCGTTTAACGTTGTCACTTAAGCTTCCCATGCAGCAATGTTTAATTCACCACGTGCAGGTCCAAGCTTGCATTGGCACATACGCAGGTCCAATTCCACGCAGTAGCTATACGTTCAAGAAAAACTTCACGTCAGCATTGTAAAACCGCACTTGAAAAACAACGCAAATTTAAATAATGCAGGTTCACCGTTCTTTGGCGTTCATCAATGTTCATGGTCCACCACCACGCAGGTCTACCCTTTGATCTTCTAGAACGCACGGGTTTTGAAACTTGCCATCATGTCTATAACCTTCAGTCTGCTCCAAATCATGTGCTGGGCAGCGCCACGCTCCAACAGCAGGACCACGTTAAACGACTACCACCCCACGTTACACACAGGACCTCCTCCACTGTGCCACGCCTCCAACATGCTCTGATACCACTTGTTAGAGTAATCAATCCGCAACTAATTAAAAACAAGGAACAACATATAAACAAATCATAAAATACACAGGAGTTTTAACGTGGTTCACCCAACCATTTTGGGCTACGTCCACCAAACATAGGCAAAATTTTATTATCAAGCCGTAGATTACAAGATAATCCAGTTCCTCACAAACTCTCACGCTCTCCCCCCAATCCGTATGGACACCTGTTTTATAGCCAAGAGAATCTAACTGAATCATAAATCCTCTTACAACAAATATAGGCTGCATTAACTGTCTCCCGGCAAAATAGAGCTAATATAGCAACTCAATCTTATTGTTGTCACCTACTGAGATTTTTGCCTATTTTATTAAAACCGAAAATCTCAACAGAGACTTTGTTTTGGTGAATTTTCTCTGGCTAATTTGTGCATATTACATATTTCATGAGTAGAGTATCACCATGGTACAAGTATTCTTGGTATTGGCATTACCATGGTAATGGTATGTGTGTGTGGAGTAGGTTGGCAGGTGATATTATCTTGGTTGAGATAGTATTGGTATTGAAATGACCATGGCATTTGTCCATTGTATTATTTTGGTGATTACCATGGTACATGAATCCTTCGTATTGACATAACCAAGGTATTTTTCTATGTTATTGGTCTAGATATTGCCATGGTATCAGTGTCCTTAGTATTGACATAATCATGGAATTTTCCCATGGTACTGGTTTGGATATTACCATGGTACATGTGTCCTTGGTATTGACATAACCAAGTTATTTTACTCAAGTGTTGGTTTGGATATTACCATAGTACAAGTATCACAGGTATTCGCATAACCATGGTATTTGTCTATGGTATTCACTTAGCGAATTCTTGAGGACAATTTCTCTTTTACTTGTGTAAAAAGAAAAATAAAAAGAATAGTGTTGTTTGTTAGTTGGTCTTCTTGGGAGTGTGACAATATGTGATTGTGAGGGCATTGAGAGTGAGTAGAGATTGCAACAAATGTTCACATATTTTTGCAGTGTTTTATCAGAATTGTGTATGAAAAATTTAAACATTGATTTGAGGATAATTTCATAATTTTTGTATTGCAGATGGAAGTATCCAGAGTGGAGAAGGATTGGAAGATTGTGGTGTATTAGTGTGCATAAATTTGAAGTGAGATTTCCCTTCTCTAGGTCATATTTTTTATTCAGATTTTATATTGCAGAATGATGGTGTTATTGGATTGATATTGTTAAGCATATTGAGAGCCCAGTATGAAATATTTATGAAACATCGTCAGCATGGAAGAAGTGAGGGCATGGAGGCTTAAAAGTAGACATTGATTTGATGTATTCAATAGACGGAATATATTTATCCATCAAATCAGTGTTGGATAGTCCAATGGTTGTTGGGTGAGGGTCGTTGGTTGTGGATGCTGTTATCACTCAGGTTGTTCCCTTTGACTCCCAAGGGAATACAGCCGAGGTAACCACTAACCAATCTTTGGGTCACAGGTTCTAGCCTACCTATGACTAGAGAGGGCTCTCTCTTTATGATTTAACTTTGTTTGTATAATATTTTAGGCTAGTTATGATGCTCAACGTTTTGTTTTGAAATTTGCTGGATGATGACTTCAGTCAAGATATATATATGTTTACCAGGATGTTCTAGGCCATTGGGCATGGAGTCAGTGATGCTTAATTTGCTTGATGTGTCTGTGTTGATACAATAGTGATGCTGCAGATCCAGATAAGTGTCTAAGAAGCAATTCTTTAAATCTGTGATTGGGTGTGATGTAATCAAGGCATGAAAGGCAATTAAGGATCTTTCAACAAACTGATATGGAGAAGAGTGGGAATAATATTTAGAAGCAGTGAAGAATTCCTATATAACATTCATATTTATAGAATTAATGTAAGCATGAGCAATTAAGAATTCATGTTCATGATCAATTCTGAAGAAAACATTTTCAGCAATAGAGATTGAGCACAAGGTGTAACCAAACATTTCCTGTACTATTCCTTTTCTCTACTGTTAGATTAGTGAAACATGTGTATGATTCAAACAAACATAAGAAGACAAAACATAGATTGGGAAAACTTATTGTTCCATTAGACTGCACAGGAATTCTGCAACAGCACACAGAGCATCAACAGGACATCAAACATCCAGGAAATCACTGAACTTTTCCATCCTCTTGCATTAGATTATCTGAAAATATACAATACATTTGCCTCAGAATGAAAATCACCAACCCCTCATACGTTGCCAGGGGAGGTATATATATACATAATTTACATCAGAAAATATCTAGCTGATGAGTAAATGGTTCATTAATATCGTGCCAACTCCTGGAGCATTGTAGCTGAGAAAGTAAATGCTGTAGTAACTCCCAAGTGCATTAGCTGTCCAAAATAGTAAGAGAATGTTGACTTTGTGACCGTTGGAGTCGGCTAAAGATGTGCTGCCCAAAATTTGCGCATTTCTTATCTTTTGGCTTGCTGTCACTGTCTTTTGCTGAGTCACCCTCTTCGGCTGCCTTGTATGCTGTTCAGATTTTCCTTCTTGCTTTTGGCTAAGTGGATGCTGACTAGGACAAAACTGCTGAGATTATTGAGGTAAGAGTTGTAGCATTGCCTGCCACCAATCCTCTTTGGGCAGATGGTGCCTTCGAATTTTCACCAATGTTTCATCTGCCTCTGTATATCTATAAAAATTAGGAGGAATCTCAAAAAGGTGATCGACTTCATGTTCTATAAAAAACAGATTTTCAAGTTTATCATATAGGCTCTGCCCTGTTGGTGGCCCCATTTCCTCAGAAGTGCTGGCAGATGCAGTGATTTGATTTTCAATAAAAGTTGACATTCTGGTGGCATATTGCTCACGAGGGAGCAATCTTCCTGTGCTGGTTAGTAGGCTGGGAAATCCTTTTGCTTGCAGTGCTCCCATTTTGAGCTTGTATTCATCTACCTCAGCCTGTATTTCATGGCATTTTCTCTCTACAGTCTGCACAAAATTCCTGAGAGTCAGCACCTTTTTAGCTGTAAGGACAGCATCTGTTCTGTTAACAATATTGATGGCTGCTAGTTCCTCCTTAGTCTGATTGTTCAGAAAATTTATCATTCTATTAGCCTGCTCAGGCCTGTTTCCCAGCACTGTTCTGGCCTTCTGAATCTCAATTTGTGCTTGGCCAATTAATTCCATTTGTTCATGCACAGTCTTAATTGACTTCCATTGTCTAGTAATGGATTGGTCAATTCGGGCCCACAAAATTCTCTTTATTTCTGCCAGAGCACTTTCTAGCTTGAGCTCCTTTTCTAAGGCCTTTATTTTGTCTTTGAGGGCCTTAATTTCTCTAGACTGCTCTGCTACAGTCATCTTTGACTTGTCATATTTGGCCTCTAGTTCTGCCAACTTTTCCTTGGCCTGCTTAATCTCAGTAGCCTGGAGCTCCATCTCTTTGATAGCCTTTGTCAAGTCTTCCATGTTTAAGTTGGACTCTGGAGCTGTTGTTGTTGTTGCTGCTTCTGTTGCTGCTGTAGTTGTTACAGGGGCTACTGCTACCTCTGTAGTTGTGGCAGTGGTTGAGGTAGTTGGAGGAGCTTGGGATGTGGATTCTCCCTGCTTGTCTTGCAATGCCCCTTCTAGTTCCTTTTCCAAATCAAGGACCTTTTGATTGAGCTGCATTATTAGATCAAGTTTCTCATCAGTCTCCTTTTCCTTCTGTAATTCTGCTGTTTGGGGGTGTTCGGTGGGCAGCAGTTTCAGCCTTTTCTTCAATGCATTAAGATCATCTTCCTTCTTCTTCATGAGGACCCTCACGCCCTTTGGGTCCTTAGGATCATGTCCTAGGTCTATGATGATGTCCTCTAGTGATTTAGTCCTGTTTTCCTTGGCCATGGAGGACATTCTCTCAAAATCCAACTGAATGTTGGTATTCTTCAATGATTCTTTCAATTCATGGGCCATTGTGGCCTTGTCCACCAAGGTGGCATAGACCATTTCTCCCGTTTGTTTGTGCAGTTCAATTTGGTCCATGGGGTGAATGTCCTTTGCCATGACTTCCACCCTTGTTCTTACAAAATCTGCAGCTGATTGAGGCTGCGGCACCTTAGGTTTGAAGTGGTTGAGGATCATTTTCTCCTCTTGTATGTCATATACAGACATCAACCTTTCTTGCTTGGCTGGTGTTGCTTTGAGGAACTATTTGTATACTTCTATTCTCAGCAAATCATTATGTGCCTTTATTTGTTTGAAGGAAGCCTTGGTGCTTGAAGGCTTCTTGCTCTGCTGAGTGGAGGAGGACACCTCCAAGCCAAGCTGTAATCCCTGCTCCTGCTGAAAGGAGCTTGTACCCGTTTGCTGGCTGTCTCCCCCTTCTTTCCTTGGACTGTCAAGGACTTCTTCACTTATTTCTTCTATAACTGGGGAGTCAACCTTTTGCCTCTTGGCCTCAAGTTGCTGGGAGGATCCACTAGCAGGAGTGGACTCTTCTCCGTCTCTTTTCTTGCCCCTCTCCTCATGTGCAGGAGTCTGCAAAATAGGTGCTGTTGGTGGTTCTGTTTGTGGTGGAGGGGTCTGCTCTTGTTGCTGCCCAATTGAGGAGGCAGGCTGTTCTTTTACTGCTTCTTCTTCAACACCCATTATTCCTTTACCCTTATCTATGCCTGATGCTGCTGTAGAAGGCGCCTGGGTGGCTGGTGCAGTTGTTGTAGCTGAATTCCCTTCTCCCACTGGATGTAGTTGCTTAAAGATTACCTGCTGCACAAAATCTAAGTCAAGAGTTTTTTCCAAATCCTTGACATTCTTTTGTATTATCTCTTCTTCAGTTAGTTTCTCAATTAATGTATCTTGCAGCCATTCTTGCTGATTGGCATACTGCTCAATATGTGGATATTTACAATGCTCATAGCCTAGCAGCCTGTACTTAACCCTCCTAGCAGAGATGAAGCCTTCAGGGTCATAAGGGACCCACCGGAAGCTTTTTGAGAGCTTATACTTGTCTTTGAGGATTTGCTCAGCATCTTGCCATCCCTCTTTTTTGTTCATGATGAAGGGGCCCAGGTGGTGCTTAAACTTGAGATGGGCTTTATTTTTAGCACTGTGAAAGTGGGTGAGGTCAGAGTGAATGAGCTACCTATAGTACTCCAAGGCAAACAGTCTCATTGGCACATATTTTGGGAGCCTGTATGGACAGAGCTCACAGCCATAAATTCTGATGACTGTATGATCTTGGTATAGCTACCGGTCACCTATTTTATACTTTTTGGAGAGCTGTAGAATTTTTTGTATTTCAAATGACACTCTGGGAGGAGGGGACCTCATCAATAAGCAAGAGACTGGGTATACAAATTGATCAATAAATTCACAATATGAATATGGTGAATCTTGGACTTGGTGAAAGACAGATGTCCAGAAGATAACAGATCTTCTTTCTCCTCTAGAATCCAGCTTCTTAATATGGCATTGAAAAGCCTCGGACTGGTAGTACATGAACAAGTGGTAGATGTAAGATGAATATTTGAATATGCCCTCCCTGTCTACTTTGAAAAGCTGGTCATGTATCTTGTTGGCTATGAATTTAGCAAAATTATATTTGTAGGCAGGAGGTTGGCCTGGGCTATAAGCAGCTAATAATACCAGCACTGTCTCATCAACAAACTCACTGGTTTTAGAGCCCAACACATAAGCAATCATGTCCAGCAGAAGTTTGCCTACATCAGTAAAGTGGACATACAAGAAGGGAGGTGGCCCTGTGGGCTGGCGGTCAGCTCTCATAAATGTCTGGGTGATCTTCTGAATGTCAGCAGTGGAAAGCTTGGCACCTGTATCCAGCAGATAGTTCATGGAGAAGGGAAACAACAGCTGAGTTTGTTTGAAGCTGAGCATCTAGTTGATGGACTCAGCATTAATGTGAAAGAGGATGCTCCCAGATGGAGACTTGACAGCTCTGTGATTTGGATCATAATTCTCAGCACATAGGCGGATTATCTCTGGAAAAATGTTGACATATGGGAGGAAGTAATAAGGCAAATTAGATTCCCATATCCCATATGTATCATTGTTGTTCAAATAGTTATCCCTCAATTCCCTGAAGGTCTGCAAATGGTTCCTATCACCCACAAAGTCTTGGATGAGGAAATATCTGTCAGCAAGAGGCAGGGACTCCAGCTCTTTATTTGGTGGATTCATGGGGGCAACACTGAGAGCTGTGGGTGTAGGAGCAGCCATTATGTAGTTTTTGGGTGCTGTTTTTTTTAAAAATGCAGTTTCTAAATGGAACAAGGTAAGTGCAATAGCTTGCAAGGTTTCTCAAAGGTCAGGTGACAGACTGAATGCAGATGATGCTAGATATATTCTTCAAAGAGGAATAGGCAGGTTAGGCAGGCTTGCTTCTGCTCTGCTTAGGTAAATTCACAGGGATTGTGACTAATGAAGATTAATTGCAGAGGAGGGGGTATAATTATAATTTGGTAAAATTTGGTCCTTCAAGTATGTACCTGGCAAAAGGGAACAATGTTGGGCGATTGGGAGGTCAATTTGCAAATTTAAGGCCGCGAATTATTGTTGTAACATCGAATTTTGGAGCAGGGGGAAATGCAGGTTGTTTTAGTCCAGAAGTGACTAAGAGACAATCTTTAATTTGGGAATTACCAGGTGTTTAATGGACAATATTGCAGAGAAATGGCATAAACACAGGTAAAACAGGTGAATTTTGGAAAATAACTGGATAAACGATGTCGAGAGCCTCCGGGTTGAACGATGGAAGAACAATGCAGCTAAATTGGTGAGTTGCGGCGTCTGTAGCTTTGAATTTCGCGGCTTGGAGGCCAATTTCGCAGTGAACAAATAAAACGGCGACTGTGTCTTTTTCGAGTGAAAATGACATAAAATGGCTCTTTTGCATGTTTTTAACGATAATTTTGGAAAATGTGGGTTATTGGCGCTTTTCTGCCGATGACGTCAGCATGACGTCATGGCGGGCCCGGGTATGGAAGGTGACGTGGGTGCTGAGCTGGAGGCCAGTATGGCAAGACACGGTGGCGGATGTGTGGGGTGGCAAGATGATGTGGAGGGCCACGAGGCGCGATGGCAGGGGCCGGTGATATTACGTCACGATGATGTGGGGGTGACGTGACAGAGGAGGCGGTAAGAGGGAAGGCGGTAAGCGGTCTCCCCGCACCGCTTTTGGGAGAAGGCGTATCGGGGAGGGGGGCTCCGAACACCTCCGCCGGCTGCCACGCGTCCAGCGTACGGGAGAAAAACCACCCGCCCCCCAGACGCTAAATCGCGGCAGGTTTAAAACTGAAATCACCCGCCCATCGTTGGATTGAGGGAGGCAGGAGATCGAGGGCTGGCGGGTGCCCCGACCCATCGTGCAAGTTTGGGTGGCGACTCGCCAGCGAATAAAATATTCGTTAAAATATTTCGGGTTTAAAACTTTAGGTTAGGGGGTTTTTTGTGGGTTTTTTCGGAAAAAGGGTAAATGAGGGTTTAGTATAGGTTATTACTCTAACCAGAGGTTAGGGTAATCCCAAAGCAAGGGTTGACTATAGCCCCTGGTGGGCTAATGTCTCCCTTAGAAGTGTTATTTAGCTATAATGCTAAAGGGGGGATATTTATACATTGCTTGGGGTTTTATACACCATGGTGTTATAGTAATAGGGAAAGGGGAACATAGGGGATTTAGTGTAGATAGAGTTAGTAGTTAGTATTGGAGGGGAATGTGAATGGGAAGTGATAGATACTAAGATTTTTAGGAAATAAACTTAGTTAGGGAGTAGATCAAAATGAAAAGAATTTTTACACAGGAAATGTGGCTGCTTTTCAAAGAGAGAAGTCACTTCTGACATGAAATTTTTACAAATGAGGAGTATAAGGAGGACTGATCAGGCAGGTCCTGCAGTGCTCATGGGGAGGTTAGTAAGAAACTTTTGAAGGGGATGAGGGAAGTTAGTGATGGTTTAGTAGTTTGCCAAATAGGCCATTGCTCTTGCCTTTCTCCTGCTGGTGACATCATTGTGATTTCTCCCAAATGATATGTGTAGATCTTGCTTTCTGCAAACTTCAACTGCCTACCCTGCCTAATATGCCTAACATCTTTTCTTCCTTTGGATGGGTGCACTTAGCCTTGCAAACCCTGATAATTCTCTTTTCTTTTTGCTGCCCTCCTATCTAAGTCTACCCTTATGACTTCCAAGGGCCCAGATTAAGCAGTTGGGCTCCTTTCTTTCTCTATCCACCTAGTCATCTGTCAAGGTTGAACTGTTTGAACAGGTACTTCCTCTCTAGTCTACAACATGCAATTTAAAACATGGTGAGGCCCAGCTTGAGCTGTTGGACCACCCATCAACGTAGTAGTGGCAATTTGGACTAGCCACTTTCATGGTCTTTGTTTAGGGTTCATTTCTTTTACTTTTTCTTTGACCAATTCATTTTCTTGCCCTTTGATTTTTCTTTTAAGGCATACCTTCTTTACATTTTTTAACTGTCTGCTTCCTTCACCAAAATGGAACCTTAGTAGCATGGAAGGTGAACATTTTTGGCACTTCCACTGTCAATCAAGAGAGATGAAAACCTATTGGTATAGGAGGCTAACAGATGCTCCTAGCAGATAGATTTCGGTAGATCTGTGAGGGAAACATTCTTCCTAATTGATAGGTGCCAGCATACTATAATACAAGCCAAGTCTATTGGCTTATGGGTGTAATCTAATCCATGTAAAATCTTGTTCAACATATTAATATAAGTAAGTAGCACAACAACAATAGGGTGGTTTTCTCCCAAAAAGGTTTGCACCAAAAATACTTGTGTTCTTGTGTGCATGCTTGTGATGGTGTTTTCCATGTTTATTATCCTTCAAGTTTATTGTTGATTTCATATTTTGATAAGATAATATTGTGGACATGTGTGGAAAATTAATAATACGGTAAAAGGTTAAAATTGATATAAAGTCCATCACTACCGATTCACCCCCCCGTTAGTAGTGATCTAGTTTCCAATAATTGGTATCAAAGTTGGCACTCTCTAGTGATGGTTGACTGCTTGGAGAGAATATCGTTGATCATGGCCAAAAGCCAGAAAATGGTGTCCCAAAAGAAAAAGGGTTTGAAGAAGGAAAAAATTCAATCCATTGAAAATGAAGTAGAAAATTTTGAGGTTTTAGCCAAAACATTTGTGTCATAAGGTAATATTTTGAAAGAAGTTTTTAATTATGAATTTGATGATTCTATTGAGCTAAATAGTGGATATAAGATGGATATTTCTCTTGTTATGTTTGAATATGAATTGACAATGTCTATAATAAAAGAACTAGCTACTAAAGTGGAAAAAGTAACCTCTTCATTTAAGGATCATCAAATAATTTTACAGATTTTTGATGAGAAGGAGAATGGATTAAGAGATGAGATCAATGGATTTAAACTTCATCTAAAGAGGCAAATAATATTGAGGAAGAAATGACAAATTGGTATAGAGGAAAGGGGGAGGAGTTTGGGAGATTGGAATAAGAAGTGGTTTCACTAAGGAATGATTTAGGGGAGAAAAGCACTTCCTCATCTATCAAATCATTTTTTAGCATGCACAAAGGAGAAAATACTATTTTTTGCAGCCACATGTATAACTGATGATAGAAGTTGCAAAAGAAGTAAGAAGGAGAGCCATCAACACAACCAACGATCAAAGAAGGAGATCAAGGAATATGTGCCCAAGGCTATGCTAAGAAATAAATTTATGTCCTTTTCATATGTGAGATGCTTCAACTACCATAAGCTAGGACATATTGTAGCAAAGTCTAGATTTGTGCAACAAGAGAATTCATGGTGTGGAATGTCCTGTCAAGAAAAAAGAAAGCAAGACAACCCACTTCTTGGAGTTCAACCAAAGTAAGGTATAATGGTAATTTTTATGGTTATTGATACTTATGTAATGATTTTTACCAGAAGGCTGTTGAATGAAGGTTGCATGCAATGAGGAGTCAAAGGAAGATAAAGAGATTCACATATTTTCATCCATTTCTTGGTCATATCAGAGGATACATATATGATAATGTTGGTCATATGGACATCGATTGCAAGACTCCAAGACACTTAAGGCCACCTAATGAAATAATCAAGTATATGAAAAGTAGGCCAAACAAGATGACAATTGGATGTCCACATGTAAGAGAGTAACCACACAAAGCTTGGAGGAAGAAGGAGCAACAAAAATTGACAAGACAAAACGGAGGCTTGCATGGCCTTAGGGTGAGATATGGTGCATCTTGTTTTGCATGTAGAATAATTGTTGGTGTTTCCATAACTAGTCAAGTATATGTGAATATATCTTCCTGTTAAGAAATTTTTTAGGGATTCGATGATGGTTATCTTTTGATGGTGGATTTTTGGTACTAAAGATACATCTGCAAAAGTTGTTGTGATGAGTGGAGATGGAACATGTTCAGGAGGAGAACTTCATATGCTTCTAGTATTTCAATGGTTTTGATGGAATCATGTGTCCTTGGAGGAATTGGTTATGCATTCCATGCTATGTGCTTATTTGACATCAGGTTTTTGCAGGAGCTTGCATTTTGGTTCTGCATGATTTATCTGCTACCTACATTAGTTGACATGCAGATGGCTAGTATTTTGCATCTTGACATGATGATATTATGCACATGATGGTGTCATGGATATTAGTATCATGGTTGTGTATGGTTATAGCTACTTGCATAATTCATGTATTAGAGATTTGCAGCTTATATGGAGAGAATTTATAAATTATTCATGATGGATTTTTTTCATGTTGTTGTCGCCACTACATATGGTATTCTTCATGATTTTGGTAAATGATGTTCCTAAGTATGGTTTTATTGATGCCTTGAAATTAAATGCACCAACATGGGGGAAAACCACCCATTCTAGACCTTAAAGAAACTCCTTTTCCATTTAGGGTAGTTGCTTTGAACAGTTAAATTACGTCCAATTACCTTTTCCCAATCACTATCACCTTAAAATTTTCCTTTAATTGATAGTAGTTCGGGACATTGGATCGATTCTTCTAGCTGACCAGGCAAGAAGAATGGACCTTAAGTTTTTTTTGTGGAACAACCAAACCAATCTAAAGCATTGCCTCAAAAATAGGACTTCTACGGATAACATATGAAAGATTTTACTATTGTACAATTACTCTACCCTATAATGCAAACATAATCTATATTAGCCAAGGTAATAATACTCTTATTCTTAACCAAGAGAAAAACTATTAATGAGAAAGGCAAGAGAATGTATTTGAATTTGGATTTAAAATATTTGAAGGATACTAAAATAGTTCAATATCTTACAAGTGATGAAGACAAATTACGAAACAAAAAGCTGTTAACAAATAGTTGTATAAAATATTTTCATTCATATATCCAAATTCTTAACTTAGCATGAATTCATTATGTGATTTATATCGAGTGATGGAAATAGTTCTTCAAACTCAAGATAAGTTAAATCAAGACATATTTGTAAACAATTAATAAATAGTCATTTATTGTTAAAAATAAATCTCCATGAATTCTCCATAATCTTGTTTAACAGAGTGACATTCCTGCAATGATAACTTCACAAAAATAAACAGTTTAGCATAAATCTAGCAAAATTAACAAAAGTGATAACAATACACATTCATACCGATTGTACTGATTAAAAATAGAATAAGTAAAACAAATAATAAATTTGTGAAACGATTACAATACTGCAACTAATTTTTTTATTATCATTTATTGAAAATTCTTTACAGTCCTTGATGCCTAGAATTTATTTGAGAGAAAATTTCTACAATAGTGTAAGAAAATCTCTCCCATAAATAATCTTTGACTCTAGGCTATTCTTTAGGGACCTCCTCCTACCTCTTCCTTTTCTTCATCTCAAAGCTCTCCATATGTGAAGAAATTCTACTATTTGAAGCCTCTTAAAGTAAAAGAAAAAGAATTTAGATCATATATTCTATTAAAAAGAATAAGAGGTACAATAGTGCAAGCCTCAAAGGCCTTCTTTTTTGAATTCTAGATGACCCTTTAATTTTATCCATTAAGTGGGTTTAAATAGTATTAATTTTTTTTTAATAACAAGTTTGAGCACAGTGCAGAGGAAATTAACGAAATCCCTCAGATCTTGAAAAAAAACAATTTTCAGAGATAATCCCTTGAATTTCCATTCTATCTTATTGGCCTTCTATTTCGACCAAAGGATCCTCGCATTTCCAAATTCTGTGGAACTGATCTCCTTCTTTCTATGCGCATCTTTGTCCTCTTCATTTTTTTGCTATAAAATTCTTCATTTATACATGGAAAATGATAAACCATGGATAAGAGAACATAAATCAAAATTGTGTTTTAAGGAAAAGATAAGACCGAAGGAAAAAAAGCAAGTTGTTTAATTAAATCACAATCACATTTTAATCGGGGACATAGTTCAAGATAATTGCAATCCGTTGGAGCGGGATTGAGCCACATTGCAATGGCACCTCAAATAAGGACTGTACTAAAAAAATCACATTAAAATAGGGAACATTCCTTATCAAGATCAAATCATAATGACAGTGGAAGAGATCGAATTGCAATCACAATTAAGTGGGGAACATTTCAATCAGAATTGCAATCAAACTAAATCCAATTGCAATCGCATTAGAATCAAGGACATAGTTTAGCATCACAATAAAAATCGGGGATATACTTGAGGCATAACACGATCACATTAGAATTGGGGGGTGTTTCAATCGAAATTACAATCAAACAAAGAACATTCCAATCAAAATTATAAGAAGGAATCAAATCATAATCACTTTGAAATGGGATCGCAGTCGCAATTTAAATGAAGGGGATTTAATCGCAATCGCATGTTAAACAGAGGCAGAAATAGCTTGAGGCTTGTGGAACTTGCAATTATGATATCGCAATCGCGGAAGACCTCAGATGGTCTAACCACAATCGGGTTTGTGGAGTGGGACAACTGTAAAGGTGCCTCTTGAATGTTACGATTGCGATGTATGGGGATGATGTGGTAGTGACATAATGGCGACGTCATTCTGTGATGGGGTAGATGACGTGGCTAAATGACATGGGAGATGATGTCAGTAATGACATCAGATTGCAATCACAGTTGGTATGGGTCGAGTGCATGGATTTTGATAGCCACAGATGTGATATCTTTTAAATTGTGATTAATAACCATGGGAGTTGATCACATATCATATCACGGAGGGGCAGAGAGGGATCTAGTCAGTGGTTCTTGTCATTGCACGGACGCAAGGGGGCTTATTAAATGGACTATATTACTATGTTGAGTCGGAGCCATCATAATCGCAAAGTGGATGAGGCCTTGGGACTTGGTTTATTCATTTTTCGATCTCTCCGGATGTGAGATTTCATGAAGTGGAGTTTACGATCCCGTCAGGTCTAGGCTGATGGTTAAATCTCAATCGCAATGTGCTATGGGCAAAGGGCCTATGTATACTGCGGACGTAAGATTTATTGACTGTCGATTAATTATGTCGTCGGGTCGGATATCAAATTGCAATCGCAATTAGTCAGGGGGAATCAACCATGACCTATATATTTACAATGCAGGAAGCGAGATTTTGGATAAGTCGGAGTTTTTTTTTTTTTTTAATTATAACTCATATTTTAATTGAACTCCAATTTATTATTTTTATTTTGATAACCCAATATTTAACACTTAAGGCTTTTTAAAGCCTAAGTATGAGCTTTGGTCTTAGGGGCTATGGAATTTTGGTTTTTATGAAATAAATTCCATTAATTTAAAACAAAAGTTGTTTTACTCAAAACAAAAAATAATTTTTACTAAATTGTGTTTTAAGAATTAAAAATGGTCCCCTATTTTTAATTAATTTCATAGGAAATTATTATATAAAAATTGGGGGGTTGTCGAATAGTACAACAATTGGTGATTTACTAGAAGAACCAGTTATCTCTAATGAATCATAGTGAAGTTTCAAAAGTTTATCAAAAATAATTTAGGAAGGGGAAGCTAATTATTTAAATATTTAGATAAATAAAATTACTCTGATTATAAAAACTCATTAAATTGTAATTTCTTTAAAAAACCTTTCTTGAATGAAAAACACATGTTTACTTGTATCAGTCATTAATCAGCTATAAAGATAAATTAGGGGCCTTTTACAACTTAGCTTCTGATGTACTCAATTGTCACAGGTAGAGCCACTGCTACAAGTAAGCATTCATAGCTTTGACATGGTTACCTTTTAAACAACAATAATTTAGTGTCCTGTCCATCTAATAGTGCAATATTTAGTGGCAAGTTTTTTTTTTAACTGATACCTAAAATCCATTGTCCTGGTTTGGTGCCCATATAGTGATAATGAAATTCACTGGTAGTAATTAAACTAAACAAGTTGGCTCACGATGAGACACCTTGTCTTATCATTGAAGCATTCATAAGCCACTACCCTGATTTTGTGCTCAACAGTGGTAATGCCATTTTTATTATTTCCCTATGATCATGGTAAGTAGGATCATGATGAGACTTCTTATCTTTTACATTTATTATATTTTTGAATTACACTCTAAAAATTACTTTTTAATGGATTGGTAGAATCATTGACCCCTTCAGAGTTTTGGATGACAAATTAGTGTTGAAGGTGCTTATTCATAAGACAGTCTTTAATTTTTAAAGATAACATTTTTTACTGACACTAGAGTAAAGAAGGACATAATATTTTGAGGTTTTACAAATTTCACAACTTAGTGGAAAGTTTTCAGAGTTATATAATTTTTATTTAGTTTTTCAAATTGAAAAATCATAAAACTATTTTGAGATATTTTTTGAAAAGTCAGAGGTATGCTATTAACATTATTTTCTAAAAGGAAAATGTAGATGTTATATGATAAGAAAGTTTTCTCAAGATACGATTATTCACAAGTATGATGGTAAAATCACCCAACACCAAATCTAAAAGAAAAACTCTAAGAAGATTTTTTATATAAATTTCTTAACAAAAGAAGAAAAAGATAATAAAATAAATACTTCTTCTTATGTTGAAATTTAGATGAACTTTAACTTGTAAAGTTATAAGCATTAAAGTGCAATTTGAATGCGGAAATATTTGTTTGCTATGTATTATCTTTTAAAAGAAAAACTTGTAAACAACATTTTAACCATTTTCAAATTGAAGTAATTATTTTTTAAAGAAAAAGATTAAGGTTTAGAAATCCCCTATTTTGGCTGATTCGATGAAACTAATTACTACTTCATTTTTTCAAATTTGAGCTCAAAGTTTACTCTAGTGAAGGTGTGAAAATACTTGTGAAGAGCTGCAAAATGAAGTTACATATTAGCAAAAACTAAAAACTAAACTGAAAAAGTAAAAAAATGAATTAAACTGAGTGTATGAGACTTACCATTGAAGAATTTCATTTAATCTTATCGAAAAGATATGAATTTCTTCAATGCAAGGTAACTAACCCAAAATCATAATTTATTAAATATAATCTAAAGCAAGCAGTAAACTTAAGAAAATAAGGTCATGTTCAAGGGAATTAGATTAAACCAAATCTATCAAAAATGAAAATTAAGATATTCTTCTTTATGAGTTGCAGTGATGAATGTTATTTCTCAATTGTGAATTTATATGAACCCCAAAATATAGAGAATGATTCAAACTCAAATGATGTATCATTTAACTATACGATGAAAGTTTTAATATTTAAGCGTGAGTGATATATCAAAGAATTGAAAATAACAATGAACTCAGAATAAATTAATCACAATCTATTAGATTTACATGTTCCATATTCTATATTTACGAGGAAAATTATGAGATTTGGAACATGCATAGATAAAATCATGAGTGAGATCATTTGCTTCAAGATTTAAAAGAGAGCATTTGACTAAACTTTTCTTTAGTATAACAATTCTTTTGATAATTTAATTAACTATCGAGAGTTTTGATCGGAAAAAGTTCTTGGAACTTTCTAGTGATGAAAGTTACAAAATTTGATGATATGCTATAATTCTCTCAATAACATGTTAAAGGATTATCAAGACTTTTATGAGGTGAAGCAAAATTTAGAGAATTCTCAATGTTTGATGAAACAATAAGTATTTCCCTCAACATATTGCAGATTTATAGAAAGTTAACTGCTTGTAAATTTTAAGTTTTCAAATAAAACAAGGAAAACCTATAAAATAAACAATGATGAAAAGAAAAACTAATGTTAGATGAAAATGAACTTGTAAAATGCATCCCTGGAAGAATTTTAACTATGATTTACCTCTTAAATCATGAAATTTTTTCGTTATTTCTCAAATTCCCTTTGTCCAATATCATCTATTTATTAAATCTAAAATGCTAAGTAATGAATTTTAGGACTACATTCACCTCAATTTCACATAGGATGACAATAGTGATGACTATGACCTCTTCAGAAGCACTTTTGAATCAAATACTGCTAAAACATAGCAACTCTCCACACATGTTTTATAAAAGCACTATTGTCAGTGTGATGGACTTTTGCAAATTAAATAAAATCATGTGATTTAAAATTATCTAATATGTTTTATGCCAAAAATGAAAAATAGATGTTATAAATATTAGATTCCTTAGTTTCTTATTGGAATCTACAATGAAAATAGTAATAATCTAATCTAAATTAATCTACTCCTAATTACTAACTAAATGGAGGGAAAATGAATAAGTATAGTCATACTTCCAATGTAATCATTCTCTCATTTTGTTACCGAAATGTATATACAAGTCAAACATTAGTAACAATATGATGAAAATAATCAAAATGAAACAAAATTTATTATTTACATTTAATGTAAAACTATGTACAAAAATAAGTTTATTTAAAATTAACATGTTAGTAAACCATTTTTTATTTTGGAAAGAATTGTCTAAACAAATATCTATGGGATCATCAAAGAATGGATGAATATTTGTTAGAGAGTGAAAATTTTCCAAAGGATGTGATAAAAAGACATGTTGTGAAGGAACACCCTCAAGATTTAGATTAGACTTATGATCAAATGATTGGAATGAATTTCTCAATATCGAAATATATTGGAAACGAAAATATTTTTGATATTGAGGATTATGAGTAACCATTTCATCAATTTCATTGAATAAATATTGAGGATATTCAATATTGAAATATTTAACATGCTTGCAAAAGGAGAAAAAATAAAATGAAAGCATGGAAACAAAAAATGGTCATGAAAACTAAAATTACAAAATAATTTTACAAGGAAATTCTGGAACTCATCTTAGATTTCAATCAACGAATTGCCACTAAAAGGAAATTCCTTGAAAAGATTATGAATGCAAGTTTCTAAACAAGAATCAGAATGAAATATGTTAGAAACTCACAACTTTAACTCATCAAAATTCTCAAAAATAAGTTTGCGTTCAGTAAGAGACAAAATTAAAGTGTGTGAATCTTCACGAGATAGATCAATTTTCGAAACAGGCACACTTCGTATAATATGTGATTCTTCATCCTTGTTGTCATGATAATTGTCATAAATCACCTTCTTCTTATGGAAATCAAATGGCTGATCTGAACTAACAAAATCAGAAAATACAAAAGAAGAGGATTTTGCAGTTAAAGAACTATCATCCAAATGAGTGATAGATGCATAATTTTCAGAACAAACATTAGGAAGATTATCAACTGAAAGATTGGAGTGATAATCATTGACCATAATCTGATTTGAAAAGGCATCAGGATAAATAAAATAATGTATGTCATAGTATAATGATGGTTGAAATTATTCATGTATACAACTTACCGTATTATAATCTAGGTTTAAGGAAGTTCTTTCAATTAGAGAAACATGTTCTAAATTTTCTAAATCTTCCTTCAAAGAAGATAAATTGATATGTTCATTATCCAAGCCTTGTTGTAGATTGGATTTTACTGGACCTACTCATTGATCACATGCATCATTAAAAATTGTTTCAAATATATCTTCATATTCTGTATTTTTATTGAAATTTTTTTTTTTAGAAATGAGAAAATGAGAATTGAAATTTTATAAACAAGAATATTGTGATTTAATTACAATTTCACGTTCGAGTTCCATAAAATCATCTCATGATTCAAGACTAGTTAATGAGTTAAATGTGTCTTATTCTTCATTAATTGATTCATTATATTCAGAATGGGAAGAAACAAGAGAAGTGAAACGTTCAATTAAATCTTTAGTTGAAGGAAAATCATCTAAATGAAATATATAACAAAATGACGAAAATCTATTATAAAATCATCTAAAGATTCATTATCATACACGTAAATATTATCTAATTCTAAACACAAACTATTGTAACTCTAATTTTGATGTGCTTTGAGAAATACATGGAAAAAACGTATCCATGAACGAATCGACTTCGTGGGATGCACCAACAACCATTTCTGAATTCTTCCTCTGAATGTGAAAGTGAAAAACCTGCAAATGTCATTATCAAATATTATATTAAAAGATTTACATCTACTAAAAAATCATAAATATGATTTAATGTAGAAATATTATTCTCACTGTCGAACATTAACTTTGACAAGGAATCAATTTGCTTCTTGGGTATGCCTCATGTAGGCTTAGGTGAACTGAACACATGACCAAGTGTAGGAATGCATATGGGAGCCATGATTAGTTCAAAATTATATAATAAAATTTCAAACAAATAACTAACTCAAAGCCCTCCTTCTAGCCGGAAAATGTTGATGCCTTGAAATTTGTTGCACCAACATGGGGGAAAACCACTTGGTCCGGACCCTAAAGAAACTTCTTTTCCATTTAGGATAGTGGTTCTAACTAGTTAAGTTAGGTCTAGTTACCCTTTCCCAATCACTATCAAAATTAAATATGCATTTAATTGCTAACAGCTAGGGACATTGGATTGATTATTTTAGCTCATTAGGCAAGAACAATGACCCTTAAGTTTTTTTCGTGGAACAACCAAACCAATCTAAATCATTGCCTCAAAAAGAGAACATCTATGGATAACATATGCAAGATTTAACTAGTGTGAAATTATTCTACCCTATAATGAAAACATAATCTATCTTGGCCAAGTTAATAATAGCCTTATTCTTAATCCAAATAAAAACTATTAATGAGAAAGGGAAGAGAATGTATTTGAATTTGGATTTAAAATATTTGCAAGAGACTAAAATAGTTCAATGTCTTACAAATGATGAAGACAAATTATGCAATGAAAAGATGTTAACAAATAGTTGTATAAAATGTTTTCATGCATACATCCAAATTCTTAACTTAGCATGAATTTATCATATGATTTATATATAGTGGGGTAAATAGTTCTCCAAACTTAAGATAAGTTAAATCAAGATAGATTTGTAAACAATTAATAAATAGTTATTTATTGTTACAAATAAATCTCCATGAATTCTCCATAATCTTGTTCAAACGAGTGAGATATATGCAAAGGTAGCTTCAAAAAAATAAACAATTTCGCATATGTCAAGTAAAATTAACAAAATTTCTAGCAATACTCATTCATACCGATTGTACTGATTAAAAACATAATAACTAGAATAAATAATAAATCTATGAAACAATTACAATACTGCAACTGAAAAACAAACTCATCATTACTAAAATTTCTTTTATAGTCCTTGATGCCCAGAATTTCTTTCAAGATCACACTTTTGCAATAGTGTAAGAAAATCTCCCCCGTAAAGAATGTTTGACTCTCAACTATTCTTCAGGACCCTCCTCTAACCTCTTCCTTTTCTTCATCTAAAAGCTCTTTGTATGTGCAAAAGTGCTACTATTCAAAGCCTCTTTAAGTAAAAGAAAAAGAATTCATATCCTATCATTCTATTAAAGAGACTAAGAGGTACAATAGTGCAAGCCTCAAAGTCTTTCTTTGTCAAATTTTGGATGCCTCTTGATTTCGATCCATTAAGTGGGTTTAAATAGTAACATGATTTTTTATTTTCTTTAAAATAATAGGTTTGTTCACAACGCTGAGGAAATTAGCAAAATTCCTCAAATCATGAAAAAAATAGTTTTCAAAGATAATCCCTTGAATTTCCATTCTATCTTATTGGCCTTGTATTCTGATCAAAGGATCCTCACATTTGCATATTCTATGGAACTAATTTTCTTCTTTCTCTGCACATATTTCTCCTCTTCATTTTCTTCGCTATCGAATTCTTCATTTATACCCATAAAATGATAAAACATGGATAAGAAAACATAAATTGAAACTATGTTTTCAGAAACAGATAAGACAAAATTAAAATATGTGGGATGTTTAATTAAATTACCATCATATTTTAATCAGGGACATAGTTCAGCATAATCGAAATCCATTGGAGGGGGATTTAGCCATATCTCAATCACATCTCAAACAGGTACTGTATTAAAACAATCACATTAAAACAAGGATCATTTCTTATCGAGATCAAATCATAATCACAGTGGAAGAGATCGAATCTCAATCGCAATTAAGTCGGGAACATTTCAATCGGAATTGCAATCAAGCAAAATCCAATCGCAATCTCATTGGAATCAGGGATAGAGTCCAACATCACAGCCAGAATCAGGGACAGACTTGAGCCATATCACAATCACATTAGAATCGGGGATCTTTCAATCGAAATTGCAATCAAATGGAGAACATTGCAATCAGACTTGTAAAAAGGAATCAAATTGCAATCACTTTGAAATGGGATCACAATCCCAATGTAAATGGAGGGGATAAAATTGCAATCGCAATTCAAATGGAGTCAGAAATAACGTGAGGCCTATGGATCTTGTGATTGTGATATTGCAATTGTGGAAGACCTAGGATGGGTTGATCGCAATCGGGTTTTTGGAGTGGCACAACACTAATGTTGCCTCTTGAAATTTGTGATTGTGATGTACGGGGATGATGAGGCAATGATTCAATGGTGACATCATTCTATGATGGGGCAGATGATGTGGGTGAATGACGTGGGAGATGACGTCACTAATGACATCAGATTAGAATCATAGTTGGTACGGGATGGGTGGCATGGCTTTTGATAACCACAGATGTGATATCTTTTAAAATGTAATTAATAACCTGGACGGGTTCAGAGCTGATTGCAAATCACATCATAGAGGGGTGGAGAGGGGTCAAGCCTATGCTTCTTGCGATTCTGCGAATGCAGGGGAGATTATTAAATGGAGAATATGACTCCATCAGGTCCTGGTGATCAAAATCACAAAGGGGATGAGGCCATGGGACTTGGTTTATTGGTTTTCCAATATCTATGGATGTGAGATTTTATGAAGTGGAGTTTACGATCTCGTCGGGTCCGGGCTAATCATTAAATTGCAATCGCAATGTGCTATGGGGAAAGGGGCTATGTATATTGCAGACATGGGATTTTTTGAGTGTCAATTAATTATGTCATCGGGCCTGATATCAAATTGCAATCACAATTAGTAAGTTGGCATCAACCATGGCCTATTTATTTGTAATGCGGGGAGTGGGATTTTGGATAAGTCTAAGTTTTTTTCTTTAAATTATAACTCATATTTTAATAGAACTCTGATTTATTATTTCTATTTTGATAACCCATTGTTTAATAATTAAGATTTTTTAAAGCCTGAGTATGAGATTTGGTCTCGGAGGCTATCGAATTTTGATTTTTATGAAATAAATTCTATTTATTTGAAACAAAAATTGTTTTACTATTTTTTTATGAAAAACAAAAATTGTTTTATTCAAAACAATTTTTTTTTGTGTTTTAAAACTTAAAACGGGTCCACTATTTTTAATTAATTAATTTCATAGGTGTTAGCCTCCTGCTGCACAGGTTAATCATCTTTCATGATTGACAGTTTTACATGCCAAATATGTCGTACTATGCATGCTGCAATGCTCCATATTTGCTATAGATGGCCAAGGAAGTGTCCATAAGAGTGTGCTAGTCTAAGGGCCACTGCTGTGTTCCAATTTTGATAAGCAATCAATTTTTTGGTCCGAGGCAGTTTTCAGTTGGAGGTACTCAGGTTGGAGTTCACTAACCTCTCCCTTCTTCTCATCACCCTTATTATATAGCTCCCTAACAATTTTCCCTCTTCCCCTATTTTAATCATGTATATAAACTCCCCTATGTAAATACCCCTCCCTGGCAATATAGCCATATTCTCTATAAGTCCGGGAAATCTCAGTCCATCTGGGGCTGTTTTTAGCCCATCCGAGTCATTAAGGAACTAGTTTGACATCTGGTCAGCTAGTAACCTCTCCCTTAACCCTAAAAACCCATATTCCGCCCCTAACCCAAAGTTTCTGTGCATAAATCTTAAGCCCACGTCTGTAAAACCCACATAAACCCGTTTCCCTAAGTTTTTAACCCACCCACGCAAATATTAAAAAACGAATATACTCCGCATATACCCCGCTCTTAACCCGCCGTCCCTTCGCTTTCGCCTCTAGCCGTCCAATCCACAACCCCGCAGATCGACGGTGGGCGGGCCGCCCCATCCCCGAACCGCCCAGCCTTTAACGTCTGGGAGTTCGACTGTTTTGTCACAGTACTCCCGCCACGTGTCAGGCGCTGGGCTGTGGCGGAGCCCCTCCCTCCGAAACCACCATCCCCGAAAAGCGGTGCGTCACATACCGCTTACCGCCTCCTGCCTGGTGACATCACCACCTACATCACCCCCTGCACAGTCATGCCCACGTCACTCCCCTGTCCAGTCACCCGATGAGTCACCTGCCTGCGTGGCCTCCTGCCACATGTCCCTGCCACGTCATCGTCCGTACGTGATGACATCATGCTGACGTCATCCCACCACGTTGCCCTGCTGACGTCACCCACCGTACAATGCTGACATCATGCTGATGTCATCAGCTCTTTTTTTGGATGGAGAGGCGCAAAAGTCGCACTCCGGAGCCTCGGAATCCAATTCTGAGGCAGTTTTTGATGAGCAATTTGCGCCAAGCGCTAGTCTCATATCTGGATTCTGTAATTATCTGAGAAGCTAATATAACTTTGCACATCTTTGCTGCACGTCTTTTATATGGTATCAGAGCCATCTGGTTCTTTGTCCAAGAGCTGTTTTAAATTGTCTGGTTCTTCCATTGAGTAGTATTTGTCTGAGCTACTGTCCACGAGTCTAAGTGTGCGATAAGGCGCTGGTAGAGAGTTGTGAAGGCGAAGGACTATCGTGTTTGCTTTCTTGGTGGACAAAAGCTTTGATTCTCCTCTGTTCAGGTGATTACTCATACTTTCTTTCAATGGCTGGTTATGTGAATGAGTTTTCTCTGCAGAAGCCCGAAGACAGAAAGATAGCTCATAAGAATCGATGGTCTTTTATGAATAAGTTTTTAAATAAAACCAGAAATGAAGATGTTCTCTATGATGAAAAAGTATTAGTGCAAGAGTTTGAACCACAGCCTAACTGGACATTGCCAGAGATTGATATTGATAAGCTTTATAAAATGCCTGTTTTCCAGTTTCGAGCTGCTCAGTTATTTAGATTTACATCTGTGAATATTCCTATTTCCACTGGCCAGTCTGTATATCAAATTCCACTAATACAGCCAGAAAATATCAAATGGGGGTTAGAAAATGGTTATAGATATATCCATATCGGTATCATACAATTTGGAATTAATCCTCTAGTCCGTCCTGGTTTAAACACTTCATGCTTGACATGTGTCCTTGATACAAGAATGAATAACTTCGACGACGCTTTATTGGGAGGATTCCAAAGTCCCCTCAATAATGGCCCTGTTTGGTCATCAGTTATCCCCAGGTATCAAGTTTCATTGACAGACCCTTATATCAATGAATTCTTGAATGCTTATATTTAGTTTTATGGTTTTGACGTTGCCCCACAGTCACAGATTGCTCAGCTCCATGCTTCTATATGCCTAAGATTTGTCTCCACCTCCATGCCTCCTCTGAATCCAAAGTTAGCTGGTAGAGCTTTAAAAGAAGGTGTTATTGTTGGCCCTGGTAACACTGCTCCCCTTCAGATTGGTTTTGTAGAATGTACTCTTCCAGATGAATGGAATAGTACTTATATTCCACTTTCACAGAAATATCCTCAACTGCAAACATCTAAAGTTCCTCCGAAATTGTCTCTCGTCCATCATCCTGACGGATCCTCTGGTCTTAAATTTACCACTCCTTCACTCACCAGATCTATGTCATCCTTCCCTAGATCTACAATTTTGGGTGGTAGAAATCCACATATACCCTCTGTTCCCAGAAGTTTATCATCAAGACATTCTGCTCCAAGAGAGGATCATAGAAAATCCACCTCTCATAAACCTGATGATTGTCAGTTCTGTGTTCCATCTTCATCTTCTACATTCCAGACTGATGAATCCCCTAGCTCTGAAGTCTTTATACCTGATATCAAAAGCTTCTCACTTCCTAGAGCTCAGTCAGAAGTTACTGCAAAAATACCAGAAAGATATTTAGAATCTGGAAATTCTAGAAGGACATTTAGCAATGGAACAAAGAAAGCAGATTTCCAATGGTTATCTATGAGAGCAACTTCTGATCCAGATCAGAATGAAAATGAAAAGTTGCATAATTATACAAACTACCAAATAGTTTGTATGCTTCAGAATATTGATGATATAGCCCGGGATGTTTTGGAAATTAAGGAGCACATCAAAAAGATGCATACTGGTTATATTGAGACATTGGGAATCCAAGATACACACACACAAAAGTTAAATAATATTCAGTCAAACATGGGTATCATATCCAAGTCTTTGGAACATCTTACAAATGCACTCCCCACTCCTGCTTCTCCACCTCATTATAGAGAAGTAGATGTCTTAAGTTCAAAGCTGAAATTCTCCTCCAATTCTGATGAATCAAAGCAAATCTTTTTTAAAGGGGTAGAGAATATAGATAAATCCAGACTTGAGAAGATCCAGAAAGGAATCAATCTAGCTAGAGAAAAGACAGAGTTGATGAAGAATAGACTAGCTGATCTTCCTTCTATTGAAAGTCTAAGACTTCCAAAGAACTATGTCAGCCTTAGTTCTTTGATCAAACAAAATGGCCAACCATCTGCTCCTACAATAATGGCCATGTCAGGATTAACTGGTGAGCAAACACAAGGGGAATCAAGTTCTAAAAGAGATAGAAGTGATTCTTTTTTCCATTCCAACAAAGGGAAAAGAGGTGCTGGTGATACCAATGCACATGAAGCATCAGCATCTAGCCCGTTCAGCAGATATACTGAAAATCTGTAATCTATACCGATAAGGCTAGACAATCCTGCTTCCAGAGGATATGGAAATTCATTATTAGTAAATATTGATTGCCTTGATTACAATGAAGTAATTGCTATTTTGCATAATGTCCATGCTTGGGAATTACAAAGGAAAGCTGAAGCCAAAGTATCATGGTCTGATGTAGTTACTCAAATTGTATGGTCTTTTACTGGCATACTAAAGCAATAGTGGGAAAGTCTTGCAGAGGAAGAGAAAGATCAAATAGTACTGATCCATTAAGAGCACTATTTGAAGCTTTGAAACATGAATTTGTTGGATTAGTCCCTGAAGATTCAGCCCATCATTCACAGTTATTTCTCTCCCAAAAGTTATGCGACATTGATTACTTGCAAGAGTATTTTTGTGTTATGCAAAAACTTCTGTATCAGGCTAGTGATCCACATAATGTTGCTTGTCTGAGATATTACATCCAGTCTATGCCTGGTAAAATTCCTGATCTAATTAACCAGTACATAGCAGATCATAAAGTGAATTTGGAAGGACAATCATTTGCAGCTATTCACCAATTCATTGTCACAATATTGCAGAAAGAATGTGCAAAGAGCAAAGCCAAGAAGAATTTTTCAAAACAAATGCACTTTAGCACAAATCTTTGCAATAATTTCAAGGAAACCTATAATTTTGGTTGTCACAAGAAAAGTGAAAGAAAGGTTTCTAAAAAGGCAAAGTTTGATAACTCTTGCTCCTGCAAGGCTGATAAATACTTTCCTAAAAAGAAAAAATACTTTCCTTCCAAAAGATCATTTAAGGGACGAAGGGTAGTATTTAGGAAAAGATCGAAACCTTCTAAAAAAGGTGTGTGTTTTATTTGTGGCAAAGAAGGTCATTATGCTAACGCTTGCAGAGAAAGAAAAGATAAAAAGCAGATGAAGATAATGAATATCTTTTCTACAATACATGATCCACAAGATTGGGATCTCATATCCCACTCTGATGGAGAATACTTTGAAGTTTCAAGTTCTTCTTCAGAATCTTCAAATAATGAAATTCCTGAAATCAGGAAATTAACAATTGATTCAGAATCACCTGATTCTGATGAAACATTCATTCCTGATATTAAAATGTTCAGTTTGAATTCCTCAGGAGAAATACAAGCAAAGATTGCAGCAGTCAAAGCTGATCTAGCACAGTTAGATCCAGTTCAGTTCACGGCAAGAAGAAGATTGACTGAAAAACTTGAGAATCTTGAGAAACAATTGCCATCCAAAAGGAAAGAAAGATTTTCAGAGGAAGAAAGAGATGATGATGACTTCATTGAGAAAGAGTTCGATTCAATGTTCAGACCTTTGCAGATTTCAGTATATCCAGGTATGAATCAAATTGATGCTCTTAAAAAGAAGATCACAGAATTGGAATCTTCAATTCATCATACAAGGTCAGAAATGATACAGTTGTCATCCAAACTTCAAACACTTATTTCTGATTATGATGATTGTAATTCTAAATTAACAAGCCTACTGATGAAAAGTGTGCCAGTTATTGAAGAAATATCCCCAAAGAAAAATGTTGAGCTTTTTAATGTTATGGGCATCGGAGATAGAGTAGTGATTCCAATAAGAATTAAAGTCCCTAGCATTAAACCATATAGTTTGGATGCTCAAATAGATTCTGGTGCTATGAGTAGTTGCTGCAAATATAAAGCCATTCCTCATTATTATTGGCAGCCTACTAAACTTCAATTCAGGGCTATCACTAGTGACTTAATGGAAATAAGTCATATAGCTCCTGAATTTCCTATTTTCTTGAATGATGTCCAGGTTTTTGTCACTTTGTATAGTTTTGATACTGGTGCTGATGTTTTGTTAGGACAAGATTTTCTGAAGAAATATTTGCCAGTCACTTTTGGACAAGATTATGTTATATTCTCCACCACTACTGGTCCTATCACAGTCCCTGCTTCCAGTGATTACAAAATTAATGTGCAGCCTGAAGATCAGGATCCTCTCCAGTATAGTCTGCAAGATCTGACCAAGATTAATAAGATCGTAAAAAATGCAGAGTTACATGGTCCCAAAACTTTGCAACAAATTTCTGATAAACTTCGTGCAGATTGTACTTCCAGTAGGCCAGATGCCTTTTGGGCAAGAGAAAAGTATTTTGTTGCACTACCTTACCGAGAAGGATATATTCCTAGGCCACAAAAAGCCAGTGCAAATCATATGAGTCCAAAAGAGCAAGAATTATGCAAAGCAGAAATTGAACAATTGTTAGAACAAAAGCTTATTGAACCCTGCAAGAGCCCTTGGGCCTGCCCGGCTTTTTATGTCAATAAGCATAATGAGCAGAAAAGAGGCAAGAAAAGGCTTGTGATTAATTATAAGGCTTTGAATGATGCTCTTCTTCCTATTCGATATCCTCTGCCTAACAAAGAATTGTTACTTGCTAAGATTACTAATGCTAATGTGTTTAGCAAGTTTGATCTTAAAAGTGGATTTTGGCAGATTGGTATTATTCCTGCTGACAGGTATAAAACAGCCTTCACTGTTCCTCATGGCCAATATCAATGGACTGTGATGCCCTTTGGTTTGAAAAATGCTCCATCTGAATTCCAAAAAAGGATGGAAGACATTTTTGGTGGGGTAGAGTACATTATTGTATATATTGATGATTTGCTTGTATTTAGCAGAGATGTAAATATGCACAAGATCCATTTAGAACAATTCTACCAACTTGTATATAAGCATGGATTAGTACTTTCAGATTCAGAAGAGAAGTTTCAGATTGGAAAAGTCAAGATTGATTACTTGGGTTTACACATAGAAAAAGGACATGTAGAACTTCAGCCACATGTGCTAACCCATCTATTAAAGTTTCCTGATATAATTGCCGATGTAAAGACCCTGCAGAGATTTCTTGGATGTCTGAATTATATAAGAAAATTTTATGCTAAACAATCAGAGGATACAAATATACTGTAGAACAGACTAAAGAAGAAAGGTGTCAGTTGGACAGATGAAATGACAGCAGCAGTAATTAGTATTAAGAGTAAGCTTAATGATTTGCCAAAACTCAAGCTTCCTGATACTAATCTTCCTTTTATACTTGAAACAGATGCTTCTTATCACACTTGGGCTGCAGTTTTGTTACAAAAATATGGAAGAAAAGAATTGGTTTGTGCCTATTCCTCAGGATCTTTTGATGATACAGAGAAAAAGTATCCTTCTTCTCATAAAGAAATACTTGCAGTAAAGAGAGGAATAACGAGATTTCACTTGTTCTTGAAAAGTGTTAAGTTTATTGTCAGAACAGATCTAAAGCATATGAAACAGATGTTGGCAAACAAAAGATTGTTAGAAGAAGGTAGTACCAGAGTACTAAGATGGGCACTATGGCTAGAAGGTTTTGATTTTGATATTGTTTACAAATCTGGTGCAGAAAATTATCTTGCTGACATGCTTACCAGAGAAGGTGCTCAAGAAACCAAGGAGATCAAGATGTTCAGACCACTTAATCAGCACGAAGCTTCTACAAGTCAGTCGAGTCATGTCGAGTCTAAAAGAGTTAAGTCTGTTACAGTCTGTAGTAACTGTCATTGTGAGTTTTGTCCAGAATGTCTATCAAAACAGGTCCGAGTCTTGCCATTATGCTTAAGACAAATCATTTTGTAAAAATGGTTTGATTCTGAGGAGTCTAGGTGGTCATATACAAAAGAGTTACCATATAGGATTAGGCCATGGCGTGTTTATTATGCATTGTCTAGGGAACCAGATCCTGTTTATTTTGGGTGTATTCAAAATACTGACTGGACATGGTCAGACTACTTTTCTATTCACCAAAGAGCTAGGATACATGGTTCCGTTAAGGTCATATTTTATGCTAACGCTATAGATCCCTCTAACAATTGGTGGAGTCCATGGTTTAAGCTATTCATGTTTAGATATTTGCCTAGAGCTAAAAGCATTTTTGATAGGACTTTTGCTGACTTTGTCAGAATCTTCCATTGGGAAATGCATGTAGCTGTCCAGAATGATTACGTCTTAGAGTTTGAATTTATCCACAAACACACAATTGTCATTCCTAATGAAGAAGATGAGTCCTTTAAGCTTTCTGTCAAATTCAGAGGATTGATATCAGTGGACCCACATGACAGGCCAACATTCATGTTCACATTCCCATTCTTTTGTTGTACCAGAGAAGCAGCACCATATTGGCTAGATGAGTCTATCCCATACGAAGTGCTGGCTCCAAACAATGAAGAACTAATTGAAGAATTGATAGAACAAGACCAAATCAGACTTGGCCATAATAATCCAGCTGTTCCTGATACTCATGCACATGATTACGATGACAGGGCTAACAACGACTGATTGAAAGGATCAATCAAATGAAATCCTTTCATGTCCTGCTTTATTTGTACATATACTGCTCTTTGGTTTCCGTGGGATTTAGTCCAAATAAAATCTCCACTGTGTAATTACTTTATCCTGTTGTTCTTTGGTTTCCGTGGGATTTAGTCCGAATAAAATCTCCACTGTGTAATTACTTTTGTATAAAGAGCCGATGTCCTAGATTCCGGCCATCTTTTCACTTCAGAGATGTCATGATTCGGTCCCCATATGGCTTAGCCTCCAAAGGACGAGATAACAAGTGGTTGTCCCCACTTGCCCGAATCTTCAGAACTGTTCATTACTTTTGTACAAGGTTCTTTCGTGATAGACATCTTGCATGATGTTCTAGCGAAAGTTTGATTCTTTTGGTTTCAAGTTCTCAGTAAAACCTTTCACCGGATGACCTACTAGGATATTATAAATACTATCATTGTAAGCTCATGAGGGGCATTAGAGTCTTGAGAGTTTTGAGAGAGTCCGAGTAGTGTTGTAGTCTGAGTGAAGTCTCCCTGCTCTGCATCTGCGAGAAGTTTTCTCGATCTGCTTGCACCACGGAGTTTAACTCAATAGTCTGTATTGTGAGTCTGAGTTCTTTGAGTTTTAGACGAGACGAGATCTCCCTGCTCTGCATCTGTGAGAAGTTTTCTCGATCTGCTTGCATCACGGAGCGCTAGTCTCATATCTGGATTCTGTAATTATCTGAGAAGCTAATATAACTTTGCACATCTTTGCTGCACATCTTTTATATGGTATCAGAGCCATCTGGTTCTTTGTCCAAGAGATGTTTTAAATTGTCTGGTTCTTCCATTGAGTAGTATTTGTCTGAGCTACTGTCCATGATTTTAGGTTTGCGATAAGGCGCTGGTAGAGAGTTGTGAAGGCGAAGGACTGCCGTGTTTGCTTTCCTGTTGCACAAAAGCTTTGATTCTCATCTGTTCAGGTGCTTACTCATACTTTCTTTCAATGGCTGGTTATGTGAATGAGTTTTCTCTGCAGAAGCCCGAAGACAGAAAGATAGCTCATAGGAATCGATGGTCTTTTATGAATAAGTTTTTAAATAAAACCAGAAATGAAGATGTTCTCTATGATGAAAAAGTATTAGTGCAAGAGTTTGAACCACAGCCTGACTGGACATTGCCAGAGATTGATATTGATAAGCTTTATAAAATGCCTGTTTTCCAGTTTCGAGCTGCTCAGTTATTTAGATTTACATCTGTGAATATTCCTATTTCCACTGGCCAGTCTGTATATCAAATTCCACTAATACAGCCAGAAAATATCAAATGGGGGTTAGAAAATGGTTATAGATATATCCATATCGGTATAATACAATTTGGAATTAATCCTCTAGTCCGTCCTGGTTTAAACACTTCATGCTTGACATGTGTCCTTGATACAAGAATGAATAACTTCGATGACGCTTTATTGGGAGGATTCCAAAGTCCCCTCAATAATGGCCCTGTTTGGTCATCAGTTATCCCCAGGTATCAAGTTTCATTGACAGACCCTTATATCAATGAATTCTTGAATGCTTATATTCAGTTTTATGGTTTTGACATTGCCCCATAGTCACAGATTGCTCAGCTCCATGCTTCTATATGCCTGAGATTTGTCTCCACCTCCATGCCTCCTCTGAATCCAAAGTTAGCTGGTAGAGCTTTAAAAGAAGGTGTTATTGTTGGCCCTGGTAACACTGCTCCCCTTCAGATTGGTTTTGCAGAATGTACTCTTCCAGATGAATGGAATAGTACTTATATTCCACTTTCACAGAAATATCCTCAACTGCAAACATCTAAAGTTCCTCCGAAATTGTCTCTCGTCCATCATCCTGACGGATCCTCTGGTCTTAAATTTACCACTCCTTCACTCACCAGATCTATGTCATCCTTCCCTAGATCTACAATTTTGGGTGGTAGAAATCCACATATACCCTCTGTTCCCAGAAGTTTATCATCAAGACATTCTGCTCCAAGAGAGGATCATAGAAAATCCACCTCTCATAAACCTGATGATTGTCAGTTTTGTGTTCCATCTTCATCTTCTACATTCCAGACTGATGAATCCCCTAGCTCTGAAGTCTTTATACCTGATATCAAAAGCTTCTCACTTCCTAGAGCTCAGTCAAAAGTTACTGCAAAAATACCAAAAAGATATTTAGAATCCGGAAATTCTAGGAGGACATTTAGCAATGGAACAAAGAAAGCAGATTTCAAATGGTTATCTATGAGAGCAACTTCTGATCCAGATCAGAATGAAAATGAAAAGTTGCATAATTATACAAACTACCAAATAGTTTGTATGCTTCAGAATATTGATGATATAGCCCGGGATGTTTTGGAAATTAAAGAGCACATCAAAAAGATGCATACTGGTTATATTGAGACATTGGGAATCCAAGATACACACACACAAAAGTTAAATAATATTCAGTCAAACATGGGTATCATCTCCAAGTCTTTGGAACATCTTACAAATGCACTCCCCACTCCTGCTTCTCCACCTCATTATAGAGAAGTAGATGTCTTAAGTTCAAAGCTGAAATTCTCCTCCAATTCTGATGAATCAAAGCAAATCTTTTTTAAAGGGGTAGAGAATATAGATAAATCCAGACTTGAGAAGATCTAGAAAGGAATCAATCTAGCTAGAGAAAAGACAGAGTTGATGAAGAATAGAATAGCTGATCTTCCTTCTGTTGAAAGTATAAGACTGCCAAAGAACTATGTCAGCCTTAGTTCTTTGATCAAACAAAATGGCCAACCATCTGCTCCTACAATAATGGCCATGTCAAGATTAACTGGTGAGCAAACACAAGGGGAATCAAGTTCTAAAAGAGATAGAAGTGATTCTTTTTTCCATTCCAACAAAGGGAAAAGAGGTGCTGGTGATACCAATGCACATGAAGCATCAACATCTAGCCCATTCAGCAGATATACTGAAAATCTGCAATCTATACCTATAAGGCTAGACAATCCTGCTTCCAGAGGATATGGAAATTCATTATTAGTAAATATTGATTGCCTTGATTACAATGAAGTAATTGCTGTTTTGCATAATGTCCATGCTTGGGCATTACAAAGGAAAGCTGAAGCCAAAGTATCATGGTCTGATGTAGTTACTCAAATTGTATGGTCTTTTACTGGCATACTAAAGCAATGGTGGGAAAGGCTTGCAGAGGAAGAGAAAGATCAAATAGTTGAACATAGTACTGATCCATTAAGAGCACTATTTGAAGCTTTAAAACATGAATTTGTTGGATTAGTCCCTGAAGATTCAGCCCATCATTCACAGTTATTTCTCTCCCAGAAGTTATGCGACATTGATTACTTGCAAGAGTATTTTTGTGTTATGCAAAAACTTCTGTATCAGGCTAGTGATCCACATAATGTTGCCTATCTGAGATATTACATCCAGTCTATGCCTGGTAAAATTCCTGATCTAATTAACCAGTACATAGCAGATCATAAAGTGAATTTGGAAGGACAATCATTTGCAGCTATTCACCAATTGATTGTCACAATATTGCAGAAAGAATGTGCAGAGAGCAAAGCCAAGAAGAATTTTTCAAAACAGATGCACTTTAGCACAAAGCTTTGCAATAATTTCAAGGAAACCTATAATTTTGGTTGTCACAAGAAAAGTGAAAGAAAGGTTTCTAAAAAGGCAAAGTTTGATAACTCTTGCTCCTGCAAGGCTGATAAATACTTTCCTAAAAAGAAAAAATACTTTCCTTCCAAAAGATCATTTAAGGGACGAAGGGTAGTATTTAGGAAAAGATCGAAACCTTCTAAAAAAGGTGTGTGTTTTATTTGTGGCAAAGAAGGTCATTATGCTAACGCTTGCAGAGAAAGAAAAGATAAAAAGCAAATGAAGATAATGAATATCTTTCCTACAATACATGATCCACAAGATTGGGATCTCATATCCCACTCTGATGGAGAATACTTTTGAAGTTTCAAGTTCTTCTTCAGAATCTTCAGATAATGAAATTCCTGAAATCAGGAAATTAACAATTGATTCAGAATCATCTGATGCTGATGAAACATTCATTCCTGATATTAAAATGTTCAGTTTGAATTCCTCAGGAGAAATACAAGCAAAGATTGCAGCAGTCAAAGTTGATCTAGCATAGTTAGATCCAGTTCAGTTCACGGCAAGAAGAAGATTGACTGAAAAACTTGAGAATCTTGAGAAACAATTGCCATCCAAAAGGAAAGAAAGATTTTCAGAGGAAGAAAGAGATGATGATGACTTCATCGAGAAAGAGTTCGATTCAATGTTCAGACCTTTGCAGATTTCAGTATCTCCAGGTATGAATCAAATTGATGCTCTTAAAAAGAAGATCACAGATTTGGAATCTTCAATTCATCATACAAGGTCAGAAATGATACAGTTGTCATCCAAACTTCAAACACTTATTTCTGATTATGATGATTGTAATTCTAAATTAACAAGCCTACTGATGAAAAGTGTGCCAGTTATTGAAGAAATATCCCCAAAGAAAAATGTTGAGCTTTTTAATGTTATGGGCATCGGAGATAGAGTAGTGATTCCAATAAGAATTAATGTCCCTAGCATTAAACCATATACTTTGGATGCTCAAATAGATTCTGGTGCAATGAGTAGTTGCTGCAAATATAAAGCCATTCCTCATTATTATTGGAAGCCTACTAAACTTCAATTCAGGGCTATCACTGGTGACTTAATGGAAATAAGTCATATAGCTCCTGAATTTCCTATTTTCTTGAATGATGTCCAGGTTTTTATCACTTTGTATAGTTTTGATACTGGTGCTGATGTTCTGTTAGGACAAGATTTTCTGAAGAAATATTTGCCAGTCACTTTTGGACAAGATTATGTTATATTCTCCACCACTACTGGTCCTATCACAGTCCCTGCTTCCAGTGATTACAAAATTAATGTGCAGCCTGAAGATCAGGATCCTCTCCAGTATAGTCTGCAAGATCTGACCAAGATTAATAAGATCGTAAAAAATGCAGAGTTACATGGTCCCAAAACTTTGCAACAAATTTCTGATAAACTTCATGCAGATTGTACTTCCAGTAGGCCAGATGCCTTTTGGGCAAGAGAAAAGTATTTTGTTGCACTACCTTACAGAGAAGGATATATTCCTAGGCCACAAAAAGCCAGTGCAAATCATATGAGTCCAAAAGAGAAAGAATTATGCAAAGCGGAAATTGAACAATTGTTAGAACAAAAGCTTATTGAACCCTGCAAGAGCCCTTGGGCCTGCCCGGCTTTTTATGTCAATAAGCATAATGAGAAGAAAAGAGGCAAGAAAAGGCTTGTGATTAATTATAAGGCTTTGAATGATGCTCTTCTTCCTATTCGATATCCTCTGCCTAACAAAGAATTGTTACTTGCTAAGATTACTAATGCTAATGTGTTTAGCAAGTTTGATCTTAAAAGTGGATTTTGGCAGATTGGTATTATTCCTGCTGACAGGTATAAAACAGCCTTCACTGTTCCTCAGGGCCAATATCAATGGACTGTGATGCCCTTTGGTTTGAAAAATGCTCCATCTGAATTCCAAAAAAGGATGGAAGACATGTTTGGTGGGGTAGAGTACATTATTGTATATATTGATGATTTGCTTGTATTTAGCAGAGATGTAAATATGCACAAGATCCATTTAGAACAATTCTACCAACTTGTATATAAGCATGGATTAGTACTTTCAGATTCAGAAGAGAAGTTTCAGATTGGAAAAGTCAAGATTGATTACTTGGGTTTACACATAGAAAAAGGACATGTAGAACTTCAGCCACATGTGCTAACCCATCTATTAAAGTTTCCTGATATAATTGCTGATGTAAAGACCCTGCAGAGATTTCTTGGATGTCTGAATTATATAAGAAAATTTTATGCTAAACAATCAGAGGATACAAATATACTGCAGAACAGACTAAAGAAGAAAGGTGTCAGTTGGACAGATAAAATGACAGCAGCAGTAATTAGTATTAAGAGTAAGCTTAATGATTTGCCAAAACTCAAGCTTCCTGATACTAATCTTCCTTTTATACTTGAAACAGATGCTTCTTATCACACTTGGGTTGCAGTTTTGTTACAAAAATATGGAAGAAAATAATTGGTTTGTGCCTATTCCTCAGGATCTTTTGATGATACAGAGAAAAAGTATCCTTCTTCTCATAAAGAAATACTTGCAGTAAAGAGAGGAATAAAGATATTTCACTTGTTCTTGAAAAGTGTTAAGTTTATTGTCAGAACAGATCTAAAGCATATGAAACAGATGTTGGCAAACAAAAGATTGTTAGAAGAAGGTAGTACCAGAGTACTAAGATGGGCACTATGGCTAGAAGGTTTTGATTTTGATATTGTTTACAAATCTGGTGCAGAAAATTATCTTGCTGACATGCTTACCAGAGAAGGTGCTCAAGAAACCAAGGAGATCAAGATGTTCAGACCACTTAATCAGCACGAAGCTTCTACAAGTCAGTCGAGTCATGTCGAGTCTAAAAGAGTTAAGTCTGTTACAGTCTGTAGTAACTGTCATTATGAGTTTTGTCCAGAATGTCTATCAAAACAGGTCCGAGTCTTGCCATTATGCTTAAGACAAATCATTTTGCAAAAATGGTTTGATTCTGAGGAGTCTAGGTGGTCATATACAAAAGAGTTACCATATAGGATTAGGCCATGGCGTGTTTATTATGCATTGTCTAGGGAACCAGATCCTGTTTATTTTGGGTGTATTCAAAATATTGACTGGACATGGTCAGACTACTTTTCTATTCACCAAAGAGCTAGGATACATGGTTCGGTTAAGGTCATATTTTATGCTAACGCTATAGATCCCTCTAACAATTGGTGGAGTCCATGGTTTAAGCTATTCATGTTTAGATATTTGCCTAGAGCTAAAAGCATTTTTGATAGGACTTTTGCTGACTTTGTCAGAATCTTCCATTGGGAAATGCATGTAGCTGTCCAGAATGATTACGTCTTAGAGTTTGAATTCATCCACAAACACACAATTGTCATTCCTAATGAAGAAGATGAGTCCTTTAAGCTTTCTGTCAAATTCAGAGGATTGATATCAGTGGACCCACATGACAGGCCAACATTCATGTTCACATTCCCATTCTTTTGTTGTACCAGAGAAGCAGCACCATATTGGCTAGATGAGTCTATCCCATACGAAGTGCTGGCTCCAAACAATGAAGAACTAATTGAAGAATTGATAGAACAAGACCAAATCAGACTTGGCCATAATAATCCAGCTGTTCCTGATACTCATGCACATGATTACGATGAGAGGGCTAACAGCGACTGATTGAAAGGATCAATCAAATGAAATCCTTTCATGTCCTACTTTTTTTGTACATATACTGCTCTTTGGTTTCCGTGGGATTTAGTCCAAATAAAATCTCCACTGTGTAATTACTTTATCCTGTTGTTCTTTGGTTTCCATGGGATTTAGTCCGAATAAAATCTCCACTGTGTAATTACTTTTGTATAAAGAGCCGATGTCCTAGATTCCGGCCATCTTTTCACTTCAGAGATGTCATGATTTGGTCCCCATATGGCTTAGCCTCCAAGGGACGAGATAACAAGTGGTTGTCCCCACTTGCCCGAATCTTCAGAACTGTTCATTACTTTTGTACAAGGTTCTTTCGTGATAGACATCTTGCATGATGTTCTAGCGAAAGTTTGATTCTTTTGGTTTCAAGTTCCCGGTAAAACCTTTCACCGGATGACCTGCTAGGATATTATAAATACTAGCATTGTAAGCTCATGAGGGGCATTAGAGTCTTGAGAGTTTTGAGAGAGTCCGAGTAGTGTTGTAGTCTGAGTGAAGTCTCCCTGCTCTGCATCTGCGAGAAGTTTTCTCGATCTGCTTGCACCACGGAGTTTAACTCAATAGTCTGTATTGTGAGTCTGAGTTCTTTGAGTTTTAGACGAGACAAGATCTCCCTGCTCTGCATCTGCGAGAAGTTTTCTCGATCTGCTTGCATCACGGAGCGCTAGTCTCATATCTGGATTCTGTAATTATCTAAGAAGCTAATATAACTTTGCACATCTTTGCTGCACGTCTTTTATATGGTATCAGAGCCATCTGGTTCTTTGTCCAAGAGCTGTTTTAAATTGTCTGGTTCTTCCATTGAGTAGTATTTGTCTGAGCTACTGTCCACGATTTTAAGTTTGCGATAAGGCGCTGGTAGAGAGTTCTGAAGACGAAGGACTGCCGTGTTTTCTTTCCTGTTGCACAAAAGCTTTGATTCTCATCTGTTCAGGTGCTTACTCATACTTTCTTTCAATCGCTGGTTATGTGAATGAGTTTTCTCTGCAGAAGCCCGAAGACAGAAAGATAGCTCATAGGAATCGATGGTCTTTTATGAATAAGTTTTTAAATAAAACCAGAAATGAAGATGTTCACTATGATGAAAAAGTATTAGTGCAAGAGTTTGAACCACAGCCTGACTGGACATTGCCAGAGATTGATATTGATAAGCTTTATAAAATGCCTGTTTTCCAGTTTCGAGCTGCTCAGTTATTTAGATTTACATCTGTGAATATTCCTATTTCCACTGGCCAGTCTGTATATCAAATTCCACTAATACAGCCAGAAAATATCAAATGGGGGTTAGAAAATGGTTATAGATATATCCATATCGGTATAATACAATTTGGAATTAATCCTCTAGTCCGTCCTGGTTTAAACACTTCATGCTTGACATGTGTCCTTGATACAAGAATGAATAACTTCGATGACGCTTTATTGGGAGGATTCCAAAGTCCCCTCAATAATGGCCCTGTTTGGTCATCAGTTATCCCCAGGTATCAAGTTTCATTGACAGACCCTTATATCAATGAATTCTTGAATGCTTATATTCAGTTTTATGGTTTTGACATTGCCCCACAGTCACAGATTGCTCAGCTCCATGCTTCTATATGCCTGAGATTTGTCTCCACCTCCATGCCTCCTCTGAATCCAAAGTTAGCTGGTAGAGCTTTAAAAGAAGGTGTTATTGTTGGCCCTGGTAACATTGCTCCCCTTCAGATTGGTTTTGCAGAATGTACTCTTCCAGATGAATGGAATAGTACTTATATTCCACTTTCACAGAAATATCCTCAACTGCAAACATCTAAAGTTCCTCCGAAATTGTCTCTCGTCCATCATCCTGACGGATCCTCTAGTCTTAAATTTACCACTCCTTCACTCACCAGATCTATGTCATCCTTCCCTAGATCTACAATTTTGGGTGGTAGAAATCCACATATACCCTCTATTCCCAGAAGTTTATCATCAAGACATTCTGCTCCAAGAGAGGATCATAGAAAATCCACCTCTCATAAACCTGATGATTGTCAGTTTTGTGTTCCATCTTCATCTTCTAAATTCCAGACTGATGAATCCCCAAGCTCTGAAGTCTTTATACCTGATATCAAAAGCTTCTCACTTCCTAGAGCTCAGTCAAAAGTTACTGCAAAAATACCAGAAAGATATTTAGAATCTGGAAATTCTAGAAGGACATTTAGCAATGGAACAAAGAAAGCAGATTTCAAATGGTTATCTATGAGAGCAACTTCTGATCCAGATCAGAATGAAAATGAAAAGTTGCATAATTATACAAACTACCAAATAGTTTGTATGCTTCAGAATATTGATGATATAGCCCGGGATGTTTTGGAAATTAAAGAGCACATCAAAAAGATGCATACTGGTTATATTGAGACATTGGGAATCCAAGATACACACACACAAAAGTTAAATAATATTCAGTCAAACATGGGTATCATCTCCAAGTCTTTGGAACATCTTACAAATGCACTCCCCACTCCTGCTTCTCCACCTCATTATAGAGAAGTAGATGTCTTAAGTTCAAAGCTAAAATTCTCCTCCAATTCTGATGAATCAAAGCAAATCTTTTTTAAAGGGGTAGAGAATATAGATAAATCCAGACTTGAGAAGATCCAGAAAGGAATCAATCTAGCTAGAGAAAAGACAGAGTTGATGAAGAATAAACTAGCTGATCTTCCTTCTGTTGAAAGTATAAGACTGCCAAAGAACTATGTCAGCCTTAGTTCTTTGATCAAACAAAATGGCCAACCATCTGCTCCTACAATAATGGCCATGTCAGGATTAACTGGTGAGCAAACACAAGGGGAATCAAGTTCTAAAAGAGATAGAAGTGATTCTTTTTTCCATTCCAACAAAGGGAAAAGAGGTGTTGGTGATACCAATGCACATGAAGCATCAGCATCTAGCCCGTTCAGCAGATATACTGAAAATCTGCAATCTATACCTATAAGGCCAGACAATCCTGCTTCCAGAGGATATGGAAATTCATTATTAGTAAATATTGATTGCCTTGATTACAATGAAGTAATTGCTGTTTTGCATAATGTCCATGCTTGGGCATTACAAAGGAAAGCTGAAGCCAAAGTGTCATGGTCTGATGTAGTTACTCAAATTGTATGGTCTTTTACTGGCATACTAAAGCAATGGTGGGAAAGGCTTGCAGAGGAAGAGAAAGATCAAATAGTTGAACATAGTACTGATCCATTAAGAGCACTATTTGAAGCTTTAAAACATGAATTTGTTGGATTAGTCCCTGAAGATTCAGCCCATCATTCACAGTTATTTCTCTCCCAGAAGTTATGCGACATTGATTACTTGCAAGAGTATTTTTGTGTTATGCAAAAACTTCTGTATCAGGCTAGTGATCCACATAATGTTGCCTATCTGAGATATTACATCCAGTCTATGCCTGGTAAAATTCCTGATCTAATTAACCAGTACATAGCAGATCATAAAGTGAATTTGGAAGGACAATCATTTGCAGCTATTCACCAATTGATTGTCACAATATTGCAGAAAGAATGTGCAGAGAGCAAAGCCAAGAAGAATTTTTCAAAACAGATGCACTTTAGCACAAAGCTTTGCAATAATTTCAAGGAAACCTATAATTTTGGTTGTCACAAGAAAAGTGAAAGAAAGGTTTCTAAAAAGGCAAAGTTTGATAACTCTTGCTCCTGCAAGGCTGATAAATACTTTCCTAAAAAGAAAAAATACTTTCCTTCCAAAAGATCATTTAAGGGACGAAGGGTAGTATTTAGGAAAAGATCGAAACCTTCTAAAAAAGGTATGTGTTTTATTTGTGGCAAAGAAGGTCATTATGCTAACGCTTGCAGAGAAAGAAAAGATAAAAAGCAGATGAAGATAATGAATATCTTTCCTACAATACATGATCCACAAGATTGGGATCTCATATCCCACTCTGATGGAGAATACTTTGAAGTTTCAAGTTCTTCTTCAGAATCTTCAGATAATGAAATTCCTGAAATCAGGAAATTAACAATTGATTCAGAATCATCTGATTCTGATGAAACATTCATTCCTGATATTAAAATGTTCAGTTTGAATTCCTCAGGAGAAATACAAGCAAAGATTGCAGCAGTCAAAGCTGATCTAGCACAGTTAGATCCAGTTCAGTTCACGGCAAGAAGAAGATTGACTGAAAAACTTGAGAATCTTGAGAAACAATTGCCATCCAAAAGGAAAGAAAGATTTTCAGAGGAAGAAAGAGATGATGATGACTTCATCGAGAAAGAGTTCGATTCAATGTTCAGACCTTTGCAGATTTCAGTATCTCCAGGTATGAATCAAATTGATGCTCTTAAAAAGAAGATCACAGATTTGGAATCTTCAATTCATCATACAAGGTCAGAAATGATACAGTTGTCATCCAAACTTCAAACACTTATTTCTGATTATGATGATTGTAATTCTAAATTAACAAGCCTACTGATGCAAAGTGTGCCAGTTATTGAAGAAATATCCCCAAAAAAAAATGTTGAGCTTTTTAATGTTATGGGCATCGGAGATAGAGTAGTGATTCCAATAAGAATTAAAGTCCTTAGCAATAAACCATATACTTTGGATGCTCAAATAGATTCTGGTGCTATGAGTAGTTGCTGCAAATATAAAGCCATTCCTCATTATTATTGGCAGCCTACTAAACTTCAATTCAGGGCTATCACTGGTGACTTAATGGAAATAAGTCATATAGCTCCTGAATTTCCTATTTTCTTGAATGATGTCCAGGTTTTTGTCACTTTGTATAGTTTTGATACTGGTGCTGATGTTCTGTTAGGACAAGATTTTCTGAAGAAATATTTGCCAGTCACTTTTGGACAAGATTATGTTATATTCTCCACCACTACTGGTCCTATCACAGTCCCTGCTTCCAGTGATTACAAAATTAATGTGCAGCCTGAAGATCAGGATCCTCTCCAGTATAGTCTGCAAGATCTGACCAAGATTAATAAGATCGTAAAAATTGCAGAGTTACATGGTCCCAAAACTTTGCAACAAATTTCTGATAAACTTCGTGCAGATTGTACTTCCAGTAGGCCAGATGCCTTTTGGGCAAGAGAAAAGTATTTTATTGCACTACCTTACCGAGAAGGATATATTCCTAGGCCACAAAAAGCCAGTGCAAATCATATGAGTCCAAAAGAGAAAGAATTATGCAAAGCAGAAATTGAACAATTGTTAGAACAAAAGCTTATTGAACCCTGCAAGAGCCCTTGGGCCTGCCCGGCTTTTTATGTCAATAAGCATAATGAGCAGAAAAGAGGCAAGAAAAGGCTTGTGATTAATTATAAGGCTTTGAATGATGCTCTTCTCCCTATTCGATATCCTCTGCCTAACAAAGAATTGTTACTTGCTAAGATTACTAATGCTAATGTGTTTAGCAAGTTTGATCATAAAAGTGGATTTTGGCAGATTGGTATTATTCCTGCTGACAGGTATAAAACAGCCTTCACTGTTCCTCATGGCCAATATCAATGGACTGTGATGCCCTTTGGTTTGAAAAATGCTCCATCTGAATTCCAAAAAAGGATGGAAGACATTTTTGGTGGGGTAGAGTACATTATTGTATATATTGATGATTTGCTTGTATTTAGCAGAGATGTAAATATGCACAAGATCCATTTAGAACAATTCTACCAACTTGTATATAAGCATGGATTAGTACTTTCAGATTCAGAAGAGAAGTTTCAGATTGGAAAAGTCAAGATTGATTACTTGGGTTTACACATAGAAAAAGGACATGTAGAACTTCAGCCACATGTGCTAACCCATCTATTAAAGTTTCCTGATATAATTGCCGATGTAAAGACCCTGCAGAGATTTCTTGGATGTCTGAATTATATAAGAAAAATTTATGCTAAACAATCAGAGGATACAAATATGCTGCAGAACAGACTAAAGAAGAAAGGTGTCAGTTGGACAGATGAAATGACAGCAGTAATTAGTATTAAGAGTAAGCTTAATGATTTGCCAAAACTCAAGCTTCCTGATACTAATCTTCCTTTTATACTTGAAACAGAGGCTTCTTATCACACTTGGGCTGCAGTTTTGTTACAAAAATATGGAAGAAAAGAATTGGTTTGTGCCTATTCCTCAGGATCTTTTGATGATACAGAGAAAAAGTATCCTTCTTCTCATAAAGAAATACTTGCAGTAAAGAGAGGAATAAAGAGATTTCACTTGTTCTTGAAAAGTGTTAAGTTTATTGTCAGAACAGATCTAAAGCATATGAAACAGATGTTGGCAAACAAAAGATTGTTAGAAGAAGGTAGTACCAAAGTACTAAGATGGGCACTATGGCTAGAAGGTTTTGATTTTGATATTGTTTACAAATCTGGTGCAGAAAATTATCTTGCTGACATGCTTACCAGAGAAGGTGCTCAAGAAACCAAGGAGATCAAGATGTTCAGACCACTTAATCAGCACGAAGCTTCTACAAGTCAGTCGAGTCATGTCGAGTCTAAAAGAGTTAAGTCTGTTACAGTCTGTAGTAACTGTCATTATGAGTTTTGTCCAGAATGTCTATCAAAACAGGTCCGAGTCTTGCCATTATGCTTAAGACAAATCATTTTGCAAAAATGGTTTGATTCTGAGGAGTCTAGGTGGTCATATACAAAAGAGTTACCATATAGGATTAGGCCATGGCGTGTTTATTATGCATTGTCTAGGGAACCAGATCCTGTTTATTTTGGGTGTATTCAAAATACTGACTGGACATGGTCAGACTACTTTTCTATTCACCAAAGAGCTAGGATACATGGTTCGGTTAAGGTCATATTTTATGCTAACGCTATAGATCCCTCTAACAATTGGTGGAGTCCATGGTTTAAGCTATTCATGTTTAGATATTTGCCTAGAGCTAAAAGCATTTTTGATAGGACTTTTGCTGACTTTGTCAGAATCTTCCATTGGGAAATGCATGTAGCTGTCCAGAATGATTACGTCTTAGAGTTTGAATTCATCCACAAACACACAATTGTCATTCCTAATGAAGAAGATGAGTCCTTTAAGCTTTCTGTCAAATTCAGAGGATTGATATCAGTGGACCCACATGACAGGCCAACATTCATGTTCACATTCCCATTCTTTTGTTGTACCAGAGAAGCAGCACCATATTGGCTAGATGAGTCTATCCCATACGAAGTGCTGGCTCCAAACAATGAAGAACTAATTGAAGAATTGATAGAACAAGACCAAATCAGACTTGGCCATAATAATCCAGCTGTTCCTGACACTCATGCACATGATTACGATGACAGGGCTAACAGCGACTGATTGAAAGGATCAATCAAATGAAATCCTTTCATATCCTGCTTTATTTGTACATATACTGCTCTTTGGTTTCCGTGGGATTTAGTCCAAATAAAATCTCCACTGTGTAATTACTTTATCCTGTTGTTCTTTGGTTTCCGTGGGATTTAGTCCGAATAAAATCTCCATTGTGTAATTACTTTTGTATAAAGAGCCGATGTCCTAGATTCCGGCCATCTTTTCACTTCAGAGATGTCATGATTCGGTCCCCATATGGCTTAGCCTCCAAGGGACGAGATAACAAGTTGTTGTCCCCACTTGCCCGAATCTTCAGAACTGTTCATTACTTTTGTACAAGGTTCTTTCGTGATAGACATCTTGCATGATGTTCTAGCGAAAGTTTGATTCTTTTGGTTTCAAGTTCCTGGTAAAACCTTTCACCAGATGACCTACTAGGATATTATAAATACTAGCATTGTAAGCTCATGAGGGGCATTAGAGTCTTGAGAGTTTTGAGAGAGTCCGAGTAGTGTTGTAGTCTGAGTGAAGTCTCCCTGCTCTGCATCTGCCAGAAGTTTTCTTGATCTGCTTGCACCACGGAGTTTAACTCAATAGTCTGTATTGTGAGTTTGAGTTCTTTGAGTTTTAGACGAGACGAGATCTCCCTGCTCTGCATCTGCGAGAAGTTTTCTCGATCTGCTTGCATCATGGAGCGCTAGTCTCATATATGGATTCTGTAATTATCTGAGAAGCTAATATAACTTTCCACATCTTTTCTGTACGTCTTTTTTTTTAGGCCGAAATGGAGAATCTTTAGGGAATCTTTAAGGAATCTTCTCACCATGCGGCCCCAGGAATCCCGAAAAGGCGCAAAAATGATACGTTTTCTTCACAGAGCATACCAAAAGGATCAGAAGACAATTCCAGATGATACAGAGGCTGAACAACGGCCATTTACTGGTGATTAGAGCTGCAGCACATTAGATCAGCAGTCCAGATTTTGTCAGAGAGTATGAGTGGAAGAAAACATGCCAGAGAGTATCAGTCAAGATTTTTTGGGGGCTCGAGGCACCTGAACATTGATGAAGCCCCCAGAAAGTCAAATCAATAAGCATCAGCCCATCCTTGCCTTCAAATAACCATTAAGGCATTCAAAGCACCAGGACAGCAAGGAAGTAGAAACCCATACTCATTTATTGCAGAAAGCACTGCAGCAAGCCGCCAAGGACAGCATCATTTATTCAGTTTTGATACATCGGCCCTGAGCACGGCCCGAGATATTTTTTGCATTTATTTTTGGATAGGATTAGGTCAAGTAGTCATTTTTATGACCTAATTAGGTCAAGGTGTAATAAAGGAACTCTGCAGAGAGTTTTTGCCCTATATATACCACCCTCTGTATAGTTTTAAGGGTTGGTTAATTGAGAATTTTCACTAGAGACTCGCTGTGTATACCTGGATTTTTCTATAATCAAAGATTGCTTAAAGCTTGGAGAGCAAAATGTCTGTTGTTGATGAATGCTTTGAAGAGTTGAAGATGGAATTCCTGCACAGCGGCCTGAAGCAATAAGTGCGTCTTATCTCTGTTTATGTGTTTGCCATTATCTAAATAGCAGAAAAAGCAATAGCCTAGAATTAGTTTAAATACTCTCTATGCTCAATTTCTGCTGTTTCTTGATGTTTTCCTCTAAAGAATTGGTTATGAACATTGAATTCCTTCCAGCTCATGTTTACCCCAATTCACTTGTGTTGGCCAATTATCTAGGGATTCTTAACTGCCCCTAGGTAGCGCCCTGTTATTTTCTCTGCTAATATGTTGGAGAGATTCTTAACTGCCTCTCTTTCTTTAGCATTCAGTTCATCCCTTAAACCTGAAAATTGCTTCAACCTCAGTTATATTTCTCCATGTTCCCTCACTGTTATTAAGAAAACGCACCAGCAGTTCCCCTCCTCGACTCCACGCCCAATGGCTTGAAAAATTCAGACTATACTCTGCCTCTCTACCTGGAAGTGTCAGTTTTCCCACCAAAACTCAATCAAAACCCCTATGCAACATATCTAGCCTAAAATCATCCCTTTCAACAAAGCTAAATCATAAAGAGAGAGCCCTCTCTGGCTGCAGGTAGGCTAGGGCCTGCAGTCCAAAGTTGGTTTGTGGTTGCCTCGGCCGTATCCCTTTAGGAGTCAAAAGGGACAACCTGAGTGATAACAATAGGAAATTATTATATAAGAATTGGGGGCTGGTGAATAGTACAACAGGTTGCTGATGTGATATTGTTGCTTTTGTTACATCATTGCATCCTTGTTCCTACTACCAGCTCAGCGTACATTGCGGAGATTCATGCTACATATGATGATTATCATTGATGCTTTGGTTTGCTATAGAATCTGATATATTGGGCTGATTTGTGTGCCATATATTATTGGTTTATGATATTGATAATACATGCTATCGTTGGGCAATTATACATTGATTTGTGTTGGTAATTACTGTTGTTGATATCTAGTTCCATGGTTGATGATTTGGAGAGGACGATACATGTCTCTTATGAGATTTATATTGAAATGATCTTGTTGTAATAAAGATTACATGTGGCTAATCATATGCTCTATGTACTTGCATTATGAGATTGTATTAGACATGTGTTAACGGGAAAAGTGTCTATTCAGAACGACCCTAACCCACTAAGGTGTGACGGTGACCTTAGAAACAAACAGAGAAAACTACTTTTGTATTCTCCTTTATGAACTATAAACAAAGAGAAATAGGATGAACCAACCTGTGTCTTGCGCTAGTCGTTTGATCCAATCTCCCTCCTCTTTGACAGCTTCCAGCTACCTGCTCCTTTACTTGCCCAGCTTCACCAAGTACCTGCAAGATCACAGAAGATGGAAACTATACAAAGACATGGGTTCATACTCATAAAAAGCTTAGGATCAGATTTAAGCTAAACATACAAATGTAACAAACATCAATGATACACAAGCATGTAGGAGAAACTCAAATAGTTTTATTGATATAACAAGAAGGTCCAGGAGGAGTTACAACCGATGATTCCTGATCCAGCATCAACCTCCCAGCAGAGAAGCCCCTCTTCACCTCCAACAAAGCATAAATCACCCAATACTCTGATATCTATCTCAAAACCAACAGCAATTCTCTACAATGTACAATATTCCAGCCTTTGGATCTCTTGGTGAGGGATCCATATATAGATGTATGCAAAGAGGATGAGTCAGCTCATGAATTGATTAGTGGCTTCTCTCTGTCAGTTCTTGCTTCCACTTGGAGACTAAGAGCCTCTTACTCATCACTAGTCGAATTCAGTGAGGCAAGTGTCATTGGAGAAGATTCTGGAAGCTTCCATTGTCTCTCCACCTCATGGAATGACTCTGCCACTTGTCATTTCCCGCTCAACGCACCCTGGTAGTGCATTTAGGTGCATTGCAATGCACCTATCTAGTGTATTTGGGTGCTTTGCAACGCAGCTAGCTAGTGGAGCAGCTGAAATGATCGTGATTTGACTAGTTCTGAGCAGTTTCTGGTGGAGAACTTCTGGGAGAAGCTGTAATTTGTTGACCTTGTTCCTTTAGGAGTTATAACAACACTTTTAAGGACTTAGGAGCCCTTGGCTTATGGACATTTCATGCTTGGAGCTGTAAGGCACAAAAATGTCTATAACAGTTGCCCCCTAAAGTATGAGGTCGTTTATCGGGTGAAATGCTTTATTAGGAGGATCCGAAGTTCTTTCAATGCTGGGAGGAGACCTGTAATAAGATACAATACAATACATTATTTTGATACTCTTTTCATGATCTAGCTGAGGCGGGCATTCCCATGCTCAGCTTTATAAATTCATTTTCATGTACATAGGACAGACAATCATCTGATGGTAGACTGATGATTCCGATGGAGTCATCATCCTTTTGGTAGGATGATCATCTGTGCTGCAATGCTGTACATTTCAATGTCTTTATTTTCCTGAATGTATATCGCAGCCCGGATGCATGAAACTAGATCCGGGGTCTTCAATCTCGTCCGATCTTCACTCGAAGTATAAGTCGATCCATGTGAGAAATGTTTTGAAGTCAAACATGGAAAGACATCGCTTGATTACCAGTCAATGATGTAAACTGTTAGCAAGCACGAGAGGAATCACCGATAATGATAATGACCCTCAAGGTACTGCAGTACAATTCACATGGTGTGAATAAAGGACTTGGCGTCGAACACCACGCAAAATCTTTCGGTCGAAGGTCATTGATGTATACCTGTCACCGGAAGTGAGAAACTTGCCATTGAGGCATGCAAGCTTCAAAGTACTGAATGGGGCGTTCCTAGATCAACTTCTTGGATAATGAACTGATGTCGACAAGAAGCGATCCGTCAAAGGAGGGCCTTAATGAATCCCACATCAATGACACGGAACGGAGCAAATGATTTTGATGGAGGTGAAAACGATCTGATGATATATGGTTCAGGGTGGCGGTCATGAAGGAATGAAATATAATGTATGGTAGTGGATGGGACACAGGTGACTTCTCTGGATGACTTCTCTTGAACATGTCGGCGACACTTATGTGATGGATTGGTAGAATTTACCCCAAATGTGGATGGTATGGCGTGACCATGGCGATGTGACCGGTGAATGAAACAACCCAACCCGACTCAGGCACAGAGTGGAAGTGTCATGTTCAAGAGTGACTTGCTACCAACAAAGTTTCTTTGAGTTTTCTTCCGAATTTTTCCCCAGTCATTGCTGACCAGTACCTCTTTATTTTTGTCAAACTTGAGGAGGATAACATATGCTTATTCTATAATTTGCCCTTCGGGAAAACCCATCTCTATGTTTTAACGAGCCTAGCGATAGTGAAACTCGTTCTCGCCTAAAGACAAGTTTGTCGCTATTTAATCTTTTTAACGAGTCTAACGACAAAGATAACTCGATGCTTTTCATTTTTAGAGAGTCTGAAAAAGTACGTAAAGGTAACTCCAGAATTCCTTTTTCATCATCTAATCCCTTAAGTCCGAAAAAGTATAAAACAATACAGAAGGGAAGAATTTTCGATAGTCTTAATGAGCCGAATAAAACAAGCGCTCGATCTTTTTGTGCAATAATCCCTCAGGTCCAAAAAGATTAAAATCTAGAAGAGGGATAGCACTTCATGTCACTTTAATGAGCTGGAAGGCCAAAACTCGGCGATATCTTCATATTTTACGAGTCAGATGAAAAGATCTTAAAGAAGACTCGTCTTTTGAGGAACGAGTGATAAAATGGGTAGCAGCTGATTCTAGGTAAGGTTTGGAATTTTCCAATCACAGCAGTGTCACAAGGATGGCTAGTGAAATCACTCTTCGCAGTTGTTCCTCAAAATGGGTAAACAATCAAATGGAGGTGAATGATCGGCCAATGGAAAAGTGGAGGTGACGGTGCAAACACGACCAAGGCTTTAATGGCGGAAAATGCTTCATTCACGGTGGTTATTTACTGGGGGATAGTTCATTTTTAAATGAGCTTAAACGCGGGTGGAAACATTTGCTCAGTCTTATGTTTATTTTTTAACGAGCTTGAACTATGCACTAAAACTGCTCGATTAGATGGTCTTGTTTTGATTTTTACCATAGATAGCTTTGTCCTTCCAAAGATCGTATTGTACTTTCAACTGCTTCATCAAACTAGTTAGAAATGAACAATATTTGCTTTGAAAACGAGATTAAAACGCTAATATTTTACTTTGAACTACGTAAAAGTAATTAAAAAGTGTTTTTTATCTCTCATTTTACCATTTCATTTGAACTTGGTTTGTTGGAGCTTTGGAGGTGTTTTCCCCCTCGATTTTCATCAGCTGATTTCGAGAGATTCTGTGGACGATTCTCGGCGCCGTCTGTACCAGGTAGGAGCTAAACCTGAGCTCTTTCTTTTCATGGTTTCCTTTTTGCATTCTTTGCTTTATTCCCTGCTTTTCTAAGCCCCTGGGGTTTGATGGATTCGTTCTTCCATCAACGCACCCTCAGCACATCGAAACCTGCGTTGAATGCTGGCCTGTATGAAGGCAGTTTGACATTCAACGCACCTGGAACACTGTTGCAGGTGCGTTGGGCGCAGAAAGGGAATTTGTTGCACAGTTTTTGATGGAATTTTTGCCTATTTCTCATCAAAATCAGGATCTAACTCCTCTCTTGTTTTTTTTTTCAGAGATCTTGGAGCAAGATGACCCTTACATGGCGAGAACGAGAACATGAAGAAGAGGACATGATTGCCATACATGATCCAGTTACAGTGAACGCGCTGCGGAATTGTGGCTTGCTAAAGTTCTTCCGCATCTCTTGCATGAGGCAGCAGATTAACTTACTGAAGTATTTGCTTGACGCCTGGGATCCTATCAACCAGGTTTTCCAGATTAGGGGCAAATCTATCCCCTTGACTGCAGTAGACATCTATTTTTTGACTGGCTTGTTGAGGTGGGGTGCCCCCATCTCTTTGTCAGGTTCGGCCCGAGGAGGCGATTCTGTGAGAGATTATGTCCGCCGGTATTGTAGAGAAGGATCTCAGCTGAGTAAAGACAACAAGATCATCATCTGTGATGTCTCTGACAGGTCTCTTAGGACTATCCTGTTCACTTTTGGTAGGATGGCCGGTAGTGCGTCTCTTCATGTGGCCAACAGATCCTATATGCAGCATGCCTTGGAATGTCTTCAACCGAAGGTGTTCAACTGGTGCGACACAGTACTTCTTGTGATGAAGGAACAGTTGACCATGATAAAGAATGGGAGGTTGAAGAACTTTGGGTACGATTCTATTCTGACGGCCTTTGCCTTGGAGAAGATACCACTGATGCAGCTGCAGTACATCGCACTTGACTTACCTTCTCCTACTGAACCACGTATGCAGAGATGGGTTGACTGTATGTCTAGGCATGCTGGCCAATCTCAGATTTCATTTTCTGATACCTTCTTCAGGTGGTTTGATCATCAGGAGATGGTTTATGCTGAGTATCCATATGCTGGCATGGACTTCCGGGGTGATCCAGATTTAGTACTACCGGATGGCGAGCAATGGGGTGCTATTGGTAAGATCTCTGACCATATTGCTGTTTACTGTTTTTGTTTATAATGTCCTTGTGCTTTGTTCTATCAAGACTCTAATCAAACTCATGTGTACATGCAGATGTTGGTCATGTGCGTCCAGTAGTTCGCGTGAGAGTACCAACTGCTGCCCCAGCAGGAGAGGCCACCGGAAGAGCTATTCTTTGCGACCTCGATGTGGCCGAGACTCTCACAGCTTTGCAGGAGTAGGTTGAGGGCCTCACTCTTGGTATACCAGATGTGAGGACTGACGAGCTATCTTTTCAGTTACAGCGGCATACTACTGGTGTGCCCAGACGATGGACTCGTCTCCTACGCATGATCGCACAGGCTGTGACTTGCTATCATGAGCATCATTAGACTAGGGTACCCCCTAGCATTTTGAGTTTTTGGGTCGTGTGACCGATTTTGTCTTGGTTACAGAGCATTATATGTAAACCATAAACAGCTATATATATTTTTGATTTTCAGAGTTTTATTCTGGTTGAGTTATATGATCCACATGTAAAACATTGATGATGTGTTTCTTTTATAAATGTTGCAAATGTCTATCTAACACATAGTTCGCTAATGATTCGGTTAATGTGTTTAAGTTTCTGGAAATATGTTGGTATTGAATAAGATCAAATTGTTTTTCCAAAATCTTAACCCTTAGGAACATGCGATAAATAGCTGGGTTTCGGACGGAATATATACCATTGAGTTGTAGTATTACGAGCTGTGAGTCTAGCCTGAAGATTAGTCGGCGTATACCATGAGTGATGGCATCAGAGAGAATTTCTATCAACGCGCTATATTCAGCGATATTGTTCATTGATCGACCAATACATACACCTCTGAAACTTACTAACTCGCCGCTTGGATCAAAAATGGCCCAGGCAGTGGAGGACATGTTCCGCGAACTACGAATCGCTCCGTCGGCATATCCAACACATGGCTCCAATAGGTTTGACATCTGCAATAAATGTAAAAAGGTGGATTACTCGACCAAAACACACACTCTAGCGAAAACAAAAACATAACAAAAGCATACTGGTTACTACTACACGTAGTAACGCTTGAGGTACAACCCATTACGAGGTTGCACCAGTGGAATTCCGTCATAATCCATCAACTCATAGGCTCCCTTTGCTAATGCCCGCTTAACAATGTAAGGGCCCATCCATAAAGATTTAAATTTACCTGCTCCCAATTTATCGGATTCTTGGTCGTAAAGCAAGACCAAGTCAACTTCTGAGAAGACACGAGGTTTGACATTTTTTTCGAACTGTGCCTTGACTCGTTTCTTATGGGCTTCGTTAGCCAACGCGGCGTCATGACGGGTTTCATCCAATTGGATTAATTCCAAGAAACGAGCCTCTTCTTCTGAAGTTCCGGGGCGGAGATCAATTGCGATTTTGAGAGATGAGATTTCACATTGGACAGGTAAGACTGCTTCCAGGCCATATACTAGTTGGAAGGGTGTGAACCTGGTTGCATTCCTTACCGATGTTCGGTAAGCCCACAAAGCTGAATACAGGATTAGGTGCCATCTTCTTTTGTGAACTCCGATCATCGTTTGCAGCATGCGCTTCAGGACCTTGTTGATCGCTTCAACTTGTCCGTTGGCCTGTGGATAATATGGAGTAGAGCTGTCATGAGACAGCCCTAGTTTGGCAGCTAATTCAACCATCATGTGATTCCAAAAATGCGATCCATGATCTGTGACTATAGCCTGTGGTACACCGAATCTGGCGACTACATGATTGAAAAAGAAAAGGGCAGCTGTTTCACCAGTATTATCTAATGTAGGCATCGCCTCGGCCCATTTGGTTAAATAGTCAACTGCGACTATGATATACCCATGCCCCCCGGTCGAGGTGGGGTTACATGTCATGAAATCGATGCCCCATTTGGCGAATGGCCCAACAACAACTATTGGTTGTAGAGGTGCGGGTGGTCTTCTGGTTTTGCTATCAAAAATTTGACAAGCATGGCAACTTCTGATTGCGGTTATGTAATCTTTGAACATTGTTGGCCAGAAGTATCCTACTCGTAAGATTTTTTGTGCTGTAGCATATCCAGATTGATGCCCCCCACACGCGCCTGAATGACACTCATTCAGGGCTTTTTCGGCCTCCTCATGGATGAGGCACCTTCTCAAAACCGTATCAATACCACGATGGTAAAGCGTATCACCGACAATCATGTAGTCTTTTGCTTGGTATCGAATACGTTTTTGTTGAGAGTGAGAGGTGTTTGGCCTGAATTTTTGGGTTTGGAGATAAATGATTATATCCCCATACTACTCATTGCTTGTAGATATCAGAAACAAACTTTCATCCACGATTGATTCTTCGGATGTTTCATCGTTGGACGACGATGGGAGATCGCATAATAATTCTGCGAAAACTAGAGCTTTCTTTGACTTGGATTTCACAAATTCCAGATCAAACTCTTGAAGGATTGCTATCCATTTTGAATATTTGCCCCCCAGCAACTGTCACGACAATATATAAGTCATGGGGTTGCAATCTGACAGAATGGTAGTCTTTCAAAAGAGGACATAGTGTCGAAATCTTTGTATCGCTTGAACAGCTGCAAGCGCTAGTTTTTCAACATAAGAATATTTACTTTCTGTATCATTTAAGTTTGTACTTAAATAATATATAGGATGTTCAATTCCATCGACTTCTTGAACTAAAATCATTGCGATGGTCGTATCTGTTGCAACCAGATACAGGTTAAAATCTCTTTGATAATCAGGGGCGTACATTAATGATGCTTTCATTAGGGAATCTTTTAAAGCATCAAAGGAAGATTTCACGACCTGATCCCAGACAAAGGGTACCTCCTTTTTCAAGAGACGAGTATAACCTTTAGCAAGTTCTGCGTAATTTGGAATGAATCTCCTCAGAAAGTTTTGCTTTCCCTTGGAGTTTCTGAATCTGAAGCAAATTCGAAGGTGGAGGCAAATTTATGATTGCCTGGACCTTACAAGGGTTGAGATGAATCCCATCCTTGGAGACTAAAAAACCAAGTAAATGACCAGAACTGACACAAAATACACATTTGTGTGGATTGAGTCGTATCTTGTAGTGTTGGTAACGTAGAAATATCGCTCTTAAATGCTGCGGATGATCAGTCCGCTTTCGCGAATGAGCCAGAAGGTCGTCGAGGTATGGTTGAACGATGTTTTTGATGTCATGGAAGGCATAATTCATTGCCCTCTGAAACTTCGCCCCTGCATTCTTTAAACCAAAGGGTAATTTTCGATATGCGAATGTGCCCCACGGACAAATGAATGCAGTCTTTGACTGGTCCTGTGGGCGGATATTTATTTGATTATACCCGGAAAATCCATCCATAAATGAAAAGATTTCGCATCCGGCGCATTCATCAATTATCTGGTCAATGAAGGGTGTAGGGTAGTTGTCCTTTGGACAAGCTTGATCTACATCCCTATAATCGACGCACACTCTAATTGTCCCTTGTTTTTTCATAACAGGGACAATATTCGATACCCAATTGGTTAGAGGAACCGGGTAGATGAAACCAACATGGAGAAGTTTTTCAACTTCTACCTTAACGGCAGCAGCTTTCTTGGGGTGCACTTGCCTTAGCCGTTGTCGTACTGGTTTGACATCCAGATACATCTTAATTTCGTGTTCAACGATACTCGAGTCGATGCCTGGCATTTCACTGTATGACCACGAAAAGACATCTCTGAATTCGCAAAAAAGAGCGTTATATATTTCCAGCTCTGAAGGAGAACAACATTTTCCGACATAAATATTCTCTACAACATCTGTTTTGGTCGAGATATTTATGGCTATAGTCTCTTCAATGTTGGACAAGTTTCGCTCGGAATCCACCGTATTTATAGTATTTGATAGAAAATCAACTACTGAAGGATGGTAAAGGTCATTCTGAGTATCTTCTTCATAATACGGAAGAAGAGAACGATGGTGGGAATCGTTCCATGGTGCTCCTTCAATTACCATAGCTTGGAGAATTCCTTCGTCGGTGCCATGCACTTGCGACCAAGGATCTGAAGGAGTACCATATTCTCTAGACCTATCTATCCAAACGCTTGATGAGCGTTGATTTGGGTTTGCCTCCCATGCCAGAAACATTGATTGCTATAATATTTCTATTGGGCTCGGGGGCAAAACCATCGCATGATCCATGTTGATATCGCTTTCTGAGATCTTTGTGGAAGATATCATGTTGCAGGTTCCTATCGACGCTACTTCCGCCAAATTGATTGGAGGTGGAAGAGCGAAAGTTCCCATTAGTATAGGATATTTTAGTAGGCCTACTCTGATATTCTGAAGCGAATGGGGGCTTCCATGGATCATGGGAATGCTTCCTGTAACTTGAGAACCATTGGGGAGGAAGTTTTGTTGATCGACGATTGTAATCCCTCCTTGGAAGGGAAATGCAATCTTTCTAAAATAGGTCGACACAACAACTGCCATGGCATATATCCATGGTTGTCCCAGTAGGATGTTGTAATCAAGATTCCCATCGATGACTTCAACATCTATTTCTACTGTTTTCCCTCCTAGTTCAATTTTCAAGTTATTTAGGATACCGTATGGGGTATATGTCCTTCCGTCGAATGCTTTTAATGTCGTCGCAGATCTCGACAAGGTTGGAGATCCTAAAGTTTTCCAGCAACTCATCGACATAATACATGTAGATGCCCCCTCATCAATAATCATTCGGTGAACAGTTTTGTTGAGGGCTTTCACTTGAACAAGGAAAGCTAATTGAGCTGGTAACTGAGGATCGTACCCTTTGTGGTCGAAGGATACAAGATTGGAATCCTTTGGATCAATCCCACCAATGGCTGATAACAAAGCCTGCCTTTGGGATGGGCAATTTTGTAGTACTTAAAGAGTCGACAAAGCGGATGGCGATTGGGCCAAATTATCCACTATGTTATAATGCTGCGCCGCTCTAGCGCGGAGATTAAATGTCGACTTGTGTACTACTCCCTTCGGTGGTTTTATTATCAATTCAGGGATGGTGGGTGGTACAACTTCTGTCGAAGTTGTTGTCAAACTACTTGGTTGATATTTATCCTTGTTGTTCGACAGCTGTGGATTCCCGTAATCTTTGTTCCTTGTTGAAATCAAAGCATCATTCTGCTGTTTTGAAATTGACAACATTAGCACTTGAGACGGGGAAGCATTTCCACTTTCAACCAGATTCGTTCCTGGGTTTGGAAACGGATCAGTTAACACTGGTGAGGTTTTCGAACTTTTAAAGAATCTCTTAAGCTTAGCTTTGTATGGACATTCTTTTGTCCAATGATCCTCATCGCATATATGACACCCTGCAGGGGGTTTCCTATTTCCAGCAGGGTTTGAAGAAGATTTTTCAGGAGATTGCTCATCCTATTTCTTCTTCTTCCCTTTGCCTTTCTTCTTGCTTCCTAGTTGTTTGGTTTCTTTGCCCTTATCTGTCGATACGGCATTTACTTCTGAAGCAAGAAGTTCGTCTTTTGCATTTTGACTTGAAATCCTACGGGCTTTCTTGGATGTAGCCTTTGTCAATTTCGTGTCTGTCGTGCCAATCAAGCCATCGCCGGCATGAGAGTCATTGTTCGATTTAGGAGGAGGAGGAATTGAGAATTCCGGTCTAGGGGTGTCAGGTATTTTTTCGTAGAGCGTGCGAGACTGAGTGTAAATCAAGTCCAGATATTGTGCACGAGCGATCACTTGCTCTTCCGTTACGACTCCCCCCTTTGCCACATCTTCTGTGATGGAAGGCAGTAATGACTTGATAAACCATTCAGCTAATAGCTGATCAGGAACGTACGTTTTTACCATCCTACGATGACGTCGCCACTCATGTATATGATCAGATATGTGAGTGGTTGTTGTCTGTTTAAAGTTGGTAAGTAGTTCTGTTCCCGTTTCATACCTTATTGGTAATTGAAAATGGGTTAAAAAGGTTGTGGCCAAGGTGCTGAAGTTGTCGAACGAAGCTCTAGGCAATTCAATGTACCATTTTGCCACTGGACCCGTTAATGTCCTCTGAAAGAGGCGAAATCTTATCGAATCATCATTTAAGGTGTTTGATGAACACCATAGATGAAAGGTCATCACATGATTCAATGGATCTTCACCCGGATTTCCATTAAATTTAGGAATATCTGATGGAAGTTTATGCAGAATCGCTGGCAACCAAGGGGCGTAAGCAATTAGATCGTTTGTTAACCGGTTTAAATCAGGTAACTCTAAAGTTTCCACGAATGGTAACTGTTGATTCAGGTTAGGTGAAGCATACCGAGGATACGATGGAATCGCCTGAGCAGTTGGTCTTTGCATACCGGCATAATGCATTTGATGCTGGTATGTTTGGTAAGGTTGGTGGACTTTGACCATTATAAAATGGTTGGTTTTGACCGTTTTGAATGTACGACTGTCCACTGTTCGAAAAGATCTGCTGCTCAACACCTTGGTATACTTGTTGGAATTGTGGTTGTTGGTATGGCACCAGCCACGGTTGTGAAGCCATGTGCTGTTGCCCGATACTAACCATTTGACCAAGGTGAGGGGTAATTGTACCCATCTGGACCTGTGTCGACCCACTAGTCGGCGATTGTGGTTGAGTCGCAGGGTCAAGGGGCTGTTGCATTACAACCTGAGAAACTTGAGGTTGGCATACAATAGGCAGTGCTTGAACTTGCGACACCGTCACAATAGCTGGCGTAGTCGGTATGTTCGACATAGGTACGCATTGTTGCATTGAATACACAACTCTTGGTTGTTGAGGTAGTATAGGTACCCAACCACTTGAAGTAATTCCAGTATAACATGAATGCTGTTGTGAACTCCCATATGGATATCCTCCTGGAGGGGATAATGACAGGGCATACTTCCCCCCATATGGTGGTAATCCAGAACTCAAGGGAATTGTTTTCCCTTGGGGACCGGACTGCCCAAATTGACCTCCAAATGGATCAATTTGTTGAGACTCAACATAAGAGTTTCTGGATATAATTCCGGATGAACAAACAGGAATGGACCAGACTATCGAAATAGCCCCTGGGTGGGCTCCTTCTAGCGGTTGTGAGCTAGTCGGGACAGATGGTATGCCGGCGAACATTGTCGGAGTGACAGCAGGGAGTTCTGTCGTCGCTGTGTCAGAAGACACAGTCCTAGATGTTGACGGTTGTTCAGACATTTGTAGTCTATCCAAAAGATTACCTAGCGATTCTACAGGAACTTCCGCTGGTGGTAGACTAACTTCTGATGTCGAAGGATATAGAGTGATCCCGACTCCAAAGTGCGTTGGAGTACTTGTTTGAGGATCTTCTACAATTTCTTCTATCGCAATCAGACCAGGTGGAAGGGGAAGACCGTCAGGTCCGTAAAATATTTCTGGTGCCGAAGAAGCAGCGACAGATGTTTGAAGAGTAAGACTCTCTGAACCGGTTATAGATGGAACTGGTTCAGTAACACAAGTGTTTATTCTCAAACTAGGATCAGTACCACTGTCCTTCTGTGGCTATTGAACTTCTTCTGTTGAGGCAGGGATTCCAGAAATGTTTGGAGTAACCAGAGTCTCTGATGTCGTTGGAACAAGTGTTCTAACTTTGATAGGAGACTTGGAACCGGTTAAACGAGTTCGTTTTGTCCGTACTGGTTTCACTTCCGGAGACAAAGATGGTTGACTCGTAAGCCTCCACGAACGACGGGGTTTCAATTTAATTTCTTCCACGATTTCGGATTACTCGATCAACTAAAATAAAAGGGAAAGTATGTTTCCGTATTAAATGAATTTTAGACGCTTTTGACACAACTTGTTTTTTCAGTTTTTAAGAGTCGAGAAAAAACAAAAGATGACTCTAGTCTCCTTCGATTTTTAATGAGCCTGAAGTGACAAGTGCTCAGATGAACCTTTTCCATTAAGGAGTCTGAAAAGGAACGAAAGGGACTGCTCTGGAGGTCTAGGTAGAGGGAGTACCAAACCAATCGCAAAACTGCAGAATACTTTTTACGGTACGACAGTCAATCTTCCCGAATGCTGTGTTCGGTGCATTGCGATCAGTAGGGCGACCGACAGGGCTTCCTGTGGATAAAGGTTTTATGCCTATAGGGGTCTCCCAATATATACTCGACAGTACGTGGGAGCCCAAGTTTGTACTGGCACTTATCGTCTCAAAGTGGAGGAATCACCCAACCATCATTGAGGACAACAGTTACCAGGCTTTACGACGCCGGAATACATCTCTAGCCTAGACCTCTAAATGTTGTGCGTTAAGTTACAAAGCGTTGTTAAGTTCATTGAATTTATTTTAGGTTGATCTTTCTTATGAAGTTTGCCTTTTGGGATCACCACGAGATGTATATGTAATTCCTAAAATGCAATCTAAAGATGACAATCAAGCTTTTATCTCTTTTCAGCAATGAAAATCCTAGCTACAAGGGAAAAGAAAGACACAATCTTTTCGCAAAGAGCAAAGAGCACACTGTAAATGCACTTTTCCTAAATCAAGCCAAACAGACTGTCAATATGCAAATCCACATGCATGTGTTTTGTTTTTCACTTTCTTAATATTGATGCCTAAAAAGAAAGTTGTTGTACAAATCTGAATTCGCTTTCAAGTGAAAAACAAAAACAAGCTTCTTTTCGAAATCAAAAAGTAGAGACGATTACGACACTTTATGATTTTGAAATAAACACTCGTTTCGACACTAGAAAGTGACAAATTCAAACCAAAGGCAAAAGTAAAAGCATAATCGACTGTCAACAGTAAATAAACTTTCTCCTATGATCAAAATCAACACTTGCGACAGATCTAAATCAAAGGATGACAGTATGACTATTCTACTTTTGCAATGGAAAACTGTAAATGACGTAACAAATACACAAAGAACATCTACAGTTTCTTTTATACAACTGAGGTGGAATATCAGCAAAGAAAAGGGGTTTTTAAACAGACACACACACTGATCACAGGCTGCAGAAATCAGAGACAAAACTGAAAAAATTGAGCAAAGAACCTCAGCTGCACAAGGCTAGGCTGATCAACGCACCTGCTACACAGAGAAACTGGATTGCAATGCAGGTTGCCCTCTCGGGAACTGCACTGAAATGCAGGAAATCTTCACAGTACCTGCGCTGGGGCAGAAACGAGAATTCTATCCGGGTTCTGGGTCACGGTTTGCAGTTTAATCTATGGTTTTTGGCCGAGTAAAAGTAATCAGTAATGCACACTTGGAGGGTAGATTTAATGAAGGTTTAAGAGCTATCACAGAGGGAAATCAGATCATTTGTGAATCAGATGTTCAAATCATAAACAGATCCAGTGAATGGATTGAAGCAGCAGATGTCTACTTTGCATTTGTTAATGGCAAATGCAGTTCGATTCGCTACTTCTAAGTTTATGAAACAAACAACAAGAGAAACACAAACAAACCAACTAGACGATCGTCCCCAGCGGAGTCGCCATTTTGTTAACGGGAAAAGTGTCTATTCAGAACGACCCTAACCCACTAAGGTGTGACAGTGACCTTAGAAACAAACAGAGAAAACTACTTTTGTATTCTCCTTTATGAACTATAAACAAAGAGAAATAGGATGAACCAACCTGTGTCTTGCGCTAGTCCTTTGATCCAATCTCTCTCCTCTTTGATAGCTTCTAGCTACCTGCTCCTTTACTTGCCCAGCTTCACCAAGTACCTGCAAGATCACAGAATATGGAAACTATACAAAGACATGGGTTCATACTCATAAAAAGCTTAGGATCAGATTTAAGTTAAACATACAAATGTAACAAACATCAATGATACACAAGCATGTAGGAGAAACTCAAATAGTTTTATTGATATAACAAGAAGGTCCAGGAGGAGTTACAACCGATGATTCTTGATCCAGCATCAACCTCCCAGCAGAGAAGCCCCTCTTCACCTCCAACAAAGCATAAATCACCCAATACTCTGATATCTATCTCAAAACCAACAACAATTCTCTGCAATGTACAATATTCCAGCCTTTGGATCTCTTGGTGAGGGATCCATATATAGATGTATGCAAAGAGGATGAGTCAGCTCATGAATTGATTAGTGGCTTCTCTCTGTTAGTTCTTGCTTCCACTTGGAGACTGAGAGCCTCTTACTCATCACTGGTTGAATTCAGTGAGGCAAGTGTCATTGGAGAAGATTCTGGAAGCTTCCATTGTCTCTCCACCTCGTGGAATGACTCTGCCACTTGTCATTTCCCGCTCAACGCACCTTGGTAGTGCATTTAGGTGCATTGCAACACACCTAGCTAGTGTATTTGGGTGCTTTGCAACGCAGCTAGCTAGTGGAGCAGCTGAAATGATCGTGATTTGACTAGTTCTGAGCAGTTTCTGGTGGAGAACTTCTGGGAGAAGCTGTAATTTGTTGACCTTGTTCCTTTAGGAGTTATAACAACACTTTTAAGGACTTAGGAGCCCTTGGTTTATGGACATTTCATGCTTGGAGCTGTAAGGAACAAAAATGTCTATAACAACATGCATTGATGAGAGGATTGTTATGATAGCCATGCATGAGAGAGTCTCACTCTTGTATGTTTCATGCATAGTGTTGAACACCATGTTTAGCATATGTTGCAGAATGATTCATGACAATTAGTCCAACTATGTATGGGTTGTTAGTAGTGTTGTTAGAACCATGTATTTGATGTATTATTTATTTATGTTCTCATAGTAGGACATTCTAGAGTCATATCTACATTGAGAGAGATTCATGTGAGTCATAGTTCAGCCATATATGGGTTGATTGATGTAATTATAGAACCATTTATTATCATTTTTGTAGCCATGTAATATGCATATGAAGCCCTATACTTTGTTCCATATCATTGGGTCATAGTTTTTGGTCCATGTGGAGTAGCCTCTTGCATATGTCAAGGAGGAATCAACAAGATATATATCATTACACATTCAACCATGGAGATGTTTGCACTTAGTGGAGAATTATTAGTCATGATGTTATGGCTGTGTCATCATATATTTGTTGTTATCATGTCTTCTTCAGAGGAGGTTGTTTCTTCCCATTGAGAAAGGTGAGATAACTTGATTGCGACATTACTGTTTTTTATGCATATATTGTGGAGAGGATGTATTTGTTGTTGTTGCTTCAGAGTTCGTTGGATGTTTTTTGTTGCTACTATAGAGTTGAACAGAGTTGTTGATGCTAGTTCGTCACATTATGTTTTTGCTGCTATGTGTTGGTGATTTGATCTACTACTACTATTAAGACATGGATTATGTTGTTGTTGCCTCAGGAGAGAGGACATTTTTTTAGTTATTGTAGTTAATTCTTATTCTCATGCTACCTTGGGAGTGAGAGGGCTTATTGTTGCTGCTGGTAGGAGATGTATATTATTTCTCAAGTATGTCATTGATCAAGGATAGATTGTGTCTAAGTGGAGTTTATTACATAATCATTTTTCTATTATGTTGAGGAGTGTTATTGTCATTGTCATGTATCAGTGATGCATTCCATTATTCATCACCCAGATGGAATTTTTATTTTTGTTGATGGACCCCATTTAATTATGAGTTTGACAAAAGAACGAGAGCGAGACTACGTTCATGCTGGGATCAACCGGGAAATCTGCTTCCCTCGGAGACTTATGAAACTTCACTAGTGGAATCCAAGAGTAAGATTGGTTCTTCGCATGGAAAAACAATAGTTATAAAGAGGGAAAAAATAGTGAATTATTTTCACAAGGGTTTTAAGTTTTTGTGGTTAATAGGGTCTCCTTTTACTAACCAGCCAACTTATAGCAAGATTACAAACTTCAAAATGTTTCACACCAAGTTTGTCAAAAGCCAAAGCTTAGATATGACAGTATGGAGGAAAAGTAGAGAGTGGAAGTCACCTAAAGTAACAAGTACATAAGGTCGGCCTTCAACTGCACAAAAATATCAGTTAACTCAGTGAGCTAATGCCACCTATTACTTCAGCTTAAATTTTGATTTTTGTTTTGGCAAATGATGTAATTTCTTTTTATTCTCTTCATGAATATAGTTTTGAAAGGACAAAGTATTTTGTTGATAGTTCAAGTAGTTATCAAATTTGACAATTGAAAGTTTCATAACTATTGTTATTGTGATTATGTTATAAAAAAAAAATTGGAGGAAGGGTTCTGAGTTTTGGACCTCAGAAGAAAAATTTTCTTTGTAAGTTTGATCTCGTCGGTGATTTTAATAAACATTTCAAAGTGATTCTAGATATATGTTGAGTGTGATATGTGTTTCTTGTTATCTTTTAGTTTAATGTTATTTTGCCATAGAAGAGAGTAATGATGTTGTTGGCCTTTAGCATTATAGTTTCACTAAAATTTTGATATCTGTAAGTTAAATTTAAATAACCTTAATGTTGGGCAAGGAATTTCCCCGACAGCATGTTTTGGGGCTCAAAGCCCAAGTTTTGATTTGATATTGTTGTAAAGCTCTGCAAATTGCAGGTGAGAAATGTATGTTAGAGTCATAGGGCTGTCCACCCTAGTTTTAAATGTAATTCTAGCCTACCCATGGTCCTTGGGCCATGGGATTGTATAAATAGAGTGAGGCTCTAAGTTGTAAAGAGACACCGAATGGAATCTAATAGGATACAAATTGGGCATGAAGAGTCTAAGTGGTTAAGTCGAAGTGCGAAGTGTGTCATGGGTCGTAGAGTAGGAGAATGCTCTGTAGCTGAGTGCGCAGAGGCCTAGTAGTATATAGCTTAGTGCGTAGACACCTGCAGCTGAGTGTGCAGGGTGAAGTCGAGTCTATAATTGAGGAAGAAGATAATAAAGAGAAGTTTTATCATAATTCTGTGTATCTGTTCTTGGGTTATTACATGTTTGATATGAATTGCAAATGTACTGTTTATTTACTACACACACATGTATGAATGATTTGTATTGTTGAATATAACATAATGCATACAGAAGAGCTAAGATAATCCAAGAAGTGGAATACTAGTAAGGACTTTGGTAATAACAGTGTTCAGCCCCCGAGTAGACCTGCGCTAAGGTAGCATCTTAGGCTACGGGGTATAGGAAAGTGTGCATAGCAACGTGCACGTAGGGTCGAACTGCGGACCAGTTGAACTCATCAGACATCTCCAGGGTGTCGAAAAATGGTTCTAGCACCCTCCCTTACTACTTTGGGTCAGACGATAGTCTGCGCTTCGCGGACTGTTGCCGAAAGGGCCAGTAGTACAAAGATTTGTTTAGCTAAATCACATTTGAACTTGGGTTAGGCCCAAATAAGCCTGTTAACACCCAGGTTGTTCCCTATGACTCCCAAGGGAATACGGCCAGGGTAACCACTAACCAAGCTTTGGATTACAGGTCCTAGCCTACCTGTAATCAGAGAGGGCTCTCTCTTTAAGTTTTAGCTTTGTTTTGTAAATATTTTGGGCTAGTTATGGGTTTAGTTTTCTGTTTAAAGTTTTGGTTGTGAACTGTTGTTGTGAGAAGGGCATGAAATGTTTGGGAGATGTCAGTCCATTGGGCATATGGAGTCAGAGATTTGGGACAGTTCTGGTGCCTGTAATGGAGAAAGTTTTACTGCAAGGCTAGATGACTATTCTTGATATAAATTCTGATTAGTGAGTGAAACAGTGGGAGATGGAATTACAGACAGTGTGATAACAATTAGAACAGCAATTTCTACTTAGTAGCATACATGAATTACTAGATAGAAACTGTGAAAGATTCAGACTTTGCTGGAGTAGTTAAGAATTCCAATTAAAAAGCTAAGCCTGAAGAAAACATTTATAGCAAAGATAGATTGAAATCAGGGTGTCTCCATGGACAAATCCTGAGCTATTCTTTTTCTTTCTTCCTAAGTTTAGATTTACATGTGAAAGATATGAGTTAAACTGAAAATAAACATGAAAAGAGATAGAGAAAACTTATTATATCAAGACACAACACTAGAATCCTGCAACATTCAGTAGTTCCAAGACAGCAAACATCAGTAAGACCAATTTCTGCAAACCCCAAAGCTTTTCTGTATTATTTCTCCAGAGATTACAGCCGAGTTCTCTTTCTTCAAGAACAGTAGTAAACAACAACCCCCAAATGAACTGCGTGGGGAGATTTTATACAAAAATATCAAGTAAAATATCTAGAATGATAGTTATTGAGCAATAACTATCTCTACTAACTTTGTACAGTGAAGTTATTACAAAATTTAAAGCCTGTAGTAAAGGTACATAACAACTGTTTGCTGTTAGTCGGTTTGTGATGACTTTTGGGCCCAAGGGCCAGCTGCGTTAATTCTTGGATGGCTTCTGCTGACAACGGTTGCTATAGATGACACGTTGTGGTTCTGATGCTTTTGGGATGCTGACCTGTAATCTTTGACCTGTGGTTGCTGATCTGTGACTTCTTTATTGATTCTCTGCTTGCTGTAAAATGCATTTGATTAGATTATTTTATCAAATCACAGCAAAGTCCTTATCATATCTGTCCACCATTGATCAGTGGGCATCTGATGCCTTCGCATCTTGAGGAGTGTCTCATCTGCATCTGTATATTTGTAGTAGTTAGGGGGGACTTCAAACAGATGATTGATTTCATGTTCTATATAAAACAGATTTTCTAGTTTATCATACAGCTCTTGTCCTGTGAGCGGCCCAGTTCCTTCCAAAGTGCTAGATGAGGTAGTCAACTGATCAGTGATGTAGTTGTTGACTCTTTTTGCATATTGCTCATGAGAAGACAGCCTTCCTGCACTGTTTAGTAAACTGGGGAGTCCCCTGTCATATAATGTTGTGATCTTGGCACCAAAAGCATTCACCTCTGCTTGAATATCCTGACATTTTCTGTCTAGTGCCTGTACATATTTTCTGAGGGTGAGTACCCTTTTGATCAGCAAAATTGTATCAGTTCTATCTCTGATACCCAGGTTCCAATTTTATTGTTCAACACATTGATCATTCTAGTAGCTATATCTGGCATACTTCCTAGAGAAGCTCTGGCTTTTTGACTTTCTGCATAAACCTTGCCCAACAAATCCATTTGCTCATGGATGGTCTCTATATATTTCCATTGGTCTGTGATTGATTGACCAATCTTTAACCATATGATTTTCTTGAGCTCTGTTATTGCTTTGCCCATGTTCATCTCTTTCTCTAGCTCTTTGATTTTTCTTTCCAAGGTCCTTACTTCCCTTGTCTTTTCTGCCACCTGTTGCTTGGATTTATCATGTTTCTCATTAAGGGTGACCAATTTCTCCTTGGCTTCATTCAGCTCTGCCATCTGGGATTCTAGGACTTGAATCTCATTCATCAACTTCTGCATGTCCAGGCTTGGAGCCTGCTCTGATGTTGGTGCTGGTGCTGATGTTGATGGAGCTGTCTCAACTGTTTGTACTATAGGAGGAATGACAATTTGAGGGGGTTCCTCAAGGTCGATTACTTGCTGAGGGGGCTGAGATGTTTGGCCTCCTTCTTTCTGTTGTAGGGCTGCCTGAAGTGCAGCCTTTGTTTCTACCAATTTTCCCTCTGTCTGGGCAAGTTGTGTATGGAGTGATACCAGCATGGCTGCTACATCTTGGTCCTGCCTTTGCTGGGCAACCTCTTCTGTTTGAGGGTGAAGGGTTGCTGGGATCTTCATCGTCTTTCTTAAGGCTACAATGTCTGAATCCCTTATCTTCAGCAGCTCCTTTATAGCTTTGGGGTCCTTTGGATCATGCCCAAGCTCTATGATTATATCCTCCAAAGACCTTATCCTGTTGTCTTTAGCCTGGGAGGATGCCTTCTCTAACTCCAATTGTGCAGTGGTATTATTCAAAGAATTATGCAATCTATAGTTTGTCAATGTTTTGTCAGCTAGAGTAGCATACACCATCTCACCCGTCTGTTTATGCAATTCAATTTGATCCATTGGGTGGATGTCCTTGGACAAGATTTCCAAGTTTGTTCTTATATAATTAGCTGTAGACTGTGGCTGTAGCGCTGTGGGCATGAAATGGCTCATTATCATTTTTCCCTCTTGCACATCATATGCAGACATCAACCTCTGCTGGTTTGTAGGAGCCATTTTCAACAAGAGATTGTACAGCTATAACCTTACTGGCTCATTTCTGGTCTTGATGTCTATGAATTGTTTCTTTATGCTAGACTCACCCTTTCTTTGTTGTTCTGAGGAGCTGACCTCTCCTCCAAGTATTCTTTATTGCTATTGCTGTAATGAGCTACCTGATACCTCTGTGCTGGGGGGACCCATCTGTGTTTGACCCAAAGGCATCTCATCCTCTGAAAAAGGATTGAGCCTTTGTCTCTTTTCCCCTTGTTGTGATGTTGAGGTACTAAGGGGAGTCTGTTCCTCTCTATCTCTCTTCTTACCCCTCTCTTCATTGATAGGGGTTTGGAGCACCGAAGTGTCCACTGTAACATTCTGCACTAGGGCCTCCTTATCTTGCATTTGCTCTTCATTAGGACCAGGAGCCTCTGCCATTTCTTCCTGCTGTTCAGGATGATTTTCAGGCCGTTCTTCTTGGACTGATCTCTGCTCTTCAGGGGCCTTTTGCTGTTCTGTTTCCGTGCCTTTATCCTTGGCTGAAGTCTCTGCTGTAATTGGGGCTTGGGCTGCCTTTTGTGGAGCTGTGGATGATGAGGCAGCTGCTCCCACTTGAGTGTTTGGAAGAGGAAGTACCTGTGAACAAAGCTCCAAGTCAGCCAACTTTTGGAGATTTCTTATTCCTCTTTGAGCTAATTCTTCTTGTGTGGTAGCCTCTTCTAAGGTGCCTTCCTTCCATTCTAGTTGATTTGCATATTTTTCTATGTGAGGCAACCTTATGTGATCATAACTGGCCAGCCTATATCTGACCCTTCTTAAGCTTATGAAATGATTGGGGTCGTAGGGTTCCCAAAGGAAGCTGGTCTGTAAGCCAAGGCCATTTAGCATTCTATCTGCCTCTTGCCAAGCTTCCTCCCTTTTATTGTAGATGAAGGGGCCTAATTGGTTTCTGACTTTAAGCTGTGCTTTCTTGCCCTTGCTTGAGAAATGGAGTACATCAACATTCCCAAATTTCCTGAAATACTCAAGGGAAAACAATCTCATAGGCACATATCTGGGCAATCTGTATGGGGCCAACTCACACCCATATATTCTGATAACTGTGTGGTTTTGGTAAAAATACCAATCCCCAATGCTGTATACTTTGGACAACTGAAGAATTCTCTGCATCTCACCAGTTAGTCTTGGAGGAGGTGAGCTCAGAAGCAGAGACATGGCTAGGTGGATGAAGAGGTCTATAAACTCACAATAAGTGTAAGGGGAATAAGACCTGCGGTGGAAACCAGAAGACCAATAGACCACTGACCTTGGATTGCCTTGTGCATCCATTCTTTTCACTGGAAAAGGAAATTTCTCATGCTGATAGTATAGGATTAGATGATAGATATAGGAGGTGTATCTGAACACCCTCTCTCTTTCCAAGTCCATCAATTGCTCATGTATTTTATTGGAGATGTAAGTGGCATAGTCATAACAGATTGGGGGCTTGCCAGGGGAAAACATGGCCATCATCACCAACACAGTTTCATCAACAATTTCTATTGAATTATAGCCCAATATGGGACTAATCATGTCTGCAAGGTCTGTGCCCAATTGATTCAGGTATACATAATGGATGGGAGGGTACATCATGGTCTCAGAGGTAGGCTTCACGAACATTTGATTTATCTTGGTGACTTGAGCATCTGTCAGTTTAACTCCTTGTTTTATCAGATCCATTAATGATAAAGGAACTAATTTCTTATCAGTCTCGAAGTTGAGCATCTCTCTAATGGCTGCAGGGGTGACATAAAAAACAACTGAGCCTGAAGGGTCAAGCACAGCCCTCTGAGTGGGGTCATAGCAGGCAGCACACCGATGGATTAGGTCAGGAAACACAGTGACCTGAGGGAGCTTGAAGATGGGGAGGAAAGAGTCCCAAATGCCCAATACATCAGTTCCACTATTATGTTTCATTTTCAACTCATTTAGCAAGTGAATGTGGTACTTGCTATGCATTAGCATTTCCTCTGATATTTGGTAATCTTTGTCTGCTAATGGTTTCCACTCCAACTCTCTCTGAGGGGCATTCAATGGAGCAATATTCAGGGCAACAGGTGCCACTGGTGTATCCATGTTTTACAATTGACTTTTGGTTAAATTTCAACTGTTTTTGGGAGAAATGCCGTCCTGCACGGTAGGTGAGTAATTTGCTGAATTACAGCCCATTTCAGAGCAACAGGGGTGTAATTGGGCACAATTGGCCGGTTAAAAAACTGATGGGATTGGTTTTGAGGCCTAGCAGGCCTATTTCTCTGGGGAAAATGGTCAAATTCAATGGTTTTTTAACAATGCAGGACGAAACAGAGCGCGCAGCTGGGAAATTGACAAATACCTGGTTCAATGGCGGTATTTGAGCTTGGTTGCAGTTGAATTCTGGGCGGCAGCAGCTCTGAACGGTCTTGGCAAGGTGCGGCAGCAAAGGACGTGAAAAGTATATGCAGGAGGCAGAGCAGAATAACATAGAAAAATGCGCAAAAATGGCAAATTTCGGCCAAATATGGACTTTTTGTGGTTGGCGTGAAAATTTGGGTGATGTCAGCATGATGTCATCAGGTGGGGTCAGAGTCGGGTGACTTCAGCATGAAGTCATCGGGTTACGTGGTGGCCTGTGAGTGGTCCACAGGGACTGCATAGGTGGCGTGACAGCTCGGAGCGATGGCGGCTGGGGGCGCTGATGCGGCGGTGAGGTGGCGTGACGTTGGCATGACTGGTCAGTGGAAAACTGGAAGTGGTAAGTGGTATGATATCACACTGATCTTCATACGGAAGTGGGAATGTCAGAAGGCCACCCGATCCAGTGATATAGCGACGCGTGCCCTCGTGTGTACGTCAGCAGACGTCAAATTTCAGAAGCTAACGGCAGTACATCGGGGCCGCTCCGAAATTGATGAGGGTCATCGGATGGGAAAGCCCAGATCCGACGGCTGGCGGGAGGCAGAGTTGGTCGGACGATACGGAAGGGCGGGGATAATAAAATAAACTTATTTTCTGAAATATGCGCCTGGCGGAACATTGGACAAGTGGGTTTTGCGGGTTTTTTAGCAGTGTTACGTGTTAAAAAGGGGTCATTTGGGTTTTTTCAAAGGTTTATTTACAAAATAAGTGGGTAAATCATTTCAGAGAGTTGTGGAGGAAAAAAGGGGTAGGGGTTAGGTTATTAAACTGACCAGAGGTCAATTTAATCTCTGACTTTGGACATATGGCTATAATGCCAAGGGGAAGGGAATATACATATTGATGGGGTTTTATACACCATGGTGTTATAGTAATAGGGAAAGGGAAACATAGGGAATTAAGTAGTAAGAAATTAGGAGTTAATATGAGTGGAAAAGGTGGATGAGGGGGGAAAAACACTAAGTTTTATATGAAATCAACTTAGTTTAGGAAGTAGATCAAAATGAAAAAAAAAAATTAGACAAGAAATGTGGCTTTTAAAGACACAAGAACCAACAAAAACTTTGACTTCTTCCATGAGCATAGGTAGTATTGGGATGTTAGTAATGAGTGTAATGGGGGTGATCAGGGGGTTAGACATGCTCCATTGTATTGCTGCAAAACTGCTGAATGAGAGGCCTGCACTGGCGCTATGTTTTTCCTTGGCTTGGGCCAGTGATTATAAAAGAAATCATGTTTCTGCAACCCCATCTACCTACCCATCTACTTGCCTAGCATTTTTTGTTTCTTCATAAAGGGTGCACTTGGACTAGCAAACCCTGAATTGTTCTTTTCTTTTCTTTTTGCTTTTTTCTTTGCTTTTCTATCTACAACTAACCTTATTACTTCCAAGGCCCCAGATTAAACAGTTGGGAACCTTAATTCTCTACCTAACTACTGGCCTGCCAAGATTAAGCAGTTTGGACAGGCTTCTTTCTCTATCCTTATGACAAGAAATTGAAATATGGCATGATCCAGATTAGGCTGTTGGACCATCCATCAAAATTCAGACAACTTCAAGTTATGTACACATATTGCATTCTCTTGGAAATATGGGATCTTTGTATCACCAAAGCAGAGCATATTTGGAACTTTCTTTGCCAATCATGAAATATGAAACCTATTGGTATAGGTATCTAACAAAGCCAACAAGTGGTTCCATTGACAGGACTGGGATCTGCATTAGAGATGTCTAACTTCATGTCACTGGAATCTGACAAAGAAAGAAATTGAAAAGTGGTTGGACAGAAAAATTCACGAGTTCATGGCATAAGAAAATAGGAATCTACAAGTATCAAAGGAACAGTGGTTAGAGCACTACCTGTATACAAAAATCCATGAAATTTTCTTTCCATCCTTCCGCTCTAAATTGTACAAGTGGATCACAAAGCTAGAAAATAGTCAGGGAAGGTGTAGGCTCAACAAACCAATCGTGTGGACTCCGGAGTTGGTGTGCAAACTAGAAGCACCAGAAGATAATATTGCGCACGTTGTGGACCATTGGCTGGATCAGGTTATAGGATGGTTTATCACTGAGTTCACGGTAGATACATCAGTCAGCTATAGCAAAGCAGAATGACACTTCCTCAAAGGATCGCGAGGTAAGTACATTAAATCTTTGAACACTTGGATTAAAATGCTACTATGTGAAAATTGGGTTATGCGAATAAATTGATTTTTGGGGCTATGCGTAGTGGAAGGATCTACGGAAATGGAAGCAGTGAAGACTTAAAGACTAGTCCCTAGATTTCACCTCCATGAGGAAGTGAGGAAGAGCTCGCGAAAGTTTCACCAAGAAGTGCGATCAGTTTGATAAGGCAGCGAATTCCGCACATACCACCCCCACCCACACCACCACTAGTTTCACCATCTTCACCCTCATCTTCACCCACACCACCTCCACCACCACCACAGTTCAATATGGCGAGTGCGATTAAGTTGCCAGTGTTCAAAGGAGTAGGGAACAAAGATCCGAACCAATTTTAGTTCATAGTAAAGGCCGTATGGGAAGCGCAAGGAGTCATGGATGATAATATCAAGAAGGCAACACTGGTTACCGCCTTGTAGAATCGTGCACTAACGTGGTACATTAAGCACTCCAATGACAATCCCAACGCAGGGATCACGAATATCTAAGCTATGTTGAATAGGGAATTTAGCAAGTGAAAATCAGAGATACATTCGATTATTGAGTTTGAGGAAATCACGATGCTTCTAGGTGAGACCCCCTGGGAACTGGATTAGAGACTGAAGGGTATGATTCTCAAATCCAACATGTCCTTAACATATGGGCAGCACCACGCATGGTTTGTAGCGTCACTAATGCCACATCTAAGGACCACACTATCACAGCAGAAACTATCCACTCAGGCAGAAGCGTTGGAGATTGCGATGAGACTGCACAAGACCCCAATACAAGATCCTAGTCTAGGAGTCCAACAAATTCAGGTGCAATTGAAAGACATGTGTCTGGAGATGCAGAGTTTGAAACAAGATAGGACAACTCGCCCAGAAGCCTGTGAAGAAGTATGGTGTATAAAGTGCAAAGGCCAGGGACATGACAAGGACCATTGTCTAGTCTTCGCAAACTACCTTGCAGGAGGAGGGCCAATGCCATTGAGACCAGAGGCAAAAGTGGGACTCAGCATGGTGCCTACATTATGGTGTCTGATTTTTCATATAGGAGGGAAGCATGCTACAGATAAATATCATCTATTGCAGAAGTATACCCAAACGTCCCAGCAGTTGTTTTGTAATTTCTGCAGGTTAGTAGGCCATGATGAGTGCACCTATAGAAGTTATGAACTGATTATGGATTGGACCCCTACCTACATGGTGTAGACCGAAATGCGAGCCCTCGATCAAAATGCAGGGATGGCGTGCACTAGATTTTAGGGACACAGACAAGATCGAGGTGGAATGGGGCCAGGAAGGGGTCACAAACAACTAATTTGTTACAATTGCGAAGGGCCAGGACATTATGCCTGTGACTGTACAAATCCAATGATAGCATCATGTTTATATTGTACCCAGTTTGATCATGAGACAGAGGACTACCCCATAGTGATAGCAAGGTTGCGCTATAAGGGAACACTCCATCCTCCCCCGACTCAGAACCTGCAAATGATGAGGTGTGAGCTGCGCGAGGAGGATGCGAATGTAAACATCATGCTCCAAAGTAGTATCACAACAGGAAATGACAGAGGAATACAGCTAGAAGAAAGTGTGTGGGTTCACAAAGCTCTAGCGAAGGAATGAGAGTTTTATTTGGAATGCGGGAAAGAGACATTCTTGGAAGCTAAGAAGAGATTCATGGAGGCCTCCACTTCAGGTAGTAAAGATGAACTAGAACTTGAGATGCATCCTTCAATGCTTACTACCTTTCTAAAGACATACATGAAGCTACCGAGTGATAGCAAAGCGGTGAAGGGACTGCAAGAAATCATCATTAGATGTGCTGGATCTAGGGAATTGCGCGAAGTCCGAAAGCTCAGAAGACACACAATGTGAACAGGAAGGGAGATGAGATTGACTATGCAAATCGGAGAGTATTAAATGGATCAAGTGATTTTGGATCTAGGATTGGACGCAAATGTACTTCCAGAGTAGACATGGGAGTGCTTGTGTTGGCCCACGTTGCAGTGGTCTCCTATTCAATTATGAATGACGAACTAGCAAAACATCCTATTGATGGGAATATTGCAAGGAGTAACCGTGGATATTGAAGGTGTGAGCACGCTTGCAGACTTCGAAGTGATAGAGATTGTCGATAACAATAATCCCTATCCCTCACTTCTGGGAATAGATTGGGCCACTGATATGAATGGGGTGATGAATCTAAAGAAGCGCAATATGATTTTTGAGAAAAATTCACTGCATGTAGTGGTACCATTGGAGCCTGCAGAAGGATCACGCCACACAGAATCGGTGCAAGATGATGATAGTGAGGATGATCTAGACTATATCTACAAGATAATCGTGTGGGATCAAGACTAGGTGAATCCAACAATGGATGGAAGGATTTCGTGGGAGCGCAAAAGTTCCTGCACTTCAGATTTGAATGAGGAAATAGAAAGATGGCATAACCGGTTACATGAGGTAACTACGCTAAATTGTAACATGATGATAAGGTCACTATGATGTGTAGAAACAAAGGCAAGGGATCTGCCTATGTATTATGGACTGAACTCAGTAGATGATTTCGTGAATAAATTTGAAAAAGAAGTATCGGAACATCAACGCTTCGATGCTCTGAAATGGGTACTGCACGTTATGCCTACGAGGTGGTGGGGTATGCATCAAGGAAGTTTTGAAGACTGGAAGGAATGCAGAAACATGATGCTCATGTGGTTTAGAAAGCCTCAAATGCAGATGAAAGTTGGGTATGATGGACGACACAACCTACGGGCCCACCTCTCAACATGGGTATGGGTGTATGGTATCCAACCTACACAAACACACATCGTCCTTGCAATAGGAGACAGAACCAACAAGTAGGAGTGGGCAAGATAATGGTGTGAACAACGAAGTATGATAAGACCAAGTGCACCACAGAATATCCGCATAGAAGCTTTTGACAAAGTATGCGAAGTACTAAGCACAGTCCACCAAGTGATACGTACCGACTGGGACGTGCGCGTACCAGTGGCTCTATGGGATTATAGGACCATGTGAAAAACCCTGACCATGCAGGCACTCCCAACGCTGAAGTATGAAGCAAAAGCTAAGATCCTGTTGGAGCATGCAAAGCCTAGACCATGCACAGTAGCACCCATAGATACGCTGGTTCGTGAAGCCTAGAAAGGAGACATCACATAGTTGCATGAAATATAATTCATTGGATTGGAAGAAGGAATCTAGATGGGAAACCTTAGACTCTGCAAACTGGAAAAAGAAAGGATACGGTTACGACAGAAAAGCGCTTTGATGGATGCAGAAGTCAAGAAGGTGGAGGATAAAAAAAAGGAATTTCTGACCAAAAATACTAGAACGGTAAGGCAAGGTATGTACGATCATACTGAAAAGTTTAAGAACTATTTCCATGAATTGGTTAGCTTGATGGCTTGGCTCAGACCGCATATCACCAAGCGTAGTGACCAGGGCAGTGCGTTGCAAATGGTGAACTGCGCAGTGCAGGCCCCCACAATAGAAGGTAGGATGCTTTCATGAACCATGATAGAGGATAGGATGGAGCCTTGAATGGGTGGTACAACCACTTGACTAGGCATAGGAAGGATACTCTCAATGCTCCAGGTAGTTGGAAGGGAGCGCAGTACTATAAACCATTCTACCTAGGAGCTACGTGATATTGGAGATGTGCGTAGAAGCAGAGCGTCACAAGGTCCACGACCAGGAACAAAGGGCTACACTGCCACACGAGTTGGACAGAAAGTGACCACTGGAATCACTATTCACGATGGGATGTGCGACTTGAGGCTAAATGGAGCGGGCGATGAGCATTTAAGACACAATTTATGGGCAACATTTGGGAAAATCTTCCACCAAGAAATCATTAATGGACCATAATTGGGAGGAACAGTCACATTCGAAATCAAAAGGCGCTATAAAACACAAAGGGATACCCAGCAAACGACACTTGGTCATTTGGGAGCTGAGAAATTGAGCAAAGCCTTGAGCACTGAGAGTCGAGCGATAATTGAGCTCCTCAATTTACGAGTGACAACTTATAGCCAAGACATAGTGACAGCAACTAAGGATGGTCTGGGAATTGTAGAGGTAATTTTCGGTAAGGCCGCGCAGGCCCTAACTATACAGGATGCTCCCGAAGGTTCCGGGGTGGTAGCAGAGATCCTCAAATCACCACGTACACCAAGGCTTAAGAAAGATAAACAAAAAATGGCCCATGTACGTGTGTCCTGTAGGCAGACACTCCACAACAAACTATAAATGGCGGAAAAGGGGAAGGTTGTCACGATAGAAATAGATGAGGAGGAAGAAGATTTGCAGGCCCTGATCATCATAGAGGAAGAGTAAGAAGACATGGAGGAGGATTTTCAACATATACGCTCTACAAAAAAACTGCACGCATATGTCCCTCTATGGAAAGGGAAAACTAAAGTGCCGAAGCATCTGGATGAAACCAAGAGTCCCCTCCAGACCCCGCTCCTCCCAGATGGCATTGTGTTTGAAGTTTGAATATTGGGACCTCACTGACCTCGAGAGGTTCCCTCATCTAGAGATCGGGAATCTCATGAAGCAAAATACTACGGGGGTAGTGACAATGCTATAGCCGCGGAAGTGGTTGCGTAGTGTGGAAAAGGCCAGGTTACTGAACTTACTATGGGTGCCGCATTTCCACCGCACGCCAATCACCATTTTCGTCATCAGCCAGGTGCTATGCCTAGTGCATAATGTGTATCTATGGTTGGAGGAGCCTATCCCCATCACGACAGACCTAATTCACTACATTTCTTGGCTCCCTTGTGAAGGAAAGGACCCCAAAACCATAGCTGAGGGAAAGGGTAGTGATTTTTCCCTTGTAGAAGCCATGAAGACAAGATACAAGCTGGAGAAGAAAAAGATGTGCTACACCATCTCCAGCATCAAGGACAAAGTGGTACGTGTAGCAACCAAAATCCTGGCCTGTAAAGTTATGAGGAAGTGTTGCGCTGATGAGGTATTGATGCTGGTGATCACACAGGCCGAGCAGTACGCGGAGGGGGTCCGGCTCAACTGGTGCAAATTCCTCTATGACAAATTTTTGAAAAATTTTCGCGAAGCCCATGAGGAGGGTAAAACCTTGCACTATGTGTGGTTGTTGCTATCCTTAGTGCTCCTAACGGGAGAACTAGTGGAGGAAAGTCAATTCCATAGCATTGACAGAGAATTACCGGAGGTCGCGAAGTACACTTTTCTTTGGGCCACAAAGGACACGAAATGGATCCATGGCACCAAAATCTTATGGGTGCTCATGGACATGAACATTCAAATGTGGATCAACCACAAGCTGCGGCTATCGCCCATGTTGTACAATAATCTGCAAAGTTTTGTAGACTTTAAAGTGGATATGCACAACAATTTTATCAAGGAGTGTAAGGATTCAGTGAAGCAGTGGACGAAGCTACCATTTGTAGCCATTGATGATGCAATTTTTACTGTCTTGGAGACATGGCCTCCAGAATGGTGTGCCCCAGATCTAGCAGACCTTGAGAAGGTGGAAGCGTAGAAGAAGAAGGACGATGCCAAGATGCATATCACTCAATTGGTAGAGAAAAGATAGAAGGAGACAATAGTAGCTGAGGTAAGGGAAGCGAGAGAAGCGACACAAAAAGTTGGCGAGTAGAAGAAGGTCACAGAAGTAGTTGCAGTAGCATAGGCGGTAGAGGTAGGAACTATGAAGGTGGACAAGGGCCAATCAACATCCTCGCAAGGGCGAGAGGCAGAGGAAACAGAAACAATAGAAGGGAGAATAGACCCAGGGACCACGTCCACACAGTTGAAGCTCCCACACATCACAGAGCGATGAGGACCAAGGAAGAAGGGAAAGACCTCGAGGTTGGCCATTGACCCAATCACCTTAACCGAAGAATATCTCCATTACATCCGCAAGATGATCCGTGATATCATAAATGAACCACTTCATGATTCTATGCAGGATAACCAAACTGTGTTTTGGGCTCTCAGGGTGTAGTTGTAGGAGTTACAGGTGCATCCCCCTCAGGTGGGTACCCTTTCAACCCACCTCGTAGCAGGATCCTTGGTAGGAGAGCAAAAGGGGCCCTAGTCGTAGCAAATGTGACTGATAGATTTTCGGTTAACATGATGAAAGGAATTGGGCTTAATTTGGCTGCCCTTCCGTGAGAAACACTTTATCTGCTATAGGATGGGATAACGGCAGAGCTACATTCCAGTGAGAGCCACGCTATCCAATTTCTTAGTGAACAGAAGATAAACATGGAACAACTCACCTTGTAGCATGACAAATTGGTGTCGCAAAATCAACATTTGGTGCAAGTGGTAGATGACGCTTGTCGATGCGTCCCGATGCTGGCCATCCTAGTAGATCTACAAGTAGAGGTGTGGATCCACAGATTGGCAACCAAAGTCTGTGAGGCTATGGAAAAAATGACAAAGGTTCAACTAGAGCTGAATCTTCAGATCACCGAGCTATGGTTAAAGGTGTAGCCTTCCACTCCCTTGGAGGTTAGAGAACAACGCACTAGCGCTATCGCATCAGGATTGGAAGAAATTGGGGTTTCAATGCCAGACTATACCGGCATGTTAGAACAAGCACTTGAGGTCCTCACGACTTTACAGGAGGACTCCAACATTCAGCACCTACAAACAGAGGCGCGAGAACTCCAGCAACAATACGACAGTGTCCTAGGAACTGCGCAGATAGTAGTCCTCACTTAGCGGCTTGTGAGGATGTAGCAAGCTAAGGCACTGAAGGAGCAGGTGGACGCAGTGCGACATAAGAAGGAAGTTCTCAAAGCACGCGTTTAGCCATGGATTGACGAGGCTTTCATGATCACAGTGAATAAAGAAGGAAAGCTCGCACACATATAGTGGATGCATGCGTAGATGCAGGGAAGCACGTCAGACATAGAGGTCTCAGAAGAGTGGATGCAATAGGGATAGCAAGAAGCAACTCAGTGCACTGCGGACAGCAATACTGTTTGAGAACAGTTGGAGGGACTCCATGCCAAGATCATCGCACCGACAGAGTGACTCAAGGGCGAGTCATGATGTTTGTGTTGGGGGCCTGTTGGGCATGGAATCCCCCCACGACATGTTTTAGGTCTCAAAGCCCAAGTTTTGATTTGATATTGTTGTAAAGCTCCGCAATTTTGGGCGTGAAATGTATGATAGAGTTATAGCGTTGTCCACCCTAGTTTTGAATGTAATGTTGGCCTACCTATGATCCACAGACCATGGGATTGTACAAATAGAGCAAGGCTCTAAGTTGTAAAGAGACATCGAATGGAATCTAATAGGATAGGAATTGGGCATGAAGAGTCTAAGTGGTTAAGTCAAAGTGCAAAGTGTGTCGTGGGTCGTACACTAGGAGAAGGCTCTACAGCTGAGTGTGCAAAGGCCTAGTAGTCCGTAGCTGAGTGCGTCGACCCCTGCAGTTGAGTGCACAAGGTAGAGTCAAGTCTATAACCGAGGAAGAAGAAAATAAAGACAAGTTTTATCATAATTTCATGTATCTGTTCTTGGGTTATTACATGTTTGATATGAATTGCAAATGCACTGTTTATTTACTACGTGCACATGTATGAATGATTTGTATTGTTGAATATAACGTAATGCATACAAATAAGCTAAGATAATCTAAGAAGTGGAATGCTAATAAAGACTTGGGTAATAACGGCGTTCAACCCCCGAGTAGGGCCACATGAAGGCAACATCTCAGGCTACGAGGTACAAGAAAGTGCACATAGCGACGTGTGCACACGGTCAAACTACAGACCACTTGAACTCATCAAACATCTCCAGGGTGTGGAAACCTAGTTCTGGCACCGTCCCATGCTACTTCGGGTGAGACCTGAGTTCGTGCTCTGTGGACTGTTACCGAAAGGGCTAGTAGTATAGGGATTTGTTTGGCTAAATCACCTATGAACATGGGTCAGGCCCCAATAAGCCAACACTTAATATGATCTCCTCTTTTATGTATTCCATTTCATCTTACTTCCATATTTCTGCTAAATTTTAAGGCATGAGACTTTGCTTCAAGTAGGTTGTTGTTTAAATATTTCTCCAAAATAGTTTACTCATTGTACTACAACGTAAAATTATATTCAACATCAGAAGGCCACTTTAAAAGAGTGTTTTTCCTAAAGAAGATTTAAAAGCATTATATATAAAATAAACATTTCTGGGGTTTTGAAAAACGGGACAACAAATTGGTAATTTCATGGTCTTGGATAAATGTCTTGGGCACTAAAGTCTTTTCAGCCAAAGTTTTTCCTCCATGGTATAACAATGATCATATTGTTTCATAAAGTTGGATGGTGGTGTGTTGTACTTCGCATGATGATTAGTTGTGTAGAGAAGAGAGTTACTCTTTTTTGGTGATTTTTCAATTGTTTATTTATGCACTTTTCATATTTCATGAGTATATTATTACGATGGTACGAGTATTCTTTTTATTGCAATTACCATGGTATTGGTATGTGTGTGTGGAGTAGGTTGGCATGTGATATTACATTGGTGTAGATAGTCTTCGTATTGACATCACATTTGTATTTTTACGTGGTATACTTTTGGATATTACCATGGTACAAAAGTCCTTAGTATTGACATAACCATGGTATTTTATCCTGGTATTATTTTGGATATTACAATGGTATAAGAGTTCTCGGTATTGACATAACTATTGTATTTTATCGTGGTATTGGTTTGGGGATTACCACGATATAAGTGTCCTTGGTATTGACATAGCCAAGGTATCTTCTTGTGGTATTGGTTTGGAGATTACCATGGTACAAGTATCCTTGGTATTGACATAAACATGATATTTTCCCATGGTATTGGTTTGGATATTACCATGGTACATGTGTCTTTGGTATTGAAATAACGAAGGTATTTTCTTGTTGTATTGGTTTAGAGATTACCATGGTACAGGTGTCTAGTGTATTGGCATAGCCATGGTATTTTCCTATGGTATCCATTTCGAGAATTGTTGAGGATAATTTGGCTTTTACTTATGTAAAAAGAAAGTAAAAAAATTATTGTTGTTTGATGGTTGCACTTATTGAGAGTGTGAGAGTATACCAATATGAGGGAATTGAGAGTGAGTATATATTGCAAGATATGCTCACATACTTTTGCAATGTTTTATCAGAATTGTGTATGCATAATTTAGAGAATTATTTGAGGATAATTTTAGAGTTTTTGTGTTGCATATGGAAGTATTCAAAATGGAGAAGGATTGGAAGATCATGGTTTATTAGTGTGCATACATTTGATGTGATATTTAACCCCTCTGGGTCATGTTTGTAATTCAAATTTAATATTGCAAAACGATGGTGTTGTTGGGTTGCTCATGTTGACTAGATTGAGAGACTAGTATGAAATATTTATGAAACATCGTTCACATTGAAGAATTGAAGGCATGAAGGATTTTTATTAGATAGTGATTTGACATATTCAGTAAAAGGAACATATTTCTCCATACAATTGGTGTTGGTTAGTCCAATGGGTTTTGGGTGAGGGTCGTTGGTAATGGGTGCTTCCAACAAATAGATTTTCATAGATCTATGAGAGAAACAATATTCCTAATTGATAGGTGTCAGCATACAATAATACAATCCATGCCTTTCGACTTATGGGTGTAAGATAATCGATGTAAAATCTTGTTTAACAGCTTAACAGAAGAATTGAGCAGCACAACAACAATAGGGTGGATTTCTCCCAAAATGGTTTCCACTAGAAATACTTGTGTTCTTATGTGTGCATCCTTGTAATGATGCTTTCCATGGTTATTATGGTTTTAGTTTTTTGTTGTTTTAATATTTTGATAAGATAATATTGCAGATGTTTTTGGAAAATTAATAATTTGGTAAAAAGTTAAAATTGATATAAAGGCCATCACTAATGATTCACCCCACTCTCCTCTTAGTAATGATCTAGTTTCCAACATTTGAAAATATTCTCAAGTGAAGAAACTCCCTCCACCATAGAAGTGTTACAAAGAAATTATCAACAAATTTAAGAAATAATTCGGAAGGTGAGAAGCAATATGGAAACACAACTAGCAATGCAAACAACTCCAATTGATCAAACGTGACTAGTCTCTACTATGGATTTAGAAAGTAACCAAATAAAATTTTCCATCATGCATCTAGTTTTTCAGTCTCTTCCTTCACAAATTGATTTTAAAACATTAGATCTATCCAAAAATATAGATTACATCCCACTTCTTGACAAGATAAATTTGCATAGATATGTATAGGAAATGCTCTATATTAACCTAAGTAAAATCTCTTTGATAGTAACTAAAGAAAAAATATTTTGGAGAAAGTTTGGAATGAACTCAAGCAAGGAAAAAAAATTCTAGAGAACTGCATATTTAAAATGAGGACTATAAGAAGTTATTTTTTAAATTAGGAATAGATCCAAAAGATAGGGAAGCTATCAAAAACCTATTGCAAAACACATAATCTGAGATCTAGTCATTAGGGAAGAAATTGAAAATCCCTGGGACTCGGCATTCTCAAACAATTCAACTATCTTAGGTTGAGAAAGAGAGGGAAGATTTCATGAGACTATTAGTGGATATAAAAAAACTTGAGTTTTCAGAAACAATTACAGTGCTTACAAAAATAAATAAAAATCCATGTTTGCACTATTATGGCCCCAAATGAGTCAAATGACCCCTTAGAGAAGCTTAGAAATGTTATGGAAGAAATCAAAATTTCAGAGGTCAAAGTAAAGAAAATTCAAGACAACCTAACTCAAGTAAAGGAACGACTTGATATCAAGTAGAGGTAGCTAAATACAACAAAAGAAAACAATGATCAGTTGACCACCAAGAATAAGGTACAACAAGATGAGATCAAGGAGTAGAAAAACAAATTGAAGGGAAATATCTCCCTAATGAAGCTAGGAAAATTGTTTGGGATGATATCATTAAGGAGATCCATTCTAAATGGGAATGTATTCATAAAATTTCTCAACGGAATATTTTGATGAATGGGACTGATTTAATGATTGATGCATGCAAGAAAAATGTACAGAAAGAACCATTGAATGCTAAAATGATGATGAAATATTTACATGGGAAATATTCAACTAAACTAAGGGCATTAGATATCAACGACAAACTTGGAGTAATTATCGAAATTATTAAAATGAATGAGAAAAACATACTTCATATTCATGATAGGAACATATTAAAGGAGACCCATAATTCAATATCTTTGTTTAATTCCAAGTTTAACTAGAGTACTAGATATGGTCTAGCTAGTTGTTGGGATAACCAAGGAAAACCACTTTCATAGGAAATATATCCAAAGGAACTAGTGGATATTAAAACTATCATAGATATACCACATGAAAATATTGAAATTCTAAAGGGAAGTACTATAATGAATTATTTCCAGAGGGACTTCCAACTTCCTTCATTGATGAAGACACCTTTTGTTGCAAAACCCGATTATACAGCTTTCAAATTTAAATTTTTCATTCTAGAAAATGATCTAGTATAAGGTCCGAGATGAAGAACTTTGGAAGAAGTGTGGAAGGTTGATTACTCATATTGAAAGATAATTTCAAATGGCAGAAGGAGGCACCAATCCTCAAAATTAATGTTCCACTAGTCATCAACTTTCTACTATTTTTTAGTCACACTTACTTAAGTAGTTATAGATGTTTTGATACCTAACTTTGTAAATGATTTTAATGTAATATTTAAAATACATGAGACATTAATTTTTAGATTGTTCTATTTTGTTTCATTTACTTTAGCCCAATTCAATTCATCAATTATCAATCTTTCCAATTATTAACAATGTTTCTAATCATAAACAATAATTGAAGATAAAACAATTCATACAATTAAAAGTAGACAATAACACAAGCACAAGAGATAGACGATTGGTCAAAAACTAGGGAAAAAACCACACTAGGGTGGAAAATCGTCTAAAATATTCTTCTTACTAGATTGTCATAAAATGTTTAAGAAAAGAGTACAATAAGTTGAGTACATAATCATCCAGTAAATATTTATCCAATACAAATCAAAAAGAGACTTCTAGAATCACTTTACAAGAGAGAAAAACCTTCAAGTATTTAGTAAACATCATTAAACTATAGTGAATAGTAATACCGTAGCTCAGAACCTCAGTCACACTCATTAAGGTATCTTGTGGGTGACTGTGACATCCTGAAGCACTGTGAGCGAGTGACTATGATAGTGGTAGCTCCTTGAAGCACTCTAAGAGAGAGAATGTGCTGAGATGTACCTTGAACTATCTCATAGCATCAGTTGCATCTTTCAAGTTGTTATGTGGGTGACTGTGTCTTCCTAGTACCTTTCTAAGGCACTAAAAGCATGTGGTTACGGTTAAATCTAACTTGCAACAAGTGTACGACCGGAATATAGGGGAGAAGCATCTCCCACCCTATGGGAATATAGGGGAGGAACATATCCAACTCTATGGGTAATAGATATGCTTAATACCCTATTGTCTATAGATCCCTTAACTCAATGAGCCCTCTATCTAAATTCGTCACCCTGGGAGCTCAACAGGGCGAGGAGCTAGCTCGATGTCCTTGATAAGTGATACCCTTTATCAAGAGCGGTCACATCCATCAGTCAAAGCTACTCTCTAAAGACTAATAAATTCCATTCTGATAAAGCCTTGGGGATAATATTTGCATTTTTCTCATTTGTCTATATGTGATGGAGCTAAGGGCTCCTGTTTGCATCATGTATTGAATGAAGTGATATGGGATTTATATGTGCTTACACTTGTCATGAAATACATTATTTTCTCCCATGCATATCCAAATCTTTTTTTTGTAATATATCAATGTATTTTCTAGAACCTCATCAAATAACTCTCCAAAGAACTATGTAAACCAAATTCCTTCATAGCTATCCATGGTAGTGACAATAAAATTTGTGTCAGCGGTACTCAATACTAGAAACTTCTATTTCTTTCTCATCCAAGATATTATGGCAGATTCAAGACTAAAAGAAAATCCACATGTACTCTTCTTATCTATTGTCCCTCCTAGAGTTAGCCTTGGATTGCTTGCAAGACTAGTGCTTGAGAAAATCTGAATTCTATGTATCTCATATGATCCTCAAGAAACCGAAGGCATCATATGCATCCTCTAGACATAGTAATTACAAATATACAAATATACACATAACAACATGGGTTGATTCCTTCATCCAACGATATAAGCCATGTATTTCTGGTATCCTTTGACATATACCACTCATAAGAATAAGGCAAAAAAAATGGAGACCAAGTAATCAAGGACTTACAGTTTAATCAGAATTTGCAGAATAATGAAAGAAGAGAAATAGAATAATAACTCATCACATAGAGCTTGAAACATCAAGAGTTCTATACTGATCTGAGCTAAAGATAGGTAGGTGGATGTAATAAGAGTGAATGTTATGATTTTAGGAAGTGCACATTTAAATATATAATATCATACTTGCATACAGGCATATGTATTAACTAACTAACACTAATGAATTTGTAAGAATATAAGAGATATTTCTGGCAGCTACAATTTCTTGAAATTAGAGAGGAAGTGCGAACATATTGAAACTTTTACAGACGAACAATATACTGTAATCATCGAGCATGGGAATCACCATTGTTTCATTCATATTAGGAACTATGTAGATCTGGAGTCCATACAACTTCACAAGCACACACAATTTTACCTATAATTCAAAACCTTTCTTCAATGTTTCTTCCTCCCTTTATAATGAGAGGGCGGGTAAGAAAATTAGTTACAGAAATATCTTCAGGTGGAAATTTACAGCTGTCTATATGAATTTTCGTGTCAGCGTAAATCCTCCAACTATTACAATAGGGAGATTCCTTTCTTGAAAGAAAAGCAGAATAAAAATACAGTCATCAAAACAGCAAAACGAAATAAATCCATCACAGCTAAAATGATGACTTATGGAAATATCTTCGTGCCATTCTTCTCTGTTGGCCTTTGGTCTTGGCATGTTCCTGCTAAGTCATGGTTAAGACTCTCTCGGATAGTTTCACGTCACTCTCCGTCTTCAACAACCCCTTAAGCAACTGCCAAATCATGCGCCTTTTTAACTTTATGTTAGATAATATCAGTGCCCTGAAAAGTGGCGTGTTGTGTTTTGTGGAGTACCCAAGAGCCTTTTGAATGTTGTCCTTTTAACACAGGAACAACGTGAAACTAGCAAGCCTGACTACCCTTTACACCGTTGGGAATACAACCCCCTTCCTCTTCTCCTTTTATGTGATCGAGGGTTTGAAACGAGCGCCTAGTCCTTTGGGTGCTAAGGCTTTCAATTCTTGCGTGGGGGCCTTTTCCTTTGTTACATTAAAAACCTTTAATAACCTGTTACACCACATTCGCCGATATCCAAAACACAAGCTATTGAACATCACATCTAGGGGCCACTTTTTCTTATCGCAATTGCAATCCTGCATCTAATGCCGAATACACTTTCCTATAAGTTTTTATGCTAAGCAGTTCCTATCACCGATATGTGGGATGACTTCATATTTTCACATGTCACCCTATGAGTGGTGACACATGTCACCTAGAAATGGCCCCATAGGCCCCCTGAAAACACCGAAACACAATGGCACGTGTCCACCATCCACGTGATCATATGTATTGAACGTTTCCTCTATATTTCCACTTTTCTTCTGTATCGCCATGCCATTGGTAATTTCAACTTCCATGCCTTCTCTAGGGACCAATCAAAGGTCACCATGTGGCCCCGTAGAGGAGAGAGAAAAAGGCTTGCCTGGCCCTCTTTTTTTGTGCTTTTCCTTTGTATTTGGCTTTCTCGGCTCCCCATCGATGTACCACTTTATCACGATATCGACGGTTTGCAGGTATTTTTAAGTTGAAACCCCATTGAAATATCGATCACCAATGCCATGTATAGGAGAGAGAAAGGGTATTTCCCATCCCTATTTTTTTTGCCTCTCCCATGTTAAACTATTTTAGTCCTTCCCCAACAATACAACATTATATTGCAAATCAGCCCACGCAAGTTCTTCGAGTATGTAGTGACTACGTGCCTAGTGTGACAACTGATTCGTGGGATTGTGATATTGGACCTTAGCACCGAGAAATCTTGATAATCATTAAGTGTGAGCCTTGAGAATCGACCGATAGCCAATCGCCAATTTTGATTTTCCCTCTATACTTACCCATTTTTTGGCTTGGTGGGATTTTCCAATGTAGAACTTCAAAATGCTTTATCTTCTACTCCAGGAGTCCATTTTTAGACTTCCATATACTATTGGAAAGCTCTATCTAAGAGCTACACAATGGAGATGGTCTAATTCAACTCTAAGATGTACTCTGGCCTAGAAAAGCAGCTCCAAACTTCACTGCTCTTGGGAAACTTTGACCATTTCAAAGCCACAATGGAGTGAGTGATAACATTAGCTCCAATTAGGGACAGTGGCTTGCTGGCAAGGTGTTGAGGACCTACAGACTAGTAGTATTTGCTTCCATTTGGCATGGAGTTATTCTTAAACAAAATATAATTATGTGAAGAGGCCTTTTCTCAAAATAAACTGAAAAATTCGAATAACAATTTCAACATAAACACTTGATATTTACAATGAGCAAGAGATAGATATCTCTAATTTTCAAAATAAAAATTTAGAAGCTGACCATTTACAGGCAATTCCATCAGTTTACCATCCAAGTTTTCAAGCGTGTAATTGTTGTTTCCCCTTTCTTCTGTAATCTTGAAAGGGTTGAACCATAGCGGATCAAACTTCCCATGTTTTCCTTTTTTTTCACATTTGGCATCCCACCTGAGAACTAGATATCCTCACTAAAGAGGTCTCTCCTTAGCCTTCTTATCAAACAAAGATTTCATCCTTTGTTAGTAGTTTAACAGTTTGGTCCCCACCTCATCTCTATTCTTGTGAAGCTCCACCAACTCATTTATTCTTCTAGTCAATGCGCTAGACTCTTCCTCAGCTTCTTGCATCGACTTAGCTACTAGAATTGCTAATTGGAGAGAGAAGACAATAGCCTTGCCACATACTATCTCAAAAGGATATTTTCTAGTGTATCTTTTGTGTGTTACATGGTTATGCCACAGAGAAAACTTTAGTTGAGAGCCCCGGCTCGTTTGAATTTTAGTGATGGTCTTCTTTAGAAATCTCACCAAAGTTTTATTAGAAGACTTAGCCAAGACATTACCTTGAGGGTAGTATGTAATGGAGTGTCCAACAAAGATGTTGAATTTGTGGCAGAGGTTGGTGAACTTGGCAGATTTGAAGACTTGTGCATTATCAATAATGATTTTAAAAGGACAGCCAAAGCGACACAGTATGTTCTCCTCCATCAATTTTATCACCACTGAATCAGTGGCATTCATAAATGGGATAGCCTATACCCAGTTGGTGAAACATTCAGTGGCTATCAAAATCCATTTATGTTGGCCACTAGAAGGTGGGTGGATTTCTTTGGTGAATTCCAATCCCCTCTATCTAAAGGGCTCCTGTACATGCATAGGAATCAGGGAGAGAGGAGAAAACTTTTGTCTTTAAGCAAACAGCTGGAATCTTTGGCATGACCTGACCTTATAATAAACATCTCTAAACACCATGGGCTAGTAAAATCCTACCTTGAGGATTTTGTGTTATGTTTCCTTCCCACTGTAGTGTCCTCAACAAACTCCCCCATGGAAATACTCCATCACTTCATGGGTTTCTCCCTTAACCAAAAACAATAGTAATACCCTCATTGGATCCTTCCTATAGAGAACTATATTAGATATAATGTATTTATATTCCTGTAATCTCAAACAACAATATTTTGATCTATCCAGTCCCAATGGGAATCTTAGAAACAAGAGGTAATGAACAATGTTCTTATACCTAGGTGATCCCTAATAGTTGGCATAGATCTTCTGTTCAACCATTTTAATTCTTCTCTATTCATCCTCTGGACTACCCTCCTCTATGATCAGGATTATCCATAGATCTTGGCAGTTGGATTCAGAAAAAAACTTGGCCAACCCCTGGCCTTTGATGAGCTTGGTAGACTGGATTTCCACCTCATATTGTGGTATTTTAGGTATACATCTGGCCCTCTTTCCTTCCCTTTCTCCCTGCACCGAAATGTCTTTGACTGCAGTTGTTGGGAAAAACTTTGTGATTTTCGATTGCAGTACACACATATGGAATGGCTTCAACCCCTTGTCCAATGCATAAGCCTATTTCTCCAACATATCATACTTCAGCTCAGCATCCCTTAGGACTTGGCTAAGAAAGGCAAGGGGTTGCTCATAGCCTTATTTTTTTTTTTTGAATAGCACAATAACAATGGTATGTGGAGAGGTGGAAGAAAATATGTAGAAGGGAACTACATAATCGGGGCTGACTAGCACTAGGGACTGAGCCAAAGCTTCTTTGATCCTTGTGAAAGAATCATAGGGGTTGGAGCTCCACTTAACTTCATTCTCCTTCTTAAGCATATATGTGATACCTTTAACTATCTCAGCATAGTTGGGTATGAATCACCTTAAGAAAATTATCCTCCCAAAAAAGGCTTGGACTTCTTTCTTGTTTCCAGGTAGGGGAATAAGGTTGATCTCTTTGACTCGTTCAATATCAATCTTTAATCCTTCCTGTGCTACTATGTGTCCAAGTAGCTTCCCCTCAATCAAGGCGAACTAAGATTTCTTCAGATTTAGAGAGAGTCCATATCTTATGCACTTCTCAAAAGTGAGTTTTAAATGGAGGATGTGCTCTTCATCATTCTTAGAAAAGACTGTGATGTCATCTATGTAGACTACCAAAAGTTTATCTTGGTCGCCCATGAAAGCTATGTCCATTTCTAGCTTAAATATGGACCCTGCATTTATTAACCTGAACAACATGCGTGTGTACATGAAGGTTCCCCAAGGGGTGGTGAAAGCAGTCTTTCTCTAGTCTTTATCGTGGAACACCACTAGGTTATATCCAAAGAATCCTTCCATCATGGGAATTTAGGTTGCACCTACTACCTTCTGCAATATATTATGCATTTTTTCCAGAGGGTAGTTATCTTTTAGAGACACCCTGTTTAAATTCCAGAAGTCCACTAATAGCCTTATCTCTCCGCTCTTTTTATGGACATGTACCCGATTAGCAACCCACTTAGAGTATCTTAGAGGGATTATGTTCTTGGCCTACAACAACTTCCTTAGCTCCTTTTCAATGAAGCGTAGTAAGAGTAGCTTTATTTTTCTGAGTTTCTTTTTGCATGGCTTTATCCCACCCATCAAAGGAATTTTATGCTGAAAAATATTTCTATCAAAAGATTTCAAATCATCGTAAGACCAAGAAAATAAATCTTTGTAAGTTTTGAATATATATAAATACCTATGTCTGTATTGCAAGCGGATTCCTTTGATCATCTTGATCATTTGGGGTTCCTCCTCTGATCTGCTGTTGCAGTATTCTATCTGATCATCCTTCTCTCGGGCCATTTATTTGGATGATGTGTTGTATTTATTGAAAATTCTTTCAAGTGGAACAAGTCCACGAGGTATGGTGTTCCCTTTTAGTTGAACGTTTTTTTTACCATCCACTATGTCTTTCCATGGAGTGGCTTCTTTTTCTACTTCTTCTTCTTCATGATTGATGGTGGAGTGGGAAAAGTCCCCAATGAATTATATGAATCTTTGGATCTACTCGTCATCTTCAAATACCTGCTAGTATTTGATATTATCAGGTATTGAAGGCCTATGTCTGAATTATCTCTCATATCTAAAGAGTCGATTCTGTGGGGGCCTGAAAGTGCTTGTAGCTACCACAACAGAGTCAGCCATCCTATTTTCTTCCCTCGACAGAAACTGGATGTATAAGGTGAGGGAGAAATTATCAATTAAGTCTCACACTTCATTTTCGTACATCCTACGCCTGTGGTGTTTGGCCTATCAATGATTTCTGATCTTCTTTACAGCTAGGTCAAAATATCCATAAACTATAAGGCATTCGATATTCATCTTTTTTTTGTTTGTATCCCAAGGATCAATGGTTCATGTTTCACCACATTGTTAGCCGCTTCAAACTCAAATTTGAACAAGAGGGATATCAAGCTTCCCTCCATAGATACCAACAATATTCCAACTCCATTTCCATGTTTTTAGTTTTCTCTATCGAAGTATACTTTCCATATTTTATTTTCACTTGGTTGCAACTGCTTTCACTACCTTGTTATGTGTATTGATGTTTTCTCTTGGAAGGTCTCATCATCTTGTAGGAATAGATAGGATATGTCGCTATCTTTCCCATGCATTGCGGAGTTATCTGAGCCTTTCATTGGGGTCATGGTTTTCACAAACTGGGATTCTCTGTATAGCCTTCTTTGCTCACCTCCAAAAGTGGGAATGGTGGCATAAGTTAGATCCAGCTTGATAGAGCCACCTACCTTTGAATCCCAAGATCTGGATAAGAGAATTCCAAAATGAGTAGATAAATCAACCACCACTATATCCATTACCACACTTTTCACCAAGATTTGAGCCAAGTTTACCACCAGATCCTTTATCATGCCTACACACTTCACTCTCTTCGAGTCAAAGGAGTATAGATCCTTGTATGGCCTAATGATTTCCAAGCCCAGTTGTTCCATTACTAATAATGGCATGAGGTTCTGTGAGGCTCTAGAATACAACCCCCTTCTTCTTCTACTTTTATGTGATCGAGGGCTTGAACCGAGCACTTAGTCCTTTGGGTGCTAAGGTTTTCAATTCTTGCATGGTGTCCTTTTCCTTTGTTACTTGAAAAACCTTTAATAACCCCTTACACCACATCAGCCGATATCTTAGACATGAGAAATATTATATACCTAAGGGGGATAATATGGGGCACAAAGGGAGGTACCCAAGGTAATAATGTGATAATGGGATGGGCCATAGTAGTAAATAAGGTGGTTAACCCATATCATGTAAGGGACCACAAGTAGTTAGTAATAATGTAATGGGCCCATGGTATTAGTTCGATGGTATGAGGGAACCATGGTAAAGACCCATGGTATTGTATGTATGAGGCCTATATAGAGGCTAGAGACTCCACATGGAGGGATGTCAAGGATTATTGTATGAACAGGCATATAGCTTGTGGAGTGTTCTCCTTCCCTAAGGAGTGAATGTATGGTGTTGCCCTACCTTAAGGGTTTGATCAACAAAGAAACATTTCTATCTATTCATATCTTGTTATTCTTTGGTTTATTTCTATTTATCATATATTTTCTAGGTCAGATCTATAACAAGTGGTATCAGAGCACTTTCTTGGGCAAAAAAAGTGGAGAATTTTTCTTTTATTTTTTGTAGGATTTCGGGGACTGCAAGTTTGAAAATCAGATCTGTACATTTTGGTGCTAGATCTACAAAATATAATGGAATTTCTAGATTCTACGTGAAAAAATACCCGATTTCAAAAAAAAAATCGGTCGAATCGGAGTCCGGATGAAGAAGATATCGCTGATTTAAAAATCAGTGGGGTTGTAGTCAATTTTTTGGGGCAGCGAGTTTGCGGCACAGATCTAGACATCCTAGTGCAAGATATACAAAATATAGTTGCATATTTAAATTCTTTGTGAAAAAATACCCAATTTCAAAAAAAATCAGTCGAATCGGAGTTCGGATGAAGGAGATATCGCTGATCTAAAAATTAGTGGTGTTGCAGACAATTTTTTTGGGCAGCGAATTTGCGGCACAGATCTGGATGTCTTGGTGGATGATCTACAAAATATAATTTCAGATCTGAATTTTTTGAGAAAAATTACCCAATTTCAAAAAAAAAATAAGTCGAATTGGAGTCCGGATGAGGGAGATATCGCTGATTTAAAATCAGCTCTTTTTTGCAGAAATGTTGGTGACGACGGGAGAGTTGTAGCGTAGATCCGAAATTCTAGTGCCTGGATCAGGATTTCTATCACATCGGTAGATGAAGATTGGTTGTTCCATTTCCAAAAATAGGTCATAATAGGGATTCTGAGTAATATTGACAGAATTGTGGCCATTTTAACGTTTCGCCAAGTAAGTGAATTTTTCTCAAACCCTCTTCATGGAAAATTTTACTGGAAAAGATAATAGCCCTACTATTGAAGAATCCATACAAAAACTAAAGAACATATTTGAGGAGGGATGGAAGTTTATGGTACCAGTTGGTTTGAAAGAAGAGGCCGCCATATGGTGGAACTCATTGGGCATCATAGGCTTGTCCAAATTCTCAAATGAAGAAATGGAAAAACTCCTTATGGACAAATGGTCTCAGGCTAGAAAACAAGATAAGGGGAAACATGTGTGGTTATTTCCTACTGGTATATCCTTATTGTAGGTTCATGGATTGATTCAGAAGGAGAAGATCATTGTTTCTATAAATTCTAGTTGTAAGCATAATTTTATCAATGTTACTTTGGCAAAAAAATTGCAAGTTCTAGCAAAACACATTGAACACACACTAGTGGATAATGAAAATGTTCAATTGTATAAGGATTTGAAGATTTCTATGGATAAGTATGTGTTGCATGGTGATTTTTATGCTTCACATATGGATAACATGGATGTTGTTTTGGGATACCCTTGGATGGAATCAGTGGGTACTATCAATATTAATGTGCAGAAGAAATTCCTGAAGCTCTGGTATAAAAAGAAAAAAATTACATTACATGATATTTCCATTAATAAACAGGTAGAGTCCAAAGAGGCTAAAGTAGAAGATGTTCTAGGGTCTGACATATTAGATGATGAGCTAGTGATGATCGATAATCAAACAAAAATAGAAGCTGAAGCATAAAAGGTTATAAGTGTTGATACATCAGAGGAGGGTTCAGTGGTTGAAGTAATATTAGAAGATAAGACACCACAACAAGCACCACAACATGCACCAGATAACAGTCAAGCTCTAGCAAGGGATGAATTAAAGAAAAATACACCGTGGGTTATAACTTCAACATATCATCACCCACATCACCCCGCAAGACAACAACCAACAAGATGGCAACCAATTAGCCACAAGGACAACAACCCCCACATGACAGATAGAGCGGAGCGAAGATCCACCTACTACACATCAACACAAAAGAGCTGCCACGGTCAACTTCCATCTCAAGCGAGCGAGGCACCATCAAGATCAAGGGTTCACCTTTCTCTTGGATGGCTAGATGCACGTGCATGGCACCAGTGGACTACTCTTTTGAGTAGATATTATTATTTGTGTTCTTCCCATGTTTCGGGGACGAAACATGCTAAGGGGGGTGGAATGTTATATACCTAGGCGGGATAATATGGGGTACAAAGGAAGGTACCCAAGGTAATAATGTAATAATGGGATGGGCTATAGTAATAAATAAGGTGGTTAACCCATATCATGTAAGGGACCACAAGTAGTTAGTGATAATGTAATGGGCCCATGGTATTAGTTCGATGGTATGAGGGAACCATGGTAAAGACCCATGGTATTGTATGTATGAGGCCTATATAGAGACTAGAGACTCCACATGAAGGGATGTCAAAGATTATTGTATGAACAGGAATATGGCTTGTGGAGTGTTCTCCTTCCCTAAGGAGTGAATGTATGGTGTTGCCATACCTTAAGGGTTTGATCAATAAAGAAACATTTCTATCTATTCAGATCTTGTTATTATTGGGTTTATTTCTATTTCTCATATATTTTCTGGGTCAGATTTATAACAAGAATATTATGAAATAAAAGCTATGGAATATCGCATCCGGGGGCCCCTTTTCCTTATCACAATTACAATCGGGCATCCGACACTGAATACACTTTCCCTTAAGTTTTTCCACTAAGGAGTTATGATCATTGATATGCATGATGACATCATCTTTTCCACATGTCACAATATGAGTGGTGACAAGTTTCACTTGGAAATGGGCCCATAGGACCCCTGAAAACATCGAAACTGAGTGACACATGTCCACGTGCCACATCAACATCCATACTGCTAGGTGTCCTCCATACTACCACTTGTCATCCATACTACCACATCATTTGTTATTTCAGCTGCCATGTTTTCTCTAAGGACCAATCAGAGGTTGCCATGTGGGCCCCTAGAAGAGAGAGAAAATGGCTTGGCCGACACTGTTTTTTCATGCTTTTCCTTTGTATTTGGTTTTCTTGGTTGCTCAATGATGTACCACTTTATCAAGATATCGGCAGTTTGCATGTCTTCTTAAGTTGGAACCTCACCCATCTGTTCATCACTGATCACCAATGCCATGTGGAGGAGAGAGAAAGGTGGCTGCCCATCCTTTTTTTTCTGACTCTCCTGTGTTAAACTATTTTAGCATTTCCTTGGCAATACAACATTATATCGCAGATCAACCCCTGTGAGTTATTAGAGTATGTAGTGACTATGCGCCTACGATGACAGTTGATTTGCAAGATTGTGATATCACCATTTGGCGCCAAGAAATGTCGATAATATTTAAGTGTTAGCATCAGGAATCTGCTGATAGCCGATTTCCAATTGTGATTTTCCCTCCATACTTAGCCATTTTTTGATTTTCTAGGCTTTTCCAAGGCAGACCTTCAAAATTCTTTATCTTCTTCTCCAGGAGTCCATTTTTAGACTTCATGTACCATTTGAAATCACTTTCCAAGTTCTAAGCAATGGGGAGGGTCTGATGCAGCTCTGAGGTCTTTTGTGGCATGGGAAAGGGCCTCCAAACTTCACTAATATTGGGAAACGTTGACTATTTGAAACCCACAATGCAATGACTAACGACACTATCGATAAAATTTCCTTCCCAATTAGCATCAGTGTACCCATGAAGATGACATATCCAGCATAATATCTAATACCAAGTGTGATTGACCCATGAAAATATCCCAAATGTGTTTTCGAGTGATCCAATGTTCATGGGAAGGCTCGATCATGAATTGACCCAATGTGTCCACTGCTTAGCATAAGTATAGATGGGTGTTCACAAGGAACATCAGAGATCCAATTCACTATATATACTCAATGGATTTGCCAAAATGGGTCATCTAACTTCTCCACATAACTTCTTTAAGTTCATTTCCATCGATGTGGTGAGGGACTTGCATTATTTCATTCCAAATCTCTCTAACAAATTCACAACATATTTTCCTTGTGAAAGGAAAATCTCACTATGCCTTTGCCACACATCAAGGCTTAGAAATTAGTTCATGAGCCCAAGGTCCTTTATCTCAAATTCAAAGGCTAGCTCCCTCTTGCACTCGATCATTAGAAGATCACTACCTGTCAAGAATATATCATCAACATATAAAACAAAATTCAACGACATACCTTGAACTACCTTGAAGTAGAGGTTGGGATCAAAATTTCTTCCTCTGAATCACACCTTCACCAAATAATTGTCTATGTGGGCATACCATGATCTCGGCGCTTGCTTCAAACCATATAATTTCTTCTGCAACCTGAAAACATGTTTCTTTTGATCCTCTACTCCAAATCTCTATGGCTACTCAACATACACTTCTTTTTGTAACATGTCATGGAGGAATGTAGTCGTTATGTCCATTTAATGAAGAGTACATCCTTGACTTTTGGAAAGGGCTATTATAGAATTAATGGTTTTGTATCAAGCCACACATACAAATATATAATCATCCTCTTCTCCCTCTTTCTGTGATACTCCTCAAGCCACTAACTTTTCCTTGTATTTTTTAATACTACGATCAATTACATGATTGGTTTTGAATAAGCACTTTCAAGTCACCACATACTTCCCCTTTGATATCGACACAAAATACCATACATCATTCTTCATAATCAATTCATATTCCTTGGCCATAGCATTTTTATAAAATTGTTCTTTTACAACTTACTCAAATGCGGAAGGTTTGACTTGGATCATAGTGCTCATGACTGTGACATATCCCTGGTACCTTCAGGGGTTCTTCCTTTCTCTAAATGACATTTGGATGAGAACATGTCTCTCAGTATCCTGTAGAGTGTCACAAAGCAAAATTGGACTCTTCTTAGTAGGAGGATCACTTGGAGGAGGAACTAATGGATCCATAGGCTCCACATGTTCATCAATAATATCAGTCTCATACTCAGGCATGGAAGGACCATCTAGAATATCCGTATCGTCATTCCTCTTCTCCAGAGGATGAGGTGGAGGAAGCTATTTTTCTTTTCCAAGAGGATCATCTTCATCGAATGTTACATCCATGTTACTTTCAACCTTCCTTTGACCAAGAATATATATTGTATATGCTTTAGAATTTTCACAATAACCAACAAACATACTTTTCTTCCTACAATCTCGAACATGTTCCTTTTGTCCTTCAGTGCATGAAAATATATGGGGCATCCAAAGATACAGAAATGGCTAGTTTCGGGCTTGACACCTATGAGAACGTTTTCTGGGGTGTTGTTTTTCAATGCTTGATGAGGTACCCTATTTTGAAAATATACAACAACATGTGTTTCTTCTCCCCAAAGGAGGTTTTTTCAACTCTTCATTATGGAGCATGGAATTGGAAGCTTCTAATATAGACTTGTTCTTCCTCTCCGCTAAACAATTTTGTTCGGGTGTATATGGCATAATTGTTTCCTTCCTGATTCCTTATTTCTTGAAAAATGCAATGAACTCATTCGACATGTATTCCCTACCATTGTTGGACATGAATACTTTGATTCTCTTTCCTATTTGATTTTTGATCAAAGATTTAAAATCATTGAACATTTCATAGAATTTATCCTCGTGCTTCAAATAGTATATCCATGTCTTTCTTGAGAAGTCATCAATTAATATGATGTAGTAAACATGACAACCAATATAATGCATGGGCATCAGACCACATAGATCAGAATGAATGATATGGAGGATGTCATTTGCCTTGTTCTCACCAGATGGGAATGGTTCCCTTGTCTTTTTTTCACTCGCACAACCTAAACACACTCCATCATGCTGGGATTGAACATTCCAAATACTAGATACCAATTTCTTCAATTTAGGAAGAGCATCATGATATAAATGAGCCAATATTTGGTGCCATAACTTGCTTAGATTAATAGTGTTATGAACCAATGCTAGAAGTGGTCTTCTAGTGACTCTAAGAGTCTTTGAAATATTGATCCTAATGTGAATGCATCTATCATAGATGAACCAACAGACCAAGTCAAAATTCTTCACTTGATGAAGGGAACCCTAATCCCTCCATCTACCAAAGCATATGTAGATACAAAATTCTTCTTTAACCTTGACACATACATAGCATCATGCAGCAAAATTGATTCCCCAAAAATCAAATGAAATTTGAAAGACCGAAAACCATTCACGGGATGAGTGGAGTTGTCTCCAAGAGTAATCTTCATATTAGACTCCCTCTCTACTATATTAGAGAGGAATTCCTTATATCGAGAGAATTGATGAGTGGCCCCACTATCAACCAGCCAAATATTCCATGAATCCAGAGGAGAAGAACTAGTAAGGCTAGAAATAAGAATATATTCAAATTGGTTTGCAACATTACTTTCATACCCCGAAAATCTTGACTTCCTTTGTGGGATGATCTTCTTCTTGGTCGCTTCATGCATCTCTTCTTCTTCTTTCATATTTTTTGTCACATCCATTCCTCTGATTATTATATTTGTAGTTGTTTCTTCTAGTGTTCTAGTGTGGTACTTTATTCTTCTCAAGACAATATCATGTATAATCTCCCTTCTTATGAGAATCATAGCATTCAATATGAGATGATGTTCTACCATTCCTTCTTTTTGCATTTTGAGGAGGATACTTTCTTGATGGACCTCATCTTCCCCCCCTTTTTTTTTCATGAGTGATATATGAAGTGTGCTCTTTATCTTCATGTTTTTCAATTCTTCCTCTTGATATCACCATTGATTATTCCTTTTTAAGCTTTCCAACTATTTCATCAAATTACAGGAGGACATTCATGTTGCTTATAGTAGTAATGAAGGTTTCTCAAAATTGGACAAAGACCTCTAAGAGTCATAATCACTAATTTCCTATCAAACATAGGTTCTGCAACTCTCTCCAATCGATATCTAAGGCAAGATTTCCTCATGATATAGCATTGTATAGCTTATCCTTTGTTCATATTAGTCTTTTTGGGTTGATATTTCAAAGAGATGATCTCATTCAAATTGTTGATTTCATACATACCAAATATCTTATCATACATGTCTTTGAACTTCCTTAAATTCACAACATATGCAAGTAAATGGTCTTGTAAACCATCAACTATAATTTTCTTTGATTTGAAATCACCTTTCTTGTACCTATTTTTAATTGAAGCGGAAGAATTTTCTGGAGGCTTGAGCAGTCTTCCTTGAATATAGTCCAACACATCATTGTTGTCAACTATGATCTGCAACCTGACTTTCCATGCAACAGATTTGGATGAGTCACCCAACTTCTCATGTTCCTTCAGGTAGAGGAAGACATCTTGATTTTGAATAGATAAGCTTCTTCAACTTTCCAAGGATGATGGTTTCAATGCTTGTCTGCTTTTGTGCTTGTCCTTCATGTTAGCTCTGATTCCATGTTAATTTTCATATTATCTATGTTGTTTCAATTACTTTAGCATGATTCAATTCTTCAATTATTATTGCTTCCAATTATTAACAATGTTTCTAATCATAAAATATTAATTGAAGATATAACAATAGATGTAATGAGAAGGAGCTAATAGCACAACCACAAGAGACACTGAATTGTTAAAAGACAAGGGAAAAAACCCCATTAGCGGGAAAACCCTTCCAAATACTCTTCTTATTAGATTGTCATAAAATGTTTTAGAAGGGAGTACAATGATACCAATGCATAATAATCTAACAAATATTTACCCAATACCATTCAAAAACAGACTTCTCAAATCATTGTACAACAAAGGGAAACCTTCTAGTCTTTGGTCAACTGTAGTCAACTATGGTCAACTATGGTCAAGAGACAAACCCTATCTCAGAACCTTAGTCACACTCATTAATCTGTCCTCTGAGTGACTATGACATCTTGGTCGTTTCTTGGAGCACTATGAGAAAATGACTATCACCCTATCAATCCCTGAAGCACTGTAAGCAAGTGACTGTGGTCGAATCTACCTTGAGGTATGTCAGAGTCTTAGTATCACCCTTCAAGATGTTATGTGAGTGATTGTGGCTTCCTAATTCCTCTCTAAAGCACTACGAGTATGTGACTATAGTCGTATGTGACCTTTGGTAACCATGTGACTAGAAAATAGAAACTGTAAACATGTGTGTTGGGCATGAAATCCCCCCGACACCATGTTTTGGAATTCAAAGCCCAAGTTTTGAATTGCTATTGTTGTAAAGACTCCGTGAATTGCGGGCGTTGAGTGTGAAATGTATGTTAGATCCATAGGATTGTCCGCTCTAAGTTTTGAATGTAGTGTCAGCCTACCCATGGTTTGCGGACCATGGGATTATATAAATAAAGTGAGGCTCTAAGTTGTAATGTAACAAATGAATGGATGGAATCAGATGGATAGAATAGGATAGCATAGCACAGAGCAAGAGTCTAAGTGTCTTGAGACATAGTAGTAGGAAGAGGATCTGCAACTAAGTGCGCAGGGCCTAGTAGAGTCCGCAGCTGAATGGACAGACCCCTACAGTTAAGTGCGTAGGGTAGAGTTAAGTCTGTAACCGAAGGAAGAGAATATTAAAGAGAAGTTGTGTTACAAATTATGTGTATCTATTCTGAATTATTACATGTTTGATAATACCTGCAATTATATTGTTTCTTTACTATGCGCACCAGTATGAATTAGGAATATTGTTAGGTATAACTGAAAGTGTACAAATAAGATAAGTTAATCAACTGATATCGAGCTACTAGTAAGGACTTGGGTAATCACAACGTTTGGCCCCTGAGTAGGGCTGCGCGAAGGCAGCACCTCAGGTTGCGAGGTATGGGTAAGTACCCATAGCAACCTACATGTTGGGTCAAACCGCGAACCACTCAAACTAATAATACATCTCCAGGGTGCAGAAACCTAGTTCTAGCACCCTCCCATACTACTTCAGGTGAGACCTCAGTCTGGGCTTTGCGAACTCTTGACAAAATGGCTAATAGCACCGGGATTTGTTTGGCTAAATCATTTATGAACCTGGGTCAGGCCCCACTAAGCCAATAGATGGTTCTGTTGCTAGGACCAGGATCTGCATAAGGGATGTTTGATGTTGTGTCACTGGAATCCGATAAAGAAAGAAATTGAAAAGTGCTTGGATAGAAATATTCATAAGTTTGCAGCGTAGGAAAATAGGAATCCATAGGTATCAAAAGAACAATGCTTAGAGTGCTACGTATATACAAAAATCCACGAGATTTTCTTTGCATCCTTCACCTCTAAGTTGTATGAGTGGGTCACGAAGATAGCAAACAGTCAAGGGAGGTGTAGGCTCGACAAACCAATCATGTGGACTTCAAAATTGGTACGCAGACTAGAAGCGTTGGAAGATAAGATCTCACGCATTATGGACCATTGGCTCGATCGGGTTATAGGAGGGTTCATCACCGAGTTCACGGTAGATACGTCAATCAGCTACAATGAGGCGGAATGAAGTTTCCTCAAAGGACCATGAGGTAAATACATAAAATATTTGAATACCTGGATTAAAATTCTACTGTGTGAAAAGTGGGTTATGTGAATAAATTAATGTTTGGGGCTATGCGAAGTGGGAAGATCTACAAAAATGGAAGTAGCGAAGAATTAGAGACTAGTCCCTTGATTTCACCCTCGCGAGAGAGCAAGGAGGATTTCACAAAAGTTTCTCCATGGATCACGATCAGTTTGATAAAGGAGTGAATTCCGCGCATACCACCCCCACCTACACTGCCACCAGTTTCACCATCGTTACCTCCATCTCCGCCCACACCACCTCCGCCACCAACACTTCAGTATGGCGAGTGAAATAAAGTTGTTGGTATTTAGAGGAGTAGGGAATGAAGATCCGGACCAATTTTGGTTTGTGGTAAAGGTTGTATGGGAAGCACATGAAGTCATGATCACAACATAAAGAAAGAAACACTAGTAATCACATTGTAGGATCGCGCACTAGCATGGTACATTAAACACTCTAGCGACAATCCAAACGTAGGGATCATGGATATCCAAGATACGCTGAACAAGGAATTTAGCAGGTTGAAATCAGAGACGCAGTCGATTATCGAGTTTAAGGAGATCGCGATGCTTCCTGGCGAGACCCCTTCAGAACTGGATCAGAGATTGAAGGGAATGATTCACGAAGCTAACATGACCTTAACGAATGTGCAACACCATGCAAGGCTTGTAGCGTCACTAATGTCGCATCTAAGGATGGTGTTGTCGGAGCAGAAGTTATCCACCTAGACCAAAGCATTAGAGATTGCAATGAGATAGCACGAGACCCCTATACAAGATCCTGGCCTGGCAGTTCAAAAAATCCACGTGTAACTGAAAAATTTATCTCTAGAAATGCATAGTTTAAAATAGGACAGGACAACTCGCCCTGAGGTGCGCAAGGCGGTATGGTGCATAAAATGTAACGGATAGGGACACGACAAGGATCATTGTCCAATCTTCACAAACTATTTGGTGGTAGGCAGCCGATGCCATTGAGACTGGACACACAATCAAGGCCGAGCGTGGTGACTACATTATGGTGCGCGATCTGTCAGATAGGTGGAAAACATGCTATAGGCAATTGTCATCTATTACAAATGTACACACAGACATCCCAACAATTGTTCTGTAATTTATGTAGGTCAGTAGGTCATGATGCATGCACCTACAGAAGTTATGAACTAATGATGGATCAAACCCCCACCTATAGGGTCCACACTGAGACACGAGCCCTCCATCAAAATGTAGGGATGGCGTGCACTAGATTTCAAGGGCACAGATGAGGTAAAGGTGGAATGGGACTGGGAAGAGGTCGCAAACAATTGATTTGTTACAATTGCGGAGGGCTGGGACATTATGCCCACGATTGTACAAATTCGACAAGAGCATCATGTTTATATTGTACTCAGTTTGACCATGAGATGGAGGATTGCCCTACGCTGATAAAGAGGTTGCATGATAAGGGAATAATCCAGCCTCCCTCGACATAGAATCTACAAATGATGGGGTCTGAGCCGCACGAAGAGGACCCGAATGTGAACATCATGCTTCGGAGCAGTATCACGATAGGAGATGAAAAAGGTAAGCAACTTAAAGAAAGTGTGTCGGTTCACAAGGCTCCTATAAAGGAACCTAAAATTGATTTGGAAAGCACAAAGGAGACATTCATGGAAGCTAAGAAGAACTTCATGGAGGCCTCCACTTCAGGTAGTAAGGATCAACTAGAACCATATATGGATCCTTCAATGCTCACTACCTTTCTGGAGACATGTATGAAGCTGCTACACAACAGCAAGGTTGTGAAAGGGCTATAGGAACTTATCACTAGGTGCGCTAGGTTAGGATAGTCACGCATAGTCTGGAATGTAGGTTTTAACCCCATACAGAAATTAGCTACATACGAATTCTAAAACATAGAAAATAAACAATATCGAGATCATAAAACATAAAACACATATACATAGAGATTTTCCCCTAGATCCCAAAACTCGGACTACCAGCTTGATTTTTCATTATGTTCCTTTCAATGTTATAATACATATTTATACATGACGAAGCTCCAATACCATGGACCGAAAACCATCTCGTCCAAAAAACATGTGTGAAAATCATGCACAAAACCATAGCTGGGTTCTCCCAACCTAACATAGGGTCAAAAACCAAAATTTTCTGGGGCACTACCCCAGACCCCATAAAGTGGGGTTACGAGTACACCTCAAACCCATGGTGCCCCCCCCCACCACTACACAATCAGCGCAATGAAGGGTGCCTCCAGCCCCCCTCTAACCCCTCAATTAACTACGTGGGCTAGTCGTGGAAAGAATATAACACAACCCAACATTCTCCCACTTTTTGTTTTCTTTCCACAGGGGGCCACAAGGGAGCTTAGTCATTTTTCCAACCCTGAACTGCCCATTGTCCCTCTACACCAAGAGAGCTTCTCAGAGCTCACAGATTTTGTCAATGCATCTGCAGTATTCTTCAAAGTGTCCAGCTTTACCAGCAACACCTTTTTTTCTTCTATCATATCCCTCACAAAGTGATACTGAACATCAATGTGCTTTGTCTTAGAATGATATGCGGGGTTCTTTGCCAAGAAAATTGCACTTTGGTTGTCACAGTCTATCCTTATAGCTCCCTGTACTAACCCCATACTTGAACACAATCTCTGCAACCAAACTGCTTCCTTGCTTGCATGAGTGGCTACCATGTATTATGCCTCCATAGTTGATAGTGCCAATACATATTATTTCTGACTCATCCAACTAATTGCACCTCCAAATGGGTTAAACACATACCCACTTGTAGATCTTATCTGATCCAGATCTCCAGCCTAGTCTGCATCAACAAAGCCATGAATATCCAACATTCTGTCCAATCCTAATCTTCCTTGGTAGCACAAATCATAATCACTAATGCCACACAAATACCTGAAAACCTGCTTCACTATTGTCCAATGCTCCTTCCTTGGTTTTGACATAAACCTTCTCAATACTCCCACTACATGTGCAATTTCTCGTCTAGTACAGACCATTGCATACATCAAGCTACCGACTGCACTTGCATATGGAACACAAGACATGTCCTCTTCCTCTTCTTGTGTCTTGGGACACTGTTCAGCAGATAACCTCACACCTACAGGAATAGGAACCTTCATCGGTTTACTATCTTGCATATTAAACCTCTACAGTATTGTCTCGACATACTTCCTCTGGTTTAACCAGAACTTCCTCTTAGCCCGATCTCTTGTAATTTCCATGCCCAAAATATAGTTTTCAACGCAAAGATCTTTCATGTCGAATTTGAAGGAAAATTGGGTCTTCAAATCTTGGATAATTTCTTTGTCCTTTCCAACCAGCAACATATCATCCACATACAAGACCAGATAAATAACATGGTCACCAATTAATTTAAAATACACACAGTGATATGCTTTTCTTCTAGTGAAGCGAAGTCCCCGTATAAATGTATCAAATTTCTGATAGCACGTCCCTGGTGATTGTTTTAACCCATACAAAGACTTCTTTAACTTGCATACTAGTTCTTTCTTACCCTTCACCGCAAAGCCTTCAGGTTGCTTCATGTATATTTCCTCTTCCAAATCCCCATGAAGAAATGTTGTCTTCACATCCATCTGTTCTACCTCAAAATCAAAAGCAGCTACCTTAGAAACAAGAGAAAAAATAACACCAAAATCAGTTTCCGGCACCTGGGAATAACCTTTTGCTACCAACCGAGCTTTGTATTTCTCCACCATTCCTTCTGCATTTATCTTCTTCTTGAACACCCATTTGTTGCAAATTGGTTTCCTTCCAGCTGCCAATTCCACCAAATCACAAGCCTCATTTTTGTGCACAGATGCCATTTCATCAACCATGGCCTCTTTCCAGAGTTTTCCATCCTTTGAATCTACTGCTTCCTTCACAGTTCTAGGATCATCGTCAGTAATAGATAGATAAAAATTTGAATAGAAAGCAGATGGACTATACCTTTTTGGATGCCTTCTTTCTCGAACTGATCTCCTCACACCGGGAGTTTGTGGCTCTTCATCTTCGGATTCCTCCTCTGTTGTAGATTTTGATTCTTCCTCCTTAAGCTCAAACTCTATCTTCTTAGGTTCCTTTGGTTGGACTTCATGTTTAATAACATCTTTTACCTCTCTGAACACCACATCTCGATTGTAAACAACCTTCCATGTGACTGGGTTCCAAAGCTTATAACCCTTTAAACCATCCTTATACCCAATAAAGATGCACTTTTCAGATTTACTATCTAACTTGGTTTGTTTCTCCTTTGGAACATGTACATATGCATCACATCCAAATACCCTCAGATGTGAAAGATAGGGTTTCTTACCAGTCCATACTTCTTGTGGAGTCTTATCCTCCAACACTGATGAAGGTGACCTATTGACCAGGTAACATGTGCTATCCACCACCTCTGCCTAGAATTCTTGTCCTAACCTGGCACCACTAAGCATGCTTCTTTCCCTTTCCATCAACATCTTATTCATTCCTTTTACAACTCCATTTTACAAAGGTGTATATGGAGTAGTCTTCTATCATGCTATACCACACTTACAAAATTCTTCAAATTCCTTGCTGCAAAACTCTCCACCATTATCTATCCTCAGCACCTTTATCTTCTTCTCTGTCTGATTTTCCACGAGAGCCTTAAATTCTTCAAACCTATCAAAGGATTTAGATTTATTCTTAAGGAAATATATCCATGTATTCCTTGAGAAGTCATCTATAAATGATACACTTACCTAGTGATGGAACCTTCACAGGTCCAAACACATCACTGTGCACAAGTTCTAATATTTGTTTCACGCTCTTACTACGACAGGCGAAACTCACCCGATTCTACTTCCCGTATACACAATTTTCACAGAAATCAAAATCCAGAGAGCTATTACTCATACCTTCTACCATACCTTTACCAGGAAGTATTCGAAGGCCCTTCTCTCCAATATGTCCAAGCCTTTGATGCCACAACATGGTCTTCTCTCCAGAGATCACTAGATTTTTTGCTCCACTTTCAGGAACCACAGAACTATTGCACCCATCAATAACAGTGCTACCTTGCAAATTGTACAGAGTTCCAATTCAAACTCCCCGCATCAATACCAGTGCTCCCTAAACCATTTTTCAAGTATCCTTCTCGAACACTAATTTTACACCTCCATCATTCATCTTGCTTACAAAAATCAAATTTCTGGCCAATGCAGGAATATGCAGAACACCTAGAAGTGTTCTAACCCTTCCACCTTGCAACTTCAACTTTACTTTTCCGTGACCAATGATTCTAGCCTTCCTATCATCCCCTAAGAAGACATCACCACCATCATATTTCTCATACTCGCAGAACAACTCTGTATGGGGAGTGAAGTGAAAAGATGCACCTGAGTCAATCAACAATGCCTCATGATCTACATGTGTACTTGAAGAAGCCAAGTACCCATCCCCACCTTCATCTGAGGTGGTTTTCACCTCTGAAAAAGGAGCATCATCAGATGCCTTTCCTTTATCATGAGATTTAGATTTACAGTCCCTTTTGTAGTGCCCTTCCTTTCTGCATTTCTAGCACACCACCTTTACAGGTTTTCCTGGAGATTTAGATCTCCCACTCGATGACTTTTTTTTGTTTCTATTCTGGGAATGTCCTCATACAGACAAGGCATCACCATTCTGGCTCTCCATATTTATCCATCTCATCTCCTCCATCATCAGGGATGAGACTATTTCATCAAATTGTAAGGAAGTTGCATTGCTACCTATTGCAATAACCAGACTATCCCACGAATCTGGTAGAGAACACAACAAACTGATGCACTTATCTTCATCTGAAAGTTTTTAATATCAATAGATGCTAACTAAGTATTAAATGCATTCAGATGCTCTATCACCAAGTCTCCATCTTTCATCCTCAGGTTATACAACTTTTTCTGCAGGAATAGTTTATTCACCAGAGACTTAGATTGGTACAAAGTCCCTAAATTGTCCCACAAAGCCTTCGCCGTAGCTTCCCCAGATACATTCAGCAATATTGAATCTGATACACACAATCGTATTGTGCTCTTTTCCTTTCGATTTGACTTCTTCCATTCTTCATCGGACACTCCTGTTGGTTTAGTACCCAGATCTACCACGATCCACTGATATTTAACTGGCAACAGATCCTCAATCTTGAGTTTCCACAAGTCAAAACTCTGACCATTAAATTTATTGATCTCTATCTTTCCACTACTCGTCATCTTCTTTAACCACCAGAATCAATCTCACAGATCTCCCACTGAACAGGGTCTACCACAGGCCCGAGTGAAACCCTTAACAACAAAGGCATCCCCTTGAAGCCAAAATAGCTCTAATACCAAATGCAGGTTTTAACCCCATACAAAAATTAGCTGCATACGAATTCTAAAACACAGAAAGTAAACAATAGCGAGAGCATAACACATAAAACACTTATACACAAAGATTTTCCCGTGGATCCCAAAACCAAGACTGCCAGCTTGATTTTTCATTATGTTCCTTTCAATGTTATAATACATATTTATACATGCTGAAGCATCCAATACCATGGACCGAAAACCATCGCGTCCAAAAAACATGTGTGAAAATCATGCACAAAACCATAGGTGGATTTGCCCAACCTAGCCTAGGGCCCAAAACGAAAATTTTCTGGGGCGCTGCCCTGGACCCCATAAAGTGGGGTTATGGGTACACCTCAAACCCGCTGCGAAGCCCCCTGCTACACAATCGACGTAAAAAAGGGGGGCTCTGCCCACCCTCTAACCCCTCGGTTAACTACGTGGGCTAGTTGTGGAAAGAATATAACACAACCCAACACGAAATCTTGGGAAACATACATCACGAACATGAAGGGAGATGAGATTGACTGCGCAAATTGGTGAGTATGAAATGGATCAAGGAATTTTGGATCTAGGATCAGACACAAATGTACTGCCAAAGCAGACATGGGAACACATGGGTGAGCCCGTGTTGCAGTGGTCTCCTATTCAATTGTGAATGGAGAGCCAATAGAAGGTCCTACCCATGGGAAGATTGCAAGGAGTAATGGTGGATAATGAAGGTGTGAGTGCACTTGCGGATTTCAAAGTGATAGAGATTGTCGACAATAACAATCCCTATCCCGTGCTACTGGGCATAGATTCGGCCAGTGATATGAATGGAGTCATAAACTTGAAGAAGCACAAAATTATTTTTGAGAAAAAGTCACTACGCATAGTAGTCCTACTAGATCCTGTCGAAGGAGCGCGATACACAGAACCAGTGTGCAACAATGATAGTGATGACAATCTTGATTGTATCTACAAGTTAACCACATGAGAGCAAGACTGGGTGAATCCAACAACAGATGGTAGAATTTCGTGGGAGCGAGACAGCTCCTGCACTTTAGATTTGGACGAGGAAGTAGAACGACGACAGAACCGGTTAGACAAGGTAACTATGCTAAATTGCAACATGATGATAAGGTCGCTACGATGTGTAGCAATAGAGGCAAGGGATCTGTCCATGTATGATGGGTTGACATCGGTGGATGAATTCCTAAGAAAATTTGAAAGAGAAGTGCCATAACAACAGCGGTTCGATGCTCTGAAATGGGCACTGCGTGCTACGGTTGCAAGGTGGTGGGGTACACACCAGCAGAGTTTTGAGCATTGGTGTGAATGCAGAAGGGTGATGCTTATATGATTTAGAAAACATCAGCTATGGATGAGACCCGACTATGAGGGCCAAAATAGCTTACGCGCCCACCTTTCTAGATGGATAGAGGCGTATGGTATGTAGCCCCTACAAACACACACCGCTCTCACGGTCGAAAATAGGAACAACAAGAAGAAGCAGGAAAGATGAACTGTGCCAAAGATTATTCGTGAGAAAGCCTTTGAAAAGGTGTGTGAAGTTCTATACAAGGTCCACCATGTGAAATGCACAAATTGGGACCTGCACGTACGAGCAGTTCGATGGGCCTATAGGGCCATGTGCAAAACCCTGACCGCGAGAGCAGTTCTGAAGCTGAAGAATGAAACAATCACTGAAATCCCTGTGGATCACACAAAGTCTAGTTCGCACATAATAGCACCTGTAGATACAATGATCCGCGAAGATCGAAATGAAGAAATCCCATAGCTACACGAAGTAGAACATATAAGACTTCAGTAAGAAATTCGATGGGAAAACGTTAGACTTCGCAAAATCAAAAAGGATTGGGTATGGAGAAGGGATAAAAGCGCTTTGATGGACATGAAGGTTAAGAAGCTGGAAGACAAAATAAAGGAAGCATTTCTCATCAAAAAACCCAGGATGGTAAGGCAAGGTATGTACGATCGTACTAACAAGTTGGAGGACTATTGTCGTGAATTGGTTAGTCTACTACCTTGGCTTTGACCACATATCACAAAGTATAGTGACTAGGGCAGTGTGTTCCAAAAGGTGAAGTGTGTTGAAAATGCAACAAGATGATGGAGCTTAGTGAAAAGAAGTCGCCTTCACTAAGTGGGCCCGCAGGCTATTTTTGGCGCAAAGTCTATTTTTAGACTATGTCTATTTTTAGACATATGGATCATGGTCTATGAGTTGTAGCATGATATTTATGGATGATTGGTCATGTTGGTAAAAATAGATGGACCTCTATTTTTAGACAGATGGGTGGAGTCTATTTTTAGACTGCCAATCTAAAAATAGAACAGTCGAATATTATTAGCTCTTAATAATATTTGGACTATAAACATTATCTTATCCTCTTGCAGCACTTCAGTTCGAGCTACGGATGTCGTACATGTAACTTCCAGAAGGAAATACACTTTTCCTATGGGTTAGTTGAGCTACTGCATGATGGACTTCAGTTAGAACTTAAGTGATTGAGATTGGTGGAGTTGATTGAGGAGTTGATGGAGTTGTGTTCAGTTTGACTTAGTTGAACTAGTTGTATTTAGTCTAACTGCCAAATACACTAGTGATGAGTGATGTGAATTAATTATTAATTAATTCACTAATTATTAAATCATAAATCAACTAAAGAATACATCAGTTAACTCAATGCATGGACAGTTCAGTGGAGACAAGTGTTAGAGGTGGGTGAAAGGGTGAGACTACTATCAGTTGTGACTATAGTTGTGCATGAGATTTGCACAATCATTAATTGAGATTGCCAATGAGCATTGCGCAGTACAATCCAAGGGAATTCAAACTTGGATCAGATCTATTCTCAACTTGGATTGCGTAGTCGAGGCAGGCAAACAGTGGAGGAGATTTGAACCCGTGACTTGTTCAGATCTGACCTAGTTTGTGTGTAGCAGGTGGAGATAGTACTGAGTACTTGTGGGGAGTATTCTACTATGTATTGTTACATGTTATTTATCATTATAATATACAGATAGTTCAGGGTTTTCATCTATATGCTTTCCCCATTACATACTGCGTTGATATGTGTGATTGATGTTTCAATGTGCGCATGCGATTGTTTCTTAATTCCGCAAATTGATGATCAATGGTAGAGGAGGTTATGTATTATGCATGCATTTCACAAATAGTGTATAATCATGATAATCTCTGTGAATAAGTGTTATATTATTCAAAATTTCTACATGGTATCAGAGTGAAGTTGATCATCGGATCTATTATTCAGAAAGTGATTACATTTTATTTCTTCAGGGAGAGTCTGTAATCGAGCTAGGTAGCCTCTGGATTCATCCTTCTTTTGGAAGGTGAGATATCTAGTAAATTCCCATATAGTCAATCTTTGTACGAGAAATAATTTTTTCTCTTGAATTTTAGATCAGAAGCGGTTGAGTTTTGAGCTCGTGGAATTCGAATTTGCAGCAGTGTTTCTTGGTGTCAAAGTTGAAATGTCTTTCAACGGATTGTGATTGGAGTATGCCCTTGAAGGAAGCTTGAATTATATTGCATGGAAAGACAAGATGGAGGTGGTGTTAGATGAAAATGGGTTAAAGGAGTTCATAGAGGCTGAGGTCCCAAAGCCTATTGATGCTGCTCACGTTGAGGCTTGGAAAAAGAAGATAGCAAAGTGTCGAAGGATTCTGTTAGAGGGCATGAAAGATGACATTGTATCCAACCTGCATGGAAAGGCTTCTTCATACTTGATGTGGAAAGCGTTGACAGATCTATTACAAAGCAAGAGCGACAAGAGGAAGTTTGCGCTCAAGGATAAACTTAGAAACATTAAGTGTGAAAAAGGAGATAGTATGTCGAAGTATCTCACGAAGTTCACCCAATGAGGGGATGAGCTGGGAAGTGTGGGGTTGACTATCGATGATGAGGACTTGGTGAGCTTGGCTCTCCTTGGTCTTCCGAAGAGTTGGCATTCCTATCAGGACTCTGTCAATGGTGGGAGAAATTTCCAGGATGGGAGAGACTTTGGTCAGATCTTATGCAAGAGGAGATCAGGCAGAATACCAGGGATGGATCTTCATCAAAGGCATCTTATGAAGAAAATTGCGCTTTGGCTACCAAAGAAAAGAAGGGGAAGAATAAGAAAGCTTCTCATTCTAGTGTGAAAGGCAAGAAGTAGGACATGTCCAAGGTGAAGTGTTTTCACTGTCACCAGCACGAACATTATGCCACAAATTTTCCGCAGAAGAAGAAAAATAAGGAAGCTGCTAGATCTGCAGTGGGAGAGCCTTAGCCTCACAGTTTGAGCTGGTTTTTTCACTGATCGCATGCTTGGTATGAAGTGTCATGGGATCGGTATGGTTCTTGGATAGTGGTGCATCTTTTCACATGACAAGAGATTGAGATTTGTTTTCTGATCTGGATGAGAAAGATCTTGGAGTGCACATCGAGATGGGCGATGATGGTAGATACAGTGCGACCAGTATCAGTACCATTTCCTTTGAGAGGGAGTCTGGTAAACCCTTTGTATTGAAGGAAGTGATGCATGTGATAGGATTGAAGAAGAGTCTTATCTCTGTGGCGATGTTATAAGACAAGGGATATGATGTTGCCTTCAGCGAGGGAAAGGCTTTCCTGCGCAGTAAGACAACTGGAGAAACCTGGAAGATAGGGGTTCGAGTCAAGAACCTTTATCAATTGCATGTAGATGGCTGCACAACAATGGCATGCAAGTTAGAAGGATTGGTGAGCCGGGATGATGGTGAGCTGTGGCATCGAAGATTGGGCCACCTTCACCCTCGAGCCTTGAATATACTGCAACAGATTTCTACTGGGCTTCCGAAAGGCACTCTTTCACAGTCAGATCAGTGCAAGGGGTGTACTTTGGGAAAATTTGTGAAAGCCTCCTTTCATGAGAAGGATAGTCGCACCATGACGATCCTTGAGTGAATTCACACAGACATGTGTGGACCTTTCTTAGTAGCTTAGACAGTAAAGCACAAGTACTATGTGATCTTTGTTGATGATTTCTCTTGAAAGTGCTGGATCTTCTTCATTAAGAAGAAAAGCGAGACATACTCAAAGTTCTGTGAGTTCAAAGCACTGGTCGAGAAGGAATCGAGGAAGAAGGTTAAGGCTCTTATGAGAAATAATGGTGGTAAATTCATCTCTGGCAAGTTCAAGGACTTCTGCAGCACAGAAGGGATTCGAAGAGACCTCATAGCTCCCCATAACCCACAGCAGAACGGGGTTGCTGAGCGGAAGAACAGAATGATCGTGGGTGTTGCATGGGCGATGTTGCATGATCAGGGCCTACCCCTTCACTTGCGGGTGAAGGCATGAAATACTGCAGTATATGTGCAGAACCGTTGTCCTCATAAGATACTTGGCATGAGTACACCCGAGGAGGCTTATTCTGGTAAGAGTCCTGATATTTCCCATTTGAGGATTTTTGGTTCTCCTGTTTACATGCATGTGACAAAGGATGACAGGAAGAAGCTGGAGCCAACCACAGAGGTTGGGATATTTGTGGGGTACACTGATACGCCCCACAACTATTGTGTGTATTTTCTAGACAGTCGCAAGACTGTTGTGCAACAGGATATTAAATTTCAGGAGGAGAAAGCCATAAAGTGTTCGCTTGAGAGGGAGCCACACTTGCATGTAGATGAGGAGCTATTAGTTCCTAAGGATGAGCTTTAGGATGTGGATCAGCCACAAGATGAAGTTCATGGAGTGGAAGAGACCACTCATGCAACGCCAACCATCAGAGGGTGAAAGTGCACTACAGAAGCTGAGCGACTGTCTCAAGATGCAGAGAAGGTTGTACGACCACCTACAGCACAACGCAGATAGAGACAGTCACCTGATCGGTACACTAGATACATGGCTCTTGTGAGAAAATTTGTCGTGACTGAGCCATCCTCTTTCGAGGAAGCTGTGGAGGATCCCACATGGGAAGATGCCATGGTGGAAGAGTATGATTCGATTGTCAGAAACAGTGCATGGGAGATTGTCCCAAGATCAAAGGGTAAGTTGCTGATCATTGTACTTTACGTAGATGATTTGATTTTGATGGGAGATGAGTTGTTGATACTTTCATGCAAGGAGGATCTTGCTAGAGAGTTTGAGATGAAGGACTTGGGCCTCCTTCATTATTTCCTGGGATTGGAAATTTGGCAGCGCAGTGATGGACTATTTGTTTCTCAGGGTAAGTATGCCCGGGAGATATTGGGGAAGTTCAACATGCATGGTTGCAAGCGTGTTGATATTCCTCTTCTTAGAGGTTGGATGAAGGAGGATGCTACTTCAGCGGATATAGTGGATGCCACCATTTATCGACAGTTGGTGGGGTCGCTTATGTATCTGTTCAATAAACAACCCAATATATGCTATGCTATTAACCAGCTTTCACAAGCTATGGTTAAGCCAACCAAGCTCTTCTGGAAGGCAAGCAAGCATGTATTTTGTTATCTCAGAGGCATATCGGGATATGGATTGTGGTACAGACAAAAGGATGAGGTGAAGCTATGTGGCTTCACGGATGCAGATTGGGCAGGGAACCCAATGGACAGAAAGAGCACATCTGGAGGGATCTTCAGTTCCTAGTCGACAACAGTTTCTTGGTACAGCAGGAAGCAGAGATCTGTGGCACTCAGTTCAGCAGACGCCAAGTATATGGTAGCAAGTTTGGCTACATGCGAGGCTATATGGATGAGGAAGATCCTAGTCGGGTTGTTCGATTCACACTTGGAGCCTATTGTGATTTACTGTGATAACTAGAGTTGCATTAAACTATCGGCTAATCCAATATTTCATGATAGATCCAAGCACATCGACATCAGGTACCATCATATCAGAGATTGTGTGCAGCGGAGAATCATGTTACTTTCATACATTCCCACGGAGGATCAGGATGCTGATATCTTGACGAAGGTGCTCACCAGGAGAAAATTTGAATACCACAGAGGCAGGATAGGGGTTGTAGATAATCCATATCTTGTTGAGAGGGAGTGTTGAAAATGCAACAAGATGATGGAGCTTAGTGAAAAGAAGTCGCCTTCACTAAGTGGGCCCGTAGGCTATTTTTGGCGCAAAGTCTATTTTTAGACATATGGATCATGGTCTATGAGTTGCAGGATGATATTTATGGATGATTGGTCATGTTGGTAAAAATAGATGGACCTCTATTTTTAGACATATGGGCAGAGTCTATTTTTAGACTGCCAATCTAAAAATAGAACAGTCGAATATTATTAGCTCTTAATAATATTTGGAATATAAACATTATCTTATCCTCTTGCAGCACTTCAGTTCAAGCTACAGATGTGGCACATGCAATTGCTAGAAGGAAATATGCTTTTCCTATGGGTTAGTTGAGCTATTGCATGATGGACTTCAGTTACAACTCAAGTGATTGAGTTTGGTGGAGTTGATTCAGGAGTTGATGGAGTTGTGTTCAGTTTGACTTAGTTGAACTAGTTGTATTTAGTCTAACTGCCAAATACACTAGTGGTGAGTGATGTGAATTAATTATTAATTAATTCACTAATTATTAACTCATAAATCAACTAAATAATACATCAGTTAACTCAATGCATGGACAGTTCAGTGGAGACAAGTGTTAGAGGTGGGTGAAAGGGTGAGACTACTATCAGTTGTGACTATAGCTGTGCATGAGATTTGCACAATCATTGATTGAGATTGCCAATGAGGATTGCGCAGTACAAGACAAGGGAATTTGAACTTGGATGAGATCTATTCTCAACTTGGATTGCGTAATAGAGGTAGGCAAACAGTGGAGGAGATTTGAACTCGTGACTTGTTCAGATCTGAGCTAGTTTATGTGTAGCAGGTGGAGATAGTACTGAGTACTTGTGAGGAGTATTGTACTATTTATTGTTACATGTTCTCTATCATTATAATATACAGATAGTTCAGTGTTTTCAGCTGTATGATTCCGCCATTACATACTGTGTTGATATGTGTGATTGATGTTTCCATGTGCGCATGCGATTGTTTCTTAATTCCACAAATTGATGATCAATGGTAGAGGAGGTTATGTATTATGCATGAATTCTGCAAATAGTGTATGATCAGGATAATCTCTGTGAATAAGTGTTATATTATTCAAAATTTCTACAAAGAACACAATGCAAAACTTGAAAATAGAAGGTAGGATGCTTCCACAAACCACCAAAAAGGACAGGATGGAGCCCCCCAAGGGTGGTGTGACCACCTGACTAGCCGTAGGAAGTATAGTCTCAGTGTTCCAGGCAGCTAAAAGAGAGTGCAGGACTATAAATTATTCTACCTAGGAGTTGTGCACTGTGGGATATGTGTGTAGGAGCAGAATGTCACAGGGTTCATGACCGTGCATGGAGGGTTGCGTTGCCGCACGAGTTGGTTGGGAAGTGATCGTTGGTGTCAATACTCATGATGGGATATCTGATTTGAGGCCAAATGGAGTGGGCGACGAGCATTTAAGACGCGAGTTATGGGAAAGATTTGGGAAAATTTGCCGCCAAGAAAGCATTGATGGCCTGGAGTTGGGGGGAACAGTCGAATTTGAATTCAAAAGATGCTATAAAACTCAAAGGTTTGGCCAGTGAACAACACTTAGTCATCTGAGAATTTAGCACTTGAGTAGAACACAAAGCATTGAAAGCCAAGTGATAATTGAGCCTCTAAGGTCGTGAGAGACAGAATACTATCTAGAGATGATGACAACCACTAAGTATAGGTTGGGAATTGAAGAGGTAACCACCGGTGAGGCGGCACAGACCCAAATGGTGGGGGATGTCCTAGAAGGCACCAGGGTGGTGATAGAAATTCCCAAATCACCGTGAACACTTGATGAGCGCCAAAAATGGATAATTATTTTGGCTCATTCAACCTCCTAATTCAACTTAATCCACCATTCTCATTAGTTTATTGCATGTTTTTTATTATATTTATGCTAATAGAGTGAATTGGGTTAGTCATTATGCCAACAAGTCTAATGGGTGCTTTGTGTAGCCTCTTTGCTCAACTTGGAGACAAAATTGAAGGTTTTAATGAGCACTTGGCAGCCAAATTCGTGGGAGAACAAGGGAGAGGATTTGTAGGAAGGTGTCCCCTTCATTTATGGGCCCTTACCTCAAATTCTCCACCATCAGCTCGGAGTTCAAGGGCCACCAAATCAATTAGCACAAGGGCAGCCAAGCAAGTCAAGTAGGACTGCTGTTAACTACAAGTTTTGGGCAGCCGAGTCCCTAAAGTTTAGGAGGACTGTTGGGTCCTCAATTTGTATAAATAAGAAGGCTTAGGGCCTCATTTTGGTTAGCTGGTAGTTAGTCATTTCATAGTCTTGTTGTAGTCATTTTGTAGTTCGATTTTTAGGCAATAGATTAGTTTTGCTGTCAGCTCATTTTCAAGTTCTCCTTGTGGACAGTTTTGATGTAACTCTTCATTTCTTGATCAATAAAGATGAATCCAGCTTTGCACCAGCTCTAAATCTCTCTTAGGAGGTTGTAGCTCTTGGGGTTGGGCCCATCTCAAGCGCCCAGTACCTCCTTTGTTTACCTTTATGTGTCTTTGCTGCATTCTTAGAGTAAAATCTGCTATTTAGATTTAAAACTTATTGTGTTATTTAGGTTGTTTTTTATGATTAAAGTAGATTTTCATGTTCCGATTGATTTGGATAGATTAATAACATAAAGGATCCTTGGAAAAAGGGGCTCAAGCACCTCTGATCTTACCTCTCCCTCAGTGGGATCATGAGTTGGGAGAAAGGTGACCTTGCTGCCCACAAAAACGTTGTTTTGCTTCACCATGCAAGTATTAGTGTTGGATTCTTAGTTGTCAAACTTGATATCAGTTTTGACTACATGCTTAGGGTTATGATTGCTTAGTTGCATAATCAGTTCATCTGATTTTGTGCAAATAAACTTCTGTTCCATTTCTTTTGCTATTATCTAGGTCAGATTAGGTCAAGGTAATTAGGTTCTTGATTTTCCAAGTATTCATTTGTTAAATTCGAAAAATAACTTACAGACCACTTGTTATTCTTCTCTATCTACCCATAATCCATCAGATAATCTGCTCCAACCCTTAGTCCATGATTCATACCCTTCATTTGCCATACTTTCCCCACCTTGCCCTAATTTCTACATTCTTGTGCATCATCGCTTCCTCCATCCTTGAACAAATCCAATCGCTCCTTAGCCTCATCCACCAAGTCCTAGACCTCTTCACACCCCTATTTCACCTCCATACTCATTCCTCCATCTTTTTCCCTCCATCCATGCTCCAAAATCCCATTTCGAAACATCCTGTAGAAGAATTACAGAACAAGCTGTAGAAATCCTGAACATCCTGTAGAACCCCTGCAGACTTCCTGTAGAAGCTCATAAACGCGGTTTCTTGGCAGCCAAACTTTGTGAAACTCTCTAGAAGGGTGTTAGGGACCCCTTAGGCCCTCTCCGAACCTTCCCAACCTTTCCCAAGCATTTCTCCTCCTTGATCCACCTCTGCACAGTCAAAAATAGTTAGAAGCACATGCATGATAATTCCAACAACTTAAACAAAAATACAAAAAGATGTTTTCTTCAGATAGAGGTAGTCTAGACACATGTATTTTACCTTCATAGAAGTAATGGCATCTCTTTTAGTAGTTTGCATGCTCTCCTTCGCGTCAGTAGGACTAGCTGGTAGAATTAGGGTTTGCTAGGGTTTGCGTTTCTTTTTGGCTTTCAGTTTCTTTCCGCAAGTAGATCAACTTCCTTTGAGTTAGCTTTCATCCAGCAGTTAACAAGCTTCTTCTAAGAGCTCATAGAAGTTGGCTTAAGCCCCTAGCGGACTTGTGACAGCTGACCAAGTGACAGCTGCGACAAGAGCTAGTACTTGTGCATACAGCACCGTCGCTTCCAAGTTTGTTACGAACTGCCGGGTTGATAAAATTAAAGAAGGGAGTTCCAGGAGTTGTAGCATTATTGCTACAATACTGGAGCCCACCAACACTGTGGCCCAAGAAAGATAAACAGGTAATGGGTGCAATATGCATGTCCTCGAGGAATCTATGACACAACAAACTATCCATGGAAGAGAAGGGAAAAGCAGTCACAATATAAACTGACGAGGACAAAGAAGACTTACAGACCCTGATCGCCACTGTAGAAGAAGAAGAATATGTGGAGGAGGATATCCAACCCTTGCACTCTGCAGAAAAACTACCCACGTATGTCCCTCCATGGAAAGGAAAGACCAAGTACCAAAGGATTTGGATCCAACGAAGAGTTCACTCTAGACTGCGCTCCTCCTCGATGGCATTGTATTTGAGGGCGCGCACCTAAGTCACGTGCCAACCATGAAATTTGAAGACTGGGACCTTGCTGACTGCCAAAAGTTCCCGCACCTGGAGACAGAAAATCTGATGAAGCAGAATACTGAGGGGGCGGTGATAGCATTAAAGCTGCAAAGATGGTTGCGCGGTGTGGAAAAGGCTGGGTTGCTACACTTGTTATGGATACCACATTTCCACCGCATGCCCATTGCCATTTTCATCATCAGGCAACTACTCTACGTGGTGCATGACGGGTATTTATGTCTGGAGGAGCATATTCCCATCACGACAGACCTCATTCACCATATCTCTCGGCTCCCCTATAAGGGAAAGGACCCTGCAACTATAGCCGGAAAAGGTAGTGATTTGGCTCTCGCAGAAGCCATGAAGGCAAAGTATAAGCTGGAGAAAAAGAAGAGGGGATACGCCATCTCCAGCATCAGGGACAAGGGGGTGCGCATCACAAGTCAACTCCTAGCTGGTAAAGTTATGAGAAAATGTCACGCTAATGAGGTATCAGTGCTTGTGGTCACATTGTTCGAGCAGTGCACAGAGGGGGTCTAATTCAACTAGGCTGAATTCCTTTACGAGGAATTTTTGATAAACTGACGCAAAGCCCAGGAGAAGGGTAAGACCTTCCACTACACGTGGTTGCTCTTATCCATATTACTGGTGGCGGGAGAATTTCCAGAGGATAGTCAGATCCCCAACATTGACAGAGAGTTACCAGAGGCCACAAAGTATGCTTCGCTCTGGGCTACCAAGGATGTGAAATGGATTCTTGACATAAAACTTTCTGTTGCTCATGGAGGTATGCATCCAGATGTGGATCAACAGTAGACCGCACCTATCACCTACGATGCACAATAGTCTGCATAGTTTTGCAAACTTTAAAGCTAATATGCACAACATCTATATCAGGGTGTGAAAGGATCTAGTGAAGCAGTGGATGAAACTACTATTTGTAGCCATCGACGACGCAATTTTTACTATCTTGGAGACATGGCCTCCCGAATGGCACGCTCCAGACTTGGCAGAACTAGAGAAGGAGAAAGCCCAGAAGAAAAAGGATGATGCTAAGATGCATGTCACTCAATTAGCAAAGAGAAGGCAGAATGAAAAAGTAGTAGCTGAGGTATGGGCAATGCGCGAAGTTGCACAGAAAGCCAGAGAGCAGAATTAGGCCGCAGAAGCAATAGTAGTAGCGCAAACAGTAGAGGTAGCAACAGTACAAGAAGACAAAGTCCAAGCAACATCCTCAGGGCATGAGGTAGAGGAAATAGAAATAGCATAAGGGAGCATGGACCTAGGCACCACATCCACACAGCTCAAGCGCCCGCACATTGCAGAGAGATTGAGCCCAAGGAAGAAGGTCAAGGCCTCAAACTTGGCCATTGACCCAATCACCTTAACTAAAGGTGATCTCCATGACATCAGTGAGAAGGTTCACGATGTCACAAGTGAAGCACTTCAAGAGTTCATAAACTGTGTTGGTGGCCCTCAGGACGCAGCTGCAGGAGTTACAGCTGCGCCCTCCTTAGGAAGGTGCTCTATCCACACACTTCGCAGCTGGAACTTCAGAAGTAGAGCAGATGCTGCACGCAAGGATGGCCAACACAAGATGTTTCCAGAGGGAGCCGTAGTGTTTTCAAATGCAATGGATCGACTATCGGTTAGCATGCTGAAAGGCCTTGGCCTTAATCTAGCTACCCTTCCCCTGGAAAAGCTATATCAACTATAGGATGGAATAATTGCAAAGATGCACACTAGGGATAATTGCACGATCCAAGTTCTTAGTGAATAAAAGATCAATATGGAGTAGCTCAGCTTGCAGTGCAATGAGTGGGTGTCACAGAATCAACGGTTTGTGTAGATGGTAGATGATGCTTGCTGACACATCCCAGAGCTGGCTATCACAGCAAATCCACTGGTAGAAGTGTGGATCCATAGTTTGGAAAGTGGAGTCTACGAGGCAAGAGAAGAGACGATAGGGGTGCAGCTAGAGGTGAATCTCTAGATCGTCGATCTATGGTTGAAGGCGCAACCTTCCACTCCCCGAGAAATCAGAGAACAGTGTGCCAACACTATTATAGTAGGGTTGGAAGATATTGGAAGTGCAGTGCGAGACTATACGAATATGTTGGAATAGGCACTGGAGGTCCTCACGACTTTGCAAGAGGATCCCAACATCCAGTGGCTGGAGACAGAGGTGCGTGAACTCCAGCAACAGTATGACAGTATCATAGCAACTGCAAAGATAGTAGTCCACACTGAGCAGCTTGCAAGGATGCAACAAGCCAAGGAATTAAAGGAACAAGTGGACATGGCCTGCCATAAGTAAGTAGTTCTAAAAGCACGCATTCAGCCATAGATTGACGAAGCCTTGACAATCATGATAGATATTGAAGGAAATCTCATGCACATTCAGGAGATGCATGCATAGATGCAGGGCAACACGACAGACATAGAGCTCTCCAAGGAATGGATGCATCAGGTACAGCAAGCAGTAGCTTAGTGTGTTGTGGACATCGGGACCATTTGAGACCAGTTGGAGGGACTCCACACCAAGATCGTCACACCAACAGAGTGACTCGAGGGCGAGTCACAATGTTTGTGTTTGGGGCTTGTTGGGCATGAAATCCCCCCCACAACATGTTTTGGGACTCGAAGCCCAAGTTTTTAATTCTTATTGTTGTAAAGACTCCGAAAATTGCAGGCGCGAAGCGTAAATTGTATGTTAGAGCCATAAGGCTGTCCGCCCTGAGTTTTGAATGTAGCGTCAGCCTACCCATGGTCCGCGGACCATGGGATTGAATAAGAGCAAGGCTCTAAGTTGTAAAGTAATTAATGAATGGATGGAATTGGATGGACAAAATAGGATAGCGAAGCAAAAAGGAGGAGCCTAAGTGCCTTGGGTTGTAGTAGTAGGAAGAGGCTCTGCAGCTGAGTGCGCAGAGGCCTAGTAGAGTCCACAACTGAGTGCGCAAGGTAGAGTTGAGTCTATAACCGAAGGAAGAGAATAATAAAAGGAAGTTGTGTTACCAATTCTGTGTATCTATTATGAATTATTACATGTTTCATATTACTTGCAATTATTTTGTTGCTTTACTATGCACACTTGTATGAATTGGGAATATTGTTAAGTATAACTGAAAGTGTACAAATAAGATAGGTTAATCAACTAATATGGGGCTACTAGTAAGGACTTGGGTAATAACGTTGTTCGGCCCCCGAGTAGGGCTGCGCGAAGGTAGCATCTCAGGCTACGAGGTACGGGTAAGTGTGCGTAGCGACGTGTGCACTGGGTCGAGCCGCGGACCACTAGAGCTCATCAGACATCTCCAAGGTGTGGAAACCTGGTTCTAGCAACCTCCCATACTACTTCGAGTGAGACCTCAGTCCGCGCTCCGTGGAATGTTTCCGAAAGGGTCAGTAGTATCGGGATTTGTTTAGATAAATCATTTCTAAACCTGGGTCAAGCTCCACTAAGCCAACAATGCGTGAGCCTCAGACATGTAATTTCGGACCTTGCGCGAGCTTCCTCCATTAGAATTATGCAAACCAAACAATATGAAAGGGGAGGAAGATGCTTGATTATGGTGTCCAAATGATCTTGAGGTATCTTTTATTTACAAGCATCCATGGGGTTACATTTGATGTTGAGGCCAACTTGTCCAAATGTACATGTGTGGATACATAAATTCAAAATCCAACTTCTTCTTGTCCAAATGAGGTTGATTTTGGTCCTCTCGAAAAGAGGAATTTAGTGAAATCATAATCTCCATCATATGATCTTTCCAAGATGGAATTTGACACTATTTTCATAAATTAATATGAGAACCACTAGAAACGGGTTCAGATTTTTGAAATTTTTTGTACTTGTGTAATCATTTTGGCTTCCTTGGAGATAATTATAAAATTCAAGAGGTTGATTTTATTACATATTATTATATTTTAGAATTTTTTATTTCTCTTATGTGTTTTCCATATTCATTTTCTTTCTTTAAATCATGTGGATGATCATAACATATTTATTTGAACAAGTTGCATATTTATTTTATGTTTCTTTAATAGTTAGAGTGAATACCTATAAGTGCTATTCAAAGGCATGTTAATAGGCTCTCAGCTACTTCTAAACATCCATTATTCATTTAAATCATTCAAAATTTCATCTTAGAGTTTAATTTTGAATTTTATTAAAGGGCCCAAGTTATAAACTCTAACCTCTTATCAACTCTACTTTCAGGAAAAATATGTAAATTATTTGCTAATATAAGGCCAATTTGGGCATAGAGATTCATCTCCAATTTTCATTTTTGTTACATAAGGAAATATATCACCTCTAAGAACATTTTAATAAATTTTTAACAATGTTTTAAAATTTTTGAAACAACTATGTGGATTTCCTAGGAACTGGTTCCCTTTTTGTAGGCTTATTGGGGCCTCACCCAGGTTCGAAGTTATTTAGCCAAACAAATCCCTACACTACTGGCCCTTTCGGCATTAGCCCATGGAGCGTGAACTGAAGTCTCAACCGAAGCAGTCTGGGGGGATGCTGGAACCAAGTTTCTGTACCCTTGAGATGTCTGTGATATTGGGTTAGTCCAACTAGACCTACCTTCACACAAGTTGCTTTGCACACTATTCTAACCTTTAGTATCTTCACGATATGTTATAATCGTCTTTTGCACAGCCCTAACTAGGGGCTGAGATGATTTCGTGCTCCTATGGCAACGGACTATGCTATTTCTTTCACTAAGCTAAGTATCTTACTTATCTTGTTATCCGATCTTATTTATCTTCACGTAGATAGATATTCCAACTTGCATTCACTTAATCAACAAAATTATATACAATGGTGCATCATATAATAATTAGAAGTAAAATTCATACCCAATATACCAGATGCATAAAACAGGAAATAAATATGCATAAATGATATAAAACTTCTCTTTATTAATACTTCCAACTATTACAGACTCGACTCACCCTACGCACTCAGCTGCAGGGGTTTGCACACTCAAGTGTGTTCTACTATGCCTCTCTGCACTCAGCTGCAGGGCCTTCTCCTACTCTACGACCCAAAACTAGACTTTACATTTCAGATCTATCTTGCACACATCATATGGTTATCTTCCATTTTTCTCTCAAATTACTTAGAGCGTCGCTTTATTTATACAATCCCATGGTCTGCGGACCATGGGTGGATCTCTATAGCCGATATTACAATAACAAAATTAAGCATGGACAACCCTATGACTCTTTTACAAACTACACACTCTGCGCCCACAAAATGCGAAGTCTTTGCATCGAAATTACAAAATTCATGAAAATTTGGGCTTTAAGCCCCAAAACTTCCCTTGGGGGATCCCGCACCCAATAGGCCCCCAACACAAACATCATCACTCGCCCTCGAGTCACTCTATTGGTGCGGAGATCTTTGCAAGAAGACCTACCAACTCTGACTAGATCGCTGCAAGTGCAGTAACGCACAGAGTAGCTGCCTGCTATGCTTTTTGTATGTGTTATTCAGTGACCGTTGTGGATGAGTTGCTACCCTGAATCCTCTCCTATGTTGCATGCAACTTCGTGACCTTTGAGTCAATGGAGGCTGTAATGGTATATGCCTAATCAATCCACGACTGTGGGTGCACCTTCCAAACTGCTTCCTTATGCCGAGCAACATCAACCTACTCCTTGAACATTTTAGCCTGCTGCATCCTGGTGAGCCTCTGCATTGATGAGCCCCAGAAATGGGTAATTATATGGGCTCTTTCTCCCTCTTATTTTGACTTAATCCACCGTTCTCATTAGTTTATTTCATGTTTTTGAATATATTTATGCTAATAAAGTGAATTGGGTTAGTCATTTTGCCACGTAGTCTAATGTGTGGCTTATGCATTTTTTTGGTAAATTTTGGACAAAGTCAAGTAATTTATGAGCAAATGGCAGCCAAAACTTGATGAAAATAGGGAAGAGGACTTGTGGGGGGATCTCTCCTTCATTTATGACCCCTTTCCTTGAATCCTCCATCAGCAAATCAGAGCACAAGGGTCCACATTGATGATTCCAAGGGGCAACCGAGCAAGTAAAGTAGGACTGTTGTTTATCTCCAGTTCTAGGCAGCCGAATTCCTTGATTTTAAGAGGAATATTGGGAAAATCCATTTGTATAAGTAAGGGGGCTTAGAGCCTCAGTAGGTTAGCCATTTATTAGTAGATTTTCACACTTTTGTGCAGCATTGTGTTCAGCTCATTTTTGAGTTCCTTTTTTAGAACAGTTTATGTAATGTAATTGCTATTTTTGATAATGAAGATGAAACAATTTTTGAGCCAGCACTGATCTCTTTCAGAGGGTTGAAGCTCTTGGGTTAGGGCCCAACCCAAGCTGCCCAGCACCTCCTACTATGTACTTATATGTTTTTGCTTCAGTTCATGAGTTAATTTCTGTTGCATAGATTCATTTTACTTTGTTAGATTAGGTTGCTTTTGATGGTTAGTATAGTTGTTTTTGTTTCAGTTGCTCAAGTAGGTTACTGCAGTGATAGAATAAGATTCAAAAAGGCCAACAACAGGCCTTGATCTCCTTTCTCCCTTCCTAGGACTATGATTTGAGGTCAAGGCACTTCTGCTGCCACCAAAAACACAGTTTTTGCTCTTCCATGCAACTGCTAGTGTGATAACTTGATTTGGAAAGATTGATATTGGCTTAGATTCATTTGCTTAGATCATTTCTTGTTCTTTTACCATGGATCTCTTCGCATTCTTTTTTGTTCATAGGTTATTGTTCAACATTTTATGTTTGTAGCTCAAAAATTAGGTCAAGCTAGAGAAAGCTATGTTTTCATGGTATAGTTAGTTCTTTCTTTTGTCAGTTTGGATAAGTAAATGTGCAGATCTCTTGAAGGACATCCCAGCCCACCATACATCCATAGAAAAACTAGCACCAACTCACTTCTCATAGATTTCCCAACTCATTTGCAACATTTCCCCAATCTGCCCTAATTTCTTTGTTTTTCTCCATAAAGCTGCTTTGTTTCCATTTGAACAAATCCAACCATTGCGTTCATCCCTGATTTTCCTTAAAAAGTTCAAGACACCTCAAAACCTTCATCTAGCCTTCAATTCCCCTTTCCCATCATTTTTCCACCTTCAAAACTCCAAAAAAATAGCTCTTGGCCTCCTCCTGTAGATCCTTCTATAGATCCCCTACAGCCTCCTGAAGAACTTCCTATGAGTGATTTTTTGAAGTCTGATCGCTATGGAAGTCTTCAGAAGGGTACTAGAGGCTTCTTATGACCTCTCCATAGTTTCATCACCCTCTACAAAAGCAAAATCCATCTTCCTTTGCCACCAAACCTCTGCATAATCACAACCAAATAAATAACAAGCATAATAATTTCACATAAAAACACTCAAAAGCACAAAAAGGTGTTTTCTTCTCATTTCCTTTCAGAAGTAGCTTGAATAAATGTAATTTACCTATTCAGTAGTCAATGGCACTCATTTCATCAATTTTCATCTCTTTCCTTGCAAAAGTAGGGTTAATAGGTAAATTAGGGTTTGCTAGGGTTTGCGTTTCATTTCAGTTTTTTTTCTCTTTCTGCAAATAGAATAGCCTCTGTAGAGTTAGATTTCTTCCATCATAGTTAAAATATTTTTCTGAGAAAACATAGAAGTTGGCTTAAGCTCCTAGCAAACTTGCGCTAGCTAACCAAGTGACAACCTACAGTAAGAGCTAGTACTTGTGCATATAGCACCGTCGCTTCGAATTTTGTTACGAGCTACCGTGTTGATAAAAGTAAAGAAGGAAGCAGAGGAGTCGCAGTATTATTGCTACAATACTAGTGCTCACCATTATTTTTGGTGATATTGCCGAGGAATCATCAGAGTATTTTGTGATCACTGCTTTCTTCTATTTTCTACTGCAACATTCTGCTAAGTAGTTTATTTCAGCAAAAGTAGAGTAGTTTTTCTTTCAATTTCTACATTTCCTTACTTTCATTTCAGTTCTGAAATCTCCATTTCAGAAAAAGTAGATTACTCATTTCAATTCTTCAATTTCCATTTCAGAAAAAGTAGATTAGTCATTTCAATTCTGCAATTTCCATTTCAGCAAAAGTAGATTAGCCATTTCCTTTCTTTCCTTTCAATTCTGCAATTTCCATTTCAGCAAAAGTAGATTAGTCATTTCCTTTCTTTCATTTCAATTCTGCAATTTCCATTTCAACAAAAGTAGATTAGTCATTTCCTTTCTTTCATTTCAATTCTGCAATTTCCATTCCAACAAAGTAGATTAGTCATTTCCTTGCTTTCATTTCAATTTTGCAATTTTATTTTAGCAAGATTCATTTCAGTTAGTTGCAATTTGTTCTTCAATCCATTTTAGTTCTGCAGGTACAGGTAAACAAAAAAAAAACACAAAAATCACCCAAAAAGAGATTTCCTTTCATGCCTTGTAGGAATAGAGACAATTTAGGAAAATTCATACCAAACACCCCCACCAGATCACTAAGTCACCCTTCTCTCTTCTTTGGTGGCGGTGATCCAGAGGAACCTATAAGTTAACCTCTAGAGATATACAAAGATTCTATAGCAGAAGAAGAGCAAGAAACCATTCCTCTTGAGACCATGGCTGAAAACAAAAACGTTAGAGGAAATGGGGAAAGAATAAAGGGTAACTTTTCTATCTGAGAGACCAATGGGGACACTAAAATGAAAAACATAAGTCCTTTAGCCTTAACTCACTTCCATGGGTTGACTACTAAAGATACTGATACCTTCGTGTTTGAATTTTTTGTTCTTTGTCGAAGCTATGACTATGCAGAGGATGAGCAGAAGTTGAAATTGTTTCCTTCTACCCTCAATGATGCAGCATTGCGCTAGTTCATGGGGTTATCTGGAAATAGCATCACAACTTGGGCTCAGATGTAGCAAGCCTTCAACAAAAAATACCAGGACTACTGTAGATCAAAGGATACCAAGGAAGAAATCTTCCGAATGACCATGGGAAGTGATGAATCTTTAGAAGTGATGAAGGTCCAATTCTTCCTCAATTATTACTTGATGAACATAAGTGGGAAACTAATAGCTTAAGATGGAAAACTCACTGATGAAGGGAGGCTCCTAACATAAGAGACCTTTGGTATTTTCCATCATAATTCATTCACCATAATTCTATCAATTGACAACCAAAAATACATAAGAAAACTGCTTGCATGTAATCAAGGAAAACTAGTTACAATTCACCAAATTAACAGAAGGAGTGCTCAACCTGAACACTTTGTTTTTCCAACTTACTAAAGTGGTGAATAAATTAATATTTAATAAAATAAATCATCACACATTAAACATAAACCAATCTGAAACAAAGCATGTAAACAAGTTCTACAATAACCAGATTATGGAAAATTAAACTAGTTTAAACAAAGAAGTGTAGTTAGGTTGGAATGGGGGCCCTCCACCCTTGCTTTGCACACTTGAAGATTGATATCAGAAGCTTAAACTTTAGTCACATATCCACATTATTGAACAACAAAATAGTAGTAAAATAGGTTCTTCAAATTATCTTTCAACTCCAAAATGTCTCGGCATGAAATTATACAAAAGTCAATACCTAAGCCATCAAAGTCTTGGCTTTAAAAAGAAGTCTTGTGAAACAAACTAATCTATAATCCTTCTAACAAACATATCTACTCATATTCACCTATATAAGTTGAATTCATCAATCCCATCCCAAGAAATATGGTCAATCCCATAAAATCTCAAGACTGCTCTATTTCTATGGATTTTCTGAGTAACTAGTCATGGTTGACCAACACTAAATTGACCTAATAAATCTTGTTCTGATTGAGCCAAGTATGGTTGGCTCAGTCCTAGTTCCCAAGATATCCATCCATGCATCAAACGCATGCCCAAGTGTCCTGCAAACATGTCATCCATATAGATATTATGGGAATTTTTTAATTTGTTAATATTTTCACTTGAAACCAAATTTTCATAAAAACTTTAGAATTTGAAAAATTAAAATTAAATACCTGAGTAGACATGAAATACATCAAAATGGGATGGATAAAGTGGAAAATAGATGGAAAAAATATGGATTAAGTAAGTTTCCTTTAGCAAAAATAATACCAAAATCGAGGACCAACATCTCCCCCTTGCTGATCGTCAAGCATGTCCTCATGCTTGCTTATTCCTTTTTGATCTTCTATTCCCTGTTGTAGATGTAGTTCCTGTAGATGATTACTTTTGTGTTGCCCTTATCAAATAGTCCATACTTGAATCATGTCCTCTGTATAAAGTGGCCTTAACTTTCTGCTTCTCATACTTAGCCTTCCACATGTTTTTCTCTTTTAGCCATTTGAATGCCTGTTTGGAGAACAGATTATTCTTTCTTTTCAATCTTCCTATTTCTTCATTTAATCTTTCATTTTCTTTGACCAATATAGCATTATTATTTTTTCTTGCTTGGTTTTATTCTTTCAAATGTTTTTCCAAGATTTTACTAATTTCTAGTTGGTCTCTTAACTCCCTGATTTTTCCCAACTTCATTTTTTTTTCAAGCTCTTGTGTAGTTTTGATTAATGATGCTGCTGCTACATCATCATAATAAGAATCTCTCTCCAATGCTTCCTGTTCAATATCATCCTGTACCTATTTTCCCGTTGAACATGTGTCTACTAACTGAACTTTTTTTCTTTGCTATTTATTTTAGTTGGACTTTTATTCCTAAAGCTCCTAGGAATGGACATGATGGATACTTCATTTTCTTGCATGGATGTATTATTTTGTTTTTTGGCTCTAGTCCTGGGATAGAAGGGTGAGCTCATTATCCCCCTACTTTCCTGCTCTATCTTGCTCTGTCCCTCATTGATCTATTCATTAAACTGGTTTTTACTCATGAACTCCCTCCAAATCATCCCTTGTGATCTTACTTGATATTCAACCAGGATTTTTATCAATCCCTGGTGATAAATTTGTGCTTCTCTGGGCTTGTGTTCATGTTTTACTAAGTCTATCATCTTTAGGAGGCTTCTAAAGAGAAAATATGGCAGATTAATATTATCTTCCCCCTCAATGTGTTGTAGGAGTCGGATGTGATATATATAGACAAAACTATATCCCCTATCACATGTAAGAAACGTTTGTATAATTAGAACCAACTCGCCCCATGGTTCATTGAACTATTCCCTTGGTATACCTTTGGATCTATCAAAGGTTCCTTTTTTGTTCTTTTCAAGGAAGAAAGTCCATGCTTTCTCCTTGAAATGCAAGCCTTTATGATAATTCTCTCCTATCATAGGGAGGTCTAGAGCTTGTGAAAGGAATTCCTGAGTCATGGGAATTATAACATTTCCTACCCTTGTTTGTTCTTGGCTGTAATTGTTTATGAAATCCCTTGTTACCTCCTCACTGTGGCCACTAAATCTCTGCAAGAATCCTATCAGTCCCATTTGGTATAGCTTCTTTATGGTCTCTTTTTTCCAATTTTCTATTTGAAACTTCGGCTCTATCTTTGTTGTCATTGTGTTTGAAAACCATTGAATATATGCCACTGTTGTCATTAACTTCATCTTTTATAATGAAAATCTACAAATACTATTTTGTAAAATGAAATTTTGAAGTCAAAGAAGCTTACCTGCCTTATTCAACAAACTTAATTCAATCTACTTGGGCCTCTGTTTTTTTCTTTTTGCAGCAACACAATTTCTCTTTTAATCCCTTGTTGTGTCCAAACATTCAAACATTCTGCCTTATATATCTCTGTAAAAAAAACTATACTCTGTTTTGGAAAAGAAATACATAAGAAAACAAAATAATCATGTCATAATTTTGTATTTCTTAATGTATTTTCAAGGAATTTTTTTTTTGTATAATTCATTATGCAAGCCTAATCTTCAGCGCTGTATGAAAGGAAAACAAAAATAGTTTTCAACTCTGCCCTGGTTGTAACAACACTAAAAAACTCCTCTGTTCCTGCAATATACAACCCCTGCTCTATTTAAAAAAACACGCAATTCAACCCCTTGTAACAACACTTAAAAGAAACTCCTTTGTTCCTGCAATATACAACCCCTGCTCTACAAAAGCATGCAATATAGTGCCTTCTCTAAAAAAACACACAATACAACCCAAATACTCTGTTTTATCTACACATTTTGCATGCATCAAACTGAGATGTGGTCGAACTGCCTTATTATCCGCACAGGTGTAATCAACTTCTTGTTTTACACAAATTACGTGCTTCATTCAAAACCTTAGTTTATGCGATTACACTTATGAATAGACCCTTTTTTTGTAATGCATGGCTATTTATTCTTCGTTCCATTAACTCACTGTTGGTTTATCTAAACCTTAAATTTATAATTTTCTGGAATCATGGTGAGTTTTCGGCATTTACCTGGCTAATTGCTAGACTCGTGGACTGTTTAATGGCACTCTTCATTACCCATATCTCCTGAAGCTTCATTTCAACACCTTAGCGTGCTGACTGGTGGCATAAATAGACATACAAACATTTAAATGACAGGAAGTTCTAGCAAAACTTTGGTGATTGTAATCCTGACTTCACCTTTATAATCTTATGGAGCCAAATCAAATCTTGTTCTTACCTGAAATTTCCCGAGATTCTAGGTAACTGACTTGAGCTATCTCCGTGAATTTTCCTACCTATCTATCCACTGACTCAGTTATGTTTTTCCCTCGCTTCTTCTGTCAAAATGTTCAGCACTTTTTCCACTATTCTTCTAAGCTCTTAAGGGCAATGATGGAATACAGATGCATTTAAGCAGTCGGCAGAATGGTTCTGAGATGTACAACGGTTTTGGTTTTAAGTTTTCTTGACCATTTCAATATTTTTCACCATATTTTGGCTGAGTAGGCCATAAGCATGTCTTATTGGCTAATGCTTGCATGTTGGTCCTTTTGATCAGTCACACTTGACTATTTCCATGATTCAAATTACGGCTTGTTTGCATGCGGGTCCTGGTTGTCCTTCCATACAGTTTACAGCCCTGGCAACACATCCTGTGTTGAATTATTTCAATGTAGCAGCCTTACAATTTAATGATATTGTTTTACAAGCCTGCCACCACATCACTACTTTGTTTTCATTCATGCCACATCCACGATTTCAAACTCATGAACCCTGCTGTCAGTGCCACATTATGAAATCATAATATTGCAAGCCCGCCTAACATCATATTGCTCTGCCATACCATGCAATTATATCATATTACTCTGCCATACTATGTAATTATATTACTGCAAGCCCTCCTAACATCATATCCTTGTTTTCCACTTTCATTATGCGCAAAAATATTATGTTTAATATAGTGCATATGGTATTCAATACACTTCTTTGTTGTATTTTTATTCAAAATGTGCATATAATGTTTTATTATCTTTCTTATGTCCTTTCAAAAATGCGCATGTATTTCCTTTTGAAATATTGCTCATAATTTTAAAATGACCACCTAGGTCATGTTTAAAATTATTTCCATGTCTAATGTTTGGATTGTTTGTGCAGGTACCATCATGTTGCACTCTTTTGATCCCTTTTTGCTTTTGAGGAAAAATACTTAGGTGTATAGGCTTAAGGTCATGAATATGAAATGAATATAGGATGTACAAGGTTATGGTTAAAGTTTATAGGATATGATAATTAGGATAATGGGTGGAGATAATGGAAAATATGTACTTCAGGTACTAATCTCAATTTAACACTAAAAAATTCTAAAAAAATTTGAATTCACAAGAGCAAAATTACTATACTTGTACTTCCCTGATAATATTGGATGATGTCTACTGTTCTTTACAAGCTGGATGAAGTATTTTGATCAAATGTCTTAGATAGATTGAAAGAGAGAATTTATTTCTACCTCATGTTCTTCATGCTACATTGGTTCTAGTTCTTGAATTGCTAGTTGTTGTTCAGGTCCCTCTGCAATGATTTCATCACTCAGGTCCCAACTGTCATGCACATGTTTAAGCAATATGTACATGTTGCTGCTAATATTTCAGGTCCCTCTACTATTGTTGTTCAGGTCCCAAATTTAATGCACATGTTTATGCAATATGTACATGTTTCTGCTAATATTTTAGGTCGCTTTACTATTGATGTTCAGGTCCCCACTGTGAACAATACAAGTTCCATCATCAATTCAGCTGAACAACTAAATTTCTTATGCGACCTTCCCCCTTGCTTGATTTTTGACTTGTCCTCAAGTCATGTTTGTGTGGAGGATTTCCTACAAATCAAAGTTGTGATAAAAATAGAACAAGAAAGTGAATTCATACAGTCCAAAACATGTTGGTTTTCCTCTATGAATTCGTGTTTGCTTGGCACTAGTTTCCTGGTTTTCACTAGCAAACAGTTTTATTTTTATTTTTATTTTTTATTTATTTATTTATTATTATTATTATTATTAATTTTTTTTTTTTTTTAGCTCTCTTCTCTTTATTCTTCTGTAGCACTGGAAGATGGTTGGGTCTGGTGTGCCATTGTTTCTAGTTTTGTTCCTTGTATCGGTTGTTTCATGAATTCTTCTTTGTCAATAGGCCTATTGTAAACTTTGAGCTTATGTCCATTTACCAAAAATGATGTAGATTCCTGGTCAATTGTCTTGATTTGAACAGCTCCATTATCAGAGATTTCGTCTATCTCATATGGTCCTAACCAGTGTGTTGTGAATTTGGCCTTGAAATATTTCAATTTGGAGTCGAACAGTGGTGCCCAGTCTCCTTTGTTGAATGTCTTGTTCTTAATGAATATGTCATGCCACATCATTTGTTGCTACTGTACCAATGTTGTATGTTCTATTGCCTGCTGACAATGTTCATCTAGTTGATTTAATTCCATTATCCACTGTTGTTGTGCTTCAGATAGTTCTAGTCCTAGTTTGGCTGCCAATTTATACGTGTGTATCTGAAATTATATGGGCAGTAAGACCTCTTTTCCATACACTAACTGGTATGGACTAAATCCACTTGTTTTTTTCCATGTGATTCTGTATGCCCATAGTGCATCCCTTAGTTTTTCTGACCAGTCCTTTCTTTTCATCTGTACTGTTTTCGTCATTATCTTCTCGAGGACTTTTTTTGTTGCTTCTACCTATTCATTTCCCTGAGGATGATATGGTGTGGACTTCCTGTGATTTATCTTATATTTTTCTATAAGATCCCACACAAGCTTTGAAGTAAACTATGCTCCCTGGTTGGTTATAATCTATCTCGGCACTCCATATCTTACAAATATTTCTTCAAAGAGGAAGGTGACCACTGTATTTTCTATTGCTTTGGTGACTGCCTTTGCCTCCACCCATTTGGTGACATAATCTGTACATACCAAGATGTACCTATTGCCATTTGATGGTGGATTTATTGGTCCCACAAAATCTAAAGCCCATTGCTCAAATGGTTGTATTAGAACTTGTGGTTTGAGTGGCATCTTATCTGATACTATTGGTCTCCCTGTTCTTTGGCAGTTGTCACACCACTTGACATTTTCCTTGGAGTCTTTGAAGATTGCTGGCTAGTAGTAGCCTAATTGTAGCACATTGTAGGTTATTTGTTTGTCTGCAAAATGACCACCACATGGTTCATCATGACATGCTTTCAAGATTTCTAATATCTCATCCTCTCTCACAATTTTCTTATTATTAAATCTGAACCAGTATAAAAGAAAATTCCATTTACCCAACTATATCTAGAACTTTCTTTAATGATTTTTTGTTTTTGTTTCTTTGAGAATTGTGTTGGAAATTTCCCGGAAGATAAATAGTTTGATATGTCTGCAAACCATGGTGTTTTTATTGCTATTGCAAACAAATTTTCATTCAGAAAGTTATCTGCAACTGGATTTGGATCATTGGGTGAATGTATTCGTGAAATAAAGTCAGCTACTTGATTTTCTTTACCTGGTTAATCTTGAATTGTGATGTTAAATTCTTGCATTTAAAGTAACCATCTTGTTATTCTTCCATTGGTGACAAATTTATTCATCAAGTATTTTATTGTTGAATGATCTGTATGAATAAATACTTGGTATCCCGTTATATAATGCCTGAATTTATTTACTGCATGTACTACAACTAACATTTCCTTTTATATGACTGTATAGTTCAATTCTGCAGGTGTTAAGTTCTTTCTTATGAAGTATATTGCATAATTGAACAGGTTCTCTTTATTCCCAAGTGATGCACCTATCGCAGTATCAGATGCATCAGTCGAAATATGAAATGGCAGAGACCAATTTGGTCCACAAAGAATGGGTGCAATTGATAGTTTTTCTTTCAATATCTGAAATGCATTTTGACAGTGATTTGTCCATTGAAATTCAACATCTCTTGCTAATAACTTGAATAGGTTGGGCTATTTTACTAAAGTTTTCTATGAATCATCTATAGTAGCCTACATAACCTAGGAAACTTCTTACCTCTTTTGGTGTTGTAGGTGGCATTAAATTCACAAGGAATTGTATTTTTGTTGGATCCACCTTAATTCCTGAAGCGGAAATATGGTGTCCCAAAACTATGCATTCTGTAAACATCATATAGCATTTTTCGTTACTCAATGACAAATTTGTTTCTATGCATCGCTTCAAAACTTTCTCAAGATTGTTGAGGCAATCATCATATGGGTTTCCATATACCGTGAAGCCACCCATATAAACTTCTACACATTCATGGATTAGATCAGCAAATATTGCAAGCGCTAATGTTTAGAAAGTTGCAGGTGCATTACATAACCTGAATGGCAAGACATTATATGCATAGGTTCCCCATGTGCAAGTGAATGTTGTTTTGTCTTGGTATTCTATTGCTATCCTAATCTAATTGTACCCACTAAACCCATCCAGGAAAGAGAAAAATTTCTTTCCAGCTAATGAGTCTAGAACGTGGTCAATGAATGGTAGCGGAAAATGTTATTTTAATGTCGCTTTATTTAATTCCTGATAATCTACACATACCCTCCACTTCCCATTTTTCTTTGGTACTATTACCAATGGAGAAACCCGTTGATTGTCTGAAATAGGATAGATGAACCCAACTTTAAGCAATTTCTGCAGTTCTTGCTTCACTATTTCTTTCATCATGGGATTCATTCATCTTTGAGGTTGCCTTACTGGTTTGATATGATCATCTGTATAGATGTGGTGGATACATGTATTGGGATGGATTCCTTGCATGTCTGTATAATCCCAGGCAAAAGCTTTTGATAATTTTGTAATAATGCAATTACCTGTTGTTCTTGTGACGATTGCAAATGGTTTCCAATGTTCAAATGTTTTCAAGGATATATCTCAATTGTTTTTGTTGTTGAATTGGTAATTGTGTTTATAGGAAAAATGTTTGAAAAAGAGCTTCGAAGGGATTGAACTGTACAAGTTTCCTGAAAACATTGGTTTAAGAGATTACTTGCAGCTTCATATTGAATCTCTCTAAGCTGCTCTGAAATATTTGGTTCTGAGATGAAAAGATCCATTAAATCCTCATTCTCTTCTTCTTCTCTAAGGTCAAAAACTTGATTTATACTTAAACTAATTTAGTTTGCTATTGTTCTTGAGTTTCAAGTATTGATTCTAAAGAAGATGATTATGCAGGTGAATAAAGTGTAATGTGTTTCCGTTCATCTCCATGTGAAATAATCATACTTCCAGATCTGCATCCTATAAAGGCATCAGCCGTGGCTAGCCATGGTGTGCCTAAGATTAGAGGATGTCCTCCGAAATTTCCTTTTGGCTACAAGATAAGGAAGTCAACAGGATACTCCCATAAATCCAAAGAGACTATGATATCTTCTAGTATTCCTTCTGTTACAACTTTAGATTTGTCTGCTAATTTTAGAATCATAGAAGTTGATCTAATGTTGTTTAAATGTAGCTTTTTCATTGTCTCCATAGTCATTACATTTATAGCTGCTCCGAAATCTATTAATGTGTTTGGAATTGAGAAATTATTTATTGAAATAGTAACCATAGGGATACCAGGATCAATATATTTCTCTACCATTATTTTTGTTTACATGAGGCTTGCTAATTTTCCAATGACTTGGATTGTGGTAGGATCCTTCTTCCTTTTACTAGTTTTCTTAATGCATAATTCCTTTATTGTTTTAGCATATATTGGTATCTCTTTGATTTCCTTCAATAAAGGAATTTTTACATAAGAGTTTTTCAATTCATCCAAAATATCAAATTCAGGAAGGTTCATTTCTTTTTGTTGCTTTACTAACCTCTCAGGATAGGGTGGTGTTTGAGTTATAATAGTTTTTCCTTTCTGAATTTGTGTTTCAGATTGTGATGTTTCAGGTTGTTCTCCTTGCTCAATTGGCTCTTCTATGATTGGAGGAGAATCCTTTGTAAGCACCTTTCTAGACCTTAAATGGACATCATTTACAGGAAGAATAGAATATGTTGGAAAATATGTTGTTTCTTCTATAGTGTATGCAGGTTTATCCATCTTATTGTTCGGATTTGCCACTGGTTGGGCTAGTAATTGAGTTGGTCTGGGTTGGTTCGAAGGTAGCTGTAACTATTGTGGTTGTGTTAATAATGGTGGAGAATTCTGTTGCGGAAATGGCATGGATTGTGGATATGCAGAATTTTGTTGCGAAAATGGCATGGACTATGGATATTGTTGATATGGAAATGGTTGTTGAAATTGTTGCTAGTATTGTTGTTGGTATTGTTGAGGTGGCTAGTTTCCATAACTATATCCTCTCCATCCTTGTGCAGGTTGGTTTGGATATTGTTGTGGAGGCCAAGCTTGCCATGGCATTTGAGTATTCCTTAAGAATGATATGGATAGCTTTGTTGAGGGAACTGTTACAGATTTTCTTGAGGGAGCCTTGATTGCCAAGGTCTTCGTGGTGCCACATAATAGAAACCTTTTGTTCCTTGCACTTCTTCCATTGGATTCATTTGTAATTCGTTCAACCTTAGACAATTTTCTGTTGATGGTTTTCTGTAAAAAGACCACATACTTGAACACTATCCAAAAGACATTCTCTTAATGGATGTTTCTTTTTACATTTAGAACAAAAGATTGCTAAAGCTTGTTCTTTTTCTTCTATTTTCTTATTTCGTTTTGAAACATCTACCTGAGTTCCTAATGCACTTAGGAGGTTAGTTTTGAAGTTTCCTAACAAGCTTCCTATTTCTGCTCTTGTTACTCCTCCTGCTGCTGATTTTGCTGCTTTTGAACTCCCATCTCTGTTTCCAAATTTTGATCTACCTCTAGAATATTTTTGACATAATTCAACAATTTCATTGAATGACAAGTTTGAAATATCTCTCTTGCCCATCACATTCAGAATGTCAAGATATTAATCTCTTATACCTTTGAGAAAGATTGTTCAAATGGTTTCCTAATTTAGACAGTGTTGTTTGGATTTTTGTAGATTATATGCAAATCTTTCTAAGTATTCTTCTAGACTTTCTTCCTCTTGTTGTGTCATTCTGAAAACATCTTCCTTTGAGTCCCTAGGCCTATAATAGGCTTGATATTTTTTAAGAAAGACTAATCTCATATCATCCCAAGGAGCTATTGTTTGCTCTCCTAAACCCATGAACCATTTTAAAGGCTCTGCTACTTTCAATGTCGTAGGAAAGAGATGAAGTTTGTGTGTGTCATTAGTGTATCCATATGTTCTACATAGGATATCAAATTCAAACATGAAAGAATCAAGATCTTCTGTTGACATTCCATAAAAATTTGGCAATACATAAGCTGGAATATTTTCCATTTTCACCTCTTCTCCTGATATTGCACTTGTATCTGTTATTGGAAAGCCAAAGGTAGTTTCCTGATCACCACCATCTTCTTGTGTTTTCCTATCCTCTTCTATCTTTCTATCATTTTCTCGTTTTGCCTCTTCCTCTCTTTGTCTTCTCCATTCTCTTTGTTGTCTCTCATATTCAAGTCGTTGTTCAAGAGTAAGAATAACAGATCCATGTCCCTCTTCTGCCATAGCTTTGATTGTTTCAATGTCAATTTGAGGTTCAGGTTGTTCAAAGACAGGTTGACTTATAGATTCAAAAATAGGTTGTTTTTCTTTAACAGTTTCCTTTTGTTTTCCTGAAGTTGATAACTGTTTTCTTTTTACCTCCCAGGCTAACAAAGTTTGCCTCTCAATTAAAGTTAACCTTTGTCCAGTTCTTTGTTTTTCTTCCAATTCCTCAATTGTTGGATTACCAGTAACTGGTGTTGTTAGCTTTGATGGTCCTACCTCTATTTGTGGGGGGGTTTTAATAAATCTACCTAGAAGATATCTATATCTAGGCTTAAAGAAACATAACTAAACAAAATGTAACTAATTTTTATTTTTTGTTTTATGAAATTTTTAGTTTTTTCTTATCTTCCTATTGACTATGCCAACATTTGCCTTCCCAACATCGATGCCAAAATGTTGAGCTAATTTATTCACACAAATTAACACAAATATTCCTTATCAATCCGGGTTGGTAGTAGTTGAAGGCAAGTCCACTATATATGAATACCGGATGTAATCAAAATTGAAAGATAAGTTTTTCAAAAACTAAAGAAGTACATATTACAAATATAATCTATATTAACAATTCAAATTCACTTTGTAAAGAGGGAAAGCTGAAATGGCTCTTAACCTAAGAGGTTCAATTCTTCCTCAATTATTACTTGATGAACAAAAACCAGAAACTAATAGCTTAAGATGGACAAATAATTAATGAAGGGAGGCTCCTAACTTAAGAAGCCTTTGGTATTTTCCATCATAATTCATTCACCATAATGCTATCAATTGAAAACCAAAAATACGTAAGAAAACTGCTTGCATGTAATCAAGGAAAACTAGTTACAATTCACCAATTTAACAGAAGGAGTGCTCAAATTGAACACTTTGTTTTTCCAACTTAATAAAGTGATGAATAAACTAAGATTTAATGAAATAAATCATCACACATTAAACATAAACCAATCTGAAACAAAGCATGTAAACAAGTTCTACAATAACCAAATTATGGAAAATTAAACTAGTTTAAACAAAGAAGTGTACTTAGCTTGGAATGGGGGCCCTCCACCCTTGCTTTGCACACTTGAAGATTAATATTAGAAGCTTAAACTTCAGTCACACATCCACATTATTGAACAACAAAATAGTAGTAGAACAGGTTCTTCAAATTAGCTTTCAACTCCAAAATGTCTCAACATGAAATTATACAAAAGTCAATACATAAGCCATCAAAGTCTTGGCTTTAAATAGAAGTCTTGTGAAAAAAACTGATCTATAATCCTTCTAACAAAAATATCTACTCATATTCACCTATCTAAGTCAAATTCATCAATCCCATCCCAAGAAATATCGTCAATTCAATAAAATCTCAAAATTGCTCTATTTCTATGGATTTTCTGACTAACTAATCATGGTTGACCAGCACTAAATGGGCCTAATAAAACTTGTTCTAATTGAACCAAGTAGAGTTGGCTCAGTCCTACTTCCCAAGCTGTCCATACATGCATCAAACTCGTGCCCAAGTGTCCTGTAAACATGTCATCCATATACCTATTACAGGAATTTCTGAATCTGTCAATATTTGCACTTGAAACCAAATTTTCATAAAAACTTTAGAATTTGAAAAATTAAAATTAAATACCTGAGTAGACATGAAATACATCAAAATGGGATGGATAAAGTGGAAAATGGATGGAAAATATATGGATTAAGTAATTTTTCTTTAGCAAAAATATGACCAAAATCGAGGACCAACTTTAAGAATGTGGAATTCAGCCCAGAAAGAACCCTAAAGATCAACTCATCCCTATCCACCTTTCAGGAGAAAGAACTATGTAGCTTATTGAAAAACCATTTGGATGTTTTTGCTTGGAGCTATAAGGAGATGAAGGGATTCCGCCCTTCAGTCTCTACTCATCAGATTTAAACCAGTCAGGTAGCCCCAAAGGAGGATGAATCTAGCCCTTAAGGACATTTTCAAAGAAGAACTACAAAAGTTGTTGGATGCGGGATTCATCTACCCTATCTCCGACAGTGAATGGGTCTCTCCTTTGGTGCTAGTGCCAAAGAAAAATGGGAAGTGGAGAATCTGTATCGATTATCGGGAACTAAACAAGGCCACCAAGAAGGACCATTTCCCTTTGCCTTTCATAGATCAAGTGTTAGATGGCCTGGTGGGGAAGAAGTTATTCTCCTTCCTAGATGTGTTTAGCGAGTACAAATAGATCCAAATCAACCCAGAAGACTAAGATAAGACTACTTTCACTTATCCCTGGGGTACTTATGCATACCGGGTCCTTCTTTTTCAGTTGTACAATGCTCCGGCCACCTTCCAGAGAGCAGTACTGAGTATATTCGCTGAAATGGTTCATGATTTAGTGGAAATCTATGTGTATGACTTTACCTGTTATGGTTCTAACTTCAAAGAAGATTTGACTAACCTGGGAAAATTTTTAGACAAGTGCAATGAAATGAATCTGTCCCTCAGTCCTGAAAAATGTGAATTCGTGATGGCTGAAGGGATCGTTCTAGGTCATACAATTTCTCAGAAAGGATTACAGTTATATCCCAACAAAATCGCGATCATCCAAAGGGTCCCACCTCCTCAGAAGGTAAGAGATGTTTGGAGTTTCCTAGGCTTAGCAGGGTATTATAGAAGATTTGTTAAGGATTTTATTAAGCTAGCCTCTCCATTGCTTGGTCTTTTGGGAAAAGATGTTGAGTTCATATGGACTGACAACAGTCAAGAAGCTCTGGATACCTTGAAAAGTGAACTAGTGACTACCCCAATTTTGAGAGTTCCAAACTAGGCCTTACCTTTCCACATTCATACAGATGCCTCGAACAAAGCGATAGGAGCAACTTTAGGGAAAATTGATGAGAAGCTGCCTTATGCCATATATTTTGTAAGTAAAAGCTTGTCCAAGGTAGAATTAAACTACATCGTAACTGAAAAAGAGCTCCTAGCTATAGTCCATTCCCTAAATAAGTTCAAACACTACATCACCGGCTATCAAACATTCGTACACACTGATCATGCTACAATTAGGTATTTAATGAAAAAAGCAGATGTAAATGCTTGTATTATTAGATGGTTACTTTTATTATAGCAATTTGATTTAACCATTGTTGATAAGCCGGGTAAGGAAAATGTTGTTGCTAATTTTCTGTCTAGACTAGATCTGCCTACAGGTGAAGAAGGAATGGTGGACGATCAAATACCAGATGAACACCTATTTTCTATCTCAGTACTCTCTCCATGGTTTGCTGATATAGCAAATTACTTGGTTTCAGCATAGTTTCCACCATACCTGTCTTCAAAAGAGAAGAGCAAGATCATGAGGACAAGTGTCCCATTCACCTGGATTGGGGGCGATCTCTTCAAACTTGGCCCAGATCAGATTTTGAGGAGATGTGTCAGGCAGGAGGAAGTCTTTGACATTATCCTAACTTATGAGCCACAAATTTGGTAACTTGTTGGGATCATTTGGCCTAATTATCCTTGTTCAATCCTTCATTTCTCATAGCTTATGCATTATTTTTCAGTATGTTCATGTCATTTGTACGAATAAGGGTAGTCACTCTTCCTAGGTGGCTGACACGTGCTCATTTCAAGTTTTTATGACACATGTTGGAGAAAAACCGAGCAATCATGGGCTGGAAGACAGCCAAGCTTGGGGTGAGGATTCATAGGGGGGTTTTCTATGGCATCAAATAGCCTTCCTCGGGATCTTCACCCCCAACTCTGAGCTCCAAAGGCCATCAAAACCGGATCTAGAAGGCAGCCAAGCAGATTTTGGAAGAAGCTGTCTACTCACAGTTTGGGCAGCCAAGTCCCATAGATTTAGGAGGCCAGCTAGGGCCCTTGTGGTGTATAAATGTTAAGGCCTCAACCTTTTTGAGGGACTTTTGGAAACCATTGCATATTTTTCACTACAGTGCTGCTAGCTTTACTTTGTTCTCTTGTAGCCATTGTGGCATAACTCTTGACTTATGACTATTTTTTGATAATAAGAAGCAGTCTGATTTGATATCAACTCTGAGTTTCCTATAGGAGCCATAGCTCTCGGGGTTGGGCCCAACCTGAGAGCCTAGGGCCTCCTTCTTGTACTATTACCTTTCCTTTATGCATCGGTGTTCTCCTGTTATGCATTTGAAACGTATTTCTGTTGGGCAGATTTAGGTGTGTTGGTTAAATAGGTTACTATTTATGAATAGAATTGCTTCAGATGTTTAAAATGGATTGGTAGGATAATAATAGGAAGAATCTCCAAAAATGGGGTCAAAAACACTCTCTGTTTCGCCTCATCCTTATTGGATCAGGGGCTGGAACTGAAGAAACAGTGCTGCCCCAACAAAAACACTAGTTTGCTTGACCATGCAATCCTTAGTGTACTGTTTTCATTTGTAGAAGTTAATTATGGGTTTAGATCTCGGAAATATTCTCTGCATGATTGATGTACATGGTTTTCTTTCCCAATAACACTGTTGTTCATTCATTTTATTGACAGTTAGAGTAGATTATCTAGGACTTTGATTATTTGTAAGACGTTGTTGATTTGGTTAAATGTACATTTTGCAGGGCATCTTGACCACTCTCTCATCCACCTAAGCCTCATCAGAGCCAGTTGTTCCATCTCCTAGCTAGGTTCCTCGTCTCACATCTATCCTCTTGCCCACGTAACCCTACCTCTTTATGCAATCATTGTTTCAGCCTCCTTTGAGCCAATTTAGCCCTCCACACCTTCTCGCCACTCCATCCACCAGTCCCTGGGCCACTACCATACCCCTATATCACCTCCATATCCATTATTGCATATCCCTTCACTCACCCATCCACCAAACTCCAATTTTTAACCATCCTGTAGAAATTTCTGAACATCCTATAGAAAATCCTAAACTTCCTGTAGAACCCGTGCAGACTTCCTGTAGAAGCTCACAAATGAAGTTTCTTGAGAGCCAAAGTTTGTGAAACTCTCTGGAAGGGTGTTAGGGACTTCATAGACCCTCTCTGAACCTTCCCAACCTCATCCAAGCATTTTTCCTCCTTGATCCACCCCTGCACAGTAAAAAGCCAGTCAAAGGCACATGCATGATAATTCTAATAACTTATTCAAAAATAGAAAAAGATGTTTTCTTCAGGTAGAGGTAGTCTAGAAACATGTATTTTACCTTCATAGAAGTAATGGCATTCCTTCCAGTAGTTTTCATTCTCCCCTTTGCATCAGTAGGACTAGCAGGTAGAATTAGGGTTTGCTAGGGTTTGCATTACTTTTTGGCTTTCAGTTCTTTCCGCAAGTAGATTAGCTTCCTTTGAGTTAGCTTTCATCCTTCAGTTAAAAAGCTTCTTCTAAGAGCTCATAGAACTTGTCTTAAGCCTCTAGCAGGCCTTGTGCCAACTGACCAAGTGACCACTGCGGCAAGAGAAAGTACTTGTGCATACAACACCGTCGCTTCCAAGTTTTTTACGAACTATCAGGTTGATATAAGTAAAGAAGGGAGTCCCAGGAGTTGGACCATTATTGTTGCAATACTGAAGCCCACCATATTTTTGGCGCCGTTGCCGGGGAAGCGTCAGAGTATTTGTGATTGCTACTTTTCTTCTATTTTCCTCTCTCGCCTTCTGCTAAATAGTTTATTTCATTTCCATTCTGCAATTTCATTTCTGCAAAAGTAAACTATACACTTCGTGCTTTCATAGATTAGACTTTCAATTCAGTAAGCGTAACATAGAATTTCAATTTTGCAAACGTAAAATAGAATTTCAATTTTGCAACCGTAGTGTAGTATCTCTTTCTCGCAATTTGATTTCAGTAGAATAGATTAGATCTTTCCTATTTTCATTTCAATTCCGCATTTTCGTTCCCGCAAAATAGATTCTAGTTAGTTGAAATTCCATACGTTTCAATTTTGTAGGTACAAGCAGAGAAAAAAAACAAAAGCAATCAAAAGTCTTTCCATTTCATGCCTCGTAGGAACATAGATAAAACCGGCAAATTATTACCCAATACCCCCACCACATCACTGAGTCAACCTTCTCTCTTCTTTGGTGGCAGTGATCCAGAAGAACCTATAGGTGAACCTCCTGAGATATACGAAGATCCTATAACAGAAGAAGAGTTAGAGAACACTCCATCTGAATCCATCGCTGAAAACCGAAATGGTAGAAGAGAGGATAAGAGAATAGAAGGTGCCTTTCCCATCCAAGAGACCAATGGAGACATGAAAATGAAAAACATAAGCCCCTCCGCTTTACCTCACTTCCACGGGTTGACTACTAAAGACCCTGATACCTTCCTGTTTGAGTTTGTTGTCCTTTGTCGAACCTATGATTATACAAAAGATGAGCAAAAATTGAAACTATTTCCCTCTACCCTCAAGGATGCAGCACTACACTGGTTCATGGGGTTACCTGGAAACAGTATCACCACTTCGGCTTAGGTGCAGCAAGATTTCAATACCAAATACCGGGACTACTGTAGGTCCAAGGAAGCCAAGGGAGAAATCTTTCGGATGACCATGGGAAACGATAAGTCTTTAGAAGACTATGAGGAAAGGTTCCAACTTAGCTATAAATGGGCCAGGTGCACACTTGACCCTGAATCTCTAAAGCTGGTCCTCCTCCGAGGAGTCCCTGAAGACCTTCTAGATACCCTTCACATGCTAGCTAGAGGAGATATTTACCAACTACCTTATGAGGATATAAAGACTGTGTTTAGAAACCACTCTAGGGCAGCCCGGAAAAGAGGTAGGGGAAACCCACTTTCAGCTAGTACTACTTTCTCCAAGCATGAGTTTGCTAATCAGCTGGAGGACCTCAAAAGCGAGGCGAGACAGACCATTGCCATGCAAATTGATACATTCCGAATCCAGCAAAAGAAAGAGGAAGCTAAGAGGGATTTGGCCATCTTCTGTCCCAAGTGTACAAGGAAGAACCCTAAGAACGAGTGTCCATTGCACTCAGTAGAGGTATGTTTCATTTGTGAGGAGGACCAACCCACAAACCAATGCCCAACCTTACCAGGATTTAAAGCCATATACCAAGGGACTAAGGCACCCACTGAACCTCTCTACTTCCTCAACCAAAGGAGGCCACATGGACCTAGACCTTACAAGCAGGGGATGCAAGGGGCATCCCAAGCTTATTATTGCCCCAACCAATCTACTCCTATGCCTTCTTGGGGTCCCCCTGCTCATCCTTCCTGGTCTACACCTCCTCCGTGGTCTTACCCACCTCAATACCATCCTCAACCCACTACTCATTCGTTTCACTCACATGTCCAACCACAACCTCAGTGGAATGCACCTCAACTGGGGTGGAGGCCCCAGTACAACACTCCTCCTGCCATTTTGCCTCCACCACCGGCTCAACCACAACCATTACCTCCTGCTCCTCCAAGAAAACCCCAAATTCCTGCTCAACTGAACCCAAACCCCAACAACCGACAGGCCCAACAGGTATATACTAGGGAAACAACATGCCCTACCTATGCTCTGGAGATCCAGGAGATCAACCTGCGATCCAGGAAGACTCTTCCAGATCGCCAACCTCCCCCCCTAGAGGACGAGGAAGACAAACAGGAAAGTGAACCCAAAGCCATTCCACACTTTCTTGAGAGACTAATAGTAACCACACAACCCAACCCAGAATAGAATGAGCTTCTGGGAGAACTCAAACAGTTGTGTGTGAGAATACCACTTCTCCAGGCCATTAAAGATGTACCGATATACAACAAACTGGTTAAGGAAAAGTGTTTCAGGTACCTAGGTAGGCGAGGAAGAGATGCCTCAACTATCAATGTCATAGGGCAACTGTCTTATCTTATGTTGGGGCAAGTAATCTGTCCAAAGCATTTGGATCCTGGGAGTCCTGTAGTTGATGTCCACATCAATGGCACCATCATACCCCACACCTTGATTGATCTAGGGGCTGCCATTAATGTGATGACCAGGGACACCATGCTTAAACTCAACCTTCGGGGTTCCTTAACGAAGACCTCGACAGTCCTGCAGCTGGCAAATCGCTCCATCGTGACTCCCAAAGGGATTGTGGAGGATGTCTTGGTCTCTGTTGACTCTTGGGAGTATCTTGCAGACTTCTTGGTCCTTCAACCAAAGGAAAAGCTTACTGGATACCCCTTTATTTTGGGAAGGACTTGGTTAGCCACTGCGGATGCTTACATAAGTTGTCGAGTGGGAAACATGACCATCAAAAATGGTCCTATGTCCAAGCAACTACTCCTATACCTCTTGCCCAACCTCTGTTAGAGCATGACTTACCACTTTGGTTGGAAGAAGGAGAAGAGGATGAGGTATACTCTGCACCCTTGTGCACCTTAGAATCCACCAGGGGAGGTCCTCAAACCGAGGATGATTTGATTGAGAGCTTGATTTAGAATCCACTTCCCAGTGCATTGTCCTTAGAGGAATTGGTGGAGGATACTCAATCCAGTACCTTAGTGGACCTTTGTGTGATTGATCCAACCTCTCCCAGAGTTAAGAATGTGGAGATTGGTCTTGAGAGAAGTTTAAAGGTCAGCTCCTCCCTATCCCCTTCGCAGGAAAAGGAGCTATGTAGCTTGCTGGCCAGTCATCTAGATGCTTTTTCTTGGAGCTATAAGGAGATGAAAGGAGTCCATCCTTCGGTCTGTACCCATCACATCTACATTAAAGAAGATTGTAGACCGGTCAGGCAACCTCAGAGGAGAATGAATACAGCCCTTAAAGACATTGTCAAAGAATAATTGCAAAATTTGTTGGATGCAGGATTCATCTACCCCATCTCGGACAGTGAATGGGTTTCCCCTCTGGTGTTGGTACCTAAGAAAATTGGGAAGTGGAGGATCTGTGTGGACTACAGAGAACTGAACAAAGCCACCAAGAAAGACCACTTCCCTCTGCCTTTCATAGATCAAGTGTTGGATGGACTGGCAGGAAAGAAGTTTTTCTCTTTTCTAGATTGGGGTACCTTTGCCTACTGAGTCCTTCCCTTCGGGCTATGCAACGCTCCTGCCACTTTCCAGAGAGCAGTATTAAGCATCTTTTCTGAGCTGGTCCATGATTCGGTGGAAATTTATATGGATGACTTCACTCCTTATGGGTCCAACTTCCAGGAAGCATTTTCCAATCTGGGAAAAGTTCTAACCAAGTGCATTGAGATGAACCTGTCCCTCAGTCCTGAAAAATGTGAATTCCTAATGACTGAAGGGACCGTGCTAGGACATACCACTTCTCGCCAAGGATTACAGGTGGATCCTAAAAAAATTTATCTCATAAAAAAGGTTCCGCCTCCTCAGAAGGTAAGAGATGTTCGGAGTTTCTTAGGCTTAGCGGGATATTATAGAAGATTCATTAAAGACTTCAGTAAGCTAGCCTCGCCATTGTTTGGCCTCTTAGCAAAAGATGCTGAGTTTAAATGGATTGACAAGTGTCAGAGGGCTCTGAATGATTTAAAGGATAAGTTGGTGACCACCCCGATCTTGAGAGGTCCAAACTGGGCCCTACCTTTCCGCATCCACACTGATGCCTCGAACAAAGCCATAGGGGTAGCCTTAGGACAAGTTGAACAAAAAATTCCATATGCCATATACTTTGTCAGCAAAAACTTATCCAAGACAGAAATGAATTATACTGTAACTGAGAAAGAGTTCTTGGCCATAGTCCATTCCCTGAACAAGTTCCGACACTACATCACTAGCTATCAAACATTTGTATATACTGATCATGCTACATTTAGATATTTAATGAATAAACCTAATGTGAATGCTCGTATTATTAGATGGTTACTTTTGTTGCAGCAGTTTGATTTGACTATTGTTGACAAACCAGGTAAAGAAAATGTTGTTGCTGACTTCTTGTCTAGATTGGGTTTACCTGCAGGTGAAGAGGGGACAGTGGGTGACCAGATGCCAGATGAACATTTTTTTGCTATCTCAGTACTCTCTCGCTGGTTTACTGACATAGCAAACTACCTGGTCTCAGCACAGTTCCCTCCGCATCTATCCTCAAAGGAGAAGAGCAGAATCGTGAGGAAAACTGCCTCATTCACTTGGATCGGGGGCAACCTGTTCAAACTTGGCCCCGATCGGATCTTAAGGTGTTGTGTAAGGGAGGAGGAAGTCTTTGACATCCTCCTAACCTGTCACGATGGGCCTTGTGGAGGAAATTTTGCAGCCAAGAGGACTGCCTTCAAAATTCTACAGGCAGGCTACTATTGGCCCACACTTCATCAAGATGTCAGAAGATATATCGGCCAATATGACTGATGCCAAAGGATGGGGAAACCGACTCCAAGCGACGAAATGCCTCTCCAACCTCAAGTGACTCTTGAGCCATTTGAGAAGTGGGGTATGGATTTTGTGGGTCCTATCAACCCTCCTTCAAGGAAAAGGTCTTACATCATTGTGTGCACAGACTATCTGACAAAGTGGATAGAAACCAAGGCAATCAAAGCAGCGACAGAAGAAAAGGTGGTTGAGTTTTTGAGATAAAACATATTCTACAAATTTGGCTACCCAAGAGAGTTAGTCACTGATCAAGGAAGCCAATTCACCTCCAACTTAATTGAAGACTTGCTCGCTTGTCACAAGATCAAGCATAGGACTTCCACCCCATATCATCCTCAAGCAAATGGGCAGGTGGAAGTCACCAATAGAGCATTAGAAGGGATTTTGACTAAGGTGGTGAGCAGTAGCAGAAAGGATTGGGCAGATCACCTGGTTGAGGCCACTTGGGCTTACAACACCACCTAGAAGACCACAACCGGCTTCACACCTTATGAGCTGGTCTATGGGAAGAAAGCTTTGCTGTCAATCGAGTTCGAGTACAACACATTGAGGATGGCAGCTCAGCTGGACCTAGACCTCAGCCATGCTCAACAAGAAAGGTTATTGCAGTTGAATGGGTTAGATGAACACTGAATGCAGGCCCTCCTTCACTCAAAAGTGGTTCAACTTCAGAGGAAGATATGGCACGACCGGCACCTCAATGACAAACAATTCCAGCCGGGAGATTGGGCGCTGCTGTATGATTCCAGACATAAGGATTTCAAGGGGAAGCTAAGGACAAGATGGCTAGGACCATATGTAGTGGAGAAGTGTAATGACAATGGTTCTATCCTTATCCGGACCATTGATGAAGAAGCCATCCCCATGCTCGTCAATGGGCATCGACTAAAGATCTACAGGAAACCTCTTTCGAGGCAAGAGTTCATCAAAACTGTGGAAAAATCAGTGCTAGTCATAGAGAAGGTTTCTACCTCTATTTTGGGCATACCCTGAGCATCATTATATATATAAAAAAAAATGCAAATAAAAAAAGATCCTTGGGTGAAAACCTTTCTGAGGCGCCTAAGGCAGATGGTAGGGGTGAAAACCTCATTGAGGCACCCCTGCAGTCTCTCTAAAAAAGAATTGGAATAAAAAGATCCTTGGGTGAAAACCTCTCTGAGGCACCCAAGGCAGATAGTAGGGGTGAAAACCTCATTGAGGTGCCCCTACTGTCTCTTAAAAAAAGAAAAAGAAAAAATGAAGAAACAAAAAGAAAGGAAAAGAAAAAGAAGAAGGAAGAAATAGAAAAAAACAGGCTTAATCTTTGGAAATTGTTGCAGGTTGCAAGCACACAATTCAAAAACGAGGCCTCTCAACTCAAGGAAAAGGGTCCCTACCAAGCTACCAGGAGACCTCACATACACTCCCTCCATGAACCCTCATTTTTTTCAAGGTTTGGACAAAATCTGGTCGTGGGTTAGCCTTCTACAGGAAGCTACATGACTTTCTACAGGAAGTTCTATATTTCTACAGGAAACTTCCTATAGAACCTTTAGGCGGGTCAGGACCGATTATGATGAAGAATTTGAAGCTTGAAGCCCATTGAGGAGGCATGCAACCACTCGTTTCTTCCATCCTTCACCTCCTTTCACCACCACTGCTACTATATGGCCGAATATACCTGCACAGTCATCCCAGAACTTTGTTTTGTCTGAGAAAAAAAAAAAATTTAGGCGGAAATAAAGCATGTAGAGGCTCACACACTTTACCTATCAAGGCAATCTGAGGACCCTGCACCTATGAATGCGACTCGATTCTTTCGGCATGCATCCCAGGAGGAGAAACGACTACAGGATCTCCTATAGGAATCCTGTAGCAGTTGATCCGGCTGGAGCACGTACCATGGAGACACCAGCAGCTCGTAAAATTGGTGCATGCAGCCTACACCACCAGGAAATTAGGTCTTAAGGCCTCATAGCTAGTAGCAGCCAATGAAGAGTAGCTCCAGGACCCATACACGAAGCAGCATCAAGCAAATCTAGCATTCCTTGTCCTTAAGCCTGATAAAACCCACGTCCACGGCCGCACAGGTAAGTGCCTAACCTTATTTCGTCAAATTACATAAGCTATACTCTAAATGTGCATGATTGTGAGAATGAATGGATTGAACAAGTCGGGTAGCCATTCAACTGGCCACCACAACCAGTCTGGCAGCCTCGTCGGATCCGAATGGCCTTCGTTATGTCAAAAAGATGGGCAATTGACACATGGGAAGCCTCCAGTCTGAGAGAAGTGGTAGTATAACAGGAATGGTGGTGGTGAATGCAGAGGGAAGGATTCGGCAGTCAGGGACATGCCGTGGAATGATGGCTGTGACATCGACCAACAGATCGACTGGGACAGCTCACCCCCGTGCCATGAATTCCGCAGAAATTCAAAATCGGTCGACTAAATCACTTATGATACACTTCAGTCATTTACTCACAACCGTTTGGCAGCTGAGTATGCATTCTAAATCCTCTGAAGGTTGTTAGCCCGAGTTCTTGGCCTGTTCCAACATCCTGTTGCTACTCAGAAAGTCCAGAACCACTGTAACATTCTCCAGAAGCCGTGCACGATTTCTACAGGAAGCTGCGCTACAGGAAGCCCGGCATTGCGGGGAAGCTTGGACTGTTCACGTCGAGGGTGGAAATTCTTAGTGAGGTAGGCCTGAACATAACTTTCCCATGCAAATAATTCAAAAGGTGGTGAATTCGACGTGTTGAGAGTGTGAATCAAGTCTGTTTATGAATTCAAAAGCCGTTTTCTTATCGCTGCATGAAATTGTCGTCGTAGTCTGCATGCGAGATTTTCTCCAGGGTGTTGAATTAAAATTGAGCCACTGTCAAGGCTCACCGGTGGGAAATTGTGAATTTTATATGACTGTGTGCATAACAGAGACATAGCTCTGTGCTCTGTGTAGAAAAACCCCGAAGCTCTCCTTCTGTACACGAGCAGGCAAGTTCAGAACAACAAAAACAAGTTTTTTACCATGCCGGGAGGGTTCATTAGAAAAGAGCCTTCGGACTCCAAGAAATTACGGGAAACCCCTGAGGTGGTGGACTTGTTTTCCCGTGCACACTAGATGTCATTTTGTGACAAGCTTCAAGGTCACGATGACAAAATTATAGAAGAATTCCTAAGCTCCCCGAAGCCTAAGTCAAATACATTGGTCGTTGTCAACTTCAGAGGATTGACCCTCAGGCTCACCCCATAGTTCATTAGCATAGTAACTGAGCTACCGATGGGGGTACCCTAGGATAAGGAAGAGAGGAAATTGGGTCAGAAAGCTAAAAAAGAGTTCTTCTTGCCAAAGGAACAATTTTCAGAGGACAAGAATGGAGTTCAAAGAACTAGACTATAGCCGTTCTGGAGTGAATTCAGCCTCCAAATTATGAAGTATATTACCTGTGAGGGGCGATTTAGCATCGTGTATGGCTATCATTTCCGATTGCTCACAGAACTCAGGCACCAAATGGACCTACCCTCAAAGCAAAAGTTGAGCATTCCTTACTTCCTCCTATAGTCCATGATTGAGTGTGCCACCAAACTGAGAGAGGGGACGCCAGACCAGCTAGCCCATCATGGGCTTATCAAGCTCCTTGTGGAAGATGCACTCCACACTTACACTGTCCCTCTCTCCTGGGAAACTTTTCAGAATCTATCTAAGGGTGATGACATCCGAATTTTGGCCGAGGAGCTCACTTCCTCAAGCAGCGAGGAGAATGAGCACACTCAGGCAGAGAAGAAAGTTAAAGGATAAGAAACCCTGGGCAAAACACCAAAGAAAGAACAGAAGGGAACACAAGAAAAAAGCCAACCTTCCAAAACAGGGGGTGGTAAAATTACACCAACACCCAGGGAGAAAAGACTATAGAGCAGGGTAGAAAGGACTGAGAAAGTCCAAGCCAGTGAGGGCACCCCTAAGGCAGCCTCAGCCAAGCTAAAGGAAAAAGCACCCTCTGCCAAGCAGGCTAAAATGGTGCCATCTGCTTCTACAAAAAACCAAAAGGCTATTTCTACAGGAAGTTTAAAAACGGCTTCTACAAGAAGCCAGAAACCAGCCACTACAGGACTTTCTATAGCAAGTCCGGAAAAAGGAAAGCAGAAGGAGGAATTGGCTGAGATTCTAGCTAGGCAGGCAGCAGCCGTGCTGGCCACCCTAGGTACCTCTCCCAAGCCCAAGAAAAAATGCAAGAGGGAGACTCCTCTGTATTTCAAAGAGAGAAGAAGTGTAAGAATTAAAACCGGTAGACCCCAACCTCCATCCAAAGACCCAATTACCATTGAGGACACCCCTACCTCAGCAAAGGAGAAGTTCCCCACCAAAGAATCAGTCACTTATGAGCAGGGGAGCCCAAAGACATCTACGTGGAGGGAGAGAATGGAAATATTGGCTTCAAAAACCTCTCTACAGGATGCTGAAGCTGTTCTATAGGAAACATTGGCCAAGCTCAAGGAGACCGAAAGAATGGAAGGGGAGGTAGCCAAATCACCACAAAAGGAAGAAGAGGTAGAGCACATTATGGAACCTAGCCCCCAGCCCAGCTTGGACTCTTATTATAACTTTTTGGAGGCCAGAAAAATAATTCCACAGAAATTCATAGTGCCACTTTTCTTTGCACTAGAGGAAGAAAGAGTGAGGACCCACAAATGGATGAGAATATCCAAGTCTAAAGGAGTAGCAGATATAGGTCCCTTAGAGGAACAACTCAAGGAGGCAAGAAGAGAATTGGCTATGGAAAAACATGTGGGAAACTTCCAGCGATTATTTCTATAGGAAGAAAATGAGCAGCTCAAACGACAGCTACAGCTACAGGGATAGAGGAAAGAAGAGGACACAACAACCAAGGACACCATAGCAGAACCCCAAGAAAAAGAAGGAGTGCAAGCTGATCTTGAGGAACTAAGCTGGCAACTACAGGAAAGGGAATTGCAGGCACGCATACAGATACAATCTCTAAAATAGCAGATGCAAGAAAAGGAGGCACAACCGGCCTACATGGCCAGTTGGGAAATGGACACTCTGCAATGTAGGCAGCCGGCCAAATCCTATGGCCTATACCTAAGAGATCAGTGGCTGCAATTCCAAATTAACAGATTGGAACAGAGGGGTATCTCCCAAATCCAAAACCCCCAGCAGTTCATGGATTTATGTAACAACAGTTCATTAGAAGACAAGGCCAAGCTATCATAGTTCTACCTGCATAATTTGGCCCTTTCAAATGTAACCTCATGGGACCCCAACACAGCAGTAGGGGATATGCAGTTGATGGCAATGACCTCATGGTTAAACCACGAAGAAAAGAGAGCAGAAAGAGGTCAAAAATGTGATGAACCGGGAACTACATGAACCACTGCTGATTAGAGCAGAGCCAGGGGACCCCACAGCGTTGATATCAGCCCACCAGCACCTAGAAACCAACTCTCAGGCTTTATTAGGGTACATGGATCAGCAGGCTCAGGCCATAGCACACTTCGAGGATATGGAGCGATTATTAGGGGTCAATTGTGTTCATGCTTGCACCCATAGGTGGAACACATTGTCCCACAACCTCAAAATCAGGGAATATCACACTCCAACTAGAATTAGGGAGGCCTTGGCACGAGTGCCTCCCTACAAGAAGTCTATGCAGAACCTCCAGGCCAGCTGGATTAGCATCAAGCTAAGTCCACCTTTGCTTTTCAGATTGTTAGAAGGAAGCACAGAAGAAGAAGAGAATAAGCAGTGGGAAGAGGTGGGAAGGAAGGCTGAATTCCATGACAGTGAGGAGGATACTACTTCAGAAGCTTGGGATGTGAGGGTGGCGATTAAAGCAATGAAAGACGAGGAGCTGGACTAGTTGCTCGAAGGATGAGCAACCCTTTTAGCAGGGGGGTGATGATGATCCCCAAATTTGGTAACTTGTTGGGCTCATTTGGCCTAATTATCCTTGTTCAATCCTTCATTTTTCATAGCTTATGAATTAATTTTCAGTATGTTTATGTCATTTGTACGAATAAGGGTAGTCACTCTTCCTAGGTGGCTAACATGTGCTCATTTCAGGTTTTTTGACACATGTTGGAGCAAAACTGAACAATCATGGGCTGGAAGACAGCCAAGCTTGGAGTGAGGATTCGTAGGGGGGTTGTCTATGGCATTAAATAGCCTTCCTCGGGATCTTCACCCCCAACTCCGAGCTCCAAAGGCCACCAAAACCGGATCTAGAAGGCAGCCAAGCAGATTTTGGAAGAAGCTGTCTACTCATAGTTTGGGCAGCCAAGTCCCATAGATTTAGGAGGCCAGCTAGGGCCCTTGTGGTGTATAAATGTTAAGGCCTCAACCTTCATGAGGGACATTTGGAAACCATTGCATATTTTGCACTATAGTGCTGCTAGCTTTACTTTGTTCTCTTGTAGCCATTGTGGCATAACTCTTGACTTGTGACTATTTTTTGATAATGAGAAGTTGTCCGATTTTATATCAACTCTGAGTTTCCTATAGGAGCCATAGCTCTCGGGGTTGGGCCCAACCTGAGAGCTTAGGGCCTCCTTCTTTGTACTGTTACCTTTCCTTTATGCATCATTGTTCTCCTTTTATGCATTTGAAACATATTTCTGTTGGGCAGATTTAGGTGTGTTGGTTAAATAGGTCACTATTTATGAATAGAATTGCTTCAGATGTTTAAAATGGATTGGTAGGATAATAACAGGAAGAAGCTCCAAAAATGGGGTCAACAACACTCTCTTTTATGCCTCATCCTTATTGGATCAGAGGCTGGAACTGAAGAAACAGTGCTGCCCTAACAAAAACACTAGTTTTCTTGACCATGCAATCCTTAGTGTACTGTTTTGATTTGCAGAAGTTAATTATGGGTTTAGATCTCTGAAATATTCTCTGCATGATTGATGTACATGGTTTTCTTTCCCAATAACACTGTTGTTCATTCATTTTATTGACAGTTAGAGTAGATTAGCTAGGACTTTGAATATTTGTAAGACGTTGTTGATTCGGTTAAATGTACATTGTGCAGGGAATCTCGACCACTCCCTCATCCACCTAAGCCTCATCAGAGCTAGTTGTTCCATCTCCTAGCTAGGTTCCTCGTCTCACATCTATCCTCTTGCCCATGTAACCCTACCTCTTTATGCAATCATTGTTTCAGCCTCCTTTGAGCCAATTTAGCCCTCCACACCTTCTTGCCACTCCATCCCCCAGTCCCTGGGCCACTACCAGACCCCTCTCCTACCTCCATATCCATTAATGCATCTCCCCTCACTCACCCATCCACCAAAATCCAATTTTTAAACATCCTGTAGAAATTTCTGAACATCCTGTAGAAAATCCTGAACTTCCTATAGAACCCCTGCAGACTTCCTATAGAAGCTCACAAATGAAGTTTCTTGAGAGCCAAACTTTGTGAAACTCTTTAGAAGGGTGTTAGGGACTCCTTAGACCCTCTCTGAACCTTCCCAACCTCTTCCAAGCATTTGTCCTCCTTGATCCACCCCTGCACAGTAAAAAGACAGTTAAAGGTACATGCATGATAATTCTAATAACTTATTCAAAAATACAAAATGATGTTTTCTTCAGGTAGAGGTAGTCTAGACACATATATTTTACCTTCATAGAAGTAATGGCATTCCTTCCAGTAGTTTGCATTCTCTCCTTTGCATCAGTAGGACTAGCTGGTAGAATTAGGGTTTGCTAGGGTTTGCGTCACTTTTTGTTCCGCAAGTAGATTAGCTTCCTTTGAGTTAGCTTTCATCCATCAGTTAGAAAGCTTCTTCTAAGAGCTCATATAAGTTGGCTTAAGCCCCTAGCAGGACTTGTGCCAGCTAACCAAGTGACAGCTGCGACAAGAGCTAGTACTTGTGCATACAGCGTCGTCGCTTCCAAGTTTGTTGCTAACTACCGGGTTGATATAACTAAAGAAGGGAGTCCCAAGAGTTGCAGAATTATTGCTGCAATACTGAAGCCCACCACTAACCTATCATGATGGGCCCTATGGGGGTCATTTTGCATCAAAGAGGACTGCCTTCAAAATTCGTCAAGTAGGTTACTATTGGCCCACTCTTCATTAAGATGTTAAGAGATATATCAGCCAATGTCACTGATGTCACACGATGGGAAAACCTACTCCAAGGGATGAGATGCCCCTGCAACCTCAAGTGACTTTTGAACCATTTGATAATTGGGGCATGGACTTTGTGGGTCCTATCAACCGTCCTTGAAAATAGAAATCTTACCTCATTGTGTGCACTGATTATCTGATAAAATGGGCAGAAACAAAGGCAATCAAGGCAACAACAAAAGATAAAGTAGCTGAGTTTTTGAGAGAGAATATCTTCTACAAGTTTGGCTATCGAATAGAATTAGTCATAGATCAAGGGAATTAGTTTACCTCCAATTTGATTGAAGACTTGATCGCACATCACAAAATTAAGCACAAAACTTCCACCCCTTATCATCTACAAGCAAATGGACATGTTGAAGTCACTAACAGAGCCTTGGAAGGGATTTTGACCAAGGTAGTGAGCAGCAGCAGGAAAGATTGGGCAGATTGTTATGAAACCAGCTCAAGAAAAGATAGAAAAGATAGATCAACGCCTTAGAATTCAGCCTCTTCGAGAGGCAACCTCCTTTACATTACATAAATGAACAATTCCTAGATGATTCAAATGAAAAAACCTCCTTTTTATATATAGGAGTCTAAGGAGTCACAATATAATCCAGTCGACCTAACAATAATAATATAAAGCCACAATAATAAAAATAGAGGGATTCTATGGGGAATATTAATAACAATATGGGGGTAATAGGGGCACAACAATATTAATAAGGGGTATAACTACAATAGTAATGGGGTAATCACTAGTATTATAGGGACCCAACATGCCCCTCTCCTTCAAAAAAGTGTTGTCCTCAACGCTTGAGTAGTTCTGGATTCTTCTGCATAAAATTCTCATCCTCCCATGTGGAATCTTCAGCGGATAAGTTCTTCCACTTGATAAGATACTCTGAAATTGATCGATTTCGTAGCTGTCGAGTTCTTGTTTCTGTGACTGCTTCCGGTTCCAATATAATTTTTCCTTCCTCGTCAAGTTCTGGCAATATTGTTTGAACTGGGAGCTTGTCACCTATAACCTTCTTTAAACATGAAACATGGAAAACTGGGTGCAATCGAGAAGCTGCAGGAAGCTCCAATTTGTATGCCATAGTACCAATCTTTTGCAACACCTTGTACGGGCCATAATACTTTGGTGATAATTTATTATCCTTCTTAGCTTGCTTGAGGGACATTTGCTTATATGGTTGTAGCCGTAGGAATACCCAATCACCTACATCAAAAATTCTTTCACTGCGATGTTGATCTGCCTGTTGTTTCATTCTATTCTGTGCCAACACGAGGTTATCCTTTAAGAGTTGGAGGACTTGTTGTTGATGTTCGATGTGATGTTCCACTGCTTGAACCTTAGAATTTTCTCTTAAATATGATGTGATGGATGGTGGTTGATACCCATAAAGTGCCATAAATGGGGTCATTTTTGTTGCTGTATGGAAGGAAGTGTTATACCACCATTCAGCCAGAGGCAACCATTTGACCCATTGTGTCTGTTTATCAGATACAAAGCAACGAAGATATCCTTCCAAACATTTGTTTACTATCTCAGTTTTCCCATCAGATTGAGGATGATAAGATGAGCTATGAGCTAACTGAGTACCAAGACAAGAAAATAATTATGTCCAAAAATTTCCAGTGAAAATGGGATCTCTGTCACTTACAATAATCTTTGGGTTTCCATGTAGCTTTTGAATTGTTTCCATAAATGCAGTAGAAACTGTACTGGCTTTAAATGGATGTGATAATGCACAAAAGTGTGCATACTTGGTAAGTCTGTCAACTACCACCATGATGACACTCTTTCCCTCAGACTTGGGTAAACCTGTGATAAAATCCATTGAAACCTCCTCCCAACGTTGGCTTGGAATGGATAAAGGTTGTAATAGACCCGGTGTCTTAATTGTTTCAACTTTATTTTGTTGGCAAACCAAACATTCCGCCACAAACTTTTGAATATCTGATTTAAGGCCATCCCAAAAAAATTCCTTCTTAACCCTGTGGTAAGTTTTTAAAAATCCTGAGTGCCCTCCTAAGGGAGAAGTGTGCAATTCCATAAGAATCTTTTGTTTTAGCTGGGAATTCTTACAGAGGTATAAGCGATCTTTGTACCATAACGAATCATTTTGCCAGCTAAATGTATCAGACGTACTGGAATCTTGTTGTAACTTTCGAATAAGTGCCCACACTTCTTCGTCATTCTTCCATTCCTCCCTTGCTTCGTTTATCCAATCTGGTTGGATAATAGAAATGGCACACAACAATGCTTCCACATCCTCATCCTTTCTTGAGAGTGCATCTGCCACCACATTTTGCTTCCCTTTTTTGTAGATGATTTCAAAGTCATAACCCAACATCTTTGTGACCCACTTTTGTTGCTCTTCAGAGGATAATCTTTGTTCTAAAAAGTATTTAAGGCTATCATGATCCGTTTTTACCTTGAAGTGTCTTCCCATTAGGTAGGGTCGCCATTTCTTAAGTGCATGGAGTATTGCCAACATTTCCTTCTCATAAATAGCTTTGCTTAAAAACTTTCCCTTGATTGGACGACTTTCAAAAGCAATGGGTCTTTCATCTTGCATTAGAACAGCACCAATTCCATTTCCTGAAGCATCACATTCCACAATAAAGGTTTTTGTGAAGTCCGGTGTAGCTAAGACCGGTGCTTGGCACATTGCCTCTTTAAGATGTTCAAAGGCCTTTGTTGCTTCCGGAGTCCATGAAAATGCATCTTTCTTCAATAATGTTGTTAGAGGTGCTGCTATTCTCCCATAATTCTTAACAAACTTGCGATAATACCCTGTCAACCCGAGAAATCCTCGCAGATGCTTTATGGATGTGGGGATTTTCCATTCCTTAATGGCTTTAATTTTGCTAGGGTCTACCTTAACTCCTTCATGAGATACAATATGACCCAAATATTCCACCTCCTGGACTCCAAAGAAACATTTGGATCTTTTTGCATATAATTGTTTCTCCTCAATAGTTGTAGCACCTTGTCAACATGTTCAACATGATCCTTCCAAGACTTGTTGTAGATTAGTATATCATCAAAAAATACTAACACAAATTTTCTAAGGAATGGTTTGAAAATTGAATTCATCAAACCTTGAAATGTTGAAGGTGCATTGGTAAGGCCAAAAGGCATGACCAAAAATTCATAATGACCCTCATGAGTTCTAAATGTTGTTTTCGGAATGTCTTCAATCTTCATTCTGATTTGATGATATCCTGAACGAAGATCCAACTTGGTGAAGTAAATTGATCCATGCAATTCATCCAGTAATTCATCAATGACAGGAATGGGGAACTTATCTTTAATAGTGAGCTTGTTGAGCTCCCTATAATCTGGACACATGCGCCATGATCCATCCTTCTTGTGCACCAATACTACTGGAGCAGAGAAAGAACTTTGACTCGGTTGAATTATACCAGCCTCTAGCATTTCTGCAACCATACGTTCAATTTCACTCTTTTGGACATAGGGATATCTGTACGGCCTGATGTTTGGAGGAACACTTCCTGGAATCAGATGAATAGCATGATCATGATCACGCATAGGTGGGAGACCTTTGGGAGTCTCAAATACCTTGGAATGATTGTCCAGGACTTTTTGGAGATCTGGAGAAATAGATGATTCTGATGTGGAAACATCTAGCGAACATAATTGTGCAATTACACCTCTTTGCTCCTTTTTTAGAAGCTTTGTCATACCATTAGAGCTGATTATCTTTCCTGGTTTCCCTGCAATACCCCTTAATTCAACTTCCTTTCCTTCCATAGAAAATTTGATGAAAAGTTCTTGAAAATTAAAAGCTATTGTACCCAAGGATTGTAGCCATTGGACTCCTAGTACAACATCAGCACCTCCCATTGGAATGGAAAGCATTGGGCTAGTCAATACATATTCTCCCATGGATAGCTTGATATTATGGCACTTTCCAGAGAAATTTATTGTTCCTCCATTTGCAATCATCACTTGACACTCTGGTGCTGGATATAGGAAGCAATTCAATTCTTTTGCTACCTTACAATGAATAAAATTGTGGGTGCTTCCTGAATCAATCAACACTATTACCTTTTTCTTCTTGATTTGTCCTTCTATCTTGATGGTTTGAGGAGTGGTAATTCCCGCCAATGCATTACAAGATATGGTCGGATTTATTTGTTCTTCATCTAGGCTTTGTTCCTGGAGTATATCCTCTTCTTTTGACCTTTCTTGCTCCTTTTCTTCTTCCTCTTCACAATCTATGTAGAATAATTTCTTCTCAGCACACTTATGACCTTTAGTGTATTTGCTATCACAACTGTAACAAAGCCCTTTTGCTCTTTTTTCTTCCAATTTTTGTGGTGTCAACCTTATAGGTTGTGGAAGACTAGGGGCAACAACACTTCCGTCTTTATAGTTGTGAGTGGTATGCTTCCTGGTTGCCATAATTTTGCTTTCCATTTTTCTTGCTAACCTGAATGCCTTCTCTAATGAATCAGGTTCCCAAAGGCGAACATCATGTTGGATATTATCCTTTAAAGACCCTATGAACACATCAATCCTATGCTCCTCTGGAATATCTTTTACCCTTATGTTCAATTTTTGGAACTCCTCAATGTGCTCCATTATTGAACCCTTTTGTTTGAGACTTATCAATTGGCTAAAAAAAGTGTTGCTTTTTGTATCCTCATAATGTGCTATCAATTCTTCCGTAAAAATTGCCCAAGTGATAAATGTTTACGAGAGAAAAGCCATTGATACCATACAAACTGATTTGGTTCCAAATATAAAGTTGCCATACGTACCTTTTGTGTGTTTTGCACATTATTGAGATCGAAGAATTGCTCCATCTGTAATATCCATGTGGCAGGATCCTTGCCATCAAACTTCCTCATATCGATTTTTGGAATATGGTGAGTCTTCGATCCAACATTATCATCTATGGAATCATGATTAACATTTCTTTTGTTCTCATCATGAGTTTCCTTTAGTACCGTTTCACCCGTAGGGACCATTTCTTGTAGCAACTTATTCATATTTATCTTTAATTCGTCCATGTCTGTCTTCAAATCTATCTTCAAATCATCCATCTTAGCTTCCACGTCAATCATCTTAGCTTCTACACCTTTTTTTAAACATTCCATATTAGCTTCTACAACTTTCTTTAAACCATCCATATTAGCTTCTACATCTTTCGTTAAACCATCCATCTTAGATTCTGTTCCTTTTTGTGCAAGGGACAGTTGTTGCACTTGGTCTTGTAATTTTGATATATCATGTTGCATTTCTTCCTCTTCTTCATGAGTCATGCTAGAGATTTTAGGTTCCTTACTAGGTGTTTGCATTTTCTTTCCTCGGGGCATCAGTTACCGATAATAATTCTCTACTATGCCCTTTGAATTCCTTCAAAATAAATTTTCAAACCAAGCTTAAGCAAAAATTTAAGAAAATCTACACACCTTTTTTCACTTTGTAGGAGCTCGATATTGCCTCTGATGTATCTCTGTACTTTCCAATCATCTAGTTATGAATTTGTGAGATGTAGTAGCCCTCTATGTCCTCTTTCCAATGCCACAATTCTGACCCAAATTGGATTCTCCAAGGAAGTGTTATGTGAAATCTCCCACAGTGAGTTTCTTATAGACTAGTTCAGTAGAGCGAACTTGTACGACGTGCCACGAGTCACAATTTCGACCTTTGGATCTGAAACATGCATACAAGAAACTACATTCTATCCTATTTCTTCACCTTCTTTCGAAATTTCAATCCAATCCCCAGAGAGAAAGTTATGACGATTTTCCACAAGTCACCTGTTTTGAATGTAATTCAGGAGTCTGCAAAAAGACCAACTTCCTCAGATCATATCTCCACAAATATTGCGCGAAAAGATCTAAAATTTGCACCCAAAGTTCAGCATGATTTCTTCTCAAATGGGTTTTTTTTCGACTTATGAAACGTCAGAAAAAAAAAGTTATAGCGAAAATGCCACGATGACCTGTTTGGAGCACCAAAACCCTAGAATCCAAAGGTCTGATATCAAATGTTATGAAACCAACTCAAGAAAATATAGAAAAGATAGATAAACGCCTTAGAATTTAGCCTCTTCGAGGGGGAAACCTCCTTTACATTACATAAATGAACAATTCTCAGATGATTCAAATGACAAAACCTCCTTTCTATATATAGGAGTCTAAGGAGTCACAATATAATCCAGCCGACCTAACAATAAGAATATAAAGCCACAAAAATAACAATAGAGGGATTCTATGGGGCACAGTAATAACAATATGAGGGCAATAGGGGCACAACAATATTAATAAGGGGTATAACTACAATATTAATGGGGTAATCACTAGTATTACAGGGACCCAAAACAGATCGATTGGTTGAGACCACCTGGGCTTATAACACCACCTGGAAAACCACCATAGGATTCACACCCTATGAGCTGGTCTATGGCAAGAAGGCTTTGCTGTCAATAGAATTTGAATATAACACACTAAGGATAGTAGCTAAGCTGCACCTAGATCTCAACCATGCACAAAAGGAAAGGTTACTTCAGCTAAATGGATTGGATGAACAGAAATTGTAGGCCCTTCTCCACTCAGAGGTAGTCCAACTTGAAAGGAAAATATGGCATGACAGACACCTAAAAGAAAAACAATTCTAAGAAGGAGATTGGGCACTGTTGTATGATTCATGATATAAATATTTCAAGGGAAAACTGAGGACAAGATGGTTGGGACGATACACAGTAGAAAAGTGCAATGACAATGGTTCAGTTCTGATTTAGAAAATCGATGAAGAAGTCATCCTCATGCTCGTCAATGGTCATAGGTTGAAGATCTATAGGAATTCCCTCTCCAAGCAAGAATTCGTTGAGAATGTAAGTAAAACAGTGTTGATAGTGGAGCAGGTCTCTGCCTCCACTCCACCCACACCCTAAATACAAAAAAAAAGGAAAAAGATCCCTGGGTGAAAACCTCGTGGAGGCACCCAGGGTAGGTAGTGAGGGTGAAAACCTCCTGGAGGCACCCCAACTATCTGACAAAAAAAAAAGAGAGAAAAAAGAAAAAAATAGAAAAACTAACTTCTTTTGAATGCATTGCAGATTGCAGGAGGGTCACAGAAGAAAAAAGGACATGGCCAGGCTGAATACACCCCTGATAGATCATTTCTCCATCGCCATTTTTATTTCTCCAGGCCCTGGTCTCACTTGTTCTGGAAATTATGCATCCTACAAGAAGCTCTGTGCATTCTATAGGAGGCTCCAGTGGAAACCACAAAGAGCTTGAAATCAAGTCCAGAAAAGAATCAAAGGGCTAGAAATTTGTCCAAAAGGCCTGTGGATCTCTCTGCCACCATTCATCCTCCTAACTCTCCATTCCATCCCTAGACCACTTCATTTCCACTCGCTTCTTTCTTCCCTACACAAGAAAACATAGAAAACATAAAAATCGAGTTTCTTTTGTATTTTTTCTTGAAAAATGAAGAATAAACAGCAGCCTTCTTAACTTGTTTCTTACCTGGTGCATGCCAAATGCTTTTCCGTTTCCTTCAGAACCTTCCTCAGCTATCTCTTCAGTCTCTGCTCAAACCTCAGCCAAAAATTTTAGAGGGAGAAGTAGTTATAGGAGATCCTATAGGATTCCTGTAACAACTAATCCCTTTAAAAAAAAAATCTCTAGAAGCAGGGTCAGTGTAGCCACAGGTGTATACAACATGCAAGGAGTCGTTCTTGATAAAAAATCACCAACATGAGGTAGCCAAGCCACTAGTTCAAAAGCCATGAGCGCCAACAACAACAGCAATCCATGAATAGAGTGCCAAAGTCTGAGTGTGCAAAGCATGGTAGCAATTAACAAGTAAGTGACGAAACCCATTCCTCTGTTGCATGAATATGATTTAGAAACTGCATGAACCATTGAGATGGTCATGATTAAATGAAACCGGTGGCCAGTTAACTGGCGACCCTTGTCCAATTCAAACAGCGTTCAGAGGGTGCAATCGGCACGTGCATTCAGTCAACTCGGGAAGAAAAACTCAAAACAGGTAGTGGTGGTGGCATATAATGGGAATGATGGAAGTGATTATGGGCAGGTGACATGAAATATCATAATGGCACTGGAGTAGGGACCAACAGTCTGGATAGGGATAACGTACCCTTCCTACCACCTCACCTCATCACCCTGGAACATGCCATAAGCTTAAGTACGTTGCAGTCGAAGCCTCCACCACCTTTTGTTTTCATTTGCATCGACAAGTTCTCAGTTGCAATAACTTACCTACCACCTTTAGAACCTCGAAACAGTCGCTCTCTGCCAGTTTCAAAACCCTTCCACTTATTGGGCTCTATAGGAGCATTATCGCACTCTATAGGAGTGGAAACACAGTCTACAAGAGCCTTTCTACAGGAAGGCCAGTGAGCGGTTCTGCAGAAGGAAAATTCAGGATTTTATGCCAAATTCGACCTCGAAAAAAGGTAGGCTCAGAAAACCCACTTTGAATTTCATATAACTACAAAAGGTGGTGGGGTTTGCAGTGAAGTATTGAGCTGAAGAGAAAGGAAAAAGTAAGAACAGAAGTCTGCCTATGTTTTCGAATACATACAGTCTCTCCATTTTACTCTCTGCACTGAAGTTTGGTCTCTTTCTCCTTCATGATATTCTCCGATATAAAGAAATGATGCAACCATAGGAAATTAAGCCTGTAAAACAGTGAGTTTGCATTGGGTGGTCTGCTTACTTTGTGAAAAAAAAAACACTATCTTGCTCTTTGTTTCTTTTTTGAAAGAAAGATATTGATTTCCTCAAATAGCCTGAGAAAATTAAGGTTGAAAAGAGAGTTTGAAGGGTAGGAAAAATTACAATTTGTTTTTGCTAAAAAGAAGAAACACGAAAAAATCTCTCTGGTTCCAAAGAAAAAACCTCAGCTATTCCTCTATTTTCGGGTTTGGAAATTTGCTGCCTTCCTCCAACCTGAGAATTTCCAGTAGTAACTAAACATCATGATACGGGGTTTTATGAGAAAGAAGCCTCTGAATTCCACCAAATTGCATGAACACTCAAAAGTGCTAGCCCTCTTTACTAGGGCAAATTAGATGCCTTTCCTTGAGAAATTTCATGGGTATGATGAGGAAGTTACAGAGGATTTTTTATTATCTTTAAGACCCCATTCAAAAACCCATGCTACAGTCAATTTTTGGGGTCTAACCAAAGAACTTAAACTAGAATTCATCAACAGAATTACAAGTCTTCCACTTGGGCTCCCCTGGATCAAAGAAGAAAAACCACTAGGACAAGTTGCTAAAAATACCTTTTTGCAGCCTGATGGACATCCTATGGAGGATAAGAATGCGATCAGAAGAACAAGTATACCTTATCCATGGGGTGAGGTTAGCTATCAGATCATGAAATATATCTCTTGTGAGGGAAGATACAGTATAGTCTATGGTTATTATTTCAGATTGTTACATGAATTATGATATGGAATGGACCTACTTGCATCTAGAAAACTCAGTCTTCCATATTTTCTACTCCAATCCTTGATAAAGTGTAGCACCAAATTGAATGTAGGGGTTCCAAACCAGCTGGCTCACCATGGGCTCATTAAATTGCTAGTGGAGGATGCTCTCCACACATACACAATCCCTATAGCCTGGGAGATTTTCAGTAACATGACTAAAGAAGATGACATATAAACTTTCACTGATGACCTTAGTCCATCTGGCAGTGAAGAGGAGGAACAGAAAGAGGAACCTAAGAAGTAAATCCATTAAGAAGCCCAGAATATTCAATTGGAAGAAGAAAAAGAAGAAAAATAGAGAGGAAAGGAGAAACATGACACCACCACAGTGGAGCCTAAAGCAGAGAAGAAAAGAGCATCAAAAGCAAAAAAATGGAAAACCACAGTAGAGAAAAAGAAAAGGACAAGAACTGAAAAGAAGTCCAATACAGCTCAGAAAAACGTTGCCACAGGAAAGGCAGAAACTCAGCGAGTAGAGGAGAAAACAACAGCAGAGACAGCAGAAACAAAATTAGAGACAATAGACATAGGCAAAACAACAGATAAAGAAGAAGAAAAATAGCAAGAAAAAGTGTCTCTTGAGACACTACCAACAGAAGCAATAGCTATTCTTGCTGCACTTAGTACTCCAGCCAAGCAAAAAGGGAAAAGAAAAAGACAACCATCTATGTACTTAAAAGCTTGAAAGAGCACCAGAACCAAGATGGGAAAGCCTCAGCCACCTTCAAAGGAACCCATCATCATTGAGGATACGCCTATTGTAACAAAGGAGGAATCTCCCTCCAAAATATCCATCACTTACAAGAGAGGGAGTCCTAAGACCTCTACCTGGAAAGAAAGGATCAGATTAATGGACTCTAAAGTAGTCCTACAAGAGGCGCAGACATCTCTACAAGAGACATTGGCAAAGCTCAAAGAAATGGAGAAACTTGAAAAGAAGGCAGAAGAACAAACCCAAGAGGAAGCTAAGGCAAAAGAAATACCCGAGCCTAGACCCCAACCTAACTTAGGCTCCTACTACAACCTTTTGAAGGTGGGAAGATCATCCCACAAAATTTTGTGGTACCTCTTTTCTTCGAGCTGGAAAATGAAAGAGTCCAGACCCATACATGGATGTAGATTGCAAAATCAAAAGCGGTAGAAAATATTGGGCACATGGAAAACAAGTTGAGAGATATGTGCAAAGAATTGAGCATGGTCAGGCATACAGAAAGCATCAGAAGAGCTCAATTGGAGGAAGAAAATAAAATGTTGAAAAAGAAACTACAAGAAAGGGAACATCAAGGAGGAAATGTGCTATCAATCTTAAAAGGACAGCAACAGAAAGAGGAACCCTAGACAGACAGTGAGACATTGATGAAACGGCAGCAAGAAAAAGAATCCCAGGTAGAAAATGAAGGGTTAATTTTGAAAAGGAAGCTACAGGAAAAGGAAGCCCAGTTAGCCTGCATGGCCAGTTGGGCAATAGAGGCATTACAGTGCAGGCAGGTAGCCAAATCATATGCATTGTACCTCAAAGATCAATGGCTCCAATTTCAGATTAAGACACTGGCCCAAAGGGGCACAATACCTTTTCAAGATTATGGCCAATTTATGCATTTATGTGATCACAGTTTAGCTAAGGATAAAGCAAAGCTATCAGAATTTTACCTGCACAACATGGCACTTATTGACATGAAATTATGGTATCCAAGTGCCGCATTGGGAGACTTGCAGCTAATGGCTATGGCATCTTGGATGAGCCATGAAGAGAAGAGGGCAGTGGAAATCCAGAAAATGATGGCAAAAGAGATAAGTGAACCCCTGATGATTAGAGCAGAACCAACAGAACCCTTGGCTCTCATCTATGCCCACCAACACCTTGCAGCTAATCCTCAAGTTGTCCCTGACTATGTTAACAGGCAAGCCAAGGCTATTTCTCATTTCGAGGATATGGAGAGATTGTATGGAGCTGATTACATCTATGCTTGCATGAGAAGGTGGAATACATTGCCACACAGCCTAAGGATCAGGGAGTATCACTCCCCAAACAAGATGAGGGAAGCCATGAGGAGAGTGCCCCTGTATAAGCACTCAATGCAAAGCTTGAAGGCAAATTGGATTGGCCTTAAATTCAGTCCTCCGCTCCTGCTAGGACTGTTGGAAGGAGTAAAAGAGGAGGAAGAATAGAAATAATGGGAAGAAGTGGATAGGAAAGTAGGTTTCCATGATAAATATAAATACATCACATCAGAGGCTTAGGATGTCAGGGAATCTGTCAGAGCCATTAAGGATGAAGAGTTAGATTAGTTGCTCAGAGGATGAGCAACCCATTCAGTGGGGGGGTGATGATGAGCCCCAGAAATGGGTAATTATATGGGCTCATTCTACCTCTTATTTTGACTTAATCCACCATTCTCATTATATTTTTGCATGTTTTTGAATATATTTATGCTAATTGAGTAAATTGGGTTAGTCATTTTTCCATGTAGTCTGATGTGTGCCTTATGTAGATTTTTTGGTCAATTATGGACAAAGTCAAGGAATTTATGATCAAATGGCAGCCAAAACTTAAGGAAAATAGGGAAGAGGACTTGTAGGGGGGGTGTCTCCTTCATTTATGACGCCTTCCCTCAAATCCTCCATCAGCAACTCAGAGCACAAGGGTCCACATTGATGATTCCAAGGGGCAGATGAGCAAGTAAAGTCGGACTGTTGTTTATCTCAAGTTCTAGGCAGTCGAGTTCCTTGATTTTAGGAGGACTATTGGGAGAATCCATTTGTAGAAATAAGGGGGCTTAGATCCTTAGTAGGTTAGCCAGTTATTAGTAAATTTTCGTACTTTTGTGCAGCATTGTGTTGAACTCATTTTCGAGTTCCTCTTTTAGAATAGTTTATGTAATGTAACAGCTATTTTTGATAATGAAGATGAAACAGTTTTTGATCCAGCATTGATCTCTTTTAGAGGGCTGAAGCTCTTGGGTTAGGGCCCAACCCAAGCTTCCTAGCACCTCCTACTGTGTACTTATATGTTTTTGCTTCAGTTCATGAGTTAATTTCTGTTGCATAGAGTCATTTTACTTTGTTAGATTAGGTTTCTTTTGATGGTTAGTATAGTTGTTTTTGTTTCAGTTTCTCAAGTAGGTTGTTGTAGTGACATAAAAAGATTCAAAAAGGCCAACAGCAGGCCTTGGTCTCCTTTTTCCCTTCCTGGGACTATGATTTGAGTTCAAGTCACTTCTGCACCAAAAACACAGTTTTTGCTCTTCCATGTAACTTTTAATGTGATAAATTGATTTAGAAAGATTAATATTGGTTCAGATTCATTTGCTTAGATCATTTCCTGTTCTTTTACCATGGCTCTCGTCACATGCTTTTATGTTCATAGGTTACTATTCAGTGCTTTCTGTTTGTAGGTCAGAAATTAGGTCAAGTTAGAAAGAGTTTTGTTTTCTTGGTATAGTTAGTTCTTTATTTGGTTAGTTTTGATAAGTAAATGTGTAGATCTCTTGCAGGACATCTCAGCCCACCAAACATCCATAGAATAGCCAGCACTAGCTCACTTCTCATAGATTTCTCAACTCATTTAGAACATTTCACCAATCTGCCCTAATTTCTACGTTTTTCTCTATAAAGTTGCTTTCTTTCCATTTGAACAAATCCAACCATCATGTTCGTCCCTGATCTTCCTTGACAAGTTCTAAACACCTAAAAACCTTCATTTAGCCTTCATTTCCCTTTTCCCATCATTTTTCCACCTTCAAAACTCCAAAAAAACAACTCTCGGCGTCCTCCTATAGATCCTCCTGTAGATTCCCTACAGTGTCCTGTAGAACTTCCTGTGAGTGATTTTTCGAAGTCCTATCACTCTGGAAGTATTCAGAAGGGTATTAGGGGGTTTTTACAACCTCTCCACACCTTCCTCACCCTCTAAAAAAGCCAAATCCATCTTCCTTTTCCACCAAACCTCTGCACAATCATAACCAGATAAATCACAAGCATAATAATTTCACATAAAAACACTCAAAAGCACAAAAAGATGTTTTCTTCTCATTTCTTTTCAGAAGTAGCTTGAATAAATATAATTTACCTTTTTAGTAGTCAATGGCACTCATTTCATCATTTTTCATCTCTTTTCTTAGAAAAGTAGGGTTAATAGGTAAATTAGGGTTTGCTAGTGTTTGCATTTAATTTTAGTCTTCTTTCTCTTTCTGCAAATAGAATAGCCTCCGTAGAGTTAGTTTTCTTCCATCACAGTTAAAAGATTCTTTTGAGAACTCATAGAAGTTGGCTTAAGCTCCTAGCGAACTTGCGCCAGCTGACCAAGTAACAACCCGCAGTAAGAGCTAGTACTTGTGCATACAACACCGTCGCTTCCAAGTTTGTTACGAACTAGAGGATTGATAAAAGTGAAGAAGGAAGCCCAGGAGTTTCAACATTATCGTTGCAATACTAGTGCTCACCATTCTTTTTGACACCGTTGCTGGGGAAGCATCATAGTATTTTGTGATTACTACTTTCTTCCATTTTCTACTGCAACATTCTGCTAAGTAGTTTATTTCAGCAAAAGTAGAGTAGTTGTTCTTTCAGTTTTTGCATTTCCTTACTTTCATTTCAGTTTTACAATCTCCATTTTAGCAAAAGTAGATTAGTCATTTCAATTCTGCAATTTCCATTTTAGCAAAAGTAGATTAGTCATTTCCTTGCTTACCTTTCAATTCTGCAATTTCCATTTCAGCAAAAGTAGATTAGTCATTTCCTTGCTTTCATTTCAATTCTACAATTTCCATTTCAGCAAAAGTTGATTAGTCATTTCCTTGCTTTCATTTCAATTCTGCAATTTCCATTCCAGCAAAATAGATTAGTCATTTCCTTTCTTTCATTTCAATTCTGTAATTTCAGTTCAACAAGATTCATTTCAGTTAGTTGCAATTTTTTGTTCAATCCATTTCAGTTTTGCAGGTACAAGCAAAAAAAAAAAAAAAAACACACAAATCACCCAAAAAGAGATTTCCTTTCATGCCTCGTACGAACAGAGACAATTCAAGAAAATTCCTACCCAACACCCCCATCACATCACTAAGTCAACCTTCTCTCTTCTTTGGTGGCGATGATCTAGAAGAACCTATAGGTGAACCTCTAGAGATATACGAAGATCCTATAACAGAATAAGAGCAAGAAACCATTCCTCTTGAGACCATGGCTGAAAACAGAAACATTAGAGTAAATGGGGAAAGAATAGAGGGTACCTTTCCTATCCGAGAGACCAATGGGGATACTAAAATGAAAAACATAAGTGCTTTAGCCTTACCTCACTTCCATGGATTGACTACTGAAGATCTTGATACCTTCTTATTTGAATTTGTTGTTCTTTGTCAAAGCTATGACTTTGCAGAATATGAGCAGAAGTTGAAACTATTTCCTTCTACCCTCAAGGATGCAACATTGCACTAGTTCATGGGATTACCGGGAAACAACATCACAACTTCGGCTTAGATGCAGCAAGGCTTCAACAACAAATATTGGGGCTACTGTAGATCAAAGGATACCAAGGAGGAAATCTTTCGAATGACCATGGGAAGTGATGAATCTTTACAAGACTATGAAGAGAGGTTTCATCTCAGTTATAAAAGGGCCAGGTGTACACTGGACCCCGAATCTCTGAAGTTGGTCTTACTCAGAGGGGTCCCTGAAGACCTTATAGATACCCTCCATTTTCTAGCTGGGGGAGACATCTACCAACTACCTTATGATGACATAAAGACTATGTTTAGAAACCCTTATAGAGCAGCCAGAAAGAGAGGTAGGGGAAGTCAGCCTCTAGCCAGCACATCCTCATCCAGTTCATCTCTTAGAAGTGAATTTGAGAATCAGCTGGAAGACTTCAAGAGCGGGATGAGGTAGACTCTTTCCATGCAAATGGATACCTTACATATCAAAAGGAAACAAGAGGAAGATGAAAGGGCTTTGGCCATATTTTGTCCTACGTGCACTAGAAGGCATCCTAGGAACAAATGTCCATTGAACTCTATAGAAGTGTGTTCAGTCTATGAAGAAGATCATTCTACGAATCAGTGCCCTTCCTTGCCCAGACTTAAAGCTGCATATTAAGGGGCCGAATGAGCCAATGAACCACTTTACTTCATGAACTAAAGGGGGCCACATGGGCACAAACCTTACTAGCAGGGAATGCAAGGGACATCCCAGACCTATTACAACCCCAATCAAGCCACATCCATGCCTTCTTGGGGTCAACCTGCTCATCCTTCCTGTTCCACACACCCTCCTTGGTCATATCCATCTCAATACCATGCTCAACCAGTTGCTCATTCATTTCACTCTTATGCTCAGCCATAGCCTCAGTGGAATGCACCTCATCAGGGGTGGAGGCCCCAGTACAACTCTCGTCCCACTCTTTTGCCTCCACCACCTACTCAACCACAACCATTACCTTCTGCTCCACCAAGAATACCTCAAATACTTGCTCAATCGAACCCGAACCCCAATAACAGAAAGGCCCAGTAGGTATATAGTGGAGAGACATCATGCCTGACCTATGCTATGGAGATTGAGGAGATTAACCAATGATCTAGGAAGGTTCTCCCAGATAACCAACCCCCCCCCCAAGGAGGATGAGGAGGAAAAATAGGAAAGTGAACCAAAGGCTATTCCACCCTTTCCTGAGAGATTAAATGGAACCACAAAACTGACCCCAGAAGAAATTGAACTTCTAGGGGAATTAAAACAGTTATGTGTAAAGATACCACTTCTTCAAGCCATAAAGGATGTGCTTATATACAACAATATGATCAAGGAGAAGTGCTTCAAGCACCTAGGAAAGCGCAAGAGAAATGTACCAACTATTAATGTCATAGGAAAACTATCCGACTTGATGTTGGGGCAGGTAATCTGTCCGAAATATCTAGACCCTGGAAGTCCTGCAGTCAATGTTCACATCAATGGCACCATAATCCCCCATACCCTAATTGATCTAAGGGCTTCCATTAATGTGATGACCAAGGACACTATGCTCAAGCTCAACCTTCAAGGCTCCCTGAGAAAAACAACAACTGTACTATAGTTAGCAGACCGCTCCACCGTGACTCCTAAGGGGATGGTGGATGATGTGATGGTCTCCATCGATTCTTGGGAGTACCCTGTTGATTTCCTCATTCTACAACCAAAGGAAAAGCTCACTAGGTATCCTCTTATCTTGGGAAGACCTTGGTTGGCTACTGCAGATGCCTACATCGGTGGTCAAGCTAGGAACATGACAATCAAGAATGGGCATATGTCCAAGCAGCTAGTCCTATATCCTCCTGCCCAACCTCTGTTAGAACATGATTTACCTCTCTGGTTGGAGGAGGAAGATGAGGATGGAGTCTATTCCGCACCACTATGTGTAGTAGAAGCTACCATGGGGGGCCCACAAATCAAGGATGATCTTATTGAAAACTTGATTCAGAATCCACCCCCCAGTGTGTTACCATTAGAAGAGCTAGTTGAGGAAACCCAAGCTAATCCTTTAGTTGATCTCTATGTGGTTGATCCGACCTCTCCTCAAGTTAAGAATGTGGAATTTGGCCCAGAAAGAACCCTGAAGATCAACTTATCCCTATCCACCTCTCAGGAGAAAGAACTGTGTAGCTTATTGAAGAACCACTTGGATGCTTTTGCTTGGAGCTATAAGAAGATGAAGGGAGTCCACCCTTCAGTCTGTGCTCATCACATTTACATTAAATAATATTGTAAACTAGTTAGGCAGCCTCAAAAGAGGATGAATCTAGCCCTTAAGGACATTGTCAAAGAAGAACTACAAAAGTTTCTAGATGTAGGATTCATCTACCCCATCTCTAATAGCGAATGGGTCTCTCCTTTGGTGCTAGTGCCAAAGAAAAATGGGAAGTGGAGAATCTATGTCGATTATCGAGAACTAAACAAGGCCACCAGGAAGGACCATTTCCCTTTGCCTTTCATAGATCAAGTGTTAGATGGCCTGACGGGGAAGAAATTCTTCTCCTTCCTAGTTTGGTTTAGAGGGTACAACCAGATCCAAATCAACCCAGAAGACCAAGATAAGACCAATTTCACTTGTCCTTGTAGTACTTATGCATACCAGGTCCTTCCTTTTAGGTTGTGCAATGCTCTCGCTACCTTCCAGAGAGCAGTACTGAGTATATTCTCTGAATTAGTTCATGATTAAGTGGAAATCTCTATGGATGACTTTACCCCTTATGGTTCTAAATTCCAGGAAGCTTTGACTAACCTGGGAAATTTTTTAGACAAGTGCATTGAAATGAACCTATCCCTTAGTCCTAAAAAATACGAATTCCTGAGGACTGAAGGGACCGTGCTAGGTCATACAATTTCTCAGCAAGGATTACAGGTGGATCCCAACATAATTTCCTTCATCCAAAGGTCCCACCTCCTCAAAAGGTAAGATATGTTCAGAGTTTCCTAGGCTTAGTAGGGTATTATAGAAGATTCATTAAGGATTTCAGTAAGCTAGCCTCACCATTTTTTGGTCTTTTGGGAAGAGATGCTGAGTTCATATGGACTGAAAACTGTCCATAGGATCTAGATACCTTGAAAAGTAAACTGGTGACTGCCCCAATTTTGAGAGGTCCAAACTAGGCCCTACCTTTCCACATTCATACAGATGCCTTGAACAAAGCGATAGGAGCAAACTTAGGGAAAATTGATGAGAAGCTACCTTATGTCGTATATTTTGTAAGTAAAAACTTGTCCAAAGCAGAATTAAACTACACTATAACAAAAAAGGAGCTTCTAGCTATAGTCCATCCCTTAAATAAGTTCAGACACTACATCACCGCTATCAAACATTCGTACACACTGATCATGCTGCAATTAGTTATTTAATGAACAAACCAGATGTAAATGCTTGTATTATTAGATGGTTACTTTTATTGCAACAATTTGATTTAACCATTGTTGATAAGCCGGGTAAGGAAAATGTTGTTTCTAATTTTCTATCTAGACTAGATCTTCTTGCAGGTGAAGAAGGAATGGTGGATGATCAAATGCCAAATGAAAACATATTTTCTATCTCAATACTCTCTCCATGGTTTGCTGATATAGAAAATTACTTGGTTTTAACACAGTTTCCACGACACCTATCCTCAAAAGAGAAGAGTAAGATCGTGAAGAAAACTGCCCCATTCACCTGGATTGGGGGCAATCTCTTCAAACTTGGCCTAGATAAGATTTTGAGGACATGTGCCAAGGAGGAGGAAGTCTTTGACATTCTCCTAACATGTCACGATGGGCCCTGTGGGGGCCATTTTGCAGCAAAGAGGACTTCCTTCAAAATTCTGCAAGCAGGTTACTATTGGCCGACTCTTCGTCAAGATGTCAGGAGATATATCAGCCAATGTGACTGATGTCAAAGGATGGGGAAACCTACTCCAAGGGATGAGATGCCCCTGCAACCTCAATTGACTTTCAAGCCATTTGAGAAATGGGGCATGGAATTTATGGCTCCTATCAACTCTCCTTGAAAACAGAAATCTTACATCATTGTGTGCGTCGATTATCTGACAAAATGGGTAGAAACAAAGGTGATCAAGGCAGCAACAGAAGAAAAATTAGTTAACTTTTTGAGAGAGAATATCTTCTACAAGTTTTTCTATCCAAGAGAATTAGTCAAAGATCAAGGAAGTCAATTTACCTCCAATCTAATTGAAGACCTGCTCACACATCACAAAATTAAGCACAGAACTTCCACCCCTTATCATCCGCAAGCAAATGGACAGGTGGAAGTCACTAACAGAGCTTTGGAAGGGATTTTGACCAAGGTAGTGAGCAGCAGTAGGAAAGATTGGGTAGATCAATTGATTGAGGCCACCTGGAAAACCACCATAGGGTTCACACCCTATGAGCTAGTCTATGGGAAGAAGGCTTTGCTGTCAATATAGTTTGAATATAACGCACTAAGGATGGCAGCTCAGCTGCACCTAGATCTCAACCATGCACAAAAGGAAAGGTTACTTCAGCTAAATGGATTGGATGAACAGAGATTGCAATCCCTTGTCCACTCAGAGGTATTCCAACTTCAAAGGAAAATATGGCATGATAGACACCTCAAAGAAAAACAATTCCAGGAAGGAGATTGGGTGTTGTTGTATGATTCAAGATATAATGATTTCAAGGGAAAACTAAGGACAAGATGGTTGGGACCGTACACAGTAGAAAAGTGCAATGACAATGGTTCAGTTCTGATCCAGACCATCGATGAAGAAGCCATCCCCATGCTTGTCAATGGCCATAGGTTGAAGATCTACAAGAAGCCCCTCCCCAAGCAAGAATTCATTGAGAATCTGAGTAAAACAATGTTGGTAGTGGAGCAGGTCTCTGCCTCCACTCCACCCACACCCTAAATACAAAAAAAAAGGAAAAAAACAAAAAAGGAAAAAAAAAGATCCCTGGGTGAAAACCTCTTGGAGGCACCCAGGGCAGGCAGTGAGGGTGAAAACCTCCTGCAGGCACCCCAACTATCTCATAAAAAAGAGAGAGAGAAAAAAACATAGAGAAAAAAAAAAAAGAAAAACTAACTTCTTTTGAATGCATTGCAGATTGCAAGAGGGTCACAGAAGAAAAAAGGACATGGTCAAGCTGAATACACCCCTGATAGATCATTTCTCCATTGCCATTGTTTTTTTCCTGGCCATAGTCTTGCTTGTTCTGGAAATTATGCATCCTACAGGAAGCTCCATGCAATCTACAGGAGGCTTCTGTAGAAACCACAGAGAGCTCGAAATCATGTCCATAAAAGAATCAGAGGGCTAGAAATTTGTCCAAGAGACCTATGGACCTCCCTACCACCATTCATCCTCCTAACTCTCCATTCCATCCCTGCACCACTACATTTCCACTCACTTCTTGCTTCCCTGCACAAGAAAAAACAGAAATCCTATTTCTTTTGTTTTTTTCTTGAAAAATGAAGAATAAATAGTAGGCTTCTTAACTTGTTTCTTACTTGGTGCATACCAGCTGCTTTTCCCTTTCCTTCAGAACCTTCCTCAACTATCTCTTTAGTCCTTGCTCAAACCTCGGCCAAAAATTTTAGACGGAGACGTAGTTACAGGGAATCCTACAGGATTCCTGTAATAGCTTATCCCTTTAAAAACAAGCTCCAGAAGTAGGGTTAGTGTAGCCATAGGTGTATACAACATGCAAGGAGTTGTCCCTGATAAAAAATCATCAACATGAGGTATCCAAGCCACTACTGCAGAAGCCACAAGCGCCAACAACAACAGCAATACATGAATAGAGTGCCAAAGTTTGAGCATGAAAAGCACGATAGTGACTAACAAGTAAGTGATGAAACACGTTCCTTTGTTACATGAATATGATTTAGAAACTGAATGAACCATTGAGATGGTCACAATTAAATGAAATTGGTGGCTAGCTAACTAGCCACCTTCCTCTAGTTCAAACAAGCATCATCCAATTCAAACAGGGTTCAGAGGGTGCAATCAACACGTGCGTTCAGTCAACTCGGGTAGAAAACCTGAAAATAGGTAGTGGTGGCGGGGTATAACGGGAACGATTGAAGTGATTGTGGGTAGGTGACATGAAATATCATAATGGCACTGGAGTAGGGACCAATGGTTCGGATAGGGATAACGTACCCTTCCTGCCACCTCACCTCATCACTGCAGAACACGCCATAAGCTTAAGTACACTGCAGTCGAAGCCTCCACCACTTTTTGCTTTCATTTGCATCGACGAGTTCTCGGCTACAACTTACCTACCACCTTCAGAACTTTGAAACAGTCACTCTCTGCCAGTTTCAAAACCCTTCCACTTATCGGGCCCTACAGGAGCATTATCGCACTCTACAGGAGTGGAAACACAGTCTACAGAAGCCTTTCTACAGGAAGGCCAGTGAGCAGCTCTGTAGAAAGAAAATGTTGGAAACAATACTGAGAGGGGGGGGTGAATCAGTATTATCAAATAAATAAAACTTTTTCATTTCCATACTTAGATACATATACGCTACTTCAATTAAGGGAACCCGCATGTATACGCAACTGTGTCTAATGTAGCTAGTGTATATCCAGAATACTATGATTCCGTTAATCCATTAAATGTTGATCTTTGGTTAGTGCATCAGAATTTAATTAACCATATGTAAAGTAAGCAAGTGTAGTAAAATAGAACATATCATCACACATAAGAAGCACACATGAACACCATGATATAAGGTGGAAACGTAATGTGGGTGAAAACCACCTGCTGCAAGTCATTTCTATCTTCTTTTAATAAGAAACTTCATTTTACAATAGTTCTGTACTGGTGAAGTCTTATACCAGTACGCAAGCTTCTACCTGCAGAGGGATACAACCCTCTCTCGTTTTCCAGAATCTCCTAGATGGGAGCTACAACCCCCTTAGCTCTTGTACTAGTTGATCCATTTACTAGTACATAGGTGCCTGCCCACTGAATGATCCAATCTTCACTCGTTCTCTAGCTACTACTGGAAAGGAGCTACCACCCCCTTTGCTCTTGTACTAGCTGATGTACTAGTACGTAGGCGCCGGACTACAATATCCTTTCATCCTCCAGGGACCGCATTTCATACATTTTCAGACTGGATACTCCTGAAGCACAAAACTATAATCTGAAGGACACATTTCATCCAATTTTCATACTGGACCCATCAATATCATTGAAGCACAAAACAATCAACACTAGCATTATCAATTTCTGAATCACTGAAACACTGTCAAAACCCTGTCAACAACACAGTCACCAGAGCACAGAGCAGACAACAGAACTCTGCAATAACAATCAAACCCAACTGCAACTTCAAATATCATACTTCATAATGTATACGCTACTACGATGAACCAAACCCACGTACATACGCGCTTTCACCAAAGCCAACCTGCGTACAGATCTATAAATATTCAATCATGATGTGCAGCTATTTCAAACTTAAGTTATGCCCAGGTCATAACATTACAAGTGTTAGTATATAGATCTAGATTAAGCGCAATCAACCATATAGAGATAGTTCATTTCAAATCATTTGATCTCGATCTATCCTCAGATCTTGTTGTCCATCAACCGATGAGATTCCTCCTTAGCTCAGTTCAAGCAATGCATCATCAACCCATAACCTACATATTGGATCTCATGCTTCATCAGATATTCAAGACTTTATGAATGCCTTTGCCTAATGATCTTCCTCTCCTTTTATAGTCTTAGGCCTTACTCAATACTATGGTCCATAACCATTGAGAACCAATACTAGGGACCCAATACCTGGGTTCAACACTTTGGTCACAATACCAAGGACCAAAACCATAAATCTAAATACCATGGACCCTAAAAGAGGCTTTCCCACATGTACATGCTTTTCTGTGCATGAAAGCGCATGCATACGCATACGCGACTTTTGATCAGAAATCCCGCGTGGATACGCTCCTTTGTATATATGAACCTCCGTGTATACCCTACTTGGTATATAGTGAACCTGTGTATATACATGACTTGGTACATAGTGAACCTGTCTATAACCTGTGTGTATACCCTACTTGGTATATAGTGAACCTGCGTATATACTCTGAGCCTGCATATATACTCTTCTTCTTCATTCTTTGTAGTCTGATCATCATTTCTTTACTAGTGACCTGTTGCACTATGATTTGTTATCTGTGTGATTTTCCATCAAGGACAACAATTGTCTCATAATGCCAAAAATCTCCCCCACTGGACTTGATGGCAAAGCTAACTTGTCACACTTAGAACTATCATCTGATTCCTTTGAGGTGTCCTGCATCCCATGCATTCAGTCACATCTAATATCTCTTTTGAAGATTCATCTAGTTATAAATAAGTGATATGTTCTTCTATGAGTGGGTTGCCATCAAGTACAACACATGCATCATAATGCCAACAATCTCCCCCTTTGGACTTGATGGCCACAACACCAAATCACTCTCCCCCTTTGACATCAAGGGCAAAGGGCGGACCAAGGTATTCACTTTCCTTGATAAACATCCTCCTAACCATACTCCCCCTGAGTACCTACTGAAATTTCTGAATGAGCTCCCCCTTTGTATATGCCAAGGTATACTAATCTGTCTTGCTCCCTTTGAGTACATGCATAAAGCTCTAATCTTGCTGAAGTGTGCTGTTCATGCTCCCCCTGACTGTAAGCAAGGTCTGCAAAAAGATGTTCTACAAGAAATAACATGACTCTATACCAAAGACTCGTACATACATCCATATCCAAACCAAGTGGGGATATACCAGAATTAACTCATCTACCCAACCAAGTGGGGATGCACCAAAAGTTTACATATGACAAATAAGTACATTACATTATTCATTCTAGGCATAGTGGGGAAAGCAACATAGGCTGTTACATGACCTTGATAAGAAAAGATATACATGACATAGAGACGAAATATTTAAAACAAGCAACTTCTGTCAATCATCATTGAGATCAGCAACCATGTTCTCCTTATGCACATGTTCCACCTGAAATCAAATCAAACCAACATATACACGACTGTATCCACAGAAACAGGTGTATATACACGAATGTTCTTCATAAAGCTCACATACAACCACTTCCAGATCAGCAACCTGTAAATGTCCTGTAACAACGTATGTTTGCATATAGATATAAACTCATCCTTTTGAACATCATCACAAAATCATTCTCATTATATCATATGTGAAATACACCATAGTCATATCATCATCATCAAGATCTGCATGATCTTATATACCATCCATGTAACATTACATGGGAATATCCCTTATCTGACAATCATCAATCAACATATATGAGTATCATTCTATCATCATATAGGTAAGAACTCATCATCATCATATCTCCAACAATGCAACTCCATGTATCCAACACTATGTATCTAGAGCTCTTGATATCATCAACAACAACAATCCTCATCCACATGAGCACCAAGAATTATAGGAAACCTGCATCATAACTGTATTATATTATCTTTATGCATATGACGATAGCAGCATATGAGTAACTCATCATCAAGTGAGGAAGATGTGTATTCAAGTTTTGTACTTCTCCTTATCCTTATGAAGATCACCATGTAAGCATCATATATGCACCATCTAAGAATCAATCCACAAATATGATCAGAACATCAACTATGTAACCCCAAGAATCATATGAGATTTTATCATGCACAACTCATAACCACATCATAGCAAGATATGCCATTTAACCATATAAGCATCATCACCAAGGACTATTAACCATAATGCCAACAATGCATTATTAAAGGCATATGCTCCCCCTCAACCTGTGCCATCTGTTTACTGTTAGATCTGATCATGCATATATCAACAATAAGCATCAAGTTAGGATCAAAACACTTCTAAACATCTTACAAGTATCGATAAATTTCCACCCATCCTCAGCAGACTGTAACTATTAACCAATAGAGCAAATAATGGACTGAATCATATCAGACCCTTTTTCTAAGTCTGTCCCCACTGTTTTTCCTCAAAATGACATATACACGACTTTGCGGTGTCTAACTCACATATATATGCGACTTCCCTTTATGAAACTTGTGTATGATATTTAGGACACTGAAGTTTTACACTTTCAGCTCCCACTAAGTCTGTGATGTCTGTGCGGTGCCACATCTTTCTGACGGAACTTCCTTCTTTTTCCATATCTTCAAGCATGATGATTTTTTCTCCTTTTGGTATGGTGCCCATACTTTGTTCCTGCATTCCTTTGCTATATGTCGAAGCTTGTTACAGGCATAACATATTACCTGTTTCATATTCCTTCTGTAGCAATCAACAGATTTGTGACCAAACATATTGCAAGAGAAACAATATCCCTTAAAGTACCTGGAACGTGATGATCTTTCTGTGTGATGGTCTTGAACCATTCTTCTTCTGCATCCAGCTGCAACATGTCCAAGATTATGACATACATAAAACTCAACATTATTTATTGGAGGAGTAAAAGATTTTCTTTGAAGAATTTCTTTCCTTGGTTGTTGAAGGGGTCGACATTTCATCTCCATGTTGAGCATTTCAGATTTTGCATTAGAGTTCCTTGTCCTATTTCCTGAACTAGATTCACCTTCAATAGATTCATGAAAACCAAGACCAGTTTTGATAGAAGGAGACCTTTGACTACTAAGAATAGCATCCAAGATCTTAGTACTCTCTTGAAATCGTAAGAGCTTATCCTTTTCTTCTAATTTATCATTTCGAATATTTACCTCAACCTGAAGTTGCTCTTCCCTTTCAAGATGTTGCTTCTTCATGTTTTCTTCAACTTTTCTTTCTTCTTCCAACTGATGTCTTAGTTCAAGAACTATGTTTTGTTGTTTTTCAAGAGCTTGGAGTAGTTCTTTATTCTACTTCTTTGATTCTTCAAGATCTTCCTTTAGCGAGAGGATCATAGCTTCAACCCTTTCATAGTAACTGGATCTATCTCTGAGTTTCTTGATAGTTGTGCTTCTTTCATTTACTTCATTTCTTAATGATGTCACTTCATCCTGCAACTTTTGACATTGATTTTCCTTGTCCTTGAGTAACTTCCTTACCTTGTTTCCTTCCTCTAGTTGAACTTTTAGTTTGGTAACTTCTTCTTTGAAAGCACATTCCCTTTTGTTCAATAGATCTTGTTGTACTCTAATTTTGTCTGTAAGCCTTCTAAATACTACCTCTATTTGATATCTTTCTTGCTCACCCATAAGAGAAAATTCAGTTGCTTCGCTATCCCTTTCATCACCTTCACATGGATGGATACCAGAGGATAACAAATTCATACCTGATAGATCTTGTTCATCTTCATTCTGAAGTGATTCTGAACCTGAAGTGCTTCTTCCACATAATCCCCAATCGATGCTTCCACTGTCATAGAATTTATGAGATGTCTTCTTCCTCTTAGGTGCTTTCTTCTTAAGGTTCTTTCCCATTGTTCCACGGATCTCCTTCAAGTGATCAAGCTTCTACCAAAGGACCTGCTGTTATACACTTTGTTGGAAATAATACTCAGAAGGGGGGTGAATCAGTATTATCAAATCAATAAAACTTTTTCATTTCCATACTTAGATACATATATGCTACTTCAATTAAGGGAACCCGCATGTATACGCAACCGTGTCTAATGCAACTAGCGTATATCCAGAATACTATGATTCGGTTAATCCATTAAATGTTGATCTTTAGTTAGTGCATCAGAATTTCATTAACCATATGTAAAGTAAGCAGGTGTAATAAAATAGAACAGATCATCACACACAAGAAGCACACATGAACACCATGATATAAGGTGGAAACCCAATGTGGGTGAAAACCACCTTCTGCAAGTCGTCTCTATCTTCTTTTAATAAGAAACTTCATTTTACAATAGTTCTGTACTGGTGCAGTCTTATACCAGTATGCAGGCTTCTACCTACAGAGGGCTACAACCCTCTCTCTTTTTCTAGACTCTCCTAGATAGGAGCTACAATCCCCTTAGCTCTTGTACTATCTGATCCATTTACTAGTACATTGGTGCCTACCTAATGAATGCTCCAATCTTCACTCGTTCTCTAGCTACTACTGGAAAGGAGCAACCACCCCCTTTGCTCTTGTATTAGCTGATGTACTAGTACATAGGCGCCGGCCTACAATCTCCTTACAACCTCCAGGGACCACATTTCATACATTTTCAGAATGGATACTCCTGAATCACAACACTATAATTTGAAGGCCGCGTTTCATCCAATTTTCATACTGGACCCATCAATATCATTGAAGCACAAAACAATCAATACTAGCATTATTAATTTCTGAATCACTGAAACACTGAAACCCTATCAACAACACAGTCGCTAGAACACAGAGTAGACAACAGAACTCTGCAATAAGAATTAGACCCAACTGCAACTTCAAATATCATACTTCATAATGTATACGCTACTACGATGAACCAAACACGCGTACATACGTGCTTTCACCAAAGCCAACCCGCGTACAGATCTATAAATATTCAATCATGACATGTAGCTATTTCAAACTTAAGTTATACCCAGGTCAGAACATTACAAGCATTAGTATACAGATCTAGAATAAGCACAATCAACCATATAGACATAGTTCATTTCAAACCATTTGATCCCGATCTATCCTTAGATCTTGTTTTCCATCAACCGATGAGATTCCTCCTTAGCTCAGATCAAGCAATGCATCATCAACCCATAACCTACATATTGGATCTCATGCTTAATCAGATATTCAAGACTTTTTGAATTCCTTTGCCTAATGATCTTCCTCTCCTTTTATAGTCTTAGGCCTTACTCAATACCATGGTCCAAAACCATTGAGAACCAATACTAGGGACCCAATACCCGGGTTCAACACTTCGGACACAATACCAAGGACCAAAACCATAGGTCTAAATACCACGGACCCAAAAATAAGCTTTCCCACATGTATGTGCTTTTCCGTGCATGAAAGTGCGTGCATACGCATACGCGACATTTGATCAGAAATCCCGCGAGTATACGCTCCTTTGTATATATGAACCTGCATGTATACCCTACTTGGTATATAGTGAACCTGCGTATATACGTGACTTGGTACATAGTGAACCTGCATATAAACTTTGTGTATACTCTACTTGGTATATAGTGAACCTGTGTATATAGTCCGAGCCTGCATATATACTCTTCTTCTTCATTCTTTGTAGTCTGATCATCAATTCTTTACTACTGACCTACTGCACTATGATCTGTCATCTGTGTGATTTGCCATCAAGGACAACACTTGTCTCATAATGCCAACCCCTCTGGACTTGATGGCAAAGCTAACTTGTCACACTTAGAACTATCATCTAATTCCTTTGAGTTGTCCTGCATCCCATGCATTCAGTCACATCTAATATCTCTTTTGAAGATTCATCTAGTTATAGATAAGTGAGATGTTCTTCTATGAGTGGGTTGCCATCAAGTACAACACATGCATCATAATGCAAACAATCTTCCCCTTTGGACTTGATGGCAACAACACCAAATCACTCTCCCCCTTTGACATGAAGGGCAAAGGGCAGACCAAGATATTCACTTTCCTTGATAAACATCCCGCTGACCATACTCCCCCTGAGTACCTACTAAAATTTATGAATGAGCTCCCCCTTTTTATATGCCAAGGTGTACTAATCTATCCATGTTCCCTCTGAGTACATGCTGAAAGCTCTGCTCTTGCTGAAGTGTGTTGTTCATGCTCCCTCTGACTGTAAGCAAGGTCTGGAAAAAGATGTTCTACAAGAAAGAACATGACTCTATACCAAAGACTCATACATACATCCATCACCCAACCAAGTGGGGATACACTAGAAGTTTACATATGACAAATAAGTACATTACATTATTCATCCTAGGCATAGTGGGGAAACCACCATAGGACGTTACATGACCTTGATAAGAAAAGATATACATGACATAAAGATGAAATATTTAAAATAAGCAGCATATGTCAATCATCATTCAAATCAACAACCATATTCTCCTTTTGCATATAGATATCAAATCATCATTTTGAAAATCATCATAAAATAATTCTCATTATATCATATGTGAAAGACACCATAGTCATCTCATCATCATCAAGATCTGCATGATCTTATATACCATCCATGTAACATTACATGGGAATATCCCTTATCTGACAATCATCAATCAACATATGTGAGTATCAATCTATCATAATATAGGTAAGAACTCATCATCATCATATCTCCAACAATTTAACTCCATGTATCCAACACTATGTATCTAGATCTCTTGATATCATCAACAACAACAATCCTCATCCACATGAGCACCAAGAATTATAGGAAACCTGCATCATAACTGTATTATATGATCTTTATGCATATGACGACAGTGGCATATGAGTAACTCATCATCAAGTGATGAAGATGTGTATTCAAGCTTTGTACTTCTCCTTATCCTTATGAAGATCACCATGTAAGCATCATATATGCACCATCTAAGAATCAATCCACAAATATGATCTGAACATCAACTATGTAACCCCAAGAATCATATGAGATTTTATCATGGACAACTCATAACCACATCATAGCAAGATATATCATTTAACCATATAAGCATCATCACCAAGGACTATTAACCATAATGCCAACAATGCATTATTAAAGGCATATGCTCCCCTTCAACATATGCCATCTGTTTACTGTTAGATCTGATCATGCATATATCAACAATAAGCATCAAGTTAGGATCAAAACACTTCTAAACATCCTACAAATATGAATAAATTTCCACCCATCCTCAACAGACTGTAACTATTAACCAATAGAGAAAATAATGGCCTGAATCATATCAAACCCTTTTTCTGAGCCTGTCCCTACTGTTTTTCCTCAGACTGACATATACGCGACTTTGCAGTGTCTAACTCGCGTATAAACGCGACTTCCCTTTATGAAACTTGTGTATGATATTTAGGACATTGAAGTTTTACACTTTCAGCTCTCCGTGAGTCTGTGATGTCTTTGCAGTGCCACATCTTTTTGACGAAACTTCCTTTTTTTTCCATACCTTCAAGCGTGATGATGTTTTCTCCTTTTGGTATGGTGCCCGTACTTTGTTCCTGCATACCTTTGCTATATGTCCAAGCTTGTTATAGGTATAGCATATTACCTGTTTCATATTCCTTCTGTAGCAATCAACAGCTTTGTGGCCAAACATATTGCAAGAGAAACAATATCCCTTAAAGTACCTGGACTGTGATGATCTTTCTGTGTGATGGTCTTGAACCATTCTTCTTCTGCATCTGGCTGCAACATGTCGAGGATTATATCCAACAAAGAGGACTTCCTTCAAAATTCTACAAGCAGGTTACTATTGGCCCACTCTTCGTCAAGATGTCAGGAGATATATCAGCCAATGTGACCGATGTCAAAGGATGGGGAAACCTACTCCAAGGAATGAGATGCCCCTGCAACCTCAATTGACTTTCAAGCCATTTGAGAAATGGGACATGGAATTTGTGGCTCCTATCAACCCTCCTTGAAAACAAAAATCTTACATCATCGTGTGCGTCAATTATCTGACAAAATGGGTAGAAACAAAGGTCATCAAGGTAGCAACAGAAGAAAAATTAGCTAACTTTTTGAGAGAGAATATCTTCTACAAGTTTTTCTATCCAAGAGAATTAGTCATAGATCAAGGAAGTCAGTTTACCACCAATCTAATTGAAGACCTGCTCACACATCACAAAATTAAGCACAGAACTTCCACCCCTTATCATCCGCAAGAAAATGGATAGGTGGAAGTCACTAACAGAGCTTTGTAAGGGATTTTGACCAAGGTAGTGAGCAACAGTAGGAAAGATTGGGCAAATCAATTGATTAAGGCCACCTAGAAAACCAGCACAGGGTTCACACCCTATGAGCTAGTCTATGGGAAGAAGGCTTTGCTGTCAATATAATTTGAATATAACACACTAAGGATGGCATCTCAGCTGCACCTAGATCTCAAACATGCACAAAAGGAAAGGTTACTTCAGCTAAATGGATTGGATGAACAGATATTGTAGGCCCTTGTCCACTCGGAGGTATTCCAACTTCAAAGGAAAATATGGCATGATAGACACCTCAAAGAAAAACAATTCCAGGAAGGAGATTGGGTGTTGTTGTATGATTCAAGATATAATGATTTCAAGGGAAAACTAAGGACAAGATGGTTGCGACCGTACACAGTAGAAAAGTGCAATGACAATGGTTCAGTTCTGATCCAGACCATCGATGAAGAAGCCATCCCCATGCTTATCAATGGCCATAGGTTGAAGATCTACAGGAAGCCCCTCCCCAAGCAAGAATTCATTGAGAATCTGAGTAAAACAATGTTGGTAGTGGAGCAGGTCTCTGCCTCCACTCCACCCACACCCTAAATACAAAAAAAAAGGAAAAAAACAGAAAAGGAAAAAAAAGATCCCTGGGTGAAAACCTCTTGGAGGCACCTAGGGCAGGCAGTGAGGGTGAAAACCTCATGGAGGCACCCCAACTATCTCATAAAAAAGAGAGAGAGAAAAAAACATAGAAAAAAAAAGAAAGAAAAAATAACTTCTTTTGAATGCATTGCAGATTGCAGGAGGGTCACAGAAGAAAAAAGGACATGGTCAAGCTGAATACACCCTTGATAGATCATTTCTCCATTGCCATTTTTTTTTTCCAGGCCATAGTCTTGCTTGTTCTGGAAATTATGCATCCTACAGGAAGCTCCGTGGAATCTACAGGAGGCTTCTGTACAAACCACAGAGAGCTCGAAATCATGTCCAGAAAAGAATCAGAGGGCTATAAAATTTGTCCAGGATACCTATGGACCTCCCTACCACCATTCATCCTCCTAACTCTCCATTCCATCCCTGCACCACTACATTTCCACTCACTTCTTGCTTCCCCGCACAAGAAAACACAGAAATCCTATTTCTTTTGTTTTTTTCTTGAAAAATGAAGAATAAACAGTAGGCTTCTTAACTTGTTTCTTACTTGGTGCATACCAGCTGCTTTTCCCTTTCCTTCAAAACCTTCCTCAGCTATCTCTTCAGTCCTTGCTCAAACCTCGGCCAGAAATTTTAGAGGGAGACGTAGTTACAGGGAATCCTACAGGATTCCTGTAATAGCTTATCCCTTTAAAAACAAGCTCTAGAAGTAGGGTTAGTGTAGCCATAGGTGTATACAACATGCAAGGAGTTGTCCCTGATAAAAAATCATCAACATGAGGTAGCCAAGCCACTATTACAGAAGCCACAAGCGCCAACAACAGCAGCAATACATGAATAGAGTGCCAAAGTTTGAGCATGAAAAGCGCGATAGCGACTAACAAGTAAGTGATGAAACGCGTTCCTTTGTTACATGAATATGATTTAGAAACTGAATGAACCATTAAGATGGTCAGAATTAAATGAAATTGGTGGCTAGCTAACTAGCCACCTTCCACTAGTTCAAACAAGCCTCATCCAATTCAAACAGGGTTCAGAGGGTGCAATCAGCACGTGCGTTCAGTCAACTCGGGTAGAAAACCTCAAAACAGGTAGTGGTGGTGGGGTATAATGGGAACGATTGAAGTGATTGTGGGTAGGTGACATGAAATATCATAACGGCACTGGAGTAGGGACCAACAGTTCGGATAGGGATAACGTACCCTTCCTGCCACCTCACCTCATCACTGCAGAACAAGCCATAAGCTTAAGTACACTGCAGTCGAAGCCTCCACCATTTTTTTCTTTCATTTGTATCGACGCGTTCTCAGCTACAACAACTTACCTACCACCTTCAGAACTTTGAAACAGTCACTCTCTGCTAGTTTCAAAACCCTTCCGCTTATTGGGCTCTACAGGAGCATTATCGCACTCTACAGGAGTGGAAACACAGTCTACAGGAGCCTTTCTACCGGAAGGCCAGTGAGCAGCTCTGTAGAAAGAAAATGTTGGAAATAATACTGAGAGGGGGGGTGAATCAGTATTATCAAATCAATAAAACTTTTTCATTTCCATACTTAGATACATATACGCTACTTCAATTAAGGGAACCCGCGTGTATCCGCAATTGTGTCTAATGCAACTAGTGTATATCCAGAATACTATGATTCCGTTAATCCATTAAATGTTGATCTTTGGTTAGTGCATCAGAATTTAATTAACCATATGTAAAGTAAGCAGGTGTAGTAAAATAGAACATATCATCACACACAAGAAGCACACATGAACACCATGATATAAGGTGGAAACATAATGTGGGTGAAAACCACCTGCTGCAAGTCGTTTCTATCTTCTTTTAATAAGAAACTTCATTTTACAATAGTTTTGTACTAGTGAAGTCTTATACCAGTACGCAAGCTTCTACCTGCAGAGGGCTACAACCCTCTCTCGTTTTCCAGAATCTCCTAGATGGGAGCTACAACCCCCTTATCTCTTGTACTAGTTGATCCATTTACTAGTACATAGGTGCCTCCCTACTGAATGCTCCAATCTTCACTCGTTCTCTAGCTACTACTGGAAAGGAGCTACCACCCCCTTTGCTCTTGTACTAGCTTATGTACTAGTACGTAGGCGCCGGCCTACAATATCCTTTCATCCTCCAAGGACCAAATTTCATACATTTTCAGATTGGATACTCCTGAAGCACAAAACTATAATCTGAAGGCCACGTTTCATCCAATTTTCATACTGGACCCATCAATATCATTGAAGCACAAAATAATCAATACTAGCATTATCAATTTCTGAATCACTGAAACACTGAAACCCTGTCAACAACATAGTCACCAGAGCACAGATTAGACAATAGAACTCTGCAATAACAATCAAACCCAACTACAACTTCAAATATCATACTTCATAATGTATACGCTACTACGATGAACCAAACCCACGTACATACGCGCTTTCACCAAATCCAACCCGCGTACAAATCTATAAATATTCAATCATGACTTGCAGCTATTTCAAACTTTAGTTATACCGAGGTTAGAACATTACAAGCTTTAGTATACAGATCTAGAATAAGCACAATCAACCATATAGAGATAGTTCATTTCAAATCATTTGATCTCAATCTATCCTTAGATCTTGTTGTCCATCAACCGATGAGATTCCTCCTTAGCTCAGATCAAGCAATGCATCATCAACCCATAACCTGCATATTGGATCTCATGCTTCATCAGATATTCAAGACTTTATGAATGCCTTTGCCTAATGATCTTCCTCTCCTTTTATAGTCTTAGGCCTTACTCAATACCATGGTCCATAACCATTGAGAACCAATACTAGGGACCCAATACCTGGGTTCAACACTTCGGTCACAATACCAAGGACCAAAACCATAGATCTAAATACCACGGACCCTAAAAGAAGCTTTCCCACATGTACGTGCTTTTCCGTGCATGAAAGTGCATGCATACACATACGCAACTTTTGATCAGAAGTATATATGAACCTGCGTGTATACCCTACTAGGTATATAGTGAACCTGCGTATATACGTGACTTGGTACATAGTGAACCTGTGTATAACCTGTGTGTATACACTACTTGGTATATAGTGAACCTACGTATATACTCTGAGCCTGCATATATACTCTTCTTCTTCATTCTTTGTAGTCTGATCATCAGTTCTTTACTAGTGACCTGCTGCACTATGATTTGTCATCTGTGTGATTTGCCAACAAGGACAACAATTGTCTCATAATGCCAACAATCTCCCCCACTGGACTTGATGGCAAAGCTAACTTGTCACACTTAGAACTATCATCTGATTCCTTTGAGGTGTCCTGCATCCCATGCATTCAGTCACATCTAATATCTCTTTTGAAGATTCATCTAGTTATAAATAAGTGATATGTTCTTCTATGAGTGGGTTGCCATCAAGTACAACACATGCATCATAATGCCAACAATCTCCCCCTTTGGACTTGATGGCAACAACACCAAATCACTCTCCCCCTTTGACATCAAGGGCAAAGGGCAAACCAAGGTATTCACTTTCCTTGATAAACATCCTCCTGACCATACTCCCCTTGAGTACCTACTGAAATTTCTGAATGAGCTCCCCCTTTGTATATGCCAAGGTGTACTAATCTATCCATGCTCCCTTTGAGTACATGCTGAAAGCTCTACTCTTGCTGAAGTGTGTTGTTCATGCTCCCCCTGACTATAAGCAAGGTCCGCAAAAAGATGTTCTACAAGAAATAACATGACTCTATACCAAAGACTCGTACATACATCCATATCCCAACCAAGTGGGGATATACCAAAATTAACTCATCTACCCAACCAAGTGGGGATGCAACAAAAGTTTACATATGACAAATAAGTACATTACATTATTCATCCTAGGCATAGTGGGGAAAGCAACATAGGCCGTTACATGACCTTGATAAGAAAAGATATACATGACATAGAGACGAAATATTTAAAACAAGCAACATCTGTCAATCATCATTCAGATCAGCAACCATGTTCTCCTTCTGCACATGTTCCACCTGAAATCAAATCAAACCAACATATACATGACTGTATCCATAGAAACAGGCGTATATACACGAATTTTCTTCATAAAGCTCACGTACAACCACTTCTAGATCAGCAACCTGTAAATGTCCTGTAACAAGGTATGTTTGCATATAGATATCAACTCATCCTTTTGAACATCATCAGAAAATCATTCTCATTATATCATATGTGAAAGAAACCATAGTCATATCATCATCATCAAGATCTGCATGATCTTATATACCATCCATGTAACGTTACATGGGAATATCCCTTATCTGACAATCATCAATCAACATATATGAGTATCATTCTATCATCATATAGGTAAGAACTCATCACCATCATATCTCCTGTTAGGCCAGGGTAACTCCACATTGAACAGAAGAAAACTGAGATGATATTTCATTAAGAGAACTATTGTTTATATACAAGAAGGAGACGGAACAGTTCATCTTCTTGATGACTGTTCACGTTCCAGTTCACCCATCCGTTGAGGATTAGGTGTCAACATTCCCCCCCTTAATCTGAAGGGATGTTGTTGAGTCCAAGCATCGTTCTGAATCTTTCAAGCTTTTCTCTTCCAAGCGCTTTGGTGAAGATGTCTACAATTTGCTCGTTTGTGGAACAATGACGGAGATGGATTGTTTTGGCCTCAACATGATGTCGGATCAGATGATATTTAGTATTGATGTGCTTAGTACGATCATGGAACTTTGGGTTCCTGGCCAACTTTATTGCAGAGGTGTTATCAATCATGAGTGGAGTTGATTGTGTTTGTTTTACCTGCAAGTCTTCAAGAATTTTCCTGAGCCACACAATTTCTTTCGTTGCTTCAGCTGCTGCCACGTATTCTGCTTCTGTTGTGGAATCTGCTGGTACTGATTGTTTGCGTGATCTCCAGGAGACAGCTCCTGATCCAAGACTCATAGCATATCCTGAAGTAGATACCCCAGTTTCTTTGTCTCCATCGAAGTCTGAATCAGAGTATCCAATCAAGTTGAAGTCGTCCACCTGTGTATACTTGATTCCAAGGTCTTGAGTTCCCTTCAAGTACCTTAGAACTCTTTTTGCAGCAGACCAATGTCCCTCACAAGGCTTTTGCATAAACCTGGAGAGGATTCCAATAGCAAATGAAATGTCTGGTCTGGTAGTAGTGAGGTAGATGAGACTTCCTATAAGCTATCTATACTTTGTTGCATCCTCAAATTCCTTTCCTTCAATAGATGTGAGCTTCAAGTTTTGTTCCATTGGAGTAGAAAGAGGATTGCACTCTGTCATGCCAAATCTGTTTAACAAATCTCCAATGTATTTCTTTTGAGAAAGAAATATGGATTTTGGATGTTGGGTTACTTCAATGCCAAGATAGTAATAAACATAGCCCAAATCAGTCATTTCAAAACTTTTTCCTAATTCTTTCTTTATGGATGCAATATAGCTTTCATTGTTACCTGTCATTAAAAGATCATCTACATATACCACAAGATATACAACTATTTTGCCAACTTTCTTGACAAATAAAGTTGCATCATCAAGATCAAAATGTTTGAAGTTGAGTTTCAGAAGATGCTCAGTTAGTTTTTCATACCAGGCTCGTGGTGCTTGTTTGAGGCCATACAAGGACTTCACAAGTTTGCATACTTTGTGTTCATGTCCTTTCACAGCAAATCCTTCAGGCTGGGACATAAAAACATTCTCTTTTAGATCTCCATTCAAGAATGCAGTTTTTACATCCATTTGATGGACTTTCCAACTGTTCTGAGTAGCTAGTGCAAAGAGTGTCCGGATGGTTGCCCATTTTGCTGTGGGGGAAAAAGTTTCCTCATAATCGACCCCTTCCTTTTGCCACAAGCCTAGCTTTGTGTTTGTCAAGTGAGCCATCAACTTTGTACTTGTTCTTGTAGACCCACTTGCAGCCAATTGGTTTGGTTCCAAATGGAGGATCAACCAGCTTCCAAGTTCCATTCTTTATGAGGGCATCATACTCCTTGTGCATCGCTTCTTTCCATTCATCATGAGAAGTAGCTTATTTGAAGGAAGTTGGTTCAAAATCTGTAGACAAGTTCAATTCACAATCATAAGTAACATCCATATCAACAGGTGAATTAGAGTTATCTACATCACCTCCATCTTGTCGGTTTGTATTTCTGGTTCCTGTTTTTCCAATTTCATCAGGATGAACACTTTCAAGTGTCTTTGTCAGCCACTTTGGAGGACCTTTCTGAGATGGTCTAGGCTTCTCTGTTGATTGAGTTGGGTCTGAATCAAGATTGAGTCTCCCAATTCTATCAATGACATCACTTAAAGCATCATCCGTTGTTGGAGTGTCATGCAGGGGAGATTGTTCTTCAGAAGAAGATTCCACATGTTGATCTAGTATAGGAATCCCCCCTTCAAGATGTGGAATCTGATTATCAAACTCTTGGAATGATTTTGGTTTTGTGAATCTATCCAAGCGATCAAGTTGCCGCTCAACAACACTGTCAGATTTGGATGATTCAAGAAAAATGACATCTCTAGATACAACAAACTTTTTATTTACTTCATCATAGAGACGGTATGCTTTAGATGTGTTTGAATACCCCAGGAAGATACACTTACGACTTCTAGCACCATGTTTGTTTCTATGTACCTTTGGTATTAAAGCATAACAAGTGGAACCAAAGATCCTGAGATGTTTTACCGAAGGAACATGTCCATACCATAATTCATAAGGAGTCTTGTTTCTTATAGCACTAGATGGACATCTATTCTTTATATATGCAGCACATAGAATAGCATCAACCCAAAACATTATCTTTACATTTTTGAAGAAAAGCATGGATTGTACCATATTCAAAATTGTTCTGTTCATTCTTTCAGCTACACCATTCTGTTGAGGATTATAAGGCACAATTGTTTGATGTTTAATCCCATGTTGGCGAAGATAGTGTTCAAATTCATTTGATGTATATTCTTTTCCATTATCAGTGCGAATAGACCCAATATGAGATTGTGCATCATTTTCAATCCATTTATGAAAATTCTTGAATGTTTGAAAAGCATCAGATTTGTTCTTCAATAAATAAACCCAACACATTCTGGTGTAATCATCAATAAATGTCATGATATATTTATTTCCATTTGCAGAAGGAACAGGCATTGGACCACATAAATCTGAATGAATGAGTTCAAGCTTCCTATGTGCTCTTGAATGTGAATCATGAAAAGACTGTTTGCTATGCTTTCCTAGAATGCAAGCATCACATTTCTTATGTTTTCTAGGAATTGTAGGCAAACCAGCAACACCATTTTTCTTCAACAAGTGGAGACTATCATAGTTTAAATGTCCAAATCTAGCATAACATAATAAACTTGACGGAAGTGTACCTTCTTCATGATGAGAAATATATGAGAAATGTTGTGCATGAGCAGAAGTTCCTTGCAGTTTAAGAAGTCTTTCTTCTTCTATACCCCTCATGACAAGTGAGTGGTCAGATGCCTTTCTTACCTCAAGCTTGCCATCAAACATATGAATGGAGTGACCTTGCTGGCGGATGTGGACCAGGGATAGCAAGTTTCTCTTGAGCTGTGGGAGATATAGAACATGGTCCAGAAGAAAGTCTGGAAGACCAGGCAGTTTAAGCCTGATTGTGCCAAGCCCTGATGGCTTGATTTTTGACAGATCTGCAAAGTATACTGCTCCATCAATATTGTTAGTGAAATCTTCAAAAAAATCTTTCCTATGAGTCATATGACAGGTTGCTCCTGAATCAAGCAACCAATCATTTTTCAAAGAAGAAAGTGAAGCATTAAACAAATCTTCATTTACTCCAATGTTACATTGTGCCTCAATATAGTGAGCGGATTCAGGTGCTTTACCTTTGTCTGTGTCATCAGTTTTACCTTTCTACTGATTTCTTCTCTGCTCAATTTTGTCCCATGGTAGCTTGCATGTAGAAGCATCATGTGATCCATTTCGTTTGCAGCGAATGCAATGCAGATCTGCCTTTTCTGCTTGAGAATGTCTGCCCCCCCTACCTCTGAAGTATCTTCCTCTTCCTCTTCGTCCACCTCTTCCTCTTGTAGAATCTTGAGCAGGATGCTTTTCTTTATGAGCAAGGTAAACAGTCTCTTCAAAAGATTCAGGGACTGTTTTCTTTCCAAAGGCTTTCTCTCTTTCAGCAAACTTTTTCACAAGAGACTCAAAGGTTATGTCTTTAAGATTTCCATTTGCTTGTAAAGACTCAAGATAATTGGAGTAGGTAGGATAGAGTACTTTGAGAAAGGCAATAAGAGAGATATCCAGCTCAACCTTAGTGGATTTAATATCATGCATTATAGACTTTATTTCAGATGCAAGAGCAAGAGGATCATTATTCTTCAGTTCAAGAGTGAAGAGTTTAATCATGAGCTGAACAACTTCAAGTGCAGAATGTGAATCATAGAGTTCTCTCAGCTTTTGTATAGCTTCAAAGGCAGTGGAATAGGATGAAATATGACGACTTACTTCTTCATTTACAGATGCTGCGATCAATGCATAGGCTTTGCTGTTCTTGTTTTCCCAAATGACAAGTTCTTTATCTGATGTAGGCTGCACAGGGTCTTTGTCTTCTTCTCCGACACACACTCCCTTCCACAACTCATTGTAGATGAGGGTGTGTTTTACCATCCGGGACCATTCAGAATAGTTCTCCTTGCCAGTGAGAACTATTCCTACCATAGAAATGATTGAATGCATTTTGTAAAAAAAATACTTCTGCTAAAAAACTTCTGCTGATAAGAAATTTCTGCTGATAAAAAAAACTTTTACTGATGTACAGTGAAATTGTACTCAAAAGATTTCTGTGGGAAATAACTTTGCATTAGCGTCTACAATATAAATCCCTTTGATTCTCTAGACCAGCTGTTCATCCATACATTCACTCATATCATAACTTCAATATCTGAATACTTAAAAATTACAATGATGCAAACTCGGAAATGTTTGTCAATATTTGAACAGTTTGTTAAAAAAATGCTAAAGAGCTGCTGCATCGCATCTCATTCATTCCCGATAAAAGAATAATAAAATAAGGTAGCCACTTCAATCCCAAATCATTCTCTTCGGTGAGTTTGTGTTCTTCAATAGTTGACCATGCTCATCGAATGCTCTGATGATTGGGGTTTAGGTTTCCATTTGTGCGTGTAGGGTTAGTGGTTCGAAGGCCACTGTAACCATGGATTTTGAGTTCGATTGCTGTGAATACGAATGGGTTGGTCTTAATAATTTGGGGCTTCTCAGACTCCCGCAATTGTTAGCCGACAGGTAATGCGGAGATGCATTAGCGTCTACAATATAATATTTGTGCTTGTTTTTACACCATTGCTAGCATTTTTTAATGTCAGACATCGATATTGATATGAAAATACAATGACATCAATAGAAAGTTCGAGTTCTGCTTAGAAAAACACCGATATTCTTAAAACACGTGAAGCATATACAGCCAACCTCATGTAGCTTCTTTCTGCGCCCTTTAGACTCAATTGGAAACCGCCTCAGTATTAAAAATATCCTTCCTCCATATAGCAGGAAACCCAACGCTGCAAAAAATGATATAACTGCAACAAACAGTTTTGCAATTGCCTCCGCAACATTGCTGTCATCAATCCAAAGTTATATCCAAATGCAAATCTGAATAAATTACACCATTTATAATATAATAGGGAACGGCGCCAGGAAAGTTTCAGCAGAGGGAGTGAGCGACACGGCTTCGTTTCCTTCTTTGAGAATCGCAGTAGACTCCAGAAAAGAACGAGGGACAGAGTGTAAAGGTTCGGCGTCAGGGCAGATTATCAAGGGTATATCAACGCTTATGCTTCTCAGATGCATTCAATATCAAAAACGCATCAACGCTCAGGTGCATTCAATATCAAAAACGCATCAACGCTCAGGTGCATTCAATATAAAAAACGCATCAACGCTCAGGTGCATTCAATATAAAAAACGCATCAACGCTCAGGTGCATTCAATATCAAAAACGCATCAACGCTCAGGTGCATTCAATATCAAAAAACGCACATTCAGCAGCGCAGAGGCACGCAGTCTCAGGTGTAACCGAAACGCACATTCAACAGGGCAGAGGGCGCAGTGTCAGGACAGAGGCAAGAGTTACAGCTATTTTAGGGACTGGGACCTATGCTCTGATACCATGTCAGGCCAGGGTAACTCCACATTGAACAGAAGAAAACTGAGATGATATTTCATTAAGAGAACTATTGTTTATATACAAGAAGGAGACGGAACAGTTCATCTTCTTGATGACTGTTCACGTTCCAGTTCACCCATCCATTGAGGATTAGGTGTCAAAATCTCCAACAATGCAACTCCATGTATCCAGCACTATGTATCTAGAGCTCTTGATATCATCAACAGCAACAATCCTCATCCACATGAGCAACAAGAATTATAGGAAACCTGCATCATAACTGTATTATATGATCTTTATGCATATGACGACAGCAGCATATGAGTAACTCATCATCAAGTGAGGAAGATGTGTATTCAAGTTTTGTACTTCTCCTTATCCTTATGAAGATCACCATGTAAGCATCATATATGCACCATCTAAGAATCAATCCACAAATATGATTAGAACATCAACTATGTAACCCCAAGAATCATATGAGATTTTATCATGCACAACTCATAACCACGTCATAGCAAGATATGCCATTTAACCATATAAGCATCATCACCAAGGACTATTAACCATAATGCCAACAATGCATTATTAAAGGCATATGCTCCCCCTCAACTTGTGCCATCTGTTTACTGTTAGATCTGATCATGCATATATCAACAATAAGCATCAAGTTACGATTGGAACACTTCTAAACATCTTACAAGTATTGATAAATTTCCACCCATCCTCAGCAGACTGTAACTATTAACCAATAGAGAAAATAATGGACTGAATCATATCAGACCCTTTTTCTAAGTCTGTCCCCACTGTTTTTCCTCAGAATGACATATACGCGACTTTGCGGTGTCTAACTCACATATATATGCGACTTCCCTTTATGAAACTTGTGTATGATATTTAGGACACTGAAGTTTTACACTTTCAGCTCCCACTAAGTCTGTGATGTCTGTGCGGTGCCACATCTTTCTGACGGAACTTCCTTATTTTTCCATATCTTCAAGCATGATGGTTTTTTCTCCTTTTGGTATGGTGCCCATACTTTGTTCCTGCATTCCTTTGCTATATGTCCAAGCTTGTTACAGGCATAACATATTACCTGTTTCATATTCCTTCTGTAGCAATCAACAGATTTGTGACCAAACATATTGCAAGAGAAACAATATCCCTTAAAGTACCTGGAACGTGATGATCTTTCTGTGTGATGGTCTTGAACCATTCTTCTTCTGCATCTAGCTGCAACAGGTCCAAGATTATGACATACATAACATTCAACATTATTTATTGGAGGAGTAAAAGATTTTCTTTGAAGAATTTCTTTCCTTGGTTGTTGATGGGGTCGACATTTCATCTCCATGTTGAGCATTTCAGATTTTGCATTAGAGTTCCTTGTCTTATTTCCTGAACTAGATTCACCTTCAATAGATTCATGAAAACCAAGACCAGTTTTGATAGCAGGAGACCTTTGACTACTAAGAATATCATCCAAGATATTAGTACCCTCTTGAAATCGTAAGAGCTTATCATTTTCTTCTAATTTATCATTTCGAATATTTACCTCAACTTGAAGTTGCTCTTCCCTTTCAAGATGTTGCTTCTTCAGGTTTTCTTCAACTTTTCTTTCTTCTTCCAACTGATGTCTTAGTTCAAGAACTATGTTTTGTTGTTTTTCAAGAGCTTGGAGTAGTTATTTATTCTACTTCTTTGATTCTTCAAGATCTTCCTTTAGCGAGAGGATCATAGCTTCAACCCTTTCATAGTAACTGGATCTATCTCTGAGTTTCTTGATAGTTGTGCTTCTTTCATTTACTTCATTTCTTAATGATGTCACTTCATCCTGCAACTTTTGACATTGATTTTCCTTGTCCTTGAGTAACTTCCTTACCTTGTTTCCTTCCTCTAGTTGAACTTTTAGTTTGGTAACTTCTTCTTTGAAAGCACATTCCCTTTTGTTCAATAGATCTTGTTGTTCTCTAATTTTGTCTGTAAGCCTTCTAAATACTGCCTCTATTTGATATCTTTCTTGCTCACCCATAAGATAAAATTCAGTTGCTTCGCTATCACTTTCATCATCTTCACATGGATGGATACCAGAGGATAACAAATTCATACCTGATAGATCTTGTTCATCTTCATTCTGAAGTGATTCTGAACCTGAAGTGCTTCTTCCAAATAATCCCCAATTGATGCTTCCACTGTCATAGAATTTATGAGATGTCTTCTTCCTCCTAGGTGCTTTCTTCTTAAGCTTCTTTCCCATTGTTCCACGGATCTCCTTCAAGCGATCAAGCTTCTACCAAAGGACCTACTCTTATACCAATTGTTGGAAATAATACTCAGAGGGGGGGTGAATCAGCATTATCAAATCAATAAAACTTTTTCATTTCCATACTTAGATACATATACGCTACTTCAATTAAGGGAACCCGCATGTATATGCAACCGTGTCTAATGCAACTAACATATATCCAGAATACTATGATTCGGTTAATCCATTAAATGTTGATCTTTAGTTAGTGCATCAGAATTTCATTAACCGCAGTAAAATAGAACAGATCATCACACACAAGAAGCACACATGAACACCATGATATAAGGTGGAAACCCAATGTGGGTGAAAACCACCTTCTGCAAGTCGTCTCTATCTTCTTTTAATAAGAAACTTCATTTTACAATAGTTCTGTACTTGTGCAGTCTTATACCAGTATGCAGGCTTCTACCTACAGAGGGCTACAACCCTCTCTCTTTTTCTAGACTCTCCTAGATGGGAGCTACAATCCCCTTAGCTCTTGTACTATCTGATCCATTTACTAGTACATTGGTGCCTACCTACTGAAAGCTCCAATCTTCACTCGTTCTCTAGATACTACTGGAAAGGAGCTACCACCCCCTTTGCTCTTGTACTAGCTGATGTTCTAGTACGTAGGCGCCAGCCTACAATCTCCTTTCATCCTCCAGGGACCACATTTCATACATTTTCAGAATGGATACTCTTGAATCACAACACTATAATTTAAAGGCCGCGTTTCATCCAATTTTCATACTGGACCCATCAATATCATTGAAGCACAAAACAATCAATACTAGCATTATCAATTTCTGAATCACTGAAACACTGAAACCCTATCAACAACACAGTCGCCAGAACACAGAGTAGACAACAGAGTTCTGCAATAACAATTAGACCCAACTGCAACTTCAAATATCATACTTCATAATGTATACGCTACTACGATGAACCAAACTCGCGTACATACGTGCTTTCACCAAAGCCAACCCGCGTACAGATCTATAAATATTCAATCATGACATGTAGCTATTTCAAACTTAAGTTATACCCAGGTCAGAACATTACAAGTGTTAGTATACAGATCTAGAATAAGCACAATCAACCATATAGAGATAGTTCATTTCAAACCATTTGATCCCGATCTATCCTTAGATCTTGTTTTCCATCAACCGATGAGATTCCTCCGTAGCTCAGATCAAGCAATGCATCATCAACCCATAACCTACATATTGGATCTCATGCTTCATCAGATATTCAAGACTTTCTGAATGCCTTTGCCTAATGATCTTCCTCTCCTTTTATAGTCTTAGGCCTTACTCAATACCATGGTCCAAAACCATTGAGAACCAATACTAGGGACCCAATACCTGGGTTCAACACTTCGGACGCAATACCAAGGACCAAAACCATAGGTCTAAATACCACGGACCCAAAAATAAGCTTTCCCACATGTATGCGCTTTTCCGTGCATGAAAGTGCGTGCATACGCATACGCGACTTTTGATCAGAAATCCTGCGTGTATACGCTCCTTTGTATATATGAACCTGCATGTATACCCTACTTGGTATATACTGAACTTGCGTATATACTTGACTTGGTACATAGTGAACCTGCATATAGCCTGTGTGTATACCCTAATTGGTATATTATGAACCTGTGTATATAGTCCGAGGCTGCATATATACTCTTCTTCTTCATTCTTTGTAGTCTGATCATCAATTCTTTACTACTGACCTGCTGCACTATGATCTGTCATCTGTTTGATTTGCCATCAAGGACAACACTTGTCTCATAATGCCAACAATCTCCCCCTCTGGACTTGATGGCAAAGCTAACTTGTCACACTTAGAACTATCATCTAATTCCTTTGAGCTATCCTGCATCCCATGCATTCAGTCACATCTAATATCTCTTCTGAAGATTCATCTAGTTATAAATAAGTGAGATGTTCTTCTATGAGTGGGTTTCCATCAAGTACAACACATGCATCATAATGCAAACAATCTTCCCCTTTGGACTTGATGGCAACAACACCAAATCACTCTCCCCCTTTGACATCAAGGGCAAAGGGTGGACCAAGATATTCACTTTCCTTGATAAACATCCCACTGACCATACTCCCCTGAGTACTTGCTAAAATTTATGAATGAGCTCCCCATTTTTATATGCCAAGGTGTACTAATCTGTCCATGTTCTCTCTGAGTACATGCTGAAAGCTCTGCTCTTACTGAAGTGTGCTGTTCATACTCCCCCTGACTGTAAGCAAGGTCTGGAAAAAGATGTTCTACAAGAAAGAACATGACTCTATACCAAAGACTCATACATACATCCATCACCCAACCAAGTGGAGATACACCAGAAGTTTACATATGACAAATAAGTACATTACATTATTCATCCTAGGCATAGTGGGGAAACCACCATAGGATGTTACATGACCTTGATAAGAAAAGATATACATGACATAAAGATGAAATATTTAAAACAAGCAGCATTTGTCAATCATCATTCAAATCAACAACCATATTATCCTTTTTCACCTGTTCCACCTGAAATCAAATCAAACCAACATATACATGACTGTATCCACAGAAATAGGCGTATATACACGGATGTTCTTCATAAAACTCTCGTACAACCACCTCCAGATCAGCAACCTGTAAATTTTCTGTAACAAGGTATGTTTGCATATAGATATCAACTCATACTTTTGAAAATCATGATAAACTCATTCTCATTATATCATATGTGAAAGACACCATAGTCATCTCATCATCATCAAGATTTGCATGATCTTATATACCATCCATGTAACATTACATGGGAATATCCCTTATCTGACAATCATCAATCAACATATGTGAGTATCAATCTATCATAATATAGGTAAGAACTCATCATCATCATATCTCCAACAATTTAAATCCATGTATCCAACACTATGTATCTAGAGCTCTTGATATCATCAACAACAACAATCCTCATCCACATGAGCACCAAGAATTATAGGAAACCTGCATCATAACTGTATTATATGATCTTTATGCATATGACGACAGTGGCATATGAGTAACTCATCATCAAGTGATGAAGATGTGTATTCAAGCTTTGTACTTCTCCTTATCCTTATGAGGATCACCATGTAAGCATCATATATGCACCATCTAAGAATCAATCCACAAATATGATCTGAACATCAACTATGTAACCCCAAGAATCATATGAGATTTTATCATGGACAACTCATAACCACATCATAGCAAGATATATCATTTAACCATATAAGCATAATCACCAAGGACTATTAACCATAATGCCAACAATGCATTATTAAAGGCATATGCTCCCCTTCAACAGGTGCCATCTGTTTACTGTTAGATCTGATCATGCATATATCAACAATAAGCATCAAGTTAGGATCAAAACACTTCTAAACATCTTACAAGTATGAATAAATTTCCACCCATCCTCAGCAGACTGTAACTATTAACCAATAGAGAAAATAATGGACTGAATCATATCAAACCCTTTTTCTGAGCCTGTCCCCACTGTTTTTCCTCAGACTGACATATACGCGACTTTGCAGTGTCTAACTCGCGTATATACACGACTTCTCTTTATGAAACTTGTGTATGATATTTAGGACACTGAAGTTTTACACTTTCAGCTCCCCCTGAGTCTATGATGTCTGTGCAGTGCCACATCTTTCTGACGGAACTTCCTTCTTTTTCCATACCTTCAAGCGTGATGATGTTTTCTCCTTTTGGTATGGTGCTCGTACTTTGTTCCTGCATACCTTTGCTATATGTCCAAGCTTGTTATAGGTATAGCATATTACCTGTTTCATGTTCCTTCTGTAGCAATCAACAGCTTTGTGGCCAAACATATTGCAAGAGAAACAATATCCTTTAAAGTACCTGGACTGTGATGATCTTTCTGTGTGATGGTCTTGAGCCATTCTTCTTCTGCATCTGGCTGCAACATGTCGAGGATTATGACATACATAACATTCAACATTATTTATTGGAGGAGTAAAAGATTTTCTTTGAATAATTTCTTTCCTTGGTTGTTGATGGGGTCGACCTTTCATCTCCTTGTTGAGCATTTCAGATTTTGCATTAGAGTTCCTTGTCTTATTTCCTGAACTAGATTCACCTTCAATAGATTCATGAAAACCAAGACCAGTTTTGATAGCAGGAGACCTTTGACTACTAAGAATATCATCCAAGATCTTAGTACTATCTTGAAATCGTAAGAGCTTATCCTTTTCTTCTAATTTATCATTTAGAATATTTACCTCAACCTGAAGTTGCTCTTCCCTTTCAAGATGTTGCTTCTTCATGTTTTCTTCAACTTTTCTTTCTTCTTCCAACTGATGTCTTAGTTCAAGAACTACGTTTTCTTGTTTTTCAAGAGCTTGGAGTAGTTCTTTATTCTGCTTCTTTGATTCTTCAAGATCTTCCTTTAGCGAGAGGATCGTAGCTTCAAGCCTTTCATAGTAACTGGATCTATCTCTGAGTTTCTTGATAGTTGTGCTTCTTTCATTTACTTCATTTCTTAATGATGTCACTTCGTCCTGCAACTTTTGACATTAATTCTCCTTGTCCTTGAGTAACTTCCTTAACTTGTTTCCTTCCTCTAGTTGATCTTTTAGTTTGGTAACTTCTTCTTTGAAAGCACATTCCATTTTGTTCAATAAATCTTGTTGTTCTCTAATTTTGTCTGTAAGCCTTCTAAATACTACCTCTATTTCATATCTTTCTTGTTCACCCATAAGAGAAAATTCAGTTGCTTCACTATCAATCTCATCATCCTCACATGGATGGATACAAGAGGATAACAAATTCATACCTAATAGATCTTGTTGATCTTCATTCTGAAGTGATTCTGAACTTGAAGTGCTTCTTCCACATAATCCCCAATCGATGCTCCCACTGTCATAGACTTTCTGAGATGTATTCTTCCTCTTAGGTGCTTTCTTCTTAAGCTTCTTTCCCATTGTTCCACGGATCTCCTTCAAGCGATAGAGCTTCTACCAAAGGACCTGCTCTTATACCAATTGTTGGAAATAATACTAAGAGGGGGGGTGAATCAGTATTATCAAATCAATAAAACTTTTTCATTTCCATACTTAGCTACATATACCCTACTTCAATTAAGGGAACCCACATGTATACGCAACCATGTCTAATGCAACTAGCCTATATCCAGAATACTATGATTCGGTTAATCCATTAAATGTTGATCTTTAGTTAGTGCATCAGAATTTCATTAACCACATGTAAAGTAAGCAGGTGCAGTAAAATAGAACAGATCATCACACACAAGAAGCACACATGAACACCATGATATAAGGTGGAAATCCAATGTGGGTGAAAACCACCTGCTGCAAGTCGTCTCTATCTTCTTTTAATAAGAAACTTCATTTTACAATAGTTTTGTACTGGTGCAGTCTTATACCAGTATGCAGGCTTCTACCTACAGGGGGCTACAACCCTCTCTCGTTTTCTAGACTCTCCTGGATGGGAGCTACAACACCCTTAGCTCTTGTATTAGCTTATCCATTTACTAGTACATAGGTGCCTACCTACTAAATGCTCCAATCTTCACTCATTCTCTAGCTGCTACCGGAATGGAGCTACCACCCCCTTTGCTCTTGTACTAGCTGATGTACTAGTACGTAGGCGCCGGCCTACAATCTCCTTTCATCCTCTAGGGACCATATTTCATACATTTTCAGAATGGATACTCCTAAATCACAACACTATAATCTGAAGGCCACGTTTCATCCAATTTTCATACTGGACCCATCAATATCATTGAAGCACAAAACAATCAATACTAGCATTATCAATTTCTGAATCACTGAAACACTGAAACCCTGTCAACAACACAGTTAATAGAACTCAGAGCAGACAACAGAACTCTACAATGACAATCAGACCCAACTGCAACTTCAAATATCATACTTCATAATGTATACGCTACTACGATGAACCAAACCCACGTACATACGCGCTTTCACCAAAGCCAACCTGCGTACAGATCTATAAATATTCAATCATGATGTGCAGCTATTTCAAACTTAAGTTATGCCCAGGTCATAACATTACAAGCGTTAGTATACAGATCTAGATTAAGCGCAATCAACCATATAGAGATAGTTCATTTCAAACCATTTGATCCTGATCTATCCTTAGATCTTGTTCTCCATCAACTGATGAGATTCCTCCTTAGCTCAGATCAAGAAGTGCATCATCAACTCATAACCTGCATATTGGATCTAATGCTTCATCAGATATTCAAGACTTTCCGAATGCCTTTGCCTAATGATCTTCCTCTCCTTTTATAGTCTTAGGCCTTACTCAATACCATGGTCCATAACCATTGAGAACCAATACTAGGGACCCAATAATTGGGTTCAACACTTCGAACACAATACCAAGGACCAAAACCATAGGTCTAAATACCATGGACCCAAAAATAAGCTTTCCCACATGTATGCTCTTTTCCGTGCATGAAAGTGCGTGCATACGCATACGCGACTTTTGATCAGAAATGCCGCGTGTATACACTCCTTTGTATATATGAACCTCTGTGTATACCCTACTTGGTATATAGTGAACCTGCATATATACGCGACTTGGTACATAGTGAACCTTCGTATAAACAGTTTGTATACCCTACTTGGTATATAGTGAACCTACGTATATACTCTGAGCCTGCATATATACTCTTCTTCTTCATTCTTTGTAGTCTGATCATCAATTTTTTACTACTGACCTGTTGCACTATGATATGTCATCAGTGTGATTTGCCATCAAGGACAACACTTGTCTCATAATGCCAACAACCTCCCCCTCTAGACTTGATGGCAAAGCTAACTTGTCACACTTAGAACTATCATCTAATTCCTTTGAGCTATCCTGCATCGCATGCATTCAGTCACATCTAATATCTCTTCTGAAGATTCATCTAGTTATAAATAAGTGAGATGTTATTCTATGAGTGGGTTGCCATCAAGTACAACACATGCATCATAATTCTAGTAGAAAATTCGGGATTTTATGCCAAATTCGAGCTTGAAAAAATGTAGCCTCAGAAAACCCACTCTGCATTTCATATAAATACAGAAGGTGGTGGGATTTGCAGCGAAGTATTGAGTTGAAGAGAAAGGAAAAGCCAAGAACAGAAGTCTACCTGTGTTTTTGAATATATACAGTCTCTCCATTTCACTCTCTGCACTGAAGTTCCATCTCTTTCTCCTTCATGATATTCTCTTGTATAAAGAAATGATGCAACCATAGGAAATTAAGCTTGTAAAATAGTGAATTTGCATTGGGTGGTTTTCTTACTTTGTGAAAAGAAAAACACTGTCTTGCTCTCTGTTTTTTTTTTTTGAAAAAAAAATATTGATTTCCTTAAATAGCCTGAGGAGTAAATTAAGGTTGAAAATAGAGTTTGAAGGGCAGGAAAAATTACAATTTGTTTTTTCTAAAAAGAAGAAACACGAAAAACTCTCTCTAGTTCCAGGAAAAAAAAAACCTCAACTATTCCTCTATTTTTGGGTTTGGAAATTTGATGCCTTCCTCCTCACCTGAGAATTTCCAGCAGTCACTAAGCATCATGACAGAGGGTTTTATGAGAAAGGAGCCTCTGAACTCCACCAAATTGCATGAACACCTAGAAGTGGTAGCCCTCTTTACCAGGGCAAATTGGATGACTTTCTTTAGGAAATTTCATGGGTATGATGAGGAAGTTACAGAGGAATTTTTATTATCTTTAAGACCCCATTAAAAAGCCCATGCTACAGTGAGTTTCAGGGGTCTAACCATAGAACTTACACCAGAATTCATTAACAGAATTACAAGTCTTCCACTTGGGCTCCCCTGGAGCAAAGAAGAAAAACCACTAGGACAGGGTGCTAAAAAGACCTTTTTCCAGCTTGATGAACATCCTGTGGAGGAGAAGAATGGGATCAGAAGGAAAAGTATACCTTATCCATGGGGTGAGGCCAGCTATCAGATCATAAAATATATCTCTTGTGAGGGAAGATACAGTATAGTCTATGGTTATCATTTCAGACTGTTACATGAATTAAGATATGGAATGGACCAACTTGCATCTAGAAAACTCAGTCTTCCATATTTTCTCCTCCAATCCTTGATAGAGTGTAGCACCAAATTGAATGCAGGGGTTCCAGACCAGCTAGCTCACCATGGGCTCATTAAATTGCTGGTGGAGGATGCTCTCCGCACATACAAAATCCCTATAGTTTGGGAGATTTTCAGGAACATGACTAAAGAAGACGACATAAAAATCTTACTAATGACCTTAGTCCATCTGGTAGTGAAGAGGAGGAACACAAAGAGGAACCTAAGAAGGAAATCCATGAAGAAGCCTAGAATATTCAACCAGAAGAAGAAAAACAGAGAGGAAATGAGAAACATGACACCACCATAGTGGAGCCTAAAGCAGTGAAGAAAACAACATCAAAATAAAAAAGAGGGAAAACCACAACATAGGAAAAGAAAAGGAAAAGAAATAAAAAGAAGAAGCCCAAGATAGCTCAAAAAAAGGCTACCACAGCAAAAGACCTCAGCAAGTAGAGGAGAAAACAACACCAGAGATAGCAGAAACAAAATCAGAGACATCAGACATAGGCAAAACAACAGATGAAGAAGAAGAAAAATAGCAAGAAGTGTCTCTTGAGACACTAGTAAGAGAAGAAGCAACTATTCTTGCTGCACTTGGTACTCTAGCCAAGCAAAAAGGGAAAAGAAAAAGAAAACCATATATGTACTTCAAAGCTCGAAAGAGCACCAGAATCAAGATGGGAAAGCCTGAGCCACCTTCAAAGGAACCCATCATCATTCAGGATGTGCCTACTGTAACAAAGGAGGAATCTCCCTCCAAAATCTTCATCACTTATGAGAGAGGTGTCGTAAGACCTATATCTAGAAAGAAAGGACCAAATTAATGGACTCTAAAGCAGTCCTATAGGAGGCGTAGACCTCTCTACAAGAGACATTGGCAAAGCTCAAAGAAACTGAGGAACTTGAAAAGAAGGCAGAAGAAAAAACCCAGGAGGAAGATAAGGCAAAAGAGATACGAGATCCTGGACCCCAGCCTAACTTAGGCTCCTACTACAACCTTCTGGAAGGTGGGAAGATCATCCCACAAAAGCTTTTAGTGCCTCTTTTCTTTGAGTTGGAAAGGAAAAGGGTCAAGACCCATACATGGATGCAGATTGCAAAATCAAAAGGGGTAGAAGACATTGGGCACATGGAAAACAAGTAGACAGAGATGGGCAAAGAATTGAGCATGCTCAGGCATACAGAAAGCATCAGAAGAGCTCAATTGGAGGAAGAAAATGAAATGTTGAAAAAGCAGCTACAAGAAAGGGAACCTCAAGAAGGAAATGAGTTGTAAATATTAAAAGGACAGCAACAGAAAGAGGAACCCCAAATAGACAGTGAGACATTGATGAAACAATAGCAAGAAAAAGAATCTGAGGCAGAAAATGAAGTGCTAATTTTGAAAAGGAAGCCTAGTTAGCCTACATGGCCAGCTGGGAAATAGAGGCATTATAGTGCAGGCAGTTAGCCAAGTCATATGCACTGTACCTCAAAGATCAATCGCTCCAATTTCACATTAAGACACTGGCCCAGAGGGGCATAATACCTTTTCAGGATTATGGAAAATTTATGCATTTATGTGACCACAGTTCAGCTGAGGATAAAGAAAAGCTAGTATAATTTTACCTACACAACATGGAACTTACTGACATGAACTTATGGGATCCAATTGCCGCATTGGGAGACTTGCATCTAATCGCTATGGCATCTTGGATGAGCAATGAAGAGAAGAGGGCAGTGGAAATCCAGAAAATGATGGAAAAAGAGCTAAGTGAACCCCTGATGATTAGAGTAGAACCAACAGAACCCTTGGCTCTCATCTATGCCCACCAACACCTTGCAGCTAATCCTCAAGTTGTCCCTAACTATGTTGACAAGCAAACCAAGGCTATTGCTCATTTCGAGGATATGGAGAGATTATATGGAGCTGATTTCATCTATGCCTGCATGAGAAGGTGGAATACATTGCCACACAGCCTAAGGATCAGGGAGTATCACTCCCCAAATAGGATGAGGGAAGCCATGAGGAGAGTGCCCTTGTATAAGCACTCAATGCAAAGCTTGAAAGCAAATTGGATTGGCCTTAAATTCAGTCCTCCATTGACTGCTGGAAGGAGTAAAGGAGGAGGAAGAACAAAAATAATGGGAAGAAGTGGATAGGAAATAAGGTTTCCATGATAAAGAGGAAGACATCACATTAGAGGCTTGGGATGTCAGGGAATCTGTCAGAGCCATTAAGGATGAAGAGTTAGATTAGTTGCTCAGAGGATGAGCAACCCATTCAGCAGGGGGTGATGATGAGCCCCAGAAATGGGTAATTATATGGGCTCATTCTGCCTCTTATTTTGACTTAATACACCATTCTCATTAATTTATTGCATGTTTTTGAATATATTTATGCTAATAGAGTGAATTGGGTTAGTCATTTTTCCATGTAGTCTAATGTGTGCCTTATGCAGATTTTTTGGTCAATTTTGGACAAAGTCAAGGAATTTATGAGCAAATGGCAGCCAAAACTCGAGGAAAACAGGGAAGAGGACTTGTAGGGGGTGTCTCCTTCATTTATGACCCCTTTCCTTGAATCATCTATTAGTAACTCGGAGCACAAGGGTCCACATTGATGATTCCAAGGGGAAGTCGAGCAAGTAAAGTAGGATTGTTGTTTTTCTCCAGTTCTAGGCAGCCAAGTTCCTTGATTTTAGGAGGACTGTTGGGAGACTCCATTTGTATAAATAAGGGGGCTTAGAGCTTCAATAGGTTAGCCAGTTACTAGTATATTTTCGCACTTTTGTGCAGCATTGTGTTTATCTCATTTTCGAGTTCCTTTTTTAGAACAGTTTATGTAATGTAACTGCTATTTTTGATAATGAAGATGAAACAGTTTTTGAGCCAGCATTGATCTCTTTCAGAGGGCTGAAGCTCTTGGGTTAGGGCCCAACCCAAGCTGCCCAACATCTCCTACTATGTACTTATATTTTTTTGCTTCAGTTCATGAGTTAATTTCTGTTTCACAGATTCATTTTACTTTGTTAGATTAGGTTGCTTTAGATGGTTAATATACTTGATTTTGTTTCAGTTGCTCAAGTAGGTTGCTGTAGTGAGAGAATAAGATTCAAAAAGGCCAATATTAGTCCTTGATATCCTTTCTCCCTTCTTGGGACTATGATTTTAGGTCAAGGAACTTCTGCTGCCACCAAAAACACAATTTTTTCTCTTCCATGCAACTGCTAGTGTGATAACTTGATTTTGAAAGATTGATATTGGTTTATATTCAATTGCTTCAATCATTTATTGTTCTTTTACCATGGCTCTCCTCATATGCTTTTCTGTTCATAGGTTACTGTTCAGCATTTTCTGTTTGTAGGTTAGAAATTAGGTCAAGCTAGAAAAAGTTTTGTTTTCATGGTATAGTTGGTTCTTTCTTTGGTCAGTTTTGATAAGTAAATATACATATCTCTTTTAGGACATCTCAACCCACCAAAAATCCATAGAACAACCAACACCAGCTCACTTCTCATAGATTTCCCAATTCATTCGCAACATTTCACCAATCTACCCTAATTTCTGCATTTTTCTCCATAAAGCTACTTTCTTGCCATTTGAAAAAATCCAACCATCACGTTCATCCTTGATCTTCCTTGACAAGTTCTAGACACCTCAACACCTTCATCTAGCCTTCAGTTCCCCTTTCCCATCATTTTTCCACCTTCAAAACTCCAAAAAAATAACTCTCGGCCTCCTCCTTTGGATCCCCTATAGCCTCCTGTAGAACTTCTTGTGAGCGATTTTTCGAAGTCCGATCACTATGGAAGTCTACAGAATGGTACTATGAGCTTCTTTGGACCTCTCCACACCTTCCTCACCCTCTGCAAAAGCCAACTCCATCTTCGTTTGCCACCAAACCTCTGCACAATCACAACCAGATAAATCACAAGCATAATAATTTCAAATAAAAACACTCAAAAGCACAAAAAGATGTTTTCTTCTCATTTTCTTTTAGAAGTAGCTTGAATAAATGTAACTTTCCTTTTCAGTACTTAATGGCACTCATTTCATCAGTTTTCATCTCTTTTCTTGCAAAAGTAGGGTTAATAGGTAAAATAGGGTTTGCTAGTGTTTGCTAGGATTTGCGTTTCATTTTAGTTTTCTTTCTCTTTCTGCAAATAGAATAGCCTCTGTAGAGTTAGATTTCTTCCATCATAGTTAAAAGCTTCTTTTGAGAACTCATAGAAGTTGGCTTAAGCTCCTAGCGAACTTCCACCAGCTGACCAAGTGACAACCTGCAGTAAAAGCTACTACTTGTGCATACAACATCGTCGCTTCCAAGTTTGTTATGAACCACTGGGTTGATAAATGTAAAGAAGGAAGCCCAAGAGTTGCAACATTATTGCTACAATACTAGCGCTCACCATGCATAAGGGCAACCGTCTGTGCGGTCCCTTTAAACTCGTCGTACTTCTACTACAGCTCACGGTCCTCAGCCTCCAGATGCTCTATGTTTGTGTCCTTCCACAAGGTGGTGAGGACCTCGAACGACTACTCAAACAACTTTGTGGAGTGTGTCACTACATTGTTGACCACCGCCATATCTATTGTGATCATGGTGGTGCATTGTTCCTTAACCTCCAGCGGAGTTGAAGGTTGTGCCTTCAACTGCAATTCTACTATCAGAAGGTTCAGCTTTAGCTGAACCCTGGCCATTTCTTCTCTCACATTAAGCACCCCTCCTACTAACTTTCAGATGTGTGCCTCCACTAGTTCCTCTTCTTGGATGGCCAACTCCGGGACCATCTAGCAGGTTTCCTCCACCACCTACACTATCTGTCTATTCTGCGTCATTAACTCGTTGCGTTGTAGGCTCAACTGCTCAATGTTGATGCGCTGCAAACTCATTACTTGTATCGTGTGGCCCTCCCTGAACCCTGGCCATTTCTTCTCTCACATCAAGCACCCCTCCTACTAACTTTCAAATGTGTACCTCCACTAGTTCCTTTGCTTGGATGGCCAACTCCGGAACCATCTAGCAGGCTTCCTCCACCACCTACACTATCTGTCTATTCTGCGTCATTACCTCGTTGCGTTGTAGGCTCAACTGCTCAATGTTGATGCGTTGCATGCTCATTACTTGTATCGTATGGCCCTCCCTGTCCCAAATCTCTATAGTGACTACATCCTATAAAATATAGAGCATCTCCCTAGGGAGCACAACCAAATTTAACCCGATCCCTTGTAACTCACTGACCATAGGCCTGTCGGCCTCATTTTCGGTAATGAGTGCAACATCTGACAACACTATTGTGTTAGTCCTCTGGGTGCACAATGTTTCCTCGGCCGCTAAAGTTCCTACTGCGAGGTTGGTTGACACTATACTAGCTTGCAGAGTGCACACCTAAAAATCCTGTATCCGTGTCCGGAGAACCCCCAACACCCTTCGGTGTTGCTCCTCAAACTGATGGAGGGCCTCTACGTTGACGTTCCTCACCATCTCGCCAATATCATGTAGGTCCCCCTCAGTGAGGCTGATCAAGTCGAACGAAGTCTTTCAGGCCTTCGTATTCATTCGCAACCCTACCTGCTCTCTTGGGCATGGACGTTTCAGCTAGGTGGACATTATCTGCAAGTCCGCACCACCTTGTTCTGTGTCAGTGTCTAGCTCAGGCGAACGTGACTTCTGTCCTTCGTGCTATTCTTTTTTTTTCTTTTGTTGCTCCTCGGCTAACTTCGTAGTGTCGCATGCCACCTAGGCCTTAGTCGTTTCTTCTTCCTTCTTGTATTTTTCAACCAACTACGTTATCCGTAGTTTCACCTCTTCCTTCTTCCACTGTGCGACAGACATCTCTGCTTCCACTACGGAGCCAGCTGGGGCACACCACTCTGGCAACCAAGGCTCAAGGACCGTGAAGATGACATTGTTGGTCGCAAAATAAGGTAACCCGCACCACATCTTCACATGGTCCTTCCGTGCCCTGATGTAGACATGCTGGAAATATGCCTTGAACTCCGTGAAGCTTTGCATACTATTGTAGACTATGGTCAATAACTGCGGCTTGCGATTAATCCCCATCCTAATGTTCATCTCCATGAGCACCCAAAATATTTTGCTTTCCCTTCTCCTTTGTGCATCCCTGGTTTCCCACAGCGAAGTGTACTTCACTGCCTTCGGAAGGTCCTCTGTGATCATCAAGAGCTAGCTCTCTTCAGGAAATTCCCATGCCACCAGTACTATCAACAATAGGATTCATGCATAATGAAATGTTTTCCCCTACTCCTGTGCCTAATGGCAGTCTCAAGGAAGTATCCACACAGATATTTTTCGACCTCCATCTCTACATACTCCTCCTCAACTAGAATTTCTTCAAACTATTCTTCCTCATTGACCTCCAAATTGATAGCCTTCCCATTTTCTTCCATGGTGAGGTTATTCCTCAACGGATTCCTAGGTGATATGCACACTGGTACCATGGCCTGCTTATTTTTCTTGGGTCTCAGCGTGCGTGGTGATTTATGGATTTAAGCAACTATCCCAATGCTCTCTGGGGCTTCCACTTCTGTAATTGCCTGTGGAGCTTCCTATGTGGTCATTTCTCTAGTATCCATGGATTCTTCAAGTGCTGCCATAGTGTGATTCCATAGTTCTCTCAGTGTCTCTAGCAATTTCTCAAGCAATGAATTTTCTTTCAAAACATCGAATAAGTCTCAGTTCATGAATATCTCAGCACGCAACAACTCAGTTCTCAACTTTCCAAATGTTGTTTGCTGGAAAACCCTTTGTAATTTATAGTCCCTTTTGAATTTAAATTCGACCGCTCCCCCCACATTCGGTCCATTAATGCTCGATTGGCAGCAGATTTCCAAGAATCTAGCCCATAAAGTTCACCTTAAATGCCTACCAACTACTCCATTTGGTCTCAAACCAAGCATCACATCATGAATAGTGATTGTAACGGTCACTTTCCAGTAAAAGTGCATGGCAGTGCAGCTACCCTTGATCTGTCACGGACCCTGTGATGCTTCACTAGTACGCGTAGTCCTGACATCGCACAGTTTTCAGGTAGAGTAGTTTATAGACCTGCGCCTCCTTTTAGCTACCTGGAGCACTAAGATTGTGCTTCTGTCAGTTAGTCAGATGGTCGAGCCACCTATGTATGGATTTAGACGACTACCATTTACCTTTCCTCAGAACGGTTCTCCATTTAACTTTACCAACTACATCCCACCACCATCTGTGATCTCCTTAATAATGTATGGTCCCAGCCAATGCATTCTCAGCTTCCCTGGAAATTTATCAAACTTACTATCATACAATAATACCAAAATCATTCACCTTAATGGTCACAACTTAATATGTCAATCGTGCCATGCATTTTTGCACTTCTTATGGACCTGTTGGTGGAATCTAGCCGAAAATCATTCTTCTTCGAGCTCCTCCAACTATGCACACCTTTCGTCCAGGGCTCCGTGATCCATCATACCTATGAGCACTGCTATGAATAGACTAGGAATGATGTATTCCATAGGCATTATGTCTTCCACTCCATAGACAAGCCTAAAAGGTGTTTGTCCCATCACTTTCTTGCATGTCGTTCGTTAAGCTCATAATACTGCAGGTACACGTAGGTCCCAATCACTTCATTGCGCATTGCATACCTTGTTCAGTGCATTGCATACCTTGTTGAATGCTTCTACGTGTAGAATCTTCTACGTGATTACTCTTCCTACATAATGTCTTCCCAACATTTAGAGCCATCTGTAAGCTCACCCCCCCACCACATGCTTATTGATCATGTATTTCAACGCAGAGTACATGTGCATCCACGAAGGTTGTGCTCTTTTCCATGGGCCTGTGCCCACTTGGCCAAATGAGCACGTGGACCATCCTGTCCATTATACTTTTCTGTGAGTCACACCCCAAGCTTCCCAAATTGTGTGCACATCATTCTCATACATTTGTGGTAGTCGTCAAAGCTTCCTTTATGTGTACCCCACCATCTCACGGGCGTAGTGCATAGTACCCAGTCCAAGGCCTGGAAACATTGCTTCTCTGGCACCTCCCTTTCAAATTTATCCAAGAAGGTATCTACCTCACTTAAACCAACATAAGTTGGTAGATCGCCTACTTTTGTTGACACACAACGTAGCGAGCTTGTCATCATATTTCAATTTAGTGTAGTTACTTCGTGTAACCAATTCTTTGATCGCTTTATTTCTTCATCAGAATCTGAAGTACAGGGGCTTTTTCTCTCCCATGCAATCCACCTATCCACTGTGGGATTTAACCAGTCCCGGTCTCGCACTATTATCTTGTAGATGTAGTCCAAATAATCATCACTTTCATAGTCACGAACTGGTTATGTGTAGCGCGATCCTTTAGCAGGGTCAAAGGGTACAATTACGTGTAGTGACTTCTTCTCGAAGATCATTTTGCGCTTCTTGAGATTAATCAACCCATTCATGTCAGTGTCCCAATCAATTCTAAAGAGCGCTCGGTAGCGATTTCTATCATCAAAAATCTCTATCACTTCAAAATCGGTCACCGCGCTCGCTTCCTCAATATCCACTGTTATTCCCTACAATCGCCCCATGAGTATTATTTTCTGTTGGTTCACCATTCTTTGCTAAATCAGAGACCATTGCAGCATAGGTCTTCCCATTTACTCCCATGTATTTTTTGACAGAACATTCCCATTCGATCCCAAATCCAGAATGACCTGGTCCATCTCATATTATTTGATCTGTGTAGTTAGTCTCATTTCCCATCTCATCCTTGTTTAATGTTTTCCGATCTTTCGGACTATGCACGGTTCTCCTAGCGTGGTCCTAGTGCATCTGTTGATGATTTCGTGTAAACCTTTCATAGCCTTACTGTTGCGTAGTAACTTCATACAGGTTTCTAAGAACGTCATGAGTATAGATCGGTCCATTTTCGGCTCCAGTTTATCTTTGCTTCCTAAAGTGGAGGCATAAACAAAGCTCTTCTTAGCTTCCACGAATGTTTCTCGAGTGCCCTCCAAATCAAACTCTGCTTCCTTCATCAGAGCTTTGCGAACCCAAGCACTATTTTCTGGCTATTTACCTTTGTCATCTCCCATTGCGATTCCACTTCGGTGCACAATGTTTACATTCAGGTCTTCCTTACGTGGCTCAGACCTCATCATTTGTAGGTTCTGAGTTAGGGGAGGCAATAGCACTGCTTTGTCGTGTATCCTAGCTATCACCGTAGGACAATCTTCAATTTCATGATCAAACAATGTGCAGTATAAACACGACAGGCATTTTGGATTCATGTAATCATGAATATAATGTCTTGGCCCTCCACAACTGTAGAAAATAAATTGTCTGCGACCTCTTCCAGGTCCTCCTCTGCCTCGACCTCGTCCGTGCCCCCGAAATCCTTTTCATGCCATTCCTGCATTTTGGTCAAGGGGCCGCATTTCAGCTTGAACTTTGTAGGTGGGCATTCTATCCATCATCAACTCATAGCTTCTGCAAGTGCACTCATCATGTCCCACTGACATACAAAAGCTAGAGAACAACTATTGCGAATTTTGCGTATACTTCTATAACAAGTGGCAGTTGTCTATGGCATGTTTTCCAGTTATTTGATAAATCGCGTAGCACAAAGCAAGCGTCGCACTAGGTCCTCCCTGAGCTTCCAGCCTTAAAGGCAGCGGTCCTCCTCTTGCCAGGTAATTTGTGAAAACTGGGTAGTGGTCCTTGTCATGACCCTCACCCTTGCATTTTATGCACCATGCCTCTTCGTGCACTTCTGGTCGAACTATCCTATCATGTTTCAGACTCTGCATCTCAAGGCATAAATTCTTCAGCTACACATGGATCTGTTGAACTCCTAGGTTAGGATCCTATGTCGGGGTCTCATGTAGCCTCATAGTAATATCTAAGGCCTCTGCCTAAGTTGTTATCTTCGGCTGGGATAGCGCACTCCTTAAATGTGGTAGTAGCAAAGCTACAAACCACTCACAATGTTGCCGATCTGTCAGATTCATATTAGATTCTTGAATTGTACATTTCAGCCTCTAATCTAGCTCCCAAAGAGTCTTACCTGGTAGCACCATGATCTCTTTAAATCCAATGATTGACTGCACTTCAGATTTCAACCTGCTAAATTCTTTATTTAACATTGTTTGGATATCTGTGATTCCCGCATTTGGATTATCATTGGAGTACTTAATATACCAGGATAGCACGCGATCTTGCAGGGCACTAACCAATGTCACTTTCCTTATATGGTCATCTGCAACTCCTTATGCTTCCCATCAACACTTACAATGAACCAGAATGGGGCTGAATTCTCATTTCCCAAACCTTTGAACACAAGCAACTTCATTGTGCTTGCCATATTGAATCGCGGTGGTGGTGGAGGTGGTACGGGTGAATATGGAGGTCATGGTGGTGAAGCTAGTGGTGGTGTGGGTGGAGGTGGTATTTGTGGAATTCTTTACCTTATCAAATGAATAGCACTTCGCGGTGAGACCTTCGCGAGATCAAGGGTCTATTTTCTGGTCCCTTATTTCCTTCATTCCTGTAAGCTTTTTCACTTCGTGTAGCCCCAAACATCAAGGTAATTGCATAACCCTCTTTTCACACAATAGCATTTTAATCCAAGTATTCAAAGACTTTACGTACTTACCTCGCAGTCCTTTGGGAAAACATCACTCTGCCTCGCTATAGCTGACTAAGGTGTCAAATGTGAACTTAGTAATGAATCCTCCTATAATAAGATCGAGCCAATGATCAACGCCATGGGCAATCTTATCCTCTGATGCTTCCAACCTTTGCACTCATTCTAGGGTCCACACAATAGGACCGTCAAGCTTCAACCTTCCATGGCTATCTGCTAGCATTGCGATCCACTCATATAGCTCAATAGGGGAGGACGTGAAAAATATTTCGTGGATCTTCGTGTATAGGTAGCTGTCTAGCCACTCTTCTTTTGAGAGTCGTGGGTTTTTGTTCTCCTGCGTCGTGAACTTGTGAATTCTTCTGTCCAGCCAGCCTTCAATTTCTTTCTTAGTTGGATTCCAACGATACAACATCAGACATCTCTATGCAGATTCTGGTCCCGAGAGCAGAACCATTTGTTGGCTTATGGCAGCCTCACCCAGGTTTAGATTTATTTAGCTAAACAAATTCCTATGCTTCTGGCCCTTTCGGCATCAACTCGCCAAGTGTGGATTGAAGTCTCACCCGAAGCAGTATGGGGGAATGTTGGAACCAAGTTTCCACACCCATGAGATGTCTGTGATGTCGGGTTAGTCCAAATAGACCTGCCTTCGCACAAGTTTCTTTGCGCACTGTTCTCACCTTCAATATCTTTGCGATATGTTATAATCATCTTTCGTGCAACCCTAACTAGGGGCTAAGATGCTTTTACGCTACTGTGGCAACAAACTGCACTATTTCCCACACTACGCTAAGTATCTTACTTATCTTGTTATCTGATCTTAGTTATCTTCGTGTAAATAGATATTCCAACTTGCATTCACTTAATCAACACAATTATATACATTTTTGCATCATATAAGAATTAGAAGTAAAATTCATACCCAATATACCAGATGCATAAAAAAGGAAATAAATACGCAGAAATGATATGAAACCTCTCTTTATTAATACTTCCAACTATTAAAGAATCAACTCGCCCTGTGCACTCAGCTGCAGGGGTCCATGCACTCAGCAGCGGACTACTAGGCCTCTTCACACTCACCTCCAGAGCCTTCTCCTACTCTACGACCCAAAACTAGACTTTACACTTCAGATCTATCTCGCAGACATCATCTGTTTATCTTCCATTATGCTCTCAAACTACTTAGAGCCTTGCTCTATTTATACAATCCCATGGTCTGCGGACCATGGGTGGATCTCTACAACCGACATTACAATAACAAAGTTAAGGGTAGACAACCCTATGACTCTTTTACAAACTACACCCTCTGTGCCCACAAAATGCAGAGTCTTTACATCAGAATTACAAAATTGACTAAAATATGGGCTCTAAGCCCCAAAACGTCCCTTGGGGGATCCCACGCCCGACACTTTCAGCTACGAATTTCCTCTATGGTGACAACACAACGTATGGAGGGCAATGTTACCCACCAAAAGCGGGTGACCCCATAGGAGAAATTTTCTCCTAGATTTGTCTTCAACCAACAACCAACAACTCCTAGCAGCCACTAGTGTAGCCAATGTATTGTTCCATTTTATCTCTAATCCCTGAGTTGGTCATATGTCCCCTCACCCATATGTCAAGATAATGTGTTTGAAGGTGGGAAATCCAATCCTAATGGTATGTTTTCCATTGTACAATCTAATGCTTATGCTTGTTTCTCCTTGGGCACTTTGGGCATGTACTTTTGGGTGAATTAGAAAAAGAAAAGGTTTTGACTATAGTGTTTCTCCCTCACCTTAAATGGGGGGTTAATCCTCAATACTAGTCCCATGGGATATCCCCTAATCGCTTATAGCCTTAGGAAGGTCACTACATCAAAAACCCAAATTTTGGTAGCATGGTCCCGATTCTCCTTCCATTGGTGAATGTCCATAAAGGGAAAGGGACCTTTAGTAAAGTGACAATGGGTCATTCTGCCATTGTTTCAACATAGTCTAGTATTTTTCCCTTAGGTTTTCCCTTCCTTAGGGCCCTACTAGGTTGTGTGATAACAAGAAACATTTCATCGATATGGTGGGAAGAATTACACCAATATATTACCCTATAAGGATTCCATTTATCCTATCATATTCCAACCATATTCAAACAAATTTGTAACCAATGTTGTATTCTATCCTTGTATCATGGCTACCAATGCAAGATTCATATAGTGGCATGGAAGAAGAGATTTGTGTCCCAGGAGTGGATTGGGCATTGGAAATCGGTGTTTCCTACTCTATATTCTTAGTGGTTATGCTTAATTATTTCCTCCTTGATCTTCTCCTCAATCTAGGAGTGGTTGGGGTATCAATTGATTTCCTCTAGGCCGATTGATGTGCTCGCAACGTTTCAGTCATTTCACATGATCATTCTTCTATTTATCTAGAAGGATTTTTTAAGTCCACACTATCTAGTATGTTCATTCTATCTATCCCAAATATCGAAGCCAAGGCCTCTTTCTCCTTGTCAGTCTCATGTCCCTAGATATATAAAATAAAGTTTTATTTTTAAATTTTAGAATTAAAAAGAAACTTAACAACAAATTTAAACTAAAAATAAAACAAAGAATTTAAACAATTACATATTTATAAATTCACAATGACTTACCTTATTTTCTTTGTTGTCTTCTCCATTCCCTTTATTCGACATGTTAAGGTTCGGCTAGAAAATGCTATTCTTGGGGGTGATCCAAGGGAAATAGCGTGCAAGGAAGGACATCAAATAGTGTGCAATGAAGGAAAATGACATGCATGAAGTGAAACAACTCCAGCCAAGGTAAGTAATTTGAACATATCATACACACAATCTGCATAAATATTCAACAAACCCTTATGATAATAAAACCATTTTGCAGCAATGCAAGAATAAATATCTTTCAAATTGACCTTAAATCCACCCTTTTCTCATGGAACCAACAATGCCTTACTCTGGAACTCCAATTTCTAAACCAAAATGGGAAAAAAAAAATCCAATCTAAGCTTCATTTGAATCCTTACGTTTACTTTGCAGCTCGAATTTCTGAATGAAAAAGGGAGAAGATAATTGAAATCTGTTAATTTCTATTATAGTATTTGATCTATCACCACGAATCCAAGAAAAAGAAGGAAATATCAAAATTATTTATCTACAACATAAAAGATAGAATTCGAAGCTCCCAGATTGAGACCGACACTTCAACAAATGAACCTATTCTTTTCTTTCCTAGTTTCACCCTTTCACGGTTATCAATACTGAAAAAAATTCTTAGAGGATAAAAATAATTTTTTTTTGAGTTCAACAACTCGCACGTATTTTATTTCAAACTTTTTAGCCTATGGGAATTTTAAAATTTTGAGTCACCCATTATTGGATAATTCCCCCAACCCCATATTTCCTCCTGACTCACATGAAGTAATGTGATAATATTGGGGCATTAAAGTCGACGAAAATGGCACATAGTCTAGTGCCATGAAGTTGTTTTTTCCATAAAAGTTTAGAAATAGAAATGTTACAAAAATATAACATTATTCTCAAATAAAATCTAACAGTAATAGAATACATTCAGTAGAATAACTATAATTTCAATAATCTACTACATTCTCTATAGAGCAATTTAATAAATTAAAAAATGACTACACAAAATAAGTTATAAATAAGGAATAAAATAAAATTGATATACACACTAGTCGTAAAGTGTGTTACATGGGAAAAAAATGTTAATCTCAATTAATATTTATGTTGTAAGAACAAATTATTCTTTATTAAAAATATAGTCTACCAATATTTCTGCCTATGCAATTATTGTTTTCATTGCTGATAAAATGATTTTATTGGTGTACTAAAAATTATTTTTATAGTTGTGTACTAGAGGATCCATAGGAGGCCATCAACATACAATATGCATGACATAGAACTACTCAACCACTAAGATGAAAGTGTGTAAAATATGAGATGACAATGGAATCTGTAGATACAATGCATGTAAGAAGACAAAGGAACATGAAAGAAAAGAGGAAGATCATTATGATAGTACAAATATTACGAAAAAAATAAGCGAAATACTATTTCTTTTTTTCCATGAGGCCTTTCAGATCAAAAGTATTGGTTGAAAATGCACAACAATGGTGATTAAATGGGATTCTATGGTCAATGGAAATGTTTGAAAAATAGGGTGGCCATGTTGAGTAGTGATGTTGGATAATTTTTTTGTCAAAATTTGGGCTCGATGTATATACCTAGGGTGATAACAAAAAAATCAACTCCAAATTAACATGATATCAATATGTCAAATATATGACTTAAGTGAAGTTTTCTGTTGGATAAGATATTCATTGAACTGCTATATTTGGCGTACTAAACATTATTAACTATGTTGTGTATTACAGGAGCGAGATGAGGCCATGAAAACAGATCGTGTCATGTCAAATGAGGATATAATGAATAACATGGGACATCAGGTACTCCAATTTCACTTAACTTAAGAAAAAATGATGTAATGGTATTTTATTGATATCTCCATATTTTTTCACAATATTATTAAAACTTATAGTGTATTATCCAATCTTGATAGAAATATTGAGGCACACAAACCCAACCTTTTGTCCTATGAAATCCATGCAATTTGGATTAGTCTTGAAAACTAGAAATATATATGTAAAAGATAAAATAAAAAATTAATTTTATTAATTTTATATATGAGTGAAAAAATACTCTGCAAGTTGAATCATTCAATTTAGCCTTGAAATGTGGGTTGGACGGGCATTTTTGTGAAGTAGGCCAAAATTTCCTTGCTTCACTAAAAGGCACGCCCATGCTTCATTTCTTGGTGAATTTGATTGATTCAAATTGTATATTGTTTAGTTTATTATTTTAGGCACCTTTACATTGTTATATATTTACTAAGTGGCAGAGTACTAACAATGTTAATTTTCTTAGGGCTAGAAGTCAATGTTTTAGATAATTGCATGTTAAAAAATTTTTGACATGTTCACATTGCATTCACCCCATATCATAATAATAAATTATGTATAGAGAACACTAGAAATAATAGAGTAGGAAAATCATAGGTCTAACATAATATCTCTGTTATAGGCCTCAACATATCTCCTTCATATCTCTCTGACAATATTTTCTCATATCATAGATAAGAAGGCCCAGAAAAGTCATTATTATACTCAAGAAATGAGGCTCATGAGGTTGTGACGCCATCATAGAGAGGAACATTATGGCGTTGTTACACCACAAGACTAAGTTCCATTTTGGCGTTGTTACACCACAAGACTAAGTTACATTTGTTATGCCAAAACACTGAGGTACAATTTCCTAGACCCATAGGATGGAATTATCATTACATCACTACCATTAATTATAGGTTTTGTTGTGGATTTATTTGAGGCACAAAAACCCTACCATTTAGCCTATGAAATCCATGTTGTTTGGAGTATGCCTGAAAGACAAGAATATATATGTAAAAAAATGAAAAATATCCAATTTTATTAACATTATGATTAAAAAAATAATCTCCAAGTTGAATCATTCAATTTGGCCTTCAAGTGAGGGTTGGGTGATCATTTTCGTGAAGTAGGCAAAAATTGTCTTGCTTCACTAAAATGCATTATGAGGCTTCATTTCTTGGACAATTTGATTAATTGAAATCGCAAGTTATTTATTTGTGATTTTAAAATCTTTTGCATTCTTACAATGTTCTAAGTTTTTGTTTGACTGGGCTTGTGTGAAAGTTGTGTATAAGTGGGAAACATTGTTAAGGTTATATCTTAAGGTTCTGTATTATCCAATAAAGTTCCATTTCAAATTTCATTAGCAAGAGTGTAATTGGTTTTTCCTCGGAGTGCACATTTGTTCAAACTTGAACATTAGTAGATATGATGAATTTCTATATTGCCAGACTTGGATAAAGGCCTTTCCATGATGCCTTTCAAGTCAAATGTATTGGTTGAAAATGCACAGGAATGGTGACTAAATGTGATTGTTTGATCAAGGGAAATGTTTGAAAACTAGGATGGCCATGTGGGATAGGGATGTTGGATACTTTTCTTTTCAAAATTTTGGATAAAGCTCTTAGAATCTTTGATTCTGATCATTTAGACGAAGAAAAGAAGCACTTAGTATCAGTTTTTAAAAGTATAGGCTACAAAGAAAAATAAATTAGGTTGGCTATAGAAAGGGCTGAAAAAAGGGTGTTTTCTCACGAGCTGAAAGCTCAAGACCAACCTCAGGGCGGGAAAGTGTTTATACCTTATATTCAAGGTGTAACAAACAAGGTTGCTAGAATCCTGAGAAAGAAGGACATAATCACTGAATTCTCGGCTTCCAGAACTATTAGACATAGTATAAGGTCTCTCAAGGATAATATTGATAGACACCAACTTAAAGGAGTTTATAAAATAGATTGTTCATGTGGGAAAAGTTACATTGGTGAAATAGGTCATTCCTTGCAAACAAGACTGAAAGAACATGTAGCAGATATTAGGAATGATAGATCTACTACCTCGGCCCTCGCATAGCACTCCTCTAAAACTAGGCACCATCTCTGTGAGTAAAACGCCTCAATTGTCGCAAGAGAAGAACATCATCATAGGTGAAAAATTAGAGAGGCTCTTAGATTATGAAGCATCCGCATAATCTCAATAGGGACAATGGCATCGAGATCACTAGTAGCTGGTTTCCCTTAATCAGAGAAATTATGACCTCCAATGCTTCTTAGGTTTGCCCTCAATAGGTAATTTCATTTTTTTTTTAATCAAACTCAAGGCATTAATAATTAATATTCAAATATAATAATTATTAATCTACTAAATTATTAATAATAATTTAGTGGATAATTCATAATTTGTACTATTATTAATTATGACTATTCATTATAAATTACTACTTATGATTATTAATAGAAATTATTATTAATTATCTCTCATTATTATTATAGATTATAAACTATTAATATTATCATTAATTCATAAAATTAAGAATAAATCCAATTAACTCTAAAATAATCTAATTAATATTCAAATTAATTAATAATGTCATTAATTTTAATAAATTAACTCATTATTATTAATATTTAGTATAACATAACACTTACTAATTATTACTATTATTTATTATTTATTTATAAATAACTATTAACAATAATTATTTATAACAATTATAATACTTACTATTTATTATTTTTATTAATTATCATAAATTATTATTATCCATTATTTTTAAATGATTAATAAATTTAACTACAAGAAGTTATTATTATAAATTATTTTAAATTATTATATACAAAATTATTATTTATTAAGAATTTTTTTTTTTTTTTTGTTGTAAGCTAAGGCGATACTCTGTTTTCCATTACTACAAATAAAAGATAATACAAAGTTGGATAGGTCTCAACCCGCCCTTAAGGGAAACCAGGTTGCTTAACCATCTAAAGTTTTTCAAAGCCATCCAAAAAAAGTATATTACCAACCTATCTATCCACGCTAAATATGCATCTATTCTTACTATAGGTAAATTGTTTTCCTTCTGATTCAGTATCATCTATATTTCCAAAAAACAAAAAAAAACAAAAAACAGTATATATAAAAACCTCCTAGCAGCAGCTGCATCTTCTACTGATTCGGTGCATCTGTCTTTGGTTCTTTCTCGACCTTGACGCCCATTCCACCCGCTTGAAGCATCTGCAGGATATCATCCATCTTTCTGTCTTGCATGAGTAGAGTCACTTGAATATTTTTCAATTCCCTTTTCATAGTTGGAATTCCCTGAACCAGTTCAGCCATTTCTAGAGCCACCTGTTCCATAGCTTTAGCCAATAATCGCTTCATTCCCCAATATACATGTAAAGATTGTTTATACAAGGACATTCGTCCTCTCGTATGTCCGGGATCAGGGAGGAATTGCTCCCAATCCTCCATCTCAGGATCTGAAATCTCCTGCATAGCTTCTTCCTCCAAATGCTCTATAATCCTTCTGATATTGGGATTAGTATCATGGGCATATGCTTCTTCTGCTTCCTGTAATCTCCTCCTCATGTCTTTCTTACCCCTCTTTCTTCTTCTTACCTCAGTATCTGCTCCCTCCTCAAATTCCGAACGTACATTCCTATTCCCTCGGCTGCCTCGTCCTCCAGTCCTCCCTCGCCCTCTTTGGTTAGCTCTTCCTCGCGCTCCTCTACCCCGTCCATGTCTCTCCACCTCCACTTCATCATCGTTTACCTGATCCTCGTTCTCCTCCTCTCGGTCCCCCGCTTCCATCTCTTGTACCTTCCCCATACCCACTTTTCCTTGCACTGTTCGTTGAGGCTCCTCATCTGCAATATAGTTGCGAATGTCAAACTCTTCGTCCGAGTCATCCTGGATAGTAAAATATATCCTCTGCAGAACTTCTTCGACCGTGCTCTTTCCTTTTTCCGCAGGAGTTGCTCCCTTACTCCTCGTCCACCTTCCTGCTCCCCTGTCCTGGTGCTCCGCCATCTTACAGTCCTTCTTCTGTTGTAATTTCTCTCTACACTTCCTCGCTCTTCTTTGCTGCTCTTCTGAGTTCGCGTTTGGCTTTGGTCGATTACATGCAGTCCCTATATTATCACTATGCTGCCACCTTGCCGTCTTGAAACTTCGCTGCAGTCTGTCATTATCATAAATACCCATTTCATATATTCTTCCATGATGGGAAAGTAGTACTGACTCGCTGGCGTTACCACTGTTAGAAAATTATATATTACGGAGCAATGGAACACATAAAATATTGCAGAAATATAAACACAGAAAACGCACAAAACAAGAAAAGACACAGATATACGTGGTTCACCCAGTTTGGGCTACGTCCACCCCGAACAGCCAGTCCTTCCTTTCTATTATCCAGCAAAATGAAGAGATACAACCTACAGCAAAACCATTGTAATATCCTCTGTTTTCTCTCACAGTCTCACCTCTATGTTTCTCGCTCACCGAATACACATCTGTCTCACAGCCTCAAATACAATGCCCTCATATAAAGAGAGGGGTTACCTTCTAGGGCAAAAAACCCTAAACTAAACATAAGTTCTACCGTCAGATCATCCGCTTAATGAACGGCCCAGATTGACTAGAAATTACTGTACTTTTACAAGGCAATTTTACAGCTGTTTTTTAGCTTGGGGGGCGCTGCCCCCGAAACCCCCCGCCAGGGGGGGGCGGCAGCGATTATTTTACGGGCGGCGTTGCCGCCCCATTTTGAACTGGGGTCCAATATGCCGGTACTATAGAAGATAATCAGGGTCCACACCCAACAATCTCCCACTTGGAGACTGATTGTAGCAACTCCACCGCTGCTCCATTTGCTGGATAATGACTCCTCTTTGGACCTGGTTGTTTCTCATCTTCATCGTCATCCTTGAAGACCAACTGAAACTGAGCATATTCTCAGTTTCTCCTTGGTTACAACTTTTGTTAGCATATCTGCAGGGTTCTGGCTAGTGTGTATCTTTTCCAGCTTCAACTCTCCATCTTCCAACACTGATCGTATGAAATGGTACTTGAGCTGTATGTGTTTTGTCCTGGAATGAAATGTTGAGTTCTTTGCAAGATGAATGGCACTTTGACTATCACTGTATAACGTGCCGATATCATGCTCCTTACCCAATTCACCCATAAACCTTTGTAACCAAATCATTTCTTTACTAGCCTCTGTAGCAGCAACATACTCTGCTTCTGTTGTTGAGAGTGCAACAACACTTTGGATTTTTGAAACCCAACTGACAGTTGTTCCTCCGACAGTAAATACATATCCTGTAGTGCTCCTCTTATTATCTCTGTCACCTGCCATATCTGCATCAACATTTCCTTGTAGGGATATGTTTGAACCACCAAAGCATAATGCCTGATTTGTGGTACCTCTCAAATATCTGAGAATCCATTTCACTGCCATCCAATGTTCCTTTCCTGGATTGTTCATGTACCTGCTTACAACTCCCACTGCATGTGCAATATCAGGCCTTGTGCAGACCATTGCATACATTAAACTTCCAACTGCTGATGCATATGGAACTTTAGACATATAATCCATGTCTTCTTGGGTCTTTGGGCACATTTCTTTGCTAAGTTTGAAATGGCTAGCAAAAGGTGTACTAACTGGTTTTGCATTTTGCATGTTAAATCTTTTCAACACCTTTTGTATGTACTCATTCTGAGACAATGTTAATTTTCTATTTTTCCTGTCTCTAGTTATTCTCATACCAAGGATTTGTTTTGCAACACCCAAATCCTTCATTGCAAATGAATTTGCCAATTTTCTTTTGAGCACATTTATTTCCTGCATGTTAGATCCTGCAACAAGCATGTCATCTACATACAATAACAATATAATATAGCTGCCATCATTTTGCTTTTTCAGATAAACACAATGATCAGAGTGACATCTAGTATAACCTTGTTCAGACATAAACTTGTCAAATTTTAGATACCACTGCCTTGGAGCCTGTTCTAAACCATACAAGCTCTTCTTCAACCTGCACACAAGTTTCTCCTTCCCTTTCACCTCATATCCTTGTGGCTGCTGCATATATATCTCTTCCTCCAAATCCCCATGGAGAAAGGCTGTCTTTACATCTAACTGCTCAAGATGCAAATCTTCAGCTGCTACAAGACTTAAAATAGTTCAGATTGAAGTCATTTTAACAACAGGAGAAAATATTTCATCAAAATCAATACCTTTCTTCTGTGCAAACCCCTTCACCACAAGTCTAGCTTTGTACCTTTGCTTTCCTCCATCTTCTTCCTTCAGCCTGTAAACCCATTTATTCTTCAATGTAGTTTTTCCTGCAGGCAACCTGACTAAATCCCAAGTCTGGTTATGCATTAAGGAGTCCATCTCTTCTTCCATGGCTACCTCCCACTTCTTCTTGCTTTCAACCTGCATTGCTTCTTCATAACATTCAGGTTCACCGGAATCAGTCAACAATAAATAATATAATGAAGGAGAGTATCGTTCAGGAGGTCTACTTGTCCTGGTAGATCTTCTAACACCACTTTCAGGTGTTTGGGGTGCTTGTTGTTGTTGTGATGGTTGCTGTTGTTGTGGTTGTTGATTATTATTATTTTCAGGCACCTTTACTTTTTCAGTAATTTCATCAAGAACTGCGTATTCCTTGTTTTCTTTTTCTTGTTTCTTTTCCTGCAACTGATTCTTATACAAGACCTTTTCATTGAATATTACATCTCTACTCCTAATGATTTTGTGATTTTCATAATCATATAAGCGATAACCAAAATCATTAACACCATATCCAATAAAGGTACATTTCTTTGACTTTGCCTCAAGCTTTGTTCTATTTTCTTTATCAATATGGACAAAGGCCTCACAACCAAAAGGTTTTAAAATAGAGTAGTTTACCTTTTTCCCTGTCCATGCTTCCTCTGGAACACCACCATCCAAGGAACTTGAAGGTCCTCTGTTTATTAAATAAACAGCAGTATCTACAGCATCTGCCCAAAACTGTAAAGGCAATCCTGCATGCAATCTCATGCACCTTGCACGTTCCATGATTGTTCTGTTCATCCTTTCTGACACACCATTTTCTTGTGGTGTTCTTGGAACTGTCTTCTCTCTGCGAATTCCATGCTCTGAATAGTACCTATCAAACTCTTTGCTGCAATATTCACCTCCATTGTCTGATCTAAGACACTTCAATTTCTTTCCTGTCTCAATCTCAACCAAAGCTTTCCATTTCTTGAAAGTATCAAATACATCAGATTTATTCCTAATACAATAAATCCAAGTTTTTCTAGTTGCATCATCAATAAAAGTAACATAATAACGAGAGCCACCGAGAGATGATACCTGAGCAGGTCCCCATACGTCTGTATGCACAAGCTCTAATTTTTCATTCTTCTTTTCTTTCCCAACTCTGAGAAATCTGACTCTCTTCTGTTTTCCATAAATGCAGTTCTCACAGAAATCCAAATCAACATTCTTCAAACCTGGCAACAAATTCCTTGAGTGAAGAATCTTCATCCCTTTTTCACTCATGTGTCCGAGCCTATGATGCCATAATGCTGCATCTGCTCCTCTGGAAGTTAAAGCATTAACAGAGTTAGAAATACCATTGCATAAATACAATATACCAACCTTTTCACCTTTTGCTATTACCAGGGCTCCTTTAGTGACCTTCCAAGCTTTATCTGTGAAAGTTGTCACACAACCTTCACTGCCTAACTGCCCTGTTGAAATCAGATTTTTCTTTAGATCTGGAACATGCCTTACCTCCTTTAGTAGCCATTGGTTTCCATTCTGCTATTTTACAAGAACCTTACCCATTCCAACGATTTTACAGGGTTTATCATCACCTAGACGAACTTGTCCAAAATCTCCTTGAACATAGTCATGAAAGTATTTCTTATCAGGTGTGGCATGGAATGAAGCCCCTGAATCTACCACCCAGGAATCAGTAATATTTTCGAAAGAAAGAATCAAAGCATCTTGTAACACCTCACCTGTCACATTTGCTTCATGATTGTTTTCTTGCTGTTCATCTCCTTCTTTTCCCTTCCGAGATCTATAGTCTTTCTTTAGGTGTCCTTTCTTTCCACATTTCCAGCACACTATCCCCGATCTGGACTTGGATCTGCCTTTCCTTGATTTACTGCGATATCCTGAGCTCTTTCCTCTTTCCATTTTTCTTCCTCTAGACTCTGCACTCAAAGCATTTCCTGATGTCTCACCGGAGCTTCTCTGTCGCATTTCCTCGCTAAGGATAGCACCGACAACATCATCAAACTTTAAAGTACTAGATCCAGAAACATAGTTACTGATGGCCATTACCAAACCATTCCAGCTTTCTGGTAACGAGCATAAGAATAACAGAGCTCTAATTTCATCATCAAAGTTTACCCCTACAGAACTTAACTGACTTGTAACTGTATTAAAATCATTTAAATGGTCTGCAACAGATCCACCTTTCGACATCTTCATATTAAATAACCGTTTCATAAGAAATACCTTGTTCGAGGCCGAGGGTTTTTCATATAGTTTCGACAACGCCTCCATCAAACCTGCTGTCGCGGTTTCCTTCGAAATGTTGAAAGCGACTAACGCAGCAAGGCACAGCCGTATTGTTCCGAGTGCCTTTCTATCGAGAAGGTTCCATTCTTCGTCTTTCATACTCGTCGGCATCTTTGGTTTTCTGCCCAATGGTAGGTATAGATCTTTCTGATACAGATAATCTTCCATCTGCATCTTCCACAGCGAGAATTTTTGGCCGTTAAATTTCTCGACCCTAAACTTACCATCTTCCGCCATTGCTCCCACTCGAACCAGAAACCCTTCTTTCCTGCGAGTTTATCAGCCAAATAGACCTTCGGCTCTGATACCAGTTGTTAGAAAATTATATATTACGGAGCAATGGAACACATAAAATATTGCATAAATATAAACACAGAAAACGCACAAAACAAGAAAAGACACAGATATACGTGGTTCACCCAATTTGGGCTACGTCCACCCCGAACAGCCAGTCCTTCCTTTCTATTATCCAGCAAAATGAAGAGATACAACCTACAGCAAAACCGCTGTAATATCCTCTGTTTTCTCTCACAGTCTCACCTCTATGTTTCTCGCTCACCGAATACACATCTGTCTCACAGCCTCAAATACAATGCCCTCATATAAAAAGAGGGGTTGCCTTCTAGGGCAAAAAACCCTAAACTAAACATAAGTTCTACCGTCAGATCATCCACCTAATGAACGGCCCAGATTGACTAGAAATTACTATACTTTTACAAGGAAATTTTACAGCTGTTTTTTAGCTTCGGGGGCGCTGCCCCCAAAACCCCCCGCTAGGGGGGGCGGCGGCAGCGATTATTTTACGGGCGGCATTGCCACCCCATTTTGAACTGGGGTCCAATATGCCGGTACTATAGAAGATAATCAGGCTCCACACCCAACAACCACCTCTTCTCCTCGGTACCTTACCCGATTTCCTTCTTGGGATGCTCAATCTTCTGGTGGATTGAGTACTGCCATCCTTCATGACTTTAATCCCATCATCTTGATCCTGCAGACACTTTGATCGAGCATTGAATACTCTGTCCTTCCCCCTCCTTGCCATAATCCGGAGGCTCCTAATTATTCCTTCCCTGTGCGGTTGCGTCATCATGATCCTGACTTAATATAGTTTCTAACCCGCCCCACCTTGGATCATCCTGTAATGATATCCAGTTGCAATCGACGCTTCTGTTCGATTCTCAACTACCCCAATTAGCCAATAGGTCAGCTGCACGGTTACCATTTCGCAGTACATGTGTTATTGTTGTATACTCGATCCTACTCAGCATCTGCTCAATGTCCTGTAGGATCCCTGCTGTACGCCAACTCTTCGACACATGCTCCCATCTCTTCCCATTCCGTAATTTCTTCAGCATATCAATCGTGATTTGTGAGTCGCCTTCGATTTCTAGATTCGTATAACCGTTCCTAACTGCTATCCGGAGTCCGTGGTGAACAGCCCATAATTCTGCTTCGTTGTTCGTCATTTCCCCTCCTCCTTCAGCATAAACCCATCGCGTACTTCCGCTACTATCTCTGAAGATACCCCCCAAACCTGCTTGTCCCGGGTTACCCTTTGAGGCCCCATCGAAGTTTAATTTAACCCGTCACTCACCAGGCAGCCTATAATGATTGGGGCTCGGCATTCCATTTCTAATCTTCTGCTCGGTATGAGGATAAATCATCTGAAATTCCAAGTTTAATTTGGAGACTATCCTTTGTTCCTCCGCATTCAATCTCCAATCCTATTCCTCCAATACTTCTGATAAAACCGTTTCTTTAATTGATCTACAGATTTCATCCCAAATTCACGACTCTTGCCAACTAGTATCCCTAAAGATTCGTAGATTTCGCTCTTTCCAAATCGCCCAGACTACAAAACCAATCACTAGATTCCATATTATCCTTACAACTTTGCTTTGGAAATTCCCTTTTCCCCACTGAAACAGAGTATTCCTGATGCTAGCGGGATCCCTCTGTGTCATACCAAAGAGCACTCGAATTTCTTCCCATATGCTTTTAGTATATATACAGTTATTCAATAGATGCTCCTGAGTTTCGAATTCCTTGGTACAGAGACTACATCTTGATGGCCCAATCATTCCCCTTTTCTGCATATTATCCCAAGTTAGGATCCTTCCTCTGCATACCAGCCATACAAAGCATGTTACTTTGGGCCACCATTTGCCTTCCCAAATCCTTTTCCATCCTATTGGTTCCTCCTCTCTTTCCTCCTTCATTACCCAATAATAGGCTTCTTTTACTGTGAACATGCCCACCATCGCTTTACCCCATCTAAGGATATCCTTACCTTCTCGAACCTTGATTTTTCTTGATTCTATTTCTCTGTCATACATTTTCCCAGCCTCCTGACCTGTGGAATCAGCCCATTCATCCGATCTTTTCCAAGCTCGCCATATATCATTTAATTCGGCTCTTTTCCAATAATCTCTTACATATTTCATTCCCGCTCTTTGCGTTGTTTCTTTAACTTCATGAAGAGTTTGTATCCTATCCAAAATGCCCCGCTGTTGCCAACTTTCCTCCCAAAATCTTGCTGAGTTTCCTTCACGGATTTCCCAGAAGGCAAAGTTCCTAACTATATCCCTATTTCTACTTGCAAAATCCCAGATCTGTGAACCTCTTGGTGTTTCCTCTATTCTTAAGCGCCCTTCAGTGGTGTCAGGCATGCCATATTTTTGGTACCATATTCTTTTCCACACATCAGATCCTCCCTGGACCCATCTCCACCATAATTTCGCCCCTAGAATCTTGTTTACAATTTCAGGGTCTCTTACTCCCAGGCCCCCTTCCTCTTTCCTCATAATTACATTCTTCCATGAAACCAGAGTCCATTTCTTCTGCTGCTTGGGACCGCCCCATAAAAATTTTCCAAGGATTTCTCGCATTTTGGCAAAAACTCCTTTGGGAGCAGCCATAATAGACAGATGGTATATGGGGATAGATAATAGGACCGATTTTAATAAGACAATTCTACTTGCTATATTCAACAATCTGAATGACCAACTGTCTAATCTTTTCCTGATTCGTTCCAACAGACTTTGCCAGTTTTTAATCCGATTAGGGTTTATATCCAATTGGATACCCAAATACTTCGTGGGTAACTCCCCCTTCCTAAAACCTAGAACTCTGGTTAAATGAGTTTTGATAGATTCATGCGAATTAAATATGAAAGTACAAGATTTATCGTTATTAATCTCCATACCTGATGCGCTCTTGAAGACTTCTAAGATCCTCTTGAAATTCCTCACCTCCTTAAGCGACGCTTCTCCAAATAACATCAAATCATCAACAAACTGTTGATGTGTGATAGTCAAATTATTCCCCCACAACCTTATGCCTCTGATTCGCCTTTCGCTAACTTCCTTTTTGATTTTCCTACTTAATCCTTCCATAGCCAAGATGAACAAAAACGGAGAAATTGGGTCCCCCTGCCTAATTCCCCTGCTGGCATTAAACGGGTCTGTAGGAATACCATTAACCAAAATTGAAAAATTTGGAGTAGAGATCATACTAATAATCCATGCTATCCACCTTCTCTCAAAACCGTAGGCTTCCAAAACCGCTCTGAGATAGTCCCAGTTCAATCTGTCATAGGCCTTGGATAAATCCAACTTCATCAGCATCCCTTTCTGTTTTTTCGTCTTTAGAGAATGTATCACCTCCTGAGATACTACTATCCCATCTAGGATCTGTCGCCCCTCCGCAAACCCGGTCTGTTCAGGCGCAATTAAGTTAGGTAAGAGAGGTTTCAACCTTTTCGCTATCAAAGTGGAAATTATCTTATAGATGACGTTACACAGGGCGATAGGTCTAAAACCCTGTGGTTCCTCCGAGTTATTACTTTTAGGAATCAAGGTCAGAAAAGTCGAATTTATTCCAGGCCATATTCGCTGTCTCATTCGGGATTCTTCTACGGCCTCTAATATATCTTTGCCCATAAAATTCCAACTAGCCTGGAAAAATTCCACCCTATACCCATCTGGACTAGGAGCCTTATTCTTACTCATATTCATTACAACTTCTCCTAATTCTTCCATTGTCACTACCCTCATTAATGCCATGTTTTGCTCCACAGTTACTAATCTTGGTATCTCACTACAAATATTATTTATAGCTTCTCTTCTATCCCTTTGGTTTTCTGTCAAAATTCCCTTAAAGTAATCAACTAGAGTCTTTTCGATCTCTTCCTGTTCTATTACTCTGTCTCCATCAGCATTTTTAATTGAAAAGATTCTATTCCTCTGCCTATGTTGAATCATAGCTTGATGGAAAAATTTTGTATTCCGCTCTCCTTCCCTTAACCATTTGATCCTTGATTTTTGTCGCCACAAAATCTCCTCTTGCTTTCTTCGCTCTTCCAACTGACTTATTATTCTGCCTTCCTCCCTACTCGATTCGTCATCCCTACCTTCTAGAATGATCTTTTGCTGTATGTCCTCCATTCCTTTTTCTAATTTTTGCTTTGCTTCCATAATATTCCCGAATTCTTTCTTATTCCACTCTTTTATTCTCTTTTTAATTTCCTTGAGCTTCAATTGTAGAGTATGCATTTTCCCCTTACCCCTGATTGTGCTCTAATTCCACCAATCCTCCACTTTCCTAATGAATTGTGGGTCTCTAATCGAGAACGATTCAAATCGGAAAGGCTTCTTCCCCTTAACCTTCTTAATATCAATATCTAATCGTATTGGCCAATGATCTGAACCCAGACTAGGCAAAATTTTAGCTTCAATAAACACATCTCGATTCAAAATTTCCTCTGACAGCAAGAATCTATCCAATCTAGAAGCGATTTGATGCTGTCCTCCTCTTCGATTGTTCCAGGTATGGACGCCATTATCTGTATTAATATCGACTAACCTCAGGTCCCTAATCATGTCATTGAACTCCTCCATATTCTGGTCCTCTCTCCTTATTCCCCCTCTCTTCTCTCGTAGATCTCTTATCATATTGAAATCCCCTCCAATTATCCACGGGATATTCGGAATTAAGCTTCTCATAGTATGGATATTTTTTAAGAAATCATGCCTTTCCCTATGATTGTGAGGTCCGTATACGCCTGTGATAAGAATGCTTTCCCCCATTCCCACTAATCTAAACAGCCCTGAAAGTATTCTAGGCAAACTATACCAGTGTTCAAAAATTACCTCTTCCGGGTTCCACAAAATGGCTACGCCTCCTGCTGTTGCATCTGCATCCAACGCCATAACCTCATATCCAATTTTCAATTGTTTAATAATACCTGCCAACTGCTGGCTTTCCATTTTCGTTTCCTGAATGATCATTATGCTTGGTCTATCTTTCTTAACTCTTTCTTTCAAATATCTCTGTTTCCCTTTACTATTTAATCCCCTGATATTCCAACTTGTAACAATCATTTAAAACTTTTTAGAAGTTTGTTGAAATACCTCTGACAGAGGTATCACCCTTCCTGAATTTACTAAAGTCTCACCCACTGCTTGGATTGATTCATTCAAAGTTCTTCTCCCTTTTTTCCTTCCACTTTTTCCTTGTCCATCCCCTTCCGAACATTGGGACTCCTGGTTTCCTACTTGATCAATCCTGTTTTCTATCAATCCTCCTTTCTTCTCTTTATATCTTTGAAAGGTTTCTTTATACAACTGTTTCTCTTTGTCCGCGATGAATCTTTCATCTAATTTTTTCCATTCATTAAGTAATTTTTTCATTATCTTTTCTTCATCTGCACCCACTTCCTTTATATTCTCCATAACTATCATTGATTGTTCTTCTATATTCTCCTTTCTCTCGCCCATTTCTCCTTCCGTCTCTCTACTTGGACTCATGCTTTTCCGTTTTCCATCCTTAATGATTTCCATTGGAGTTATCTCAGTAACCTTCTTTACCTGTTTTTCCCCCTCCAGCTCCTCTTCTTTCTCTTGAAGGATATTGAACTTGTTGCGACTCTCAATTGGTGAAGTGGTCGCCTTGAATTGGGGTTTTGATGTTCCCGGAACTTGCTTCCTTTTCCCCTGTACCTCTCTAAATTCATTTTCCTCCCCTTCCAAGCCCTCTTCTCGCCTTGTTTCCTCCCTGCTGTCCTTTTCTGCTGCTACTGATCGATTTTGTGGACATTCCTTGGCAAGGTGTCCATAGACATGGCACCTTCTACACCTAAACGGTATATGTTTATAATCTATGGGCTGCTGCCATATTTCATCCTGATATTCTAGCTCAATTGATTCCGGTAAAGGGTCTGCGATATTCATATATACACAAATTCTAGCATATGAAGTATATTTTCCTCTTTTCGTCGATTCTGCCACCTTGACAAAAGTACCAATCGAATTTCCTATTCCTTCCAATATTTCAGGATCCCAGAATTCATCCGGTAACCCAAATAATCTGACCCATATCGGGGCTGCCATAATTTTCTCCTCATCAGGGTTGTATCTATCTTCCCAATATCTTGTGAACAAACCCGCATTGTTCATGAAGTGCGGTCCCTCCTCAAAAACCCTTTCCTTGTCTGCAAGGTTTGCGAAGATGACTGTAAAGAAGCCCTTAGCCCCCAATTTGAGATCTATATGCCCTTTTGGTCGCCATCGCTGCTGAATCCATCTCGTGAGGTCCCTTTCAGATGGCCAGTATCCTATAAATTTGCAGATTAAAGCGTGATCTCTCATATAGCAGCGGTAATTCTCTAATTTGTTATTTGGAATCACATACCTCGGTTTTTTCTGTGCCCTAGGGAGGCATCTGTTTACCATTCTGGCTTGCCATTTATTCCCCAAGACTGGAGGTTCCCTGCTCATTTCCGATCTTCCCCTTTGCCCTTCTTCGGTCCCTGCGTTACCTAACATAACATTTCTGTAGGAGGGGATCTCTCCCCCCCCTGGCTTTCTTCCATTGGTTCTCTCAGGCCGTCCCAATCTACTATTTTGCTTCAAACTGTTACGTAAGGCTTCAATTATACCTGGCCGTTACCTATAGCGACGCTCACCTGCCGTACTCCGCCTCCCTAGTCTACGCTTTCACCATTTTACCTGCACCTCGGAAACCCTACCGTCGACCCAGGTTCGAGTTCTTCCATGTGCGCTATATTGTTATTACATATTAATTTATGAATTAACAAAACATGAATCGATTTAGATAGTGTCCTTTGAAAACTACTTTCCTATTAAGAAAAATTATTAATTATTAAGTGAGAAAATATTTTACTAAGTAATTTCACCTTTTATTATTAAAATTATTTATCACCAGAAATCAATATTATATGATTAAAATTAAAATAACCCTAATTTAATAAAAAATTAAATATTTTGATAATATTAATTATTAAACAAATGACTCTCAACTTTTTTCTTTAAACCAATACAGCTTACCTCATAACTATTTATATCTAGCTATCAAGTTCTTCTGATCCCTGTTGGGATTTGAAAAAATGATTTTTACTGTAAGTTGTCCCGTTACTAAATTAAATGTATATACTTAAGGTCCAAATTTTATTTCATTTTTCAACACTAAATTAACATGATATCAATATGTAAAATATATAAATAAAACGAATTTTTGTGGTGGATAACATATTCTTTGAAATGATATAATTATGTCGTAAATATTATTGAGTATGACGTTTATTAAAGGATCTATATGATGCCATAATAACAACTCATGCCATATCAAATGAGGACACAATGAATGATGTGTGACATGAGGTACTCAAATATCTCTTCCCCGCACCCTGATCACCTTTTCGATTGTTCAACCATGTAGGAATTAAAGCCCAGGGCTCTATATCCTCAAACCCTGCTGCCGACACGCAGTCTCTGAAAAATTCTTCCTGCAAATCATTCCTTCCATTAAGTCCCCACACTTTCCTATGGGTCAGCGGGAAATTCAAATCACCTGCAATTATTCAAGTGTCTTTGCTGATAGCTTCATGGAAAGTATATTTCAAGTACTTTTTTGTATGATCTGTGCCATAGTTAGCCTTCATTGTTTAGCTAATGCGCTTTTGCAGCAAAGCTTTCCGTCATCGGTGTTGAATAATCCATAAATCTACCATTCCTACTGACACTGGTTTCACAGAATTCCGTCTTTTTCCTTACGAGAAACCAAGTCTGCCTGATTGTTTGCAGATATGCACAGACCGAAGAACAGGCCAAAATTAGATTCCACTTACGGTATCTCACAACTCGACCAGCAAGTACACATATTGTTTTTGTACCGGGAACATCACCAGCCAAAACAGTCTCCTATAGGAACGGAACTCCGGAACTCTGGATTGGGAAAAATAAGTTAAAAGAAGCCAATGGTAATCATCCTTACTTGACATTGATTAAATAGTAAAATAAACCCAAACATAAAAATAGAACGTTACACAGAGGACCAAAATTTCACCAAACATTAAAAGTTTTCCCAAAACATTGAAAGTGAAACCCTGGATAAAGGACCAAAGTCGCCCTAAACACTAATGAGTTATAACCTGAAATCTTACAAAATTCTCTAATTGATATGACGAGACAGCTTCAGTCAAGTCAGCCTTCGTGTTGCAGTAACAAGTCTCTCTCCTTATATTCTAAAACCCGTTAATAATATTTGTTGCTGTCATTAATTGCTTTAATATGGCTTTACTTTTGATTCTTCTCTTCACCTTCTTCACTCCGGGGTTTAATGCAAGGTTAGCATCTGAGATATATATAAAACAATTAATAACATAGCCAAGACATGAAGAATCTTTTGGGTTGTTCTGCACCTATATTGTCATTTCGTAGAAGTCAGATTAATGTACTCTTGTATTTTGCAATGTCATTTAGGTTGTTCAGCTACATTTTCTTGAGACCATTACGTTTCAATGGAGCACTAATGGCTATTCCACTTATGGAATTTTCCTTGCCGGAAGAAATTTCAGGGGAATGGCAGATGAATAGCCACCGTATTCAGTACAACCGATTTGAAGGTGGAAGCATGATCGTCTACCATAAAAATCTGACCAGTAAAGGCTACCGTGCATTAATTTACAGGTCCGTTGCTACTTGTACCCACTTAGTTCGTAGATATATCTAAATTTTATGATGATACATGTTAAAACATAGGAGTCCATGTAATGAATTAGTTAGATTTATAATTATCATGAATCTGTTTAAATTTACATATTTTTTAAATGCTTAGAATAAAAATATCTATATATTATTTAATAGATATAATTTGAAACAGATTTATATCATTTTATTTTTATTCAATAACATCATATATTTTCTTTTGTATATGTTATTAAGATATTAGATTGTTAACAAAGTCACTTTTTCAATGGCTCTCCACTTGAGATAGGTGGAGAATGCCCAAGCATTTCACACAATACAATCACTAGAACATAGTACATATAGGATCTGAGGTCTAAGATTAGAGTCTCAATCCTATCATCATTATAACAATAGTCTAAGTTTAGATTTCTCCATTATTTTCAACACTCCCTCTTAATGGAGAAAGGGTACTGAGCAATAGCATAGCCCTGTTGGTCTAGTCTCACCTAGGGTTACAATTAAAACATGAAAAACTTGGTAACAACATTTTCATTTTAGTCTTCTTGCAGCCTAGCCCATATTTGTTCATTTGTGGATGAAGATTTATCTTCACTTTCTTTGCCATAAGAAAATGATGGAGCTTTTCCTCCTTTTTATGTTTTCTCCCCCTACTTAGGAACACATGAACTCTTATCCTCCTCTTCTAGTATATACTAACATTCTTTGCATTTGATGTTGTAGGTTCTTGTGATTCTTCAATTGCTTCTTCTTGTCTCCCAATATCTGCACAAAAAACAATGCTAGATTTATAAAGAGGACCACATTTTCTTTTGTCTTTTTACTCGTTAAGGAGAGCTTTCATTTCTCCATCTCTCCCTACTCCATCCCTGTGTGCTCACATAGTTATGCCTTCAACTTACTCAGTTTCGTTGCTACAAGCAGGTTTTGCATTTAATCTTTATGTCAAGATAGGCCTTCCCTCTCACCAAACAATGATTCATCAACTAGATGTTTTTCAATCATCAAATTGATCCACTCACGTATACAAGTCTCATCAAACTTGATTTCTTCATTGAAAAAAAACTCACGTTCTACAATAATGGATGTGTTTTTATGATCACAAATTTCAGTTACAGACACACATTTATCACCCATCATTGCATCTTCAGTTTCACAATCAAACAAATATGGGATCATTTTCAAGAGCAATATCTTCAACATAATTGCCCTCATTCAAACAGTATTTCATTTGTAAAACATTCCATAAGAATTTTGTACTAAGAATCTCTCCATGTTCATATATTATGTTGAATATGATGTTATCATCTAATGCAGATGTAGATGCATCTCCACTATCAATAATAACATCTTCAACATAATCTAGTAAATTTACCTTCCATAATATTGTTTTCATTTCATTTGCCTATATTTCATAATTCAAACCTCAAAACTTTGAAGACCCATTTTCTGCCCTATCAATTTCGGATCTGGAAATCAATCCACCAATCAAATTCTCCACCAGCACTTGTGGAAAAAAAAACAAGACCTAACCGGTTTTGGTAGCCAAAATAAGGTGCAACAACATCCAAATAAAATTTAACCAATATTTGCAGATCTCTAAAGCAAACATGCAGTGTCACCAGTCAATGTGAAACACGCAGTTGACACAACATTCAATCGAACCCACAGATCTGCCTCTCCTCTTACTTCATCTAAACCATCTGAACTCTCCACGACCGGCGTGAACTCTTCGGAGTCTCCGAATTTCGGAATTTATTTCATTGATTACTATGGTAACCATCATATACTATAATCTTCACATTTTCCTTTGTGATGACAGCGGCGATCATGATATGGTGGTGCCTTTCACTGGACAAGGTCCGTGGGTTATGCCAAAATTGATCAATGGCACCCCTGGATGGTGGATGATCAAGTCGTTGGGTAAGTACATGATTATTGCTTCCGCTCTTTTTCACCATGTTAATTGAAACACATTTAAATAAACTGTTGTGTTTTCTGAATTGTTGATGTGTACAGATATACTCGAGAATATGATCACAATTTGATCTTTGCAACTATAAAGGTAAATTATTTGTTTTTTTTTTTTCTTCATAATTTTGGGAAAAAAATTAAATATAAAGATTTTTTTTATAAGTTACTTTTTCTTACACGTTATTTTTTGAGTACGAAGTTCCCTGTGATGAATATTCCACTGAGTGGACACCTGATTGACGGTGAAGTGAGCCCACAATAATAGTAATGGTTGAGGATTTGATGAATTATATTCCCATACAAGCTCTGAACCATGACAACTGTTAGCAGATTAGAAGACAAATTTACAGATGGCAGAATGATATGAAAAAGTCCTATTGTTTCTATCAATTGATCCTTTACTTTGTGAGAATTCATGCATAGTGCGCGTGAGTTGGATGTGTGTGGGATTGAGCAGAAGAATAATAAAGCAGGTAAGTTCTGAAATCCTCCATTGTTTCAGAGTATTTATAAAGTCTTAATATTTCTTGGTATCCAGTAAATTTTTTCATAGTTTGTTTTTTAAAGTTTGTGTTTATAGTTAGTGATTGATTAGAGAAGTTCATTTTAAAGTTCAGTATAGTATAATGTGTAATGTTATTTTTCATAGTTAAAATTGAAATTTTGTTCATATCAACCAAACTAAAAATTAAAAAAATATAAAAATAAAATAAAAAAACATTGTAATAACTTATACCTTTTGCTGCTTATAACAAACACTGCCCCCAAATCCCTGTTTTTTCCTTTAATCTCCAATTTTGCTTTACCTTTTAGTTCATTCATCTTCCCCATTGCCAGTGACCAGAAGTACTTCATGTCCTTGAAACCAATGGTCTAGAGAAGAAAAAATAAAGAGAGAACTACAGAGATCAATACGGCTTTTCTGAGCTTTTGTCTGAGCTCCATAAAGCTAGTGGTACAGAAACATGTTAGGACTTTTGTCCCCTGATTTCTGTCCTTAGATGCCAGTTCTGAGTGTGTCTTTTCTACCAAAACTCCCCAGTCCTTGCACCTAGCCTCATTGCTTTGAAACTCATGCCATCCAGGCGGGGCAGAGTACAGCATGAAAGAAACCCCATTGGACGGCTTAAAACCCCATCAAACCTATGAGTGAACCAAAGCCGCATTGAATTAAAGAAGATATGAGATCCAAAAGCAGATATCACTGTTGGATAGCTTCAAATAGTTATTTTCATATCTTCACCACCAATATGATTCAACGATGCAAATTTTTTTAATCCTCTAACAAACAAATTAACAATGCACAATGAAACACTGTGGTGGCGATGCGAATTCTTTTAGTCCTCTGACAAATAAATTGACAATGACAGTGCACAATGAGACACTCTGGCGGTGGCAGCTGGGAGAGTACTTCTCCTGGGGAGTTCATCTTTTTGATAAAATATGAATAGAATTCGAGATTGATTGCATCTCTCCAACTTTAAGTCTTAACGATAAAATTAATTATGAAATGTTAAGAGGAATTTAAAAATATTTGTGTACACATATTTTTATGGTATAAAATATGAAGAGAATTGACATATGGCATGAACTTCCCATGAGTATAGGCTACATTTGTTCTGGTGCAGCAGGATTTCTGTATTAGGAGAAATTATTGAAGCCACTTTCACAATGGATTTTGAAAAAGTTGTCTGGACATGCTGCCTTCTTGTACTAGTCGCTTTGCAGTCCTATACAACCTACACAGAAGCAGAGCCCGCAAATGCAAGAATCACATCTGTGCCTGGCTACAGCGGTATTCTTCCTTCGGCTCATTATGAAGGGTAGGGATAATCTTCATCTATATTTATTTCATTGTCAGCTTGTTTGAAGTGCCTTCAAGTTAAAGTTCTGTGAATGATTTTCCTTTGAATATGATCACAATGGTGACCACGAAATTTCTTGTACCATTATTCTAATGTGTTTACAATGATGTTATTTGATTAGTTTATATTGGTGCTATGTAGATATGTAAAGATAGATGAGACTAGTGGGAAGTACGTCTATTAATATTTCGTTACATCAGAAAGGAATCCAGTTGTTCTTTGGCTGAACGGCGGTCGTGGTGGCTCAAGTTTTGATGGCTTTGTATACGAACATGGTTAGTTAAAATTTAACTTTCTAGATTCACGATTTGTTTATAACTTTAGATATTTAAGCTATAGAAGTCTAGATAATTATGTCCATTGATATCTCAGTTAGTTGGTTGTATGTCATTGACTATATCTGACGTGATTGGAATGGTTTAGGTTAAAAATTTAATTAATCTAGGTAATTTAGTCAGATATTTTTTTTTTATCACATGGTGAATCAGTCACTGCCAGGCCTAATTTATGGGAGACCCAAGACCAAACCTCATAGCTGCCACTATAACACCAAGAGCATAACCAACCACCTGCAAGTTGGGTATACTAAGTTCCTATGATTTATTTTAGCAAGAGCAGACTCACCGGGAAGGGTTCTTATGATTTTGGCAAGAGTAAACTCACGGGAAAGGGGAATCCGCCCCTCTAGCCCCCATCACAGCAGGTCATTGTACTCAATGAAATTTGAACTTGGCTCACCAAGGACTTTGCCCATGTGACTTACCTTCAAACCACACATCACACATCACGGGCTTAGCCTATGTAACTTACTGTCAAACCATACATCACTATACAATCCAGTCAGCTTTATTATAAATATAAGTGTTCAGAGAGAGTGGGACATCTAGCATCCCAATTTCTATTTCAAGATTTGTTAGTTTAATGTCTGCATTTTGGTCTGCATGGTATTGTTTTGTTCCGTTTAATGATTATTTCCTACACAGTTCGAGTCTTATTGTTACTTGATGTGACTTGATACTCCATTATTCTTATTGTTTTAAGAAATTAATAATATTCTTTTAACAAAAGAATAAAATTTAAAAGAAAATTATTTTTATTATTTCAGCACAATTGTGTTTGATTTTCTGAGAAAGAGTCAACACCCAAATGATTCAGAGATCCGTTCACTCTTTTACAGAAGAAAACGGCCTACGTCCTAATTCAGAATGTCTCACTTTTAACAGTAACATCGTGCACTTGCAGGTCCATTTAACTTTAAAGCCGGACAGAATGGAAGTTGGCCGAGACTAGAATCCATACTCTTGGTCAAAGGTATATTTCAGTGTATATGGATGAAGCTAACAAGTGTACAGCTCCTTTTATTTCTCTGAGTTTGTCTCTATTTCTAGTGAGTTTATTTCTAGTTGATCCATTCCTTTTTAAAAAATTTGATATATATAATGTTAATAGGTGAAAACTTGTAACTGTAAGAAATATATGAGATTTAATCCTAACAGGTTATAGGTTCAAGATGAGGGTTACCTTTATGGAAATAAAACTATAAATTATTTCAAAGAGCGTTGAGATTACTATAAAATTATTTCAAAGAGGGTCTTATCTCAAACTAACTTTATACCATCCTCACGGTAGCATCCACTTGCCAAATTAAAATTAAAATTAAAAATAAAAATAAAAATAAAAATAATAATAATAATAACACTAATAAAAATAAAAATAAAAAATCCATGTAGACACAAAGTTTACAGTTTACAAGTAGCAAATTGAGTTAAACCAGTCACCAAACCTACCCCTTTTTATATTCATTAAGTGCTAGATTGGATTCAGCGGCGAATATTGAGTTAAACCACTCAATAAACTTGTCCTTTATTTTTTATATTTATTAAGTGCTAGGATGGTTTCAACGGCGAAGAGTTATAGAACTTATGGAACAATGAAATGGCTAGATTTTCTCGTCAATCGAATGACAAATCCAATTCTAACGACTGTATTATCCTTTTATAAACCCAGGTATCAAATATTATCTATCTGGATTCACCATGTGGAGTTGGTTATTCATAATCTGAAAACCATAGTGATTATGTTACCAGTGATCTCCAGACAGCTTCAGATAGGCATCATTTCCTTTTGAAGGTCTTCAACTTTTCGTTGAAAATCAATTACATTGTTATTTCCAGATTAACTAATATTAGAGGTGCTTAATATGTTTTGCATCGCTTGGAGTTTTTTGATTGAAAACAATTAGCAATCAAGTATTATACGGTAAAGGTGTAAAGTATATTTGATAATTCTGCAGACACCATGTATTTTTTTAACAAATACAGATCTGTTCTTGTTGGCTCAGCCATGAAAATAAAACTCATTTCGTTAATGTTCAAGCAGTGGTTTGAAGAATATCCGGAGTTCAGTTCAAATCCGTTATATCTTAGTGGAGAATCATATGCAGGAATCTGCGTTCCAACTCTAGTATTAGATGTGGTTAAGGGTAAGGCAATATGGATTCCATTTAACAAGATATTCGGTATAAAGTTTATAATGGGTGAACCATTAACTCACTTTTTTGTACTTTTGTGATTATGTTATGCTACAGGAATTGAAGCTGGGGTAAAACCTGTTCTGAATTTTAAGGTAGATGGCTTTCGATTGTTTAGCATTGAAATTGCTAACAATCCTGCAGTCTGTATATGTTCTATAAATTGAACCTAATTTGGCTTTTATCGATGCTGAGCTTTCAGGGTTACGCAATAGGAAATGCCTTCACAGACAGAAAATTTGATGACAATTCGTTTGTACCATTTGCTCATGGAATGGGTATTATATCAGACAATCAATATCAGGTAATTTCTTTTTTTATATATATATATTTATTCTGCTCTTAATTCCTATAAAAAAAAAGAAATGCATCCCTCTCATCGCATCCCTCGCTTTTCTCAACCATAACGCAATTCCTACATAGGTTGGCACTTCTCTACCATACTCAATTACTAGACAGCTTGGCAGTTCCAAAATCGTAAAACCTAATCAACTAGTAATATGAATTAATCTTGTAAAATTTACTTTCAACGTGCACAACCAAGTACTAATAATGTGCAGTGAAATTGACTTTTGGGTTTCAATGATGTCTATATTGTTCTCTACTGTCCAGATGATCATTTGTCTACATATTGTAGGAAGTGTTGGATGCTGTAAGGGGAAGTATTATGATGTCGAAGATGATGATTGTAATACGATACTAGCTGTAATAAACGAGGTATCGTCTTTTTCTTTGTTTCAATTTTCTCTTTTAATGGATACATGATAAAACCTCTAATTTTGTCATTGAATGTGCAGAGGCTTTCAAGACTTCACGTTTATAACATTCTTGAGCCATGCTACCTTGGCATTGAAACGCAAGAGGTTCGTGGCAGTAAAGAAAACTTGCCTGAAAGTTTTAAGCTATTCGGCCAGACTAACCTGAGCCTTCCAGGAAGAGAAAGTATGTATGGCCTTCCCGGGCAGGACATCAAGTGTATGGTAAGGATTTGTCGGACATTTTTACGTGAATTGTAAATTTAGGGAATATTCAGTAATGAGATCAAATAATTAATCTCTATAATCTGAGGAGTATTAAATATGGTCTCCAAAAACAGTTAAACATATATAGATTGCAGATTCAGAAAATAAGGACTAGAATCCGTTTCCAAAATAAAAACAAACACAACTGAATGCGATAAAAAAGAATACTAATGCCATTAAAAAAAACAAAACTGCAGATTGATTAATGGGGGTGACACCACCAAATGCCACAGACTCATTCCTAACTGACAATATGCAATAATACACATGAAAGGGCATTACAATGCCTTTTTTCATCAAATTTTATATCTTGAATGTGTTAATTTAGTAGTGGTTTTTGTGGCATTTACCTATCCTGCATTGAATTGATTGAAATTTAATCTGTATGCCAAGTTCCTTACTGTCCCATCCTTCTTATTGACTCAATATTAAACACATCAAAGTGCTTTGCTTGATATTTTACAAATTCCAAGACGGTATTGACAAGTCGAGTCAATATTAAACACATCAAAGTGCTTTGCTTGATATTTTACAAATTCCAAGATGGTATTGACAAGTCTTAATGAGCTAGCATGTTTTAAGTTTTAACATTATAGAATAGACAATGTAGTTGTAGAAATGATGCTATAAATCACCTATTAGCTATTAAATTATAATTAGCTAGCATGTTTTAAGTTTTAACATTATAGAATAGACAATGTAGTTGTAGAAGTGATGCTATAAATCATCTATTAGTTATTAAATTATAAATAGTATTTATAAAAAAAAAATTAGTATACTTATATTTGGAATAGTATTTATAAAAAAAAATTGATGTAGTTGTAGAAGTGAGGCTATAATCATCTATTAGTTATTAAATTGTAAAATTTTCACTATACTTATATTTGGAATAGTATTTCTAATTTTTTTGGTTAGTATTTATAAATTTCTTCAACTTATTAATTCAGATTTTAGTTCTCTAAAACAGCTCCGTTTACTTTGTTAAATCAGGATGTTAGAATTGGTACCATTTGGTGTAACGAAAAATATGAGGAAGGCTATTCATGCACAAACGGTATGCTCTTGAACTAGAGATGGCTCCATTCCCATTTATATATAGCTCCTTTCACATTTCTACGCCCGTTCTGTCCTTGTATCTGTGCCTTAATTTGGGTATTTAGCATTCTTACTTGCAAAGTCAAAGAATTAGTTTTGTGTGAATGTGCCGAGAGAGATATCACTTTATCTATACCCCGGTAGAGAAAATGGGGTGAGAACCGAGTAATGGACGTAAACAGAAGTTCTGCTGGCTATAGACTTTTTTTTGGGAGAAAAAATATACTTGTGTTATTCGAACAAAAATAAAAAAAATATATAATGTCAGGGATATTAAGCAGCACATTTGTTAACCCTTACATAAAACTTTCTATCTTCTTAATGGATTCATAGAATAAAACATATTAAGAGAAAATTCAGAAACTAAAAAATGATTATGAAATTCTGCATATGCGCAGACTCCATAATTTGGCAACAAAGCTTGTTTTGAGAGCATATTTGGTAAAACACTTTTTTCCCTATAGCTACAACAAATGTTCCTCTGCCATGATTCTAAATGGAGAATTTTGAGTTCAATTTTTCCATTTAATCAATCTACTATCCCTTAGAAACTTGAATGTTGTCAAGTGTTTCTAATTCACATTACTATTAATTCATCAAAGAAGTTGCTTCTTTGACCTATTCCAAGTTTGCACTAGATTATCACATCCTAAGACAAGAATAAAGCTCCTGCTCCGCACCCTCCCTTTCACTCACTCCCTAAAAAAACCCACAAACCTCACACAGCTCCATTAGAAATTGCCACCTCCCTCACATACCTTCTCTTTTTTTCTCTCACAGGGTTCACTTGTTCAAGGTAAGAAAACCTTATGTGATGAGTAATTAAACTATAAAAGACAACTGAATTTTGAAAGAGAGATCCATTCAGGCCTAATCAAATTCCTGGAAAAGCAAATGCTGGGAGACACCGTAAAGATGAAGAATTGAATCTCATGAACACTCTTCCATAGAAGAACCAATCCACCAACTATATAAATTAAAGGATGGAATCACATTATTCCATACAAACTTCACATTTATTGTCCATTTATGGCTCGCATAGTTATGGAAAGTTTTTGACTTACTATCTCCTTATGCAACCAATGTAGCTCTACCCTTTAGCTTCCCATGAATCTCTTGCTCTATGACAAAAATTTTTCCTGGGCTAATCAAAAGTCACTCTCCTCTGAAGACCATATTTGAAATATTCCTTTTAATACAATCTAAGGGTCTAATAAACTCTTCCCTTTTCTGTTTCAGCCACCTACACACTGCATCTTTCAGCAACTTCAAGTTTATGGAGAATTATTCTATTCTACACAATCTACTATTATGTGTCTATATGATTCCAAGAAGTAAGTACTAAAGTCTTGAAGCTTTCATCAAAAATCCATCTTCTATTAAATTGTAAAGGATAAAGATTATTTTCATCCTCTCCCAATTCTAAAAATATAGGTTAGATTCACAACATACGGAAGAACTAAATAGAGAAAACTTTGAATTAAGGTTTGTCAAAGAATGAAGAGGAAAGGGTGGAGCAGAGATTTATCTTCTCAATGATCAAAATAGCTAAATAGATTAAGTGGAAAACATCAAGAGTAAAGGACTAGAGTGGAACTTACTAAACTGAAGTCAACTAAACTATCTATGACACCTAGCAGAAAGTGAGATTAATATCTCAACATTCCCTCCTAATCTCAATTGTTATAAGTAGCAACACTTACAATGCCTATTTTGTCTCTTTAAAATTCAAATACATTTTTCCCCAATGGCTTTGTGAAAATATTTTGATGTTTGGAACCACAAAAAACAAGTACTGTATCACCATCATTCACTAGCTCACTAATAAAATGAAAACATGTGTCAATGTGCTTGCTCTTTTTATGGAAAACACTACTTTTTGATAAAGAAATTGTTGAACTCTTGTCACAGTAAATAGGAGTTGGCTAGTTTTGAACATTTCAAATACATATTCTGCCTCTATAGAAGATATTGAAATGAATGAGTGTTTCATGGATGCCCATGACATCAAATTGGTTCCATGATGAAAAGCATACCTTGAGTTGCTTTTAAGATCATCTAAACTCCATGCATAATCATTGTCTTTATAACCTCAAAATAGGCAATCTTCAGAGTGTGAATAGAACAAGTCATAGTTTATGGTCCATGCTATATACCTTAATATCCATTTTTCAACCTTCAAATGGGAAATATTTGGTGATTGGATAAACCTCGAGACAAAACTTGTTGCAAACATGATATGAGGTCTAACTGCAATGAGATTGATCCATATCTCTTTAGCTACCAAAATTAACCAAGATCTTTACTTGTGTGATGTTAGCATAATTACTTATAAAAGAGTATAAAACAACCACATGTGCATACTAAAATAAGAGGAAACATAATGACACAAACACATTGATAATGAAGTTCGTCGAGTGTGGGCAATGTCTCCGGGCTCTCGTGTCAAGAGTGGGGGGAGCGCTTCATTAATGCTACAAGATGATGATGTACATGGCTTAACATTTGTCATTACAAGGATACACTTCCTCAATCAGAGTGGCATGTCTCTCCATGAGACATTCTCAAGAACTCTCACTCACATGGGAAAAATCGCACAAGAGTGGTGTCCCTCTCCACAAGACGTTCTCCCTATAGGAACTCTCATTCAAAAGTGGCATTCCTTTAGCGTGAAAAGATCATAAAATCTCACAAGATGTGCTATACAAGTATCCCTCACCATAATGGTAATCAGGGATCTCAACAACAAAAACAACATCTTAGCGAATCAAGGAAAAGCATGAAATCACTACATCATATACCTCCACTCTCGAAAATGAACAAAAACTTCAAAGCTCGGCCACTGAAATGGATTGTACCACTGAATTACTCGCGATGAGTGGTACAAAATTGTCTATAAACTTGTTCAATTCTGACAGTGTTAAATTTTGGACCCTCGGGAATCTCGAAGATCCCCCAAATATTCCTTCTTGAAGATGGCTCGAAAATATGTTGCTCGGATGAATATTCTCAGCATACCACTGTACTCCCTATGAAATTATGAGAAAAATGACTATAAATTCAGCATCATTCTCACAGTGGCAAAATTCAGCCTCTAAGAGAATCTAAAGATTCCTTATGATTGTCCAAAGATTCTTAGCTCCTAGGCACCTGCACTTATGCTGCTCAAATCAATATCAGGACTATACAATTGGAGTACTTACGATAAAACATGAAAAAATAACCATAAGCATGACACATTCTCTCACTCGCATCTCTCACCCTCAAGGGAATCTTTCTCGGCATCTTATGGATTCACGTTCATGGTTCTACACGCTCAAGGGCTCACGGTTACACCACTCGTTCTGTCCTTTGTCGTTGTTTCCTTGGTCAAATGACAGTTTTGGTTTAAATAATAAATCCTAGGTGGACATATAAACAAGTGTTGTCGGCACGTTAGGTAAGGCAATGGAATAGAGGTGGGGAGGTGAGGGGTTCACACCTTATGAGCGCCCCACCTTGTTATATGTTTTAACAATCGTTTTAAAAATGGATGGGGTTTGTAATTAGCAACGACGGTTATATGTTGTTAATGTTTGTTGTAACATTATATGGTAAGGTTTTCAGTCAGCGGGGTTTGACCACCCGCCAACCAAACATGTTCAATATCTTTTTTTTTAATACAATGTTTTACAGCGTGGAATCCGCCGGGGGTGGTGACCCACCAACCTACTTTCGGTTTTTTTTTGACAATGTTGACGAGCGGTGGTAGCACACCCCCCATCATATATATATATATATATATATATATATATATATATATATATATATATATATATATATATATATATATTATTTTTATATAATTAATATTGGCCATTTTCATTTTAAGGAGATCCCATGTATCATTTGCCAATAATGAATGATATTCTTTAGTCATAGCTGCTTCCCAATCTAGATGGCCTGAAGCTTTTGCAAAGGTGTCAGGATCATAATTCACTGAAGCTTGAGCCAGTAAAGAAGAGGCTCTCTCGAACTAAGAACATGCACGTCGCTCATCTGTAAGATCACCAGCAAGATCACGTGCTGCATCCCGAGTAGCACAGACCCATTTTGGAAGCTGAGGAGCTCAAGGAGGATCCTGAGAGGGTGGGGGAGGATTTTCATCCTCGCTTTCATCATCTGAAGAAGAAATATTCTAAAAAGTAGAAGAGATAGGAAGAGGTGTCACATCCGCCGAACTAGGCTCGTAGGACGATATATCTTCAGCAAACTTTACATCTCTTTTAATGATAACATTCTTGGACTTAAGTGGAATAAGTCTATATCCTTTGACATCTTCAGAATATCCAACAAAAATACATTTTTCACTCTTAGGCTCTAAAGCTTTATGTTTCTCATGTGGAATATGGGCCCATGCTTCACTTCCAAAAACACGAAAGTGACATACATCTGGTTTAATTGAGCTCCATGCTTCTTCTGGAGTGATATTCTTTAAAACCATAGTAGGAGTGCGATTTATTATGTAATTTGCACAGTTAATTGCTTCTGCCCAATAATTAAGACTAAATCCTTTAGATTGAAGCATACAATTAGCCATTTCCTTTAAGGTGCGATTCTTCCTTTTAGCTACACCATTTTGTTGTGGAGTATATGGAACAGTATGTTGCATTTGAATTCCATGCTCAGTGAAAAAGTTGATGAAGTTGTTTTTAACATATTCTCTGCCATTATCAGATCTTAGCTTAAGAATTGATGTCCACATTTTTTTTCAACAAAGGCCTTAAAGGCCAAGAACATGTTAAATACTTCACTCTTGAGTTTTAAGAAGTATACCCAAGTGCGTCTGGAGAAATCATCAATGAAAGTTAAGAAATACTTGTAGCAAGAGAATGAAACAACTGGAAGTGGACCACATAAATCACTATGCACAAGCTATAAAGGGGCTGAGGTGTGCCAAGAGGCACGTTTTTCAAAATTGTCCCGATGATGTTTTCTGAGTACACATCCGGAACAAACACCATCTCTGCAAGATACCATTGGAAGACATGTCACCATATTTTCTTTACATAGATTCTGAAGAGAGCGATAGTTTAAGTGACCAAATCGCTTATGCCAAAGTTTGATCACTTCATCATTATGAGCAACAAATACTAAGGGAAGATTTGATGACCCAAAGTTGTGAAAATTATACAACCTTGTAGAATCATCAGCAATGACAGTAGCTAAAATCTGTCTAGGATCTCTTAGGTCCTTAATTACAACATCGTGAGGTGAAAATTCAACGATTTTACCTTCACCTGAATGGGTTATCTGATATACAGATAGAAAGTTGTAGGATAAGGTTGGAACACATAATACATCATTAAACTGACCATTGTCTATATGAACAGTTCCAGTCCCTACAACACTAAGAGATCTATCATCACCAACATATATATTTTTGGTGTTACAATCATTTAAAGAAGAAAACATGGCTTTGTTTTTGGCCATGTGATAAGAAGCTCCAGAATCAATGAGCCACTCATGAGAATGAGAAGAAGAAGATACATTTAGTGCACAGCCAGACCGAGATGCTTGACAACCACATGCAGAAAGTGTCATTCATGAAGATGAAGTTGAAGTTGAAGAGTGCTTCAAATAGATGTTATGCTTCTTCATTACTGCTTCCAAGGCTTCCATATTATTAAAGCATTTGGATTCTAAGTGGCCATCTCGATTACAAAAGTTGCAATGTCTATCATTCCCTTTGGTTTTATTTGTCCTATCATTTTGTTGAAATGATTTTTCATTTTGAGGCTGAAATTTGCTTAGGACCCTTGTTTGGTTTAGGAACATTCTTTTTAGGATACAACTTCTTAGGATTCTTTGGATTTGGTTGCTGCTGGGTGGCTAACACTTTGTTAGAAGAGTTTCCAAGATTAAGAAAACCAAGGTGTAAGAGTTTTTCTTGTTCTCTTATTAAAGAATCGCAAAAGAATCAAAGGAAAGGGACTTGTAGTCTTGTCCTTGAGAAATGAAGGCTTCTCTTGTAGAATGGAAGGTGGAAACAAACACAGAGTAGGCTGGTCCCAACTTAGTAAGAATGGAATATATAAGGTTACTATCTTCTTTCTTAACCTTAACACCTTCCAAGAGAAGTCTAAGGGTCTTGAACTTGGACAAAAAATCTTCAATGCAAGAAAAATTATTGGGGTCCAATGTAAGCAACTCATTTTCTAGTTGATGGGCTCTAAGTTCATTTTTAATTCCAAAGACTTTAGTAATCTGTTTCACTGTTTCATCAGGAGCATCAAGTTCTGCAATATGGAATCTAAGATCTGGAGAAATAGACATTCCTATCAACCCACGTACTTGATCTTACCTATTTTCCCATTTAGTTGCCTTATCTTCATCTTTTGGTTTGGTTTCTTGGCCTGTGGCTATTCTGTAGAGACCTTTACTTCTAAGTAAGTCCACAATGTAGGACCACCATTGGAAGTAGTTGGTGCTGTCAAGAATAACTTGGCATGGACTTTCCATTTTAACAGAAACTGAAGCTATAGATGCTGAAACTAAGTGTATCAATGGAAAGATCTTGAAAAATTAAGCTGTTTCAAAAAAAACGGTTCTGAAAACGGTTTTCGGATGAATAAGTTATGGCTTTTTGAATAAAATTTGATGAAGTCGCTTCTGAAGTGCGGGAATGTGTGGGAATGAAAAATCCGCCCCCACAAAAAGGAGATTTGAACTCAAAACCTCTACTCTCATAAATTAGCTTTGGACCAAGTGAGCTATACAAAAAGTTTGAGAGAGACAGAGAGAGAGGGGGGGGGGGGGGGGGGGTTGAAGCTTTGGGTTGCGTGCTTGCTTTGAGAAATATCTTTTTCCATACAAAACAATAAACACAAAACTCAACACGGATATACAAAAAAAATGAACCTTGTAGCTCAAAGTTAGCTTTACCCGAAAACTAAATGTTTTCCTCAATGTTTCTGATTTTCCAAGATCACATTAAGGTGGAGCAGAAAAGAGCATACGCATGAGAAAAATCCTTCCTTTCTGTTTCTGATTTTCCCAGATCACACAGAGTCGTAGGGCAAAGAGCATACACAGAAATGAAAGGTATAGATCCTGTAATAAAAAAAGCTAAATAAACCGAAACCGAAATAAACAAAGAGAAAATAAATGTAAACTGCAAATAAACATTGTATACCTCCAGATCTTAAAAATGACGCAGCTAGGGCTACCGTAAACCTTTTCGTGTGAAACGAAAGGGGTTCCTCACTGTAACAGATGCTCCCAACACAACAGAGCAGTCCTCTCGGCCCGAAAGCAGTCAGAAACAGTAGATCTAGGAAACGGTAGTCGGATGCAGTTCTACCGGCTTTAGATTTGGATCACCAACGGATGCGGCCCTCAAATAGCTCTGATACCATGTAGGAATTTACAGGGTAAGTTCCTCAGACAGAACACCAAAGGACACTCCTCACAAACAGATCGTAGATCAATACACCAGTACTTTTGACGTGGTTAAAACCCTCAAAGAGGGAAACAGTCCACGGCCTGAGCCAACACGGCCACTTCAGGGAATTTATTAATAAAAGAATGAAATTTTACATAGGCTTCGCTCATTCACAGTTAACCTACAAATGACCCTCCATGCTCTTTAAATAGAGATCATGGACCAATCAGGTGTTAAGCCACAGATCAAGTGTCGATAATACCGAGGAGAGAATGAACCGTCGGATCACTACATATTGTGACCGTCGGATTGTAAGTTACAAAATGTACATAGTAAAGAAACACACTTTACCTAACTCTATACTAGACCAAGCTATACTTAACTATTTCCTATGTGTCAGAATATCCTAACACCCGGTGGTCAGATTCTGTGTGCCTAGTCTCAGTTAAATTGTTGCCTCGTTAAGCCTACGACTTCGCCAAATTTGACCAAACCTTTGATCATGAATATGTGGAGCATATAGAATCAGACTTAAGTGTCATTTGTATCATTAGAATTGGGGAAATGATCGCTACGATCTGGTCCTAATTTCTCTCCCATATAAAATTTTTTATGTTTGAGCTATTTTGAACCATCTTTGACCTTTGAGTGTCTCTAGAGCCACTTGGATCATTCTTCCCCACTAAGGAGCTTTTGGTCCTCCAAAAACGTGAACATAATCTGCAACTTCTATGTACAAGTGCCATGATAGGTCACCCTTCCTTCTCCATCACCTTTTTCCTTCAGAGCCATAAGTGATGAGCCAAACCCTACATCCTTTGTAAACCTATAATATAATATTTGCAAATTACATGCTCAATTACACGACCAAAAATGACCCAAGCATCCCCATACTTTCCAAGATTTTATAAGACATACTTTTTGGTCAAGTTTACATCAAAATAGAATTCAATACCTCAACTATCAATCAAAGTCCAAAACATCATTGTTTCTCTAACAAACGATGCAAAAAACATCATCACTTTTATAGCTTAAACTGCAATATATGATTTACAAAATGAAGCCATGACAAGCTACCATATCTAGAAAACCCATCTCTTACTCAAAAAAATGATCCACGAGAAATGTGGTGAATTTTCTTATTGAACACCTTCACCAGTTGGTTTCTGCACGAACGCTTCATCTTTAAGACATTGTTCTGGATGGAGCCTCCAACATCTGGCTCTTTGATGTCCACCTTTGTTACAATGACTCTAAAAAGTTTTCCTCCTCCAGACCTTGTTAGCCTGCTTCCTTCCCCAATGTGGAGAAGGTATTTCATGATTCATCCTCTTTGTTCCTGTCATTCTCTTCTAGCATTCAACAATCAAATGGTTATGTAAAAAACAAAAACTACATGATTTTCCATGCCATGATTTCTGCTCATTATTAACATGTTTGTAATCAAAATTAACATTAAAATACCGAGAGTATTTATACCTCTCTTGATAGTCTATAGCGCATTTCTAGTGATGAGAGCTTATCTTAGCTCTTCCTCTACAATGTGCATTGTCATGGGAGGATGATGGTGTGTTCCAATCATTCTCTTCTCTCGATGGTTTCAACAATGTCTTGGAAGCTTTGGACAACTTTGAGCACCCTCCTTCAGTGTATCCAAAACTTGCAAAATGAGGTCTTTGTACAACCTCCAATGATCGAGTTATTCCTTGGCAATTAACACTAAGTCCTCCTCCTTTGTACCCTATCTTGGTAAGGAGTCTCAATGCGAGTTCCTAAAATGGTACCTCCATGTTTCCAACATAAATAGTGTCATGTGAACATAAAATTGAAAAATGATCAACACTTTTACCTCAACTGTCGATTTTGAAACAGGTCATGATGCATTTGCTAAGTCTTCATTGTGCTTCAATTCTTCCAAGGCCTCTTCCCTGGCTCATAGCTAAAGCTGCAGTCTCTGCTTCTCTTCCTTCTCTTCTCGTAGGAGTCTCCTCAATTCAACATTATCTACTTAAAGGCTTTGATTTTTCTCATCATCTCAATGACGAGAAGATGATGAAGAAGATGAGTATAAACTCGATGGGGTAGATGGAGCATCATCCTCTGATATTTATTTCTCTCATTCCCCTCTTGCCATCTTCTCCTCATAAGATTCATACATCATGTCCACCATTTTTGACATCCTTAGGAAGGCTTCATACATATCTTTTTCATCCTCCATTTTTATTTATTGTTGCACATTCAATCATTCACACTTGCAATTCACATAAGAGTGAAAACCGCTCTAATACCGAACATGATTCAGATCTCTTTAGCTAATGAAATTAACCAAGGTCTTTTACTTTTGTGATGTTAGCAGAATTGCATATAAAAGAGTATAAAACAACCACATGTGTGTACTAAAAGAAGAGGAAACATAATGACGATCAGCGAATCAGAGGATACACACACAAATAACGGAGTTCACCCAATGTGGGTTACGTCTTTGGGTCCTGGTGTCAAGAGTTAGGAGGTTGCTTCATTAATGCTACAAGATGATCATGTACATGACATTGTCTTTGTCATTCCAAGGATAAATTCCCTAAATCACAGTGGCATGTCTCTCCACGAGACATTCTCAAGAACTCTCACTCGCATAGGAAAAATCCCTCAATAAGGGTTGTAGGTATCTCCACTAGATGTTCTCCCTATATGAACTCTCACTCAAAAGGGGCATTCCTTTAGCATGACAAGCTCATAAAATCTCACAAGATGTGCCATACACGTATCCCTCAGCATAATGGTAATCAAGGATCTCAAACAAAAAAACATCTTATCTTCAAATCAGGGAAAAGCATGAAATCACAGCATCATATCCCTCCACTCTAGGAAATGGCTGAAGAACTCAAAGCTCAACTATTTAAATGGACTGCACCACTAAATTCTTGGTGATGAATGGTGCAAAATCAACAGCAAAATTGTCTAATTCTAACACTGTCAAATTTTGGACCCTCAGGAATCTTGAAGATTTCCCCAAATATTCCTTCGTGAAGATAGTTGGAAAATATGACGCTTGGATGAATATTTTGAGCACATCATTATGTTCCCTGCGAAATTCTGAGAAAAATGACTATAAATTCGGCAACATTTCGACACTAGCAAAATTCAGCCTCCAAGGGAGTCTAAAGATTCATCATCATTCTCCAAAGATTCTTAGCTGTTGGGCATCCACATTTCTACTACTCAAACAGAGATTCTAACTACACATTTAGACTCCTCATGAGAAAATGTGTAAAAATGACTATAAGCATGACATATTTTGTCACTAGCACCTTTGGCCCTCAAGGGAATCTCTCTCAGCGTTGTTGGCTTATTGGGGCTTGACCCAGGTTTAGAGTTAATTAGCCAAACAAATCTTAGTACTATTGGCCCTTTTGGCAACAATTTGTGGAGTGCAGAATGAGGTCTCACCCGAAGTAGTATGGGAGGGTGCTAGAACTAGTTTTCCGCACCCTGGAGATGTCTAATGAGTTTGACTGGTCCTTTGTCTATTCCTATGTGCAGGTGGCTTTTTGCAACTTCTGTGCCTCGCGGCGTGATATCATGCCCTTGCGCAACCCTAACTGGGAGCTGTTTCACACTATTCTATTTCCCTCTAGGCTATGACCCATTTCCTTGTCTAACTATGTTAAACTTCTTATTAGGTGCAACATTTTCGTTCTCACCTATATCCTGATACCTTGTTCTTTTCTGATCCAGAACTTTTAGCTTCAAGGATTAATTTATAATTAAATATAAGAAAGCATGTTAACCAAGTAAATTAAAATCACATGGAAAGAAGTAGAAAACATAAGTGAACATGGGATCAAAGACACAATGATTTGATTACAGAGTTCGCCCAATGTCGACTATGTCTCAGGGCCCTGCTCAATATTGGGGAGGCCTTATTTCATTAAGTGGCATCAAATAATTCAGTTACAAGAAACTTTACAAAAATGACCCTTATACCTCCAATATGGATTATGTCCTGAAAATGGAGAGCTCAGCTGGAGAAATGGATGTCACCACTGAATTCCTGGTGCAGAAATGTGCAAAATCAACTATAAACTTGCCCAATTCTAACTCTAGTACCTATGGCACTCTAAGGGAATATTTTTGGCATCTCTTGATTCTCCTTGATCAGGGATTCGCACTCTTTGCCTACTCAGGGTTCCGCCCACACCTCTGCACTCCACTTCCTAGTAAACTGAATGAATAGAGTTTAAATACAGTTTTCTTGGCAAAGCCACCAAGGAATGGGTTTGTGGGTTGTTGGTGGCGGAGCCAACTAGGTTGGCAGAGGTCTCTATTTCAAACCCCCCGCCTCCAAAAATAGTTTATTGTTTTCCTTTATATGGTAAAAAATTGTTGGCGGAGTTGGAATAGACCCAGAGGTTATGATAATAATAAACAACAGTTCATGGTTCCACGATATATGGTTCTAACATTGGTATATATATATATATATATATATATATATATATATATATATATATATATATATATATTCATTTTTCGATGGTTCGGTGGGTTTGTCGAGTATGGTGCGCCCACCACATAGAACCATTTTTTTATTATAATATTAACCAACCATTGGGGGTGGTGGGGCTAAGATTCGGTCCCCTAAATTTATTATTTATTTGTTTAAAAAAAAACCAACTGTTAATTTTTGTCTCGTGGAAAATAAGGGATATTAGGAAAATTAAAGAGGTGACAATTTCTCTTGTTACAACTGTTATCACTCAGGTTGTCCTTTTGATAAGCGCAAAAGGATACGGCCGAGGTAACCACAAATATGGCCGAGGTAACCACAGACCAGTCTTTGGTCTGCAGGTTCTAGCCCACCTGCAATCAGAGAGGGCTCTCTCTTTTTGATTTAGCTTTGTTGAAGATGTTTTTAGGCTAGCTATTGAGTTCAAGGGGGTTTTGTTTAAGTTTTGGTGGGAAGGATGATACTTTCAGGTAAAGAGGCAGGGATACTGATGAGCCCCAAATTTTGGTAACATTTTGGGCTCATTTGGCCTACTTACCTTGCTCAACCCTTCATTTTTTATCACTTATGCATCATTTCTTAGTATATTCATGTTATTTGTAGGAAGAAGGGCAGTCATTATGCCTATGTTGCTAATACATGATTATTTCAGGTTTTTTGACATTAAATGGAGCAAAAACCACGCAGATGGAGGCAAGGAGACAGCCAAGGTGGCATTGCGAGTTTATAGGAAGGTTGTCCATAGCCTTGAATGACCTTCCTCGTGATCTCCACCCCAACTCCGAGCCCCAACAGCTATCACCACCGAGCTAGAAGGCAGCCAATGGATTCTACAGGAACAGCGGTTTACTTTTAGTTGGACAGCCAAGCCCCACTAATTTAGGAGGCCAGCTTGGCCCTCCTGATGTATAAATATTGAGGCTGTAGCCTTCGATGGGGACTTTTGAACCTTTGTTGCAGATTTTGAATCACGAGCTATAGCTCTGTTTTGCTCTTTGTAAGCCATTTTTGGCATGTTGTTAGACTTATGATTATGATCTTTTAATAAAAGGCAGGCAGATTTGGATTCAATTCTGAGTTCTTAGAAGAGCTATAGCTCTCAGGTTAGGGCCCAACCTGAGAGCAATAGGCCTCCTTTCTTTGTATTGTTACTTGTCTGTCCTTTCAGCATTACATTTCTTTGCCTTGACATGCATTTGGAAAACACAGTCTGCTGATTCAAATTTCTTGATGTGATTAAGTAGGTTAGTTTATGGATAACATGCTTTCAGCGGCTTAGATCAGAGTAGGAGGATTAGATTTCATCAGAGTTCCACGAAAAGGTTGATCGTACACTCACTTCCACCTCTGTTTAGAGATTGGGAGTGTAGACCATGCCAACCACCAAAAAAATGCAGTTTTACATGTTCATGCAAGCTTTAAAGTCATATTTCCATTGGTAGAAGTGTACATGCATTTAGATCTTGAGCAATAACTCCTTGTTTCAGCTCCATGCACGATTTCTATCTTAACTTCCATCGTTGTTCTTTGGTTTTTAATAAAACAGTTAGAATAGGTTGATGAATTCTCGGTTTTGTGCAAGATAGAGGTGATTTGTTTCATTTACACTGCGTAGCCCCACTTCAACACTTCCTTATCCTTCACAGCCGTGCCTAAGGCACCTCCTTATCTCCCAGCTAGATCCCTTGCCCACCAACTCTTCTATTATCCACGTTGTTTTATCTTTTCGGCCTTCCATTGGCTCTACCCTTCTATCAACCGACCAGCTTTACACACCCTCTCTCCATCTCATCTCTTTGTTCATGAGCCAATCACAAGATCCCCTCTCATCCTACCTACCCACCCATACAGCTCATTCAGTCCTCCATCACCCAAAACTCCGACTGCAGAACATCCTGTAGAAGTTAGCAGACTTCCTGTAGAAATCCCAAGCTTCCTCTAGGATCCCCTGCAGACATCCTGTAGAAGCTTGCAAACATAGTTTCCAGGCACCTGAACGTTGTGAACTTCTGTGGAATGATGTTAAGGATCCCCTGGGACCTCTCAGAGTCCTCCTGACCTTTCCCAAGCCTTCCTCCCGTTGAACTACCCCTGCACAGTCAAGACCCAGTAAGAAGCACAGTCATAATAACTCCAACCACTTGAGAAAAAATCCAAAAACATGTTCTCTTCAGATGAAAGTAGTTTAAACTCATGCATCTCATCTCACTAGAAGTAATAGCATCATTTTTAGAAGTTGCATTCCCACTATTGCATCGTAAGGATTAAGCTGGTCAGATTAGGGTTTACTAGGGTTTCCATGTTTGGTTGGCTTTCATTTCATTCTTGCAAAGTAGGTTAATTTCCTTTGAGATAGCCTTCGTTCATCACTTAAAAAGCTTCTTCTGAGAACATATAGAAGTTGGCTTGAGCCCTAGCAGACTTGTGCCAGCTGACCAAGTCACAGCTACGACAAGAGCTAGTACTTGTGCATATAGCACCGTCGCTTCCAAGTTTGTTACGAACTACCGGGTTGATAAAATTAGAGAAGGAAGCTCCAGGAGTTGTAGCATTATTGCTACAATACTGGAGCCCACCATCTTTTTGGCGCTGTTGCCGGGGAAGCGTCAGAGTATTAGTAATTGTTGCTTTTCTTCTATTTTCCTACTCTCGCCTTCTGCCAAGTAGTTTATTTCATTTCCATTCTACAAAAGTAGCATAGGCATTTCCTGCTTTCATAGATTAGCATTTCAATTCCGCAATTTCAATTTTGCAAGCATAGATTAGCCTTTCAATTCTGCAAGCGTAGACTAGCATTTCCATTCCTGCAATTCCATTTGAGCAAAGTAGATTAGTTCTTTCCTGCTTTCGTTTCAATTCTGCATTTTTATTTCAGCAAGATAGTTAGTTGTAGATCAATCTGTTTCAGTTTTGCAGGTAGCAAAGGAAAAAAACAAAAGCAATAAAAAAAAAGAAGTCTTTCCATTTCATGCCTCGTAGGAATCGAGATAAAATAGGCAAATTCGTACCCAACACCCCCACCACATCACTGAGTCACCCTTCTCTCTTCTTCGGTGACAGTGATCCAAAAGAACCTATAGGTGAACCTCCTGAGATATACGAAGATCCTATAGCAGAAGAAGAATTAGAGACCATCCCATTTGAAGCTATGGCTGACAATAGAGGAGAAGATGAGAGAATAGAAGGTGCCTTCCCCATCCGAGAAACCAATGGAGACATGAAAATGAAAAACATTAGTCCCTCCGCTCTACCCCACTTCCATGGACTGACTACTGAAGATCCTGATGCCTTCCTATTTGAGTTTTTTGTCCTTTGTCGAACCTATGACTATACTGAAGATGAGCAGAAGCTGAAACTCTTCCCTTCAACTCTTAAGGATCCAACATTACGCTGGTTCATGGGCTTACCTGGGAATAGTATCACCACTTGGGCTCAGATGCAGCAAGCTTTCAATACCAAATACTGGGACTACTGTAGGTCCAAGGAAACCAAGGGAGAAATCTTTCGGATGACCATGGAAAATGATGAGTCCTTAGAGGATTATGAGGAGAGGTTCCAACTTAGCTATAAGCGGGCCAGGTGCACACTTGACCCTGAATCCCTCAAGTTGGTCCTCCTTCGAGGAGTCCCTGAAGACCTCTTAGATACCCTTCACATGTTAGCAGGAGGAGATATTTACCAACTGCTATATGAGGACATCAAGACTGTGTTTAGGAACCACTCTAGGGCAGCCCGAAAACGAGGTAGAGGAAACCTCCTCTCAGCTGGTATTCCTTTCTCCAAGCATGAGTTTGCAAATCAATTAGAAGATCTTAAGAGTGAGGTGAGACAGACCATTGCCATGCAACTTGACACATTTAGGATCCAGCAGAAGAAGGAAGAAGCTGAGAGGGCCTTGGCTATCTTCTGCCCTAGATGTACAAGGAGACACCCTAAGCACGAATGCCCATTGCATTCGGTTGAAGTGTGCTTCGTTTGTGAGGAGGACCATCCCACAAATCAATGTCCAACCTTACCTGGGCTTAAAGCCATGTACCAAGGGATGGAAGCCCCCACTGAACCTCTCTATTTCCTCAACCAAAGGAGGCCACAAGGACCTAGACTTTACCAGCAGGGGATGCAAGGGGCACCCCAAGCTTATTACAGTCCTAACCAATCGACTCCTATGCCTTCCTGGGGTCCCCCTGCTCATCCTTCCTGGTCTATGCCTCCTCCATGGTCTTATCCACCTCAGTACCCTACTCAGCCCACTACTCATTCATATCACTCACATGCCCAGCCACAGCCTCAGTGGAATGCACCTCAGTCGGGGTGGAGGCCCCAGTACAACACTCCTCCCACCATTTTGCCTCCACCACCAATTCAACCTCAACCATTACCTCCTGCTCCTCCAAGGCAACCTCAAATACCTTCTCAACCGAACCCGAACCCCAACAATAGACAGGCCCAACAGGTATACACTGGGGAAACATCATGCCCTACCTATGCTGTGGAGATCCAGGAGATCAATCTTCGATCTGGAAAGACTCTTCCGGATCGCCAACCTCCTCCCCCAGGGGACGAGGAGGACAACCAGGAAAGTGAACCAAAGGCTATTCCACCCTTTCCTGAGAGACTAACAGCCACCACACAACCCAACCTAGAGGAGGATGAGCTTCTGGGAGAGCTCAAGCAGTTGTGTGTGAAAATACCACTTCTCCAAGCCATCAAGGATGTGCCAATATACAACAAGCTGGTTAAGGAAAAGTTCTTCAAACACCCAGGCAGGCGAAAGAGAGATGCTTCAACCATCAATGTCTTAGGACAACTGTCTGACCTTATGTTAGGACAAGTCATCTGCCCAAAGTATCTAGATCCTGGGAGTCCTGTAGTAGATGTCCACATCAATGGCACCATCATACCTCACACCTTGATTGATCTGGGGGCTGTCATTAATGTGATGACCAGGGATACCATGCTCAAACTCAATCTTCAGGGTTCCTTGAGGAAGACCTCGACAGTCCTGCAACTAGCAGATCGCTCCACCGTGACTCCTGAAGGGATTGTGGAGGATGTCTTGGTCTCTGTCGACTCTTGGGAATACCCTGCAGATTTCTTGGTTCTGTAACCCAAGGCAAAGCTTACTGGATATCATCTTATTTTGGGAAGGCCTTGGTTAGCCACTGCAGATGCTTACATAAGTTGCCGTGCAGGAAACATGACCATCAAAAATGGTCCTATGTCCAAGCAGCTAGTCCTATACCCTCCTGCCCAACCCTCCTTAGAGCATGACTTACCACTGTGGTTGGAGGAAGGAGAAGAGGATGAGGTGTACTCAGCACCTTTGTGCACCCTAGACACCACTAGAAGAGACCCCCCAACCGAGGATGACTTGATTGAGACCTTGATCCAGAATCCACCTTCCAGTGCACTATCCTTAGAGAAATTGGTGGAGGATGCCCAAGCCAGCACCTTAGTGGACCTTTGTGCCACCAACCCTGTCACTCCCAGAGTCAAGAATGTGGAGTTCGGCCCTGAGAGAACGTTAAAGATTAGCTCCTCCCTATCTCCTTACTAGGAAAAGTAGCTGTGTAGCCTGTTGGCCAGCCATCTAGATGCTTTTGCTTGGAGCTATAAGGAGATGAAAGGAGTCCATCCTTCGGTCTGTACCCATCACATATACATCAAAGAGGATTGTAAACCGGTTAGGCAACCTCAGAGGAGAATGAATCCAGCCCTTAAGGACATTGTCAAGGAAGAATTGCAAAAACTGTTGGATGCCGGATTCATTTACCCCATCTCAGATAGTGAATGGGTGTCCCCTCTAGTGTTGGTTCCCAAGAAAAATGGGAAATGGAGAATCTATGTGGACTACCGAGAACTGAACAAAGATACCAAGAAAGACCATTTCCCTCTACCTTTCATAGATCAAGTGTTGGATGGACTGACAGGAAAGAAGTTCTTCTCTTTCCTGGATGGGTTTAGCGGGTACAACCAAATCCAAATCAGCCCGGAAGACCAAGATAAGACCACCTTCACTTGTCCTTGGGGTACCTTTGCCTACCGAGTTCTTCCCTTTGGGCTATGCAATGCTCCTGCTACCTTCCAGAGAGCTGTCTTGAGCATCTTCTCGGAGCTGGTCCATGATGCGGTGGAAATCTATATGGATGACTTCACTCCTTATGGATCCAACTTCCAGGAAGCATTTTCCAATCTGGGAAAGGTCCTAACCAAATGCATTGAGATGAACATGTCCCTTAGTCCTGAAAAATGTGAATTCCTGATGACTGAAGGGACCGTGCTAGGCCATACCATTTCTTGCCAAGGGTTACAAGTAGATCCTAACAAAATTGCCCTCATCAAGAAGGTTCCACCTCCCCAAAAGGTAAGGGATGTTCGGAGTTTCTTAGGATTAGCAGGGTATTATAGGAGATTCATTAAAGACTTCAGCAAGCTAGCCTCGCCATTGTTTGGCCTGTTGGCAAAAGATGTGGAGTTGAAATGGACTGACGATTGTCAGAGGGCTTTGAATGAATTAAAGGACAAGTTGGTGTCAGCCCCAATCTTGAGAGGTCCAAACTGGGCCCTACCTTTCCACATCCACACTGATGCCTCGAACAAAGCCATAGGGGCAGCTTTAGGACAAGTTGAACAAAAACTTCCATATGCCATTTACTTTGTTATCAAAAACTTATCCAAAGCTGAACTGAATTACACTGTAACCGAGAAAGAATTCTTGGCTGTGGTCCACGCACTGAACAAGTTCCGACATTATATTACTGGCTATCAAACCTTTGTACATACGGATCATGCTGCAATTAGATATTTAATGAATAAACCAGATGTGAATGCTCATATTATTAGATGGTTACTTTTGTTGCAGCAGTTTGATTTGACCATTGTTGACAAACCAGGTAAAGAAAATGTTGTTGCTGACTTTTTATCTAGATTGGATTTGTCTGCAGATGAGGATGGAACAGTGGATGACCAGATGCCCGATGAACATCTGTTTTCTATCTCAGTACTCTCTCCATGGTTTGTTGATATAGCAAACTACCTTGTTTCAGCACAGTTCCCTCCGCACCTATCTTCAAGAGAGAAGAGCAGAATCATTAGAAAACGTGCCTCATTTACTTGGATCGGGGGCAATCTGTTCAAGCTTGGCTGTGATCAGGTCTTAAGGCGTTGTGTAAGGGAGGAGGAAGTCTTTGATATCCTCCTCACCTGTCATGATGGGCCTTGTGGAGGACATTTTGCAGCAAAGAGGACTGTCTTCAAAATCTTGCAGGCAGGCTACTATTGGCCCACACTTCATCAAGATGTCAGGAGGTATATCATCCAATGTGACCGATGCCAAAGAATGGGGAAACTGACTCAAAGGGATGAGATGCCTCTCCAACCTCAAGTGACTCTTGAGCCATTTGAGAAGTGGGGTATGGACTTTGTGGGTCCAATCAACCCTCCTTCGAGGCAAAGGTCTTACATCATTGTGTGCACTGACTACCTAACAAAGTGGGCAGAGACTAAAGCAATCAAGGCAGCAACAGAAGAAAAGGTGGCTGAGTTCTTAAGGGAGAACATCTTCTACAAATTTGGCTAACCAAGAGAGCTGGTCACCGATCAAGGAAGCCAGTTCACATCCAACTTAATTGAAGACCTACTAGCTCATCACAAAATCAAGCATAGGACTTCCACCCCCTATCATCCATAGGCAAATGGGCAAGTGGAAGTCACCAACAGAGCATTGGAAGGGATTTTGACTAAGGTGGTGAGCAGCAGTAGGAACGATTGGGCAGATCGCCTCGTTGAGGCCACATGGGCCTACAACACCACCTGGAAGACCACCACCGGCTTCACACCTTATGAGCTGGTCTATGGGAAGAAAGCTTTGCTGTCCATTGAATTTGAATACAACACTTTGAGGATGGCAGCTCAGCTGGACCTAGATCTCAGCCATGCACAACAAGAAAGGTTATTGCAGCTGAATGGACTGGACGAGCACCGAATGCAGGCCCTCCTTCACTTGGAAGTGGTTCAACTTCAGAGAAAGGTGTGGCATGACCAACACCTCAATGACAAGCAATTCCAGCCAGGAGATTGGACATTGTTGTATGACTCCAGGTACAAAGATTTCAAGGGGAAGCTGAGAACCAGATGGCTGGGACCATATGCAGTGGAAAAATGTCATGACAATGGATCTGTTCTTATTCGGACCATTGATGAGGAGTCCATCCCCATGCTTGTCAATGGGCATCGATTGAAGATCTACAGGAAACCTCTCTCAAGACAAGAGTTCATTAAAACTATGGAGAAATCAGTGTTGATCATAGAGAAGGGTTCTACCTCTGCTTAGGCATACCTTGAAAGATATAACAAAAATAAAAAAATAATAAAGATCCTTGGGTGAAAACCTCTCTGAGGCTCCCAAGGCAGGTGGTAGGGGTGAAAACCTCATTGAGGCGCCCCTATTGTCTTTTAAAAAAAAAGAGAGAAAAAAGATTTGAAAAAGATCCTTGAGTGAAAACCTCTCTGAGGCGCTTAAGGCAGATGGCAAGGGCAAAAAATTCATTGAGGCACCCCTGCTATCTTTCAAAAAAAAAAGAAAAAAGAAAAAAAGAAAAAAACAATAAGCAAAAAAGACAAGGACAACAAGTTTATAATGTGAAAATGCATGCAGGTTGCAGGTGTTCTATGAAGGAGAGGAGGTCTTTTAACGCAAAGCCAAAGATCCTTATCATGCTGCCAGGAGACCTCACCAGCACCTCCTCCAAGAATACTCATCTTCTCCAAGGTATGGGCACGATTTCATCACAGCTTAAGTCTTCTATAGGAAGATGCAGACTTTCTACAGGAAGGTGCAGACTTTCTACAGGAAATGCAAACTTTCTACAGGAAGTTTTGTATTTCTACAGGAAACTTCCTGTAGAAATTCGAGATAGCCCAGAATTCATTTTATGAGGAGATCTAACAACCAAGGATCGGTTTGGATGCATGCAAGCTACTGTTGTCACCCTTACACACTGCTATCACCTCTTTCTACCATCCCTGTTGACATGCAATGAAGTTACCTGCACCATCAAAGCAGATCATTGAGTTATCAAGAGAAAGCAATTTTTAAGAAAAAAAAACGCTGAGATGTCATACCATATCCATCCCAGCCATCCATGAGCTCTGTGAGCATAATCGTGAGGCCATTGCCCTCGTCGTGCATCATGCACCCGAGGAGGAAAAATTGTTACAGGACATCCTACAGGAGTCCCGTAACAGTTAAGCCTGCTAGAGTGTACACCATTCACAGCGCTTACCACATGCAATGCAAACGCGAGCGCATGTAGCCGAAGCATCTAATTCATCGTCAACGGCCTGCGAATATGAACCTCCGAGCCTGTGCAAATCCACCAGCAGCAAATAAATCCACTCATCGTCGTCCAAGAGCCGAAAAATTGTGTTGCGGCTGCACAAGTAAGTGCCTCGACCCTTTCTTCTGTCGAATTGCATGAATTTTACTTTGAAAATGTTTGCAAGTGTGAAGTGAATGGGTTGAGCGGTTGTATGGCCATTCGACTGGCCACGTCGACCAGTTAGTGGTCTAGTCGGATGTTTGGGCGGTGGTCGTGGCAAAAGAAACGGGCAGTGCACATGTGAGAGCCATCCCGTCGGGAAAAACGAGTTTTAACAGAAGAGACAGCGGCGGATCTGCGGGGAATGATGCGGCAGTAAGGGAACTCGGAAGAGAATGATGGAATGATGTCGTCCAACGATCCGGCAGGGACAGCTCACCCCCGCACCACGGATTCCACCGATTCAAATCTAATCGGCTAGATTGCCACCCCATGCATTTATCATTCACCGTTTGAGACTCGAGTGATCATCTGGATCCCTCTGCAGCTCGACACTCCAAGTCTTTGGCCATTCGAACGCCTGTGAAGCAACACCAAGAGCGCAGACCCACTACAGTATCCTCCAGGATTCGCGCGCTGCTCCTACAGGAAAGTTGTTTCTACAGGAAATCGGGTTCCTTACGTCAAAAGGTGGTGGATTAAAAAAAGGTAAGCCTGAACTCTCCATGCAATTGGTTTTGAGGGTGGCAGAATCGACGTCTACAGTTTGGTCGTAGAAAATTTTTGCAAATATTGTCTGCCGTTGCATGAACTGTCGTCCTACAGGATGTCAGTGTAATTAAGCTGTGTTAAGGTCCTCAGGAGATAAGCTTCGTGAATTATATGCATGACAGAGGCGTAATTCTACGCTCTGTCCCAGTAGGCCAAATTTCTTCCGCATTCGCCACCTCCAGCTAACGCAGCAGTTTTTCACCATGCCGGGTGGGTTCATGAGAAGGGAACCCACTGATTCAACAAAGTTAAGAGAAAATCCTGAGGTGGTGGAGCTCTTCACGCGAGCGCAATGGATATCCTTCTGTGACAAATTTCGGGGCTATGACGACGAAGTGGCAGAGGAGTTTTTGCAAGCTCTCAGGCCGAAATCCAAAACATTGGCCACCGTTAACTTCAGGGGTTTGAGCCTCAAACTCACCCCACAATTCATCAGCCAAGTTACGGAGCTCCCAATGGGATTACCATGGGATAAAGAAGAAAGGAAATTGGGCCAATAGGCTAAGAAAGAATTCTTTCCACCAGAGGAGGAATTCTTAGAAGATAAAAATGGGGTTCGTAGAACTAGTTTACTGCCACCGTGGAATGAAGTTAGCCTGCAGATTATGAATTACATCACCTGCGAAGGCCATTTTAGCATTGTATATGGGTACCACTTTCAGTTACTCACTGAATTAAGGCACCAGATGGATCTACCGGTAGAAAACAAACTCAGTCTCCCCTACTTTCTACTACAGTCTCTGATTGAGTGTGCCACTAAGTTGAAAGAAGGCACACCAGACCAGCCCACCATGGACTCATCAAATTCCTTATGGAGGATGTACTCCACACATACAAGGTTCCTCTCTCATGGGAAGCCTTCAGAAATTTGAACAAGGATGGTGATATAAAGATGCTGATCGAAGAGCTCGGTTCATCTAGCAGTGAGGAGAAAGAGTCAGTGCCCGCAGGGAAGAAAGAAAAAGGCCAGAAGACCACGACCACGGAGCAGAAGAAAAAGCAACAGAAGAAACAAGAGAAAAATGGTGCCAAAGAGAAAGATGACACACCCATTTTGACGGCAAGAGAGAAAAGGTTGCAAAGCAGAATGGACAAGGCTGAGAAGGTCCACATCAGCAAAAGTGCCTCGACAACAACCGCAACCAAGTCAAAAAGAAAAACTCATGCAGCAAAACAAACCAAAGCGGTGACACCTGTTTCTACAGGAAAACCGAAACCGGCTTCTACAGGAAGCCCGAAATTAACTGAAAAAGGGTCTTCTACAGGAAGCCTGAAATTAACTAAAACAGGGTCTTCTACAGGAAGCCCTGAAAAAGTGAAACCCAAGGAGAAGAAAGCTGACATTCTTGAAAGGGAGGCAACAGCTGTGCTGGCCACCCTTATCACACCTCCTAAGCCAAAGGAGAAGAGAAAGAGGGAGACCCCTCTATATTTTAAAGCTAGAAGAAGTGTGAGAATAAAGACAGGCAAGCCACAGCCTCCGTCCAGCAGCCCGATCATTATTGAAGATGCCCCTACTTCGCCCAAGGAAAGGTCCTCCTCGAGGATATCAGTCACCTATGAGAGGGGGAGCCCGAAGAAAACTACGTGGCAAGAAAGGTTAGACCAATTGACTACAAAAGCTCGACTACAGGATGCTGAAGATGCTCTACAAGAAACCTTAGCCAAGCTTAAAGAAACTGAGAGAATGGAAGGGGAAGCACCCTTATCACCACCGAGGGAGGGTGAAGTAGAACCACCAAAGGAAGTGGAGAAAGAGCATATACCAAAGCCCAGCCCTCAGCCAAGTCTGAGTTCATATTACACCTTTTTAGAGGCTGGCAAAATTATACCTCAGAAATTTACTGTGCCACTGTTTTTTGCATTAGAGGAAGAAAGAGTCCGTACACACACGTGGATGAAAATAGCCAAGTCAAAGGGTGTGGCGGACATAGGTCCCTTACAAGAGCAGCTCAAGGAGGCCAGAAGTGAATTGTCCATGGCTAAACAGGTGGCAAATTGCCAACGAGTGTTCCTACAGGAAGAAAACCAAAAGCTGAGATTGCAGCTACAGGAGCTGAGGGCAGGGACAGGTACATCCTCCAAGGACACCACAGCAGAACAGCAAGGCAAAAAGGAACCGAACACTGGTCTTGGGGAGCCAACCACACCTCTACAGGAAGTAGAACAACAAGCACAAATTGAGGTGCAAGCTCTCAGACAGCAGCTGCAGCAGAAAGAGGCACAATTGGCCTGCATGGCTAGTTGGGCCATGGATGCTATCCAATGTAGACAGCCGGCCAAATCCTTTGGCCTGTACTTGAAGGACCAATGGCTGCAATTCCAAATCAATACCTTGGCGTAGAGAGGCATCTCTCAGCTCCAAGACCCGCAACAATTCACTAAAGTATGCAGCACTAGTTCATCAGAGGATACGGCCAAATTAGCGGAGTTCTACCTCCATAATCTGGCCCTGCCTAATGTAGTTTCATGGGATCCCAATACGGCCTTGGGAGATATGCAATTAATGGCGTTTGCCTCATGGCTGAACCATGAGGACAAAAGAGCAGCAGAAGCCAAAGTGGTCATGAACCGAGAGCTGAATGAGCCATTGCTCATCAGACAAGAACCAGGGGATCCAGTTGCACTATTCTCGGCACACCAACATTTGTCCACTGACCCTCAAGCTTCATTAAGATATATGGATCAACAGGCCCAAGCCATAGCTCATTTTGAGGACATGGAGAGACTGTTAGGAGACAACGCTGTCCAAGCATGCACCCGCAGATGGAATACATTGGCCCACAGTCTGAAAATCCGAGAGTACCATACCCCAACTCGGATGAGGGAAGCTCTGGTACGGGTAGCCCTCTATAAGAAATCCATGCAAAACCTCCAGGCCAGCTGGATTGGCCTTAAACTCAGCCCACCACTGCTGCTAGGATTGATGGAAGGTAGCACAGAGAAAGATGATCATGAACAATGGGAAGAGGTAAACAGAAGGGCTGGGTTTCATTTTTGCAAGGAGGACACTACTACAGAGGCTTGGGATGTAAGGGTAGCAGTAAAGGCAATGAAGGATGAAGAGTTGGACTAGTTGCTCAAGGATGAGCAAATACTTTAGCTGGGGGGTGATGATGAGTCCCAAATTTTGGTAACATTTTGGGCTCATTTGGCCTACTTACCTTGCTCAACCCTTCATTTTTTATCACTTATGCATCATTTCTTAGTATATTCATGTTATTTGTAGGAAGAAGGGCAGTCATTATGCCTATGTGGCTAATACATGATTATTTCAGGTTTTTTGACATTAAATGGAGCAAAAACCACGCAGATGGAGGCAAGGAGACAGCCAAGGTGGCATTGCGGGTTTATAGGAAGGTTGTCCACAACCTTGAATGACCTTCCTCGTGATCTCCACCCCAACTCCGAGCCCCAACAGCTATCACCACCGAGCTAGAAGGCAGCCAACGGATTCTACAGGAACAGCAATTTACTTTTAGTTGGACAGCCAAGCCCCACTAATTTAGGAGGCTAGCTTGGCCCTCCTGATGTATAAATATTGAGGCTGTAGACTTCGATGGGGACTTTTGAACCTTTGTTGCAGATTTTGAATCACGATCTATAGCTCTGTTTTGCTCTTTGTAAGCCATTTTTGGCATGTTGTTAGACTTATGATTATGATCTTTTAATAAAAGGCAGGCAGATTTGGATTCAATTCTGAGTTCTTAGAGGAGCTATAGCTCTCAGGTTAGGGCCCAACCTGAGAGCAATAGGCCTCCTTTCTTTGTATTGTTACTTGTCTTTCCTTTCAGCATTTCATTTCTTTGCCTTGACATGCATTTGGAAAACACAGTCCGCTGATTCAAATTTCTTGATGTGATTAAGTAGGTTAGTTTATGGATAACATGCTTTCAGCGGCTTAGATCAGAGTAGGAGGATTAGAATTCATCAGAGTTCCATGAAATGGTTGATCGTACACTCACTTCCACCTCTGTTTAGAGATTGGGAGTGTAGACCGTGCCAACCACCAAAAAAACGCAGTTTTACATGTTCATGCAAGCTTTAAAGTCATATTTCCATTGGTAGAAATGTACATGCATTTAGATCTTGAGCAATAACTCCTTGTTTCAGCTCCATGCACGATTTCTATCTTAACTTCCATCGCTGTTCTTTGGTTTTTAATGAAACAGTTAGAATAGGTTGATGAATTCTCGGTTTTGTGCAAGACAGAGGTGATTTGTTTCATTTACACTGCGCAGCCCCACTTCAACACTTCCTTATCCTTCACAGCCGTGCCTAAGGCACCTCCTTATCTCCCAGCTAGATCCCTTGCCCAACAACTCTTCTATTATCCACGTTGTTTTATCTTTTCGGCCTTCCATTGGCTCTACCCTTCTATCAACCAACCAGCTTTACACACCCTCTCTCCATCTCATCTCTCTGTCCATGAGCCATCACAAGCTCCCCCCTCATCCTACCTACCCACCCATATAGCTCATTCACTCCTCCATCACCCAAAACTCTGACTGCAGAACATCCTGTAGAAGTTAGCAGACTTCCTGTAGAAATCCCGAGCTTCCTGTAGGATCCCCTGCAGACATCCTGTAGAAGCTTGCAAACACAGTTGCCAGGCACCTGAACGTTGTGAACTTCTATGGAATGATATTAAGGATCCCCTGGGACCTCTCAGAGTCCTCCTGACCTTTCCCAAGCCTTCCTCCCCTTGAACTACCCCTGCACAGTCAAGACCCAGTAAGAAGCACAATCATAATAACTCCAACCACTTGAGCGAAAATCCAAAAACATGTTCTCTTCAGATGAAAGTAGTTTAAACTCATGCATCTCATCTCACTAGAAGTAATAGCATCACTTTTAGAAGTTGCATTCCCACTATTGCATCGTAAGGATTAAGCTGGTCAGATTAGGGTTTACTAGGGTTTCCATGTTTGGTTGGCTTTCAGTTCATTCTTGCAAAGTAGGTTAATTTCCTTTGAGATAGCCTTCGTTCATCACTTAAAAAGCTTCTTCTGAGAACATATAGAAGTTGGCTTGAGCCCTAGCGGACTTGTGCCAGCTGACCAAGTGACAGCTGCGACAAGAGCTAGTACTTGTGCATACAGCACCGTCGCTTCCAAGTTTGTTACGAACTACCGGGTTGATAAAATTAGAGAAGGAAGCTCCAGGAGTTGTAGCATTATTGCTACAATACTGGAGCCCACCAGATAGCATGAATGTTTTAGAACCATTGGGCGTGGAGTCAAGGAGTAGGACTGTTGGTGCGTTTTCTTGGTCACAAGAAGGAATATGGAGCAAGCTAGCTGCATATGAAACAATCACTCAAGGTAAAAAGACGGATTAAAGGCTAAGGAATGAGGGGCAATTAAGAATCTCTCTTTCAGGTTAGCAGAAAGAAGATAAATGAGCCCTATCTAGGAGCAATTAAAAATTCCTAGATAACAGTCATTCATATGTGAAAAAGGTCAAACATGAGCCATAACAGAATTCATATTTATGCCTAATTCAAGAAGAAAACATTAAGAAGCCATAGAAACTGAGCATAGAGTGCGGCTAAGCAAATTCTAAACCAATCCTTTGTTCTGTAACTTAAGCATATGTGAAATTTGAATAACAGAGGTAAGAAACACTTATTGATTCATGCTGCAGCACAAGAATTCCACATTCAATTCCTCAGACCATTAGACACAGAGCAGACAACCATTCCTCCAAAGCTTTTTAGCAATCTTTGATTAAGTAAAACATCTCAGATATCCAGTGCGAGTCTCTAATGAATATTATCAACCAACCAACCCTTAAAACAATACAGAGGGCGGTATATATAGGGAAAAATGTCCAAAATTGTCTATTACAGTTTGACCTAAACAGGTCTGAAAGAAAAATGATTACTTTAACCTAATCCTATCCAGAAATAAATGCAAGAAAATATCTTTGAGCTGCGCTGAGGGCAGCCGTATCAAAACTAAGTTAATGTGTTGTCCTTGGTTGCTTGGTGCAATGTTTCTGCAATAGCTGTTCTTTGGCCTTTGTTCCATTGCTATTTGGAAGCATTAAATGCTTTAACTGTGATTTGAGAGCTTTAATGGGCTTACACCGCTTTATTTGACTTTCTTGGAGGTCATTCAATGTTAAGCTGCCTTGGGCAATGAATATTTCGATTAAAATATTCAAATGATACTCTTTGCCGCTCCATCTTTCCTCTGATAGTCTTTTGCAGTTGAATCGGGCCATTTAATGTCTTCTGAGTGCTTTAGACTATCCCATCGATCTTTCATGGCCTCTGTTCGGCCCTGTGTTGCTTTAAAAACTGCGTTTGCTTCTTTCTAAATTCTTTGCAAAGAAAAACAGGTCATTCTGTGCCTTTCGGGCTTGCTGGGGGCTGCGCAATGAGGGTCTTTCCACTTTGGCCCATTTCTCGTAGCACGCTTAGCGCTAATCGCGCATGAAAAACTGCCTCAGAATTTGAATCTGGGCTTCCTAAGCACGATTTTTGCCTTCGCGCCTTTTTTGCTTACGACGTCAGCATGACGTCAATGGGTGGGACCCAGTACGGCGGTGACGTGGCAGGGTGATGTCAGCAGGGTGACGTCAGCATGTACGGCGGGTGACGTGGCGGTACACGGTGGCAGTGATGTGGCAATGGTGAGTTCGTAGTATGGTGGCAAGAGGCCGACACAGGCAGATGACGTGGTAGGATGACGTCACTGGGCGGAGGACGTGGTGCTGACGTCACCCAGGGGAGGGCGGTTTGGTGGTTTCGGGCGCACCACCTTTGCACTGAAGCGGTTTGGGAGGAGGGGGCTCCGCCACACCTGGGAGGGCGACGCGTGGCGGGAGTACGACGGTAAAACCGCCGAACTCCCGGACGCTAACCCTCGGGCTGTTGGCGTGAGAAAACACCTGCCCACCATAGATCTTGGGAGGGCCAAATCTAACGGTCGACGGGACAGGGAAGGTGACGGAAGGTTAGGGTGGGGACTCTGCCCGATATATTTAATTTTTTGTATGGCGGGGGGGTTTAAAACCTTAGGAAAGTGGTTTTTTGCGGGTTTTGCATGCCGGGGTAGATATTTAGAGGCAAAACTTTAGAATAAAGGTGGAAAAATAGGTTTTTTACGGTTAGGATTTAGGGGAACTGGTTGTTATTCTGACCAGATGTCAGAGTGACTGCAGGACACAGATGGGCTAATTAACAACCCCAGATGGACTGTTATTTCCCAGAACTTATACAATAGGGCTATAGTGCCGGGGATGGGGAATCTGTACATAGGGGAATTTTATACATAGTTTTAGTAGGGGAAGGGGGGATAGATAGGGAGCTATAAAATAGAATTAGTAGTTAATATGGAGGTGACCAGAAAGCACTAAGTATGTGACCTTAGTCTATTTTGGGGGAAAAGTTACTCATAGAGTGAAACAACAGGACTCCTAAGCAAAGAGGACCTTTACTTAGGCAAATATAATGGAAAATGATGAAACTAAGAGGAATCAAGCAGATCTTGACCTCTTCAGGGATGTTAGTGAGTGATTTGGGGATAAGGGAGAATGGAGAAGTTAGAGATATCCATCTTGAGCTCCTCTAGATGAAAACTACCTCCAACTTGTGATCTAAAAAGATATAACACTTTGAAACACAAAATTTATCACATATCAACATTCTGCAACCTCAAAAACTACCTACCCAGCCTACTTACCTAGCATTTTTTTCTTCTTTTTGGATTGGGTGCACTTAGACTTGCAGACCCTGCTTTACAATTTTTCTTTTGATTTCCCTCCTATCTAAGTCTAACCTTATTTCTGCCAAGGGCCCAGATTAAGCAGTTGGGCTCCTTTGATTCTCTACCTATCTACAAATCTACCAAGATTAAGTTGTTTGGTCAGATATCAATTCTCTATATTCTAAAACAAGAAATTGAAACCTAGGGGGGCCAAGATTAAACTGTTTGGCCCTCCCTTTTATAGAACATTCTTCAAAAATGGTTAAGTCATCAAAATTGGAATACAACAGTGGCACTTGGACTGGCACACTTTCATGGCCTTTTCTTTGGCCTCTTTTGGAAATATGGAACCTTGCAGCATGAAAGATGACATATTTGGCATGTAAAAATGTCAATCATGAAATATGAACACCTGTTGCAATAGGAGGCTAATAGTGGCTCCACTTGGGGATGGCTTTTCCTTGTGAAAAGCCAAGAATAGCAGGTCAGACTGCCTTGATCTTCTGTTGTTGCTGTAGACTGGAAACACTTCTTTGTGCTGACTGTCAGATACTTGAAACTTTGGAATAAGAACAACACTTTCCCTCAACTGAATTTCTATGAATTGTATAGCATCGCCTGCTTTCTTCTGCGTGCTTGATAATTATGTACAATGTTGTTTGAGCATGTGCCTTTGAAAAACATAGATCAAAACTGATGTATTTCCTTTAGCCTTGGTGTAGAAACAGTTGCTGATATGAAATTTAAGACTGCAAGACTGCAAACAACTTCCTTTTACCATGAATTGTTGTGATATGACAGTGCTACTCTTACTGTTTTGTTGAGATTAGTGCAGAGACAGAGCTTTTAAAATTGGAATACTTTCGTTGGCTGTGTCTTCACAAAATTTTATTGCTTCTCCTCTAACAATCGGTCTGCTTATTGAAAATGAAAACAGAGTACTAATATATACAAATATCATTGTACAAAAGATATATACAAAGCTGCATTGTATCCCTTAAAAGCGAACATGGTAATGTTTCAGCATACGACCATTAACAGGGCCTTCTTCAGCAGTGCTGCCCTCTACAGGTTTGAGAAAATATGTGTTATTTCCCTGAACAGCAGAAACAACAAACGACCCTTTCCATAAAAAATCAAACTTGGCATGTTTGCCCTTGTCTTCTCTTCATGAATCCCACCTTAGAACTTTGTCACCAATGTAGAAAACCTCAGCCTTAACTCTCTTATCAAACATCTTTTTGAGCTTCTCTTGCAAAGTTTGAGCTCTGTGATAGACCTGTTCTCTGGTTTGCTGAAGATGAATGGTCTGATTGATTCTTCGATGGATATCATTTGGTTCAGCCTGAATCTCCTGTAACAATATGATAGTAGGGATGCCCAAGGATGAAGAAAATCTGGCCTCCATGCCATATACTAGCTCATAAGGGCTCATCCCAATAGATCTCTTTGTTGAAAGTCTATCTGCCCATAGGGAATTCACCAGCTTTTTGTGCCAGTTCTTCTTGTTTTCTTCTAGCACTTTCTTTATGATGTTGATGATGGTTTTGTTGGATGATTCAGCCAAGCCATTACCTTGAGGGTAATAAGCTGTAGAGTGGCCCAAGGTAATATGAAATTGGTGGCAAAAATTGATCATCTTCTTGGATTTAAAAGCAGCTGCGTTATCAGTAATGATCTTTTCAGGGTAGCCAAATCTAGAAAGGATGTGGCACTCAAGGAATTGGATAATGATGGTGTCATTGGCTTGCCTACATGGGATGACTTCAACCCACTTGGTGAAATAGTCAGTGGCTGTTAAGATCCACTTGTGCTGGCTTGAAGAGGAGGGATGGATTTCTCCAATGAAGTCAAGACCCCATTGTTGAAAAGGTTTTTTGGTCGAGATGGGTTTAAGGGGCAAGGGCAACAACTTTCTTTTGCCCTCAAAGGTTTGCCGTTTGTGACATGACATGGCAAACTTCTTTACATATGCAAAAAGAGAGGGCCAATAGAAACCAACCCTTAAAATTTTATCAGCAGTGCACTTCCAATATAGATGTCCTCCACAATCACCTGCATGGAATTATTTCATGACATTGTTAGTTTCATTCATGGTTAAACAGTTAAGCAATATTCCTTCATGATTTCTCCAATATAATGCACCATCTATAACACAAAGCTTTAAAACCTTCATTTTCAAAAATCTTTTCTTGGTTCTGGACAATCCTAGGGGAGAAAACAGGTTTAACAGTACAAAACATATATTAGCATACCATGGAGATTGCAAAAAGGTGTCACTAATCTGTGGAGTTGTCATCTCCTGTTCATTGTCCAACTGGTTAATGTTTAAGGCTTGAAAGTTTGTTTTGGACATCAGTTTGGCTAAACCTTGTCCCTTTATCATCTTGGTTGGTTTTATTTCTATGTCATATTCAAGGATGTTTGCAATCCACTTGCCTCTTTTGCCTTCTAATCCCTCTTGGGTTTGTATGTCTTTTACAACAGTATTTGGGACATAGGAAATCACATGTGAATATAAAATGTACACTTTGAAATCCTTGATGGCCTTGACAAGGGCGTAGGCCTGCTTTTCCATGATTGGGTATTTCAAAGGGGCATCTCTTAAGGCTTGGTAGAAAAATGCAATTGGCTTTTCAACTCCCTGTTCATCCTTTTGCAAAAGGACAGTAGCTATAGTATGATCAGATGCAAAAGAAAATATCATAAAATCTTTGTCAAACTGCGAGCTGGTGAGGACAGGGGTTTGGGTTAAGGCGGATTTGATGCTCTCAAAGGCTTGCTTAGTCTCAAGAGACCATTTTACCTTGGCATCCTTTTTTAACATGTTGCTTAACAGTCTTATCAACTCGACTAGATTTGGGATAAATCTCCTTAGGAAATTGATATTTCCAAGGAAAGCTTGCAGCTCTTTGATGTTTCTTGGATATGGGATTTGGAGGATGGATTGGATTCTTTCACGATCAATTCTAATCCCATCCTTTGATATGATGTGGCCAAGTAATTTGCCTTCTTCAAGGCCAAAAAGAGACTTCTTGGGATTCAAGGAAATGCCATATTTCCTACATGTCATGAATATTTGCCTCAAATGTTTCAGGTGCTCTTGATCAGATTTAGAGAAAGGGGTTAAATCATCAAGATATACAACTAGGAAATCATGTATTTCTTTGGAAAATGCAATATCCATTGCCCTTTGAAAGGTTGCACCAGCGTTTTTAAGTCTGAATGGCATCTTCACATACTTAAATGTTCCCCACGGTGTGGTAAAGGCTATTTTGTCTTGGTCATCCGGGTGAACAAGTATTTGATTGAAACCTGAGAAGCCATCTAGCAAAGAGATTCTAGATGACCCCACTACTCTTTGTAGGATATGATCCATTTTGGGCAATGGGTAGTGGTCTTTTAGGGAGACTTGGTTTAAATTTCTCAGATCTACACAAAGTCTAATTTCACCTGTCTTCTTTCTTGTAGGAACAAGATTGGATACCCATTCAGAAAATCTGATGGGTGCTATGATACCTGCTTCAAACATTCTTTTCACTTCCTTTTCAATCAAAGGGAGAAGCATGGGATTGATCCTCCTCAGTTTCTGTTTGAAGGGTTTCTGGTTTGGTTTTAAGGGAATGGTGTGTTGAATTACTGAGGTGTCATAGGACTTCAAGTCCTCATAACTCCAAGCAAATACATCTTGGAATTCCTTAAATAAATCAATATACTTGGGCTTTTGATCAGGTGGAAAAATTTTGGATAGTTTGATCATTTTTGGATTTTTTGCTGTCCCAATGTTGTGTTTCTCTATATCAGAATTCAATGGTTGCACTTTTGGTTTTTTAGGAACATCATTTGCATCAAACATGTCTTCTAACAGAGTTAGGCCAGCAGGCAAAAATTTATCCTTTAAGTCAATGATCTCTGCCTCTGTCTTGGCAATTTCCTCCAAATGCATCTGTTTCAGCACTTCTATGTTTGTATTGTCAAAAACAGTTGGGTTTAGGATTTGTTTGGCTGTTACAGCTGTTACAACCTGCTGATTTTCATTTGTTTGCTGTTGTTCATCCGCCATAGCATCCATGTCAATGTTAATATTTGAAAACTCTTACTCAAGAGTAAGGAAATTGTTAATCTGGGCATCATTCTCGAACACTTGCAAATCTTTAACATTATTTGGGAAAGTAGGCCTATGTTTTATCTCAGCAGTAAAGTGGTGATTTGGCTCAAAGGGAAGCTTGCATGTACTAGCAAAAGTGGCTAGGATGTGTGCATGAATGTTATGATCTCTTGAGATTTTGGCAAGCTTGGATTCAGTGAATGCATTGAGTATATTAGTGGCAGCAGTCCTATAGGCTCTCATTCTATTGTCATTGGTAACAAAGTTACCTTTCATCTGTTGTATGATTAAATCAGAGTCACCTAGAATAGACACTTTTGCAGCTCCTAGAGCTTTGAGCAGTTTGAGGCCTAAAAGCAGAGCCTCATACTCTGCCATGTTATTTGTGCATTTGAAATTTAGTCTGTAGGCATGGCCTTCTGCATGGCTATTATGTGTGTTGTGAATCCAGACACCCGCCCCTACTCCTAACTTGTTAACAGAGCCATCAAACTCTAAATACCATGTGATTTCTTGCTTGTGGTTAGTATCAAGAGTTTCAGTCATTCTTGCAGTGGTCAGATTTGAACCTACTGTTTGGGGAGGTTCTTCTTGTATGCTGGTTGCATTAACTGTTTTGACAGTTTCATCAGTATGGGCAACTGATTCTTGATTGATGTGTGTGTCTTGTTCTAGAGCCAGCGGCTCATCATCAGTGGGAGGACCTGTTTCATCATTAAACAAAATAAAAGAATCCATATCGGAATGGATTGAGTAAATGGGAAAATTTTCAGGCTTTCTCTCACTACTTACGACATATTTCATGAGTGTTTCTTGTTATAGTCTCTTTGGTTGCCCAAAGACTGAAATAGTGGTATAGGAGAGGTCTAATTGAAGGGATCCTTGGAGCTTTTCTCCTCATGATCTTGATAGGAGCATACCGTACTTTGGTGGGATGTCAGCCACCACCACATCCATGAGGATGGTCTTGTTGGGATATTGGACTAAGGAGACACACAAGTCTTTGATGAGGCCTAAACACTTGACTTGACTTGAGTCAAATGAGAATAAATCTTTGTAGGGCCTTGTGATATCAAGATTTAGTTTCTCCATAACTGCTTTGGGCATAAGATTGTGCGACGCTCCTGAATCAAACATAGCGTTGTGCAAAACTTTGTCATGTATATGAAAACTGACATAAAAGGGTGGAATAGGTCCATATGTTGATTTTCCATTAACTTCTGGACCAAACAACAATTCAGGGGTATCATCTAAAACATTTACATCATCTTTATTCTCTGGGATTTGAAGTGATCTTTGAATTTGTTGCCTATACACATCATGTTTGGCAAGTTCTGAGAGGGGGATGGATATCTTAAGTTTTCCAATCTCTGCTTCTAAGTTAAATGATTTTTCATATTGGGTTTTAGCATTGTGAGAGGCAGGCTTTCCTTTTTCCAGTGGAGTATCAGAGATTTCCTCCTGTTTGTCAGTGCTAAGGGAAGTAATTGCTTGCGGTTTTTCAGTTTTAGGAGGGTTTTTTGGAATGTTGTTCAAATTTTCTTTCGAGGAAGAAAGTGGCAGAGGCTGGTCAATAGAAGGCTGCATTTGTGTTATGTCCTCTACAGTCACTTGATGCAGGTTTGGGATAGATATATCAGCTAGTTTTGTTATGACAGCCTTGCCTTTAGTCTTGTTGGGCTGTTTGCCATCCTTTGGTTTGCTAGGTTGAGAAATATCAATGGTCCTAGTTCTCAGTTTATATTGTTTGTGGACCTCATACACAGCAGTATCATAACCTTGTTTAAAATCAAAAGACTCACCAGACTTAGTCTGAAATTGACTACAGTCATGCTCATCTTGGTCTTCTTGGGATAGGAAAGTTTGGTGCTCGCCCTTTAGATCCATCAGATTCATGTGAGTGTCTTCTATGGGTTCACTAGAAGTGGATGCCTCAGCATAGTTTTCTTGGAAAGGGGGTCTTATGTCATGGTCTGGGCTTGACCTACCAGCATTCGTGTTCTGCGTTTTCCTAAAATTTGGGTTCCTTATGGTATTGGACTGTTGTCCTTCCCAAGATGATTTCCTCTCAACACTCTCTACTCTGTCTCCTAGCCTTTGCATGCAACTAATAATAGCATCAAGCTTTTGCTCTAAGGCTAAGGGTTCTTCCTTAAAGGTGGTCCTTCTTTCCATTCTAGCTCCATTTTTTTTGGCAATTAGGTTGGCCTCTACGCTAACAGCAACATTTTGCATGTCTGCAAGGGTTTGAGGGGCCCTTTCCTTTAACTAATATTCCATATCTGGGTTGAATCCATCAGGGAATTTATACAAGGCAAGGTCAGGGGGTGGTCTTAAGTCCTGTGGTATTGCATTATAGACATTATTGAACCTTCCACAGTACTCCAAAATAGTCTCTTGGGGACCTCTTTTAATTGTATCATATTCAACTAGTATGTACAAGGGGTATTTCTTTTTCTCCCATCTGTTGGTAAAGGATTGGTAAAGCTCATCCGGAGTGGTTATAGAATTTGCAGCAAGTGATCTAAACCAGGTTCTTACATCACCTGTTAAAATTTGAACAAAAATTTTCATTCTTACGCTGTCATCATCTATCTCGTAGTTCTCAAAATAGTCTTGCATCTTCTTGGTATGCTGTAGGGCTGTGCAAGGACCAGTACTATCAAAATATGTGATTTTAGTTTGGTAATCTTGAGGCAAAGCCCCAGGATTAGCAGGTAATTGCAAGGGTTCATATCTATTAGCCATATTCACAGGGATAAGTGGAACAACATGAACAACAAGGACAACTGGAATAGCTATAACAACAGTAGTGGTAATAGGAGTATGTGCAGTGAATGGAGGTGTGGAAGGAGTGCTTTGAGATGTGGATGATGAACAAGGAGAAATAGGGGTTGAACGAAATAAAACTTTGACTGGGGTTGGAACACAACTAGGGTGAACTGTTTCAGGAGTATTATCAACAAAATCTTCTTGTCTATCTTGCTTCCTAAGGATCTTTGGGATTAGATTCGGATTTTCAAAAGCAGCTGGGGGATTTGGGTCTGGATTTGACCTTGTGTAACGAGGATTCTTCTTGGGAGCCAGCTTCCGAATTTGTTTTTTTGGTACTTTTCTGTGAACGTTTGTAGAATTAGCAAGGAACCGATCCGATTTTGGAATAGCTGTCTATAGCCTAAAACTAGCATGAAGATTGACTGAAACAACTTTTATTTACTTCTGTTAATGCAAAGCAAAAACAGTTTCAAAGGCTTCCTGGCTGCTATTCAGGCTTCATCTGTAGTTTTAAGGAATATACAACAATTAGAAAATCGATTTGTCCCCAGCGGAGTCGCCATTATGTTATCACTCAGGTTGTCCTTTTGATCAACGCAAAAGGATACGACCGAGGTAACCACAGACCAGTCTTTGGACTGCAGGTTCTAGCCCACCTGCAATCAGAGAGGGCTCTCTCTTTCTGATTTAGCTTTGTTGAAGATGATTTTAGGCTAGCTATTGAGTTCAAGGGGGTTTTGTTTAAGTTTTGGTGGGAAGGATGATACTTTCAGGTAAAGAGGCAGGGATAGCATGAAAGTTTTAGAACCATTGGGCGTGGAGTCAAGGAGTAGGACTGCTGGTGCGTTTTCTTGGTCACAAGAAGGAATATGGAGCAAGCTAGCTGCGTATGAAACAATCACTCAAGGTAAAAAGACGGATTAAAGGCTAAGGAATGAGGGGCAATTAAGAATCTCTCATTCAGGTTAGCAGAAAGAAGATAAATGAGCCCTATCTAGGAGCAGTTAAGAATTCCTAGATAACAGTCATTCATATGTGAAAAAGGTCAAACATGAGCCATAACAGAATTCATATTTATGCCTAATTCAAGAAGAAAACATTAAGAAGCCACAGAAACTGAGCATAGAGTGCGGCTAAGCAAATTCTAAACCAATCCTTTGTTCTGTAACTTAAGCATATGTGAAATTTGAATAACAGAGGTAAGAAACACTTATTGATTCATGCTGCAGCACAAGAATTCCACATTCAATTCCTCAGACCATTAGACATAGAGTAGATAGCCATTCCTCCGAAGCCTTTTAGCAATCTTTGATTATGTAAAACATCTCAGATATCCAGTGCTAGTCTCTAATGAAGATTATCAACCAACCAACCCTTAAAACAATACAGAGGGTGGTATATATAGGGAAAAATGTCCAAAATTGTCTATTACAGTTTGACCTAAACAGGTCTGAAAGAAAAATGATTACTTTAACCTAATCCTATCCAGAAATAAATGCAAGAAAATATCTTTGAGTTGTGCTGAGGGCAGCCGTATCAAAACTGAGTTAATGTGTTGTCCTCGGTGGCTTGGTGCAGTGTTTCTGCGATAACTCTGCTTTTGGCTTTGATCCATTGCTGTTCGGCAGCATTAAATGCTTTAACTGTGATTTGAGAGCTTTAATGGGCTTACATCGCTTTATTTGACTTTGTTGGAGGCCATTCAATGTTAAGATGCCTTGGGCAATGAAGATTTCGATTAAAATATCGAACTGATACTCTTTGCCGCTCCATCTTTCCTCTGATACTCTTTCGCAGTTGAATTGGGCCGTTTAATGTCTTCTGAGTGCTTTAGACTGTCCCATCGATCTTTCATGGCCTCTGTTCGGCCCTCTGTTGCTTTAAAAACTGCGTTTGCCTCTTTCTGAATGCTTCGCGAAGAAAAACGGGTCATTCTGTGCCTTTCGGGCTTGTTGGGGGCTACGCGATGAGGGTCTTTCCACTTTGGCCCATTTCCCGTAGCCATGCACGATTAGCGCTAGGCACTAATTGCGCATGAAAAACTGCGCTAGAATTTGAATCCGGGCTTCCTAAGCACGATTTTCGCCTTCGCGCCTTTTTTGATGATGACGTCAGCATGACATCAGTGGGTGGGACCCAGTACGATGGTGACGTGGCAGGGTGACGTCAGCAGGGTGACGTCAGCATGTACGGTGGGTGACGTGGTGGTACATGGTGGCAGTGACATGGCAATGGTGAGTTGGCAGTATGATGGCAGGAGGCCGACGTAGGCAGATGACATGGTAGGATGACGTCACTAGGCGGAGGACGTGGTGGTGACGTCACCTAGGGGAGGGCGGTTTGGCCGTTTCTGGCGCACCGCCTTTGCACTGAAGCGGATTGAGAGGAGGGGGCTCTGGCACACCTGGGAGGGCGATGCATGGCGGGAGTACGACGGTAAAACCGCCGAACTCCCTGACGCTATCCGTCGGGCTGTTGGCGCTAGAAAACACCTGCCCACGATAGATCTTGGGTGGGCCAGATCTAACGGTTGACGGGACAGGTAAGGTGAAGGAAGGGTAGGGCAGGGACCCGCCCGATATATTTAATTTTTTGTATGGCGGGGGGGTTTAAAACCTTAGGAAAGTGGGTTTTTGCTAGTTTTGCGTGACGGGGTAGATATTTAGAGGCAAAACTTTAGAATAAAGGCAGAAAAATAGGTTTTTCAGGGTTAGGATTTAGGGGAACTGGTTGTTATTCTGACCAGATGTCAGAGTAACTCCAGGATATGGATGGGCTATTTAACAGCCCCAGATGGACTATTATTAACCAAAACTTATACAATAGGGCTATAATGCCGGGGATGGGGAATATGTACATAGGGGAATTTTATACATAGTTTTAGTAGGGAAGGGGGATAGATAGGGAGTTATATAATAGAATTAGTAGTTAATATGGAGGTGACCAAAAAGCGCTAAGTATGTGACCTTAGGCTATTTTGGGAGAAAAGTGACTCATAGAGTGAAACAACAGGACTCCTAAGAAAAGAGGACCTTTACTCAGGAAAATATAATGGAAAATGATGAAACTAAGAGGAATCAAGCAGATCTTGACCTATTTAGGGAAGTTAGTGAGTGATTTGGGGATAAGGGAGGATGGGGAAGTTAGAGATATCCAACTTGAGCTCCTCTAGATGAAAACTGCCTCCAACTTGTGATTTGAAAAGATATAACACTTTGAAACACAAAATTGATCACATATCAACATTCTGCAACCTCAAAAACTACCTACCCAGCCTTCTTACCTAGCATTTTTTTCTTCTTTTTGGATTGGGTGCACTTAGACTTGCAAGCCCTACTTTACAATTTTTCTTTTCACTGCCCTCCTATCTAAGTCTACCCTTATTTCTGCCAAGGGCCCAGATTAAGCAGTTGGAATCCTTTGATTCTCTACCTATCTACAAATCTGCCAAGATTAAGCTGTTTGGTCAGATATCAATTCTCTGTATTCTAAAACAAGAAATTGAAACCTAGGGGGCCAAGATTAAACTATTTGGCCCTCCCTTTTATAGAACATTCTTCACAAATGGGTAAGTCATCAAAATTGGAATACAACAGTTGCACTTGGACTCACACACTTTCATGGCATTTTCTTTGGCTTCTTTTGGAAATATGGAACCTTGCAGCATGAAAGATGACATATTTGGCATGTAAAAATGTCAATCATGAAATATGAACACCTGTTGCAATAGGAGGCTAACACCAACCACCAGATTCCTTGTGTCGCGATTCTGCCAATATGTTCCCTAGTTAAGACTGACTATTGTCCAAGTTTGACAAGAACTTTCACCAGCTATAACTTGACCTTACAAACTCTGATTTGAGTGTCGTTCACACTGTTGGAATGACGGTGATGAGCACTAAAATCTGGTCTTAGTTTCACATCAATCTGAAGACACTTTTTTTTGAGCTATTTTCAAGGCCACCAATATTTCTGGATCCTCCTAGATCATTCTTGCCCATTAAGGAGATTTTGGAGCACCAAAATATTTATCATTAAATTGGCAAGTGAGAGAATTTATGCCTCACTTTCTCCTTCTCCATCCATCGAGACGTACTTTGATGCATTCCTTTGAATCCAATACAATGATACTCCACATCTCCCCATTGTGAGGTCCTAGTCTTCCTGTGAAGAATGATGTCCTCTCATATCTTGTTCATGTATTTGGGTGTAAAATCATCCAATGTAGGAAGAGTTCCAACCTCTTTACTGTACATGATCAACAACGGCTTATAGAGCTTCAAGTTTTCAACATTCACCATTGAGTACATCTGCATGTATGCTAGAAAATCGAGATGAAAAACATTGTCTCTGGTCTTCTCCAATATGGTGAATGGGCCATATCAAATCGGTCAAAAAATCTTTCTTTCCCATTTTTATCTTTTCTTTTCTTATGCTGAGACACACTCTGTCCCCAAACTAGAAATGGTGATCGACTCAGTGCTTGTCATGTCAGGATTTGTATTGATCTTGAATCTTCTCCAAGTTCTCCATGCTGCCAGGTGAATCAACTAAATCCTCTTAGTGGACTTCCGCGCATTTTCCCTATCATCTTGCCCACTAGAATATTCATCTCTCCCAAAGTCCATTTCGAATGGATCCTTTCGTAAATAACTAAAGAATGTCTCGAATGGTGATCTATGTGTGGATGAATGCACTACTCAGGTGTATGCATGTTGTAGATAGGGAAACTTCTCATCCCATATCTTGGGATGCTTGCCACAATAGCCTCAGAGTGAGTGTATCACTGTGAGGTTTGAAAGCTATTTTTGTCCATCATTCTCCACAAACTCATCCAAAACTTTCCAAGCAAGAAAGATTATTGATTACACACAATGAATGTGGGAAACCCAAAGTGGAAACATACAAATTGGAATAAGAGATGAGCAGTCTGCTCTGTAGTGACCTACGTTTTACAAGCCATTCATACACACATTTTTCTAAATTGGTCCACAATGACGTACAAATATTCATTACCTCTCATAGAAAAAGGCAAACCACCTACAAAATCCATCAACACACTTTCACATGGAAGACTTAGAACAGTGAGTGGTGTGTAGAGCCACAGTTTTCTATTAGTGGTCTTGCTAACTAAACATAACATAGATCCCTTTACATATAGAGTCAAAAAAAAATTCGTGTGAGGCTAATAGCATAACCCTTGCAAATGACACACATTTTTCCCTACACCAAAATGACCTGTCACAAGAGAGGTATGTGGCTGTCTGATTACATATATTTGTTCATTGGTGGGGATAAAAAGTTTTCCAAGATGATACAACAAATTTCCCTACAAATGGTAAGTATTCATCTATGATCCATCAATCATATTTACATAAATCTCCTTAAAATTATTCTCATCAACATGTTGTTCAGCATAACTTTCGAAAGAAAAGATGCATTTTGAAAAACTATAGATGTAGAAATAGCAGGGCGAGAAATCATATCTTCCACTTTCTTGTTGGTGCCCTTTTTTATTTTATTACCAAGTGAAACAGCTGAAGGAATCCCATCCATCTGAAATGATGTGCCTATTGGGGCTTGTTTTGTGATTGAAGGTACTGCAAGGGCCAGTGATCTTTGTGAATGATGGTCTCCCTTCCAAGCAAATAATGTTTACACTTCTTCACGCTTTAAACCAAGGCATAAAACTCCTTGTCGTATGTGGGATAGTTTACAACATCTTGGGAGAATGTTTATGAAAGGTAACATACAAGTTTCCTCCGTTGCATCAATACGACTCCCATGGTGTATCCACTAGCATCTATCTTGATCTCAAAAGGATACTAAAGGTGAGGTAAGGACAAAAATGGTGTGATGTTGATCTTTTCCTTCAATGTGTGAAATGCTTTTTGTTTCTTTCCTCCCCACTAAAATGTCTTCTTCACACTCATTAATGCATGTAAGGGCAACGTAATGGTGGAGAAGTTAGAAATGGACCTTCTCCATTATTGTACTGCACCCAGAAAGATACGAACCTCTATAACATTGGTGCATTTATGCCACTTCACAATCACATCAATTTTATAAGGATTTGTTTTCAATTGTCCATCACCAACAATGTGACTTAAGTAAACCAAAGAGGTATTCTCAAACTCACATTTAGACACTTTTACATACAATTTTCCTTTTTGTGAAACATCAATCACTTTATTAACATGACACACATGATCATCACATGTCCTACTATAAACAAGAATTCCATCAAGATAGGCAAGTACAAAATAATTAAGAAAAGGCCTGAAAATATCATTCATCACCCTCATGAATGTGGTTGGATCATTGCACAGTATGAATGGTATCACCATCCATTCAAACAACCACTATTTCATCTTGAATAAAATATTCCATAAATCTTGTTCTGCAACCCTCACCTGATGATAACCCCTATGCAAGTCTAGTTTTATGAAATAGATATCACTTTTCAATTGATCTAACAAATCATCAATGTGGGCGAGAGTGTACCGATTCTTCACTGCTATTTTTTTTAGTGCTATGTATTCCACGCCCATCCTCCATGTGTCATCCTTTTTCAGAACCAACACCATCGGTGAGTCATATGGAGAAGAACTTGGTCTTATGACCCCTTGGTGTAATAATTCTTGTACCTACTTGTTTATCTTCTCCATCTCAGTAGCTGACAAATTGTACATACCAATGTTCGGTAAAGGAGAATCCTACTGCAAGTGGATCTCATGTTGTATCACATGATTTTGAGGCAACCCACTTGGTTCCTAAACAATCCCATCGCAGTTAGAAACAATTTAATACAATTCTTTTTTATGATTTCAATCACAACCTTGGAAAGCTTTAGATGTCTTGACATCTATAACAACCCTCGTTAAGAATTCATGTAAAAATATATAAGAGCACAGTCATGGGACATGTATTCCAAGATGAATGGTGGGAAAAACATCCTAGTGGGAGTTCATTTGGTTATTATGACTAAGAAAATTGGCAAAGGCAATGGAAAAGGCTTTTCAAAGGTAAAATAACGTTTTGGCACATTTATTTACGAAAATAATGGAAATTAAGAAAAAATGAAGGTGAAAGGTCACAAATTACATGTGAGGAGTAACTTTAAGGGAAATAATGGAAATTGAAGAAAATAGAGGCCTCATTGATAAAATGGCTTCTGAGTATCAGTTGGTAAGACTTTCGTGAGTTTAGTTTTGGAGCTCTCTCTCTATTCCCTCTCTCTCTCATACTCTTGGACAATTAGAGTTTCTTGGAGCACTCTTTCGCGGTGTGGAATTCTTAGAGTTTTGGAGTAAGAAAGCAAAGGAAGAGTAGGAAAGTGCAAGAGGACATTGGGATAAATAGTTACATCGGTCTTTTATTCCAGGTATCAAGTTTCATTTATCTTTTACTCACTATTATTGGAATGAATGGCATATGCATGTCGTTTATTTGTCATGATCTGTCATTTCCATAGACGATTGTCTGGATTTACAGTGGATTTTCCTAGACTTTCCATTTCCTTGTAGTCATGGTGTTGTGGGTTTATTTCTTTGTTTTCTAGTTGGTTCTAACATTTCCTTTATCTTGGGTTGAGTTACTAGTTCTTGGAAGCCCTGGCTCGAAAAATGCTCTGGAAGCCCTGTGATGACTTGGGTTGAGTTACTAGTCCTGGAAGACTTGGTTGTGAAAATGCTCTGGAATACCTATATCATATTGGCTTGAGTTACTAGTCTTGTAAGCCTTTGTTGGAAAAATGCTCTAGAAGCCCTTGGTGGGTTGAGTTACTTGTTCTAGAATCCCTAGTTGGATAAATGCTCTCGATGCCCGAAAAAGTTAAGGGTTGAATTACTAGTCTTGGAGCCTTGGTTAGACAAACGCTCTGGAGTCCAACAGTAGTCATGGGTTGAGTTACTAGTCCTCAAAGCCTTGGTTGGACCAAACATTCTAGAGCCCTTGAAGGCTTGGGTAGAGACTAGTTTGACAACGGTTTTGTGATGTCTAACTGTGAGGTGGAATCATTATTTGATGGGTTGAGCTGGATGGCCTCTGGAAGCCCTAGATGGTTTTGTATTGATGTGTTCTATGAGATCCCACATTCATGCTTGGAATATTGCATGAGGGTGAATGGTTGAAGAGAGATTTGGCTTAGCCATTCTATGGACTGGTGGAACGTAGAAGTGCCATCCCGGGTTTGGATTTTGCATCATCAATATGAGGTTATTTCTCCTTTTATTTTTATGAGTATTATATTGGTTTATATGTGGGTTATATGGCAGTAGTTATGTATGCCTCTCATCATGTTTTTAATCGTAAATGAATGAATAATCTATCTATGATGTAATGGATTAATTTGAAACTAATTTGTTGAGGCATCAATGTTTCTTAGCAATTTTGAGCTAAGTATGAGATCCCTATTCTTAGATCTGTTATTTACACGTGTAGATTACATATTCATGATTTGTTTGACAAAATTCATGTCATGGCTAGTAGGGGTCTATTCAAGAGCGTATTCAAGTATTTGCATTTGCCTCATTGTTTCTGTGTTATCTTTCTATTCTCGGAGTTTCATTCAATTCTAGGAAATGACCTAGGCTCTAGGCCTGAAAAGGTGGCTCAAATCCTTGGGACCCTAGCACAACAATGTGCAATTTAGTCCTTGGATGCTAGCATGCCTTGTTATGGGAGCATCTAGAGCCTATGTGATGCTAGTAGGTCTATATCATGGGAGCGCATAAAGGTCAAGTGGTATAAAACCTAAATGGGACTTAGGGGCTAGTTAGCAGAAAGGTTGGGATGGTTCCTAGGAGTCCTATTACCAATGCTGAAGGTCTATATGGTGTATTTTCTTCAGTTACACTTGCTTATTGTGACTTTGGAGGTCAAATCATATCATAGTAACTTCTCGTCACGTGCTTACCCTGGTTGGCATGTTACTTGGGTAGATGTGGGAGGAACTACAGAGTGGTATCAAATTTAGGTTGCACTCTCTTTGGGTCATATATGATACCACAGAGTGGTATCAGAGCATGGTTCATTCCTTGGGCTGGATGGGTAGTGTGTTGGTCATGCATTTATGTCATTTTCATATGTGTTACTTATTATTGTAGTCCATGTGCTTGTTGCATTTTCATGGTGTTGATCATGGTTGTAGTGATGTCAGCATGTGAAGGTTGATGGTGTCGTTGTGAGATGTGTCATCATGAGTGTATGGTGGTATATGAATTTGTTATGCATGTCGGTGTATATATGTTGTTATACATGCATTTTCATTGTCAATGTTGTTGTGCGTAATGTAATTGTATGCAATTAGGGAATCACGATGATACTGGTAGGTTATGATGCTAATGTGTTGGATGAGATAGAGCGGGAGACACATACATTCAAATTGAAGTTGCAGCATTGGACCTCAAGGGAAGAGCATGTTGTCATATAATTTTCTATGTTAGGCATGCAAGTATGTAGGTTAAGGATTGTTATATTCATTATGTTTATGTGTATCCATTTCACTCTATTGATGTGATGGTTACATATATGATAAATGTTTTTTTGTTATTGTAGTCATATGCACGTGTCATATGGCCATGAATAATAGTAAGATGTGGTTTTATGCATTGTTATTGTTGTTTTATGATAGTTAACTTGATGATTACATTATATGTTGTTGATGAGCATGTTATATTTTAACTTGTTTTTGTTATATCATATTAATTTGATGATTACGGTGTTGGGCCTTAGTTTTGGTCTTATTTTTGCTCAAAGAAACTTACTTATCCATCTATTTTCCATCCATTTTCCCTTCATTTATTCCATTTTGATGTATATTTGATATCCATTTAGGTATTTAATTTTAATTTTTCAATTTCTAAAGTTTTTATGAAAATTTGGTTTTTAGTGCAAAATTGGCAGATTCAGAAATTCCCGTAATAGCTCTATGGTTGATATGGTTGCAGGACACTTGGGCACGAATGGAATGCATGGATGGACATCTTGGGAACTAGGACTAAGCCAGCAATGCTTAGTTCGAACAGAACAAGCTTTATTAGGCCCATTTGGTGCTAGTCAACCATGACTAGTCATTTAGGAATCCCATAGAAATAGGGAAGTTTTGAGATTTCATAGGAATGGTCATCTTTCATGGGATGGGAGCAATGAATTCGACTTAGATAGGTGGATGAGAGTAGATGGGTTTGTTTGAGTGAATATCGATCAGTTTGTTCATGAGAATTCTTATTTAAAGCCAAAACTTTGATGGCTTATGTATTGATTTTGTGATATACTCTTATGTTGTGACATCTTTGGATTGAGGAGTTAATTTGAAGACTTGTGTTATTATTATTTTGCTGTTCAAAGCTATGGATGTGTGACTGGATTTAAGCTTCTAATATCACCTCTCAAAGTGTGCAAGGCAAGGGTGGAGGGCCCCCATTCCAAGCTAAGTACACTTCCTTGTTAACTAGTTTCATTTCATTGTAATCTGGTTGATTGTAGCACTAGTTTTTCAAAGCTTTATTTCAGTTTGCTTTATGGTTTATGCATAGTGATTGATTTCATTAGTTAATATCTTTTTCATCACTTTATTGAGTTGGAAAAACAGGTGTTCAAGTTGAGCATCCCTTCTGCTAAAATGATGAATCAAAACTAGTCTCTTTTCATTACATGCAAGTAGTTTTTCATTGAGATTTGGATATTGAGATGAATGAATTATGATGGAATACCTTATGTGTCTCTTAATTTAAGAGCTTCTTTCATTAATAATTTATCCATCTTAAGCTTTTGGTTTCAATCTCTGATTCATTAAGTGATAATTGAGGTGAAGGTGGACTTCTTGAGGTCAAGAACCCTTTCAATGTTTTTCTCTTTTTAAGCTGATTGAATTAGAGTTATAGAATGTATTACTTTTAGCTTTCGAATAACTTATCTTTCAAGGTTTGATTACATCTGATCTTCACATATAGTGAACTTGCCTCAAAGCATAAACAACCCGGATTGATAAGAAATAATTGTGTTAATTTAGGTCCACAAATTAGCTCAACATTTTGGCGCCCTTGCCGGGGAGGCAAATATCGGCATAGTCAATAGAAAGATAAATTTGAAAACCACAAAAACATTAGTTACATTCCATTTTAGTTATGTTTCTTTATGCCTAGATATAGAGATCCTCAAGGTAGATTTATCAAAAACCCACCACAAGTAGAAATAGGATCATCACACACCCCAGTTACTGGTAATCCAATAATTGAGGAGTTGGTAGAAAAACAAAGAACTGGAAAAAGATTAACCTTGATTGAAAGGAAAACTTTGTTAGCTTGGGAAGTAAAACAAAAACAATTCTCCACTTCCAGAAAACAAAAAGAAATTATTAAAGGAAAACAACCTGTCTTTCCATCCATAAATCCTCCTATCTTCCAACAACTTGAAATTCCACTTGAAATTGAAACAAATCAATCAATGGCAGAAGAGGGACATGGATCTGTTATTCTTACTCCTGAGCAACAAAGGGCTGAATATGAAAGACAAAAAAGAGAATGGAGAAGAAAACGAGAAGAAGAGGCAAAACAAGAAAATGATAGGAAGCTAGAAAACGACCGGAAAAGACAAGAAGATGGAATTGATCAAGAAACTACTTTTGGTTTTCCAATAGTAGATACAAGTGCAATATTAGGAGAAGAAGTAAAAATGAAAAATATTCCACCTTCTGTTTATCCAAACTTTTATGGAATGTCTACAGAAGATCCTGATGCATTTATGTTTGAATTTGATATTCTATGTAGAACATATGGATATACTGATGACGTTCATAAACTTCGTCTTTTCTCTGCAACATTAAAAGCAGTAGCTTTGAAATGGTTTATGGGTTTAGGAGAACAAACAATAGCCTCTTGGGATGATATGCGATCTGTCTTCCTTAAGAAATATCAAGCTTATTGTAGATCTAGAGATTCAAAGGAAGATGTTTTCAAAATGACACAACAAGAAGATGAAAGTTTAGAAGAATATTTGGAAAGATTTGCATATAATCTACAGAAATCTAAACAACATTCTCTAAATCAAGAAACCATTCGCACGATCTTTCTCAAAGGTGTAACGAATGAATACCTTGACATTTTGAATGTGATGGGTAAAGGAGACATTTCAAACCTACCATTCAATGAAATTGTTGAGTTATGTCAAAAATATTCTAGAGGAAGATAAAAAACCGGAAGAAGGGAAGTAAGTTCAAAAGTAGCAAAGTCAGCTGCAGGAGGGATAACAAGAGCTGAAATAGGAAGTTTATTGGAAAATTTCAAAACAGATCTCTTGAGTACATTAGGGACACAAGTAGATGTGCTAAAGGCAAACAAGAAGAAAGAAGAACAAGAACAAGCTCTAGCAATCTTTTGTTCCAAATGTAAAAAGAAACATCCTTTGAGAGAATGTCCTTTGGATAGTATTCAGGTTTGTGGTCTTTGTACAGGAAATCATTCCACAGAGAATTGTGTAAAACTGAAAGAATTACAAATGAACTCAATGGAAGAAGTGCCAGGGATAGAAGGTTTCTATTATGTGGCACCACGAAGACCATGGCAACCAAGGATGCCTCAACCAAATCAGCAACAATTCCCTCAACAAAATTATCCCTATCCACCACACAATCCTTGGACCCCTCCAATGCCATGGCAAGCTTGGCCTCCAGAACAATATTCACAACAACCTGCACAAGGTTGGAGAGGATATGGTTATGGAAACCAGCTACCTCAACAGTATCAACAACAATACCAGCAACAATACCAACAACCATTTGCATATCCACAATATCCACAATCCATACCCTTTCAACAACAACATTCTGCATATCCGCAATCCATCCCATTTCCACAGCAGAATCCACCATCGTTTTTGACCCAGCCACAACAGTTACAGCTACCCACAAATCAACCCAGACCAACTCAACTACCAGCCCAACCAATGGCCAATCCAAATAATAAGGTGGACAAATCTGCATACACTGTGGAGGAAGCAGCATGTTTTCCTACATATTCGATTCTTCCTCTTAATGATGTCCATCTAAGGTCTGGAAAATTGCTTAAAGAGGATTCTCCTTCAATCATAGAAGAACCAATTGAACAAGGAGAATCACCTGAAACATCACAAACTGAGATACAAAATCAGAAAGGAACAAATATTACAACACAAACACCACCTTATCTTGAAAGGTTAGTGGAACAACAAAACAAAACAATCCTTCCTGAATTTGATATCTTAGACGAGTTGAAAAATGCTTATGTAAAAATTCCTTTGTTGAAGGCAATTAAAGAAATACCAATATATGCTAGAACAATAAAGGAATTGTGCATTTGGAAATCAGAGAAAAAGAAAAAGGATCCTACTACAATCCAAGTCATTGGTAAATTAGCAAGCCTCATGTCTACACAAACTATAGTAGAAAAATATATTGATCCTGGTATCCCAATGGTTACTATATCAATAAATAATTTCTCAGTACCAAATACATTAATAGACTTGGGAGCTGCTATAAACGTAATGACAATGGAGACAATGAAAAATTTTCATTTAAATAACATTAGATCAACTTCTACAATCTTGGAACTAGCAGATAGATCTAAAGTTGTTCCTGAAGCAATATTAGAAGATATCATAGTCTCTTTGGATTCATGGGAGTATCCTGTTGACTTCCTGATCTTGCAACCAAAGACAAACTTGGGAGGACATCCTCTAATCTTAGGCAGACCATGGTTAGCTACCGCTGATGCCTTCATAGGATGCAGATCTGGAAGCATGATTATTTCACATGGAGATGAAAGGAAACACATCACTCTTTATTCACCTGTACAATCAACTTCTTTAGAATCAGTACTTGAAACTCAAGAAAAAAAGCAAACAAAATCAGTTTTAAGTATAAATCAATTCTTTGATTTTAGAGAAGAAGAAGGGAATGAAGACTTAATGGATCTTTTCATTTAAGAACCAAGTATTTCAGAGCAGCTTAGGAAAGCTCAATATGAAGCTGCGAGTAACCTTTTGAATCAATGCTTTCAGGAAACATGTACAATTCAAACCTTGCAGAAATCTTTTATAGAAATCTTTCCTGTAAACACAATCTCCAAGCCAACGATCAAAACGATTGAGGTTCATCCTGGAAAAAATCTAAACATTGGAAATGAATTGCAATCAGCACAAGAGCAAGAGGTAATTGCATTATTACAGAAATATTCAAAAGCTTTTGCCTGGGATTATACTGAGATGCAAGGAATCCATCCTAGCACATGTATCCACCACATCTATACAGATGATCAACTTAAACCTGTAAGACAACCTCAAAGACGAATGAATCCCATGATGAAGGAAATAGTGAAAGAAGAACTAAAAAAATTGTTAAAAGTTGGATTCATCTATCCTATTTCAGATAGTCAATGGGTTTCTCCACTAGTTATTGTACCAAAGAAAAATGGAAAGTGGAGGGTATGTGTGGACTATCGGGAATTAAACAAAGCTACACTAAAAGATCATTTTCCTCTACCATTCATTGATCAAGTGTTAGACTCATTAGCTGGGAAGAAATTTTTCTCCTTCTTAGATGGGTTTAGCGGATACAATCAGATAGAATAGCAACAAAAGACCAAGACAAGACAACATTTACTTGCCCATGGGGAACCTATGCATATAATGTTTTGCCATTTGGTCTATGCAATGCACCTGCAACTTTCCAACGAGCAGTACATGCCATGTTTGCTGATCTAATTCATGAATGTGTAGAGGTTTATATGGATGACTTCACAGTTTACGGAAACACATTCAATGATTGCTTGAACAACCTTGAGAAAGTTTTGAAACGATGCATTGAAACAAATTTGTCATTAAGCAATGAGAAATGCTATATGATGTTGACAGAAGGAATAGTTCTGGAACACCACATTTCTGCTTCAGGAATAATGGTGGATCCAATAAAAATCCAAGTCTTAGTAAATGTAATGCCTCCTACAACACAAAAAGAGGTAAGAATTTTCTTAGGCTATGCAGGCTATTATAGACGATTCATTGAAAACCTTAGTAAAATAGCCCAACCTTGTTATAGACATTTTTGTGCCTTGCATCACTGAGCATGAAATGTCAATAATCAAGGGATCCAAAGTCCCTAAATATGTTGTTCCTACCCCTAGAGGAACAAGGCCAGCAAACCACAGCAATTCACAAAAGTTCTCCACCTGAAAACACTAAAAAACAAGGCAATTCTGGATCATGTCAACTGCTCCACTGAGCATCTGCGCTGAATGTCAACTGCTCCACTGTCTACCTGCGTTGAATGTCAACTGCAACAAAGGCTACCTGCGCTGAGCGTAACTGGACAAGTGGCAGGCTCATTTCTCAAGGTGTCAATGCCCAGGAAGCTTCCAAAATGACACTTGCATCAAGGAATTCGACTGGTGATGAGTAAGAGGTTCCAAATCTCCAAGTGGAAGCAAGAACCTCCAAGTGGACTCAAGAACTGAAGAGGGAGAGGACACTAGTCAGTTTCATACCAGCCTCAAGCTGACTCATCCTCTCTCCAAAACTCCTATATATAGATCTCTCCTACATGAGATCAGGGAGGCTGGAATTTTGTGATTGCAAAGAATTGTTGTTGGTTTGAGGTTGGATCATTGGGTGCTTAATGCTTTGAAGGGAGCTAAAGAAGGAATTCCATTCTGCTGGGAAGGAGATGCTGGGTTGGAGCCCTACGGGTTGTATTTCTTCCTCAACCTTGTTATCAATCAATAAAGCTTCTTGGTTCTTTCCTATATGCTGGTGTATTTTGTATGATTTGCATTAGTATATTTGATTTACTTCTAATCCTGAATCATTTATGAATATGTATATTTGCCTTTGTGTTGTGTCCTTCTCTTGTCGCAAGTAGCTGTTCTCTTGTCACAGGTAGTTGTTCTCTTGTGATCTCGTGGGAATCAAGTAGTTGTTCTCTTGAGCAAGCGAGGAGGCAAGTAGCTGTGGACACCCAAAGAGAAGAGGATTTAGATCGAGGGACAACCGGAAGACAACGGTAAGTCTACCTATCTCCCCTCTTTCACATTTCATAAAGGAAGAAACCGAAGTAGCTGTATCTGTTTGTTGCTAAGGTATTGTCACACCTTAGGTGGATAGGATCGTCTTGCATAGGCATTTTTCCCCACAACAAATTGGCCACTCCGCCGGGGAGATTTGTTTTAGTCATTTTGTTTGTGTTTGCATCATTCTTTACTTCATAGACTCAACGGCAACAATCGAACTGCTTCACAAAGTAGACTGTTGCTGCTTTGGTCCTTAACTGGATTTTTGTCTATGATCTTAACAATGGACTCACAAATGACTTGATGATCCTTTGTGATAGTCTTTAGTACCCTCTCAAAGCATCCCTCTGTTTATACCTTGCTTGTGTTTCTGATTTGGCCTGAAACAGTTGATTTTTGAGCATTTTATGACCCGGAACCCAAGGGAAACGAGAGTTTCTCCTTTCAGTGCAGACACTGTGAAGGCAGTCTGCATTTCAACGCAGGTCCCGTGAAGGCTACCTGTGCTGAATGTCAAACTGACAGTGTTAGACTTGCGCTGAACCAATGTGGCCTTGTGCAGCTAGAGTTTTTTGTTGTCTTTTGCCCTATTTTGATCTCTGTTTTTGCAGCCTTTAACCAGCATAGGTACCAGTCTGATAACCCCTTTTCTTTGCTTGAATTCCGCCTCATTTTTGTACAAAAAGACTGTAAGTGTTTTTATGTGTTTGTGGCGTCATTTACAGTTTTCCTTTGCATGAGCGAAATAATCATCCTGTAGCCCTTGATTCAGATCTGATTGATTGATTGATTGTGATCTTAGGAGAGAGTTCATTGGCTGTTTGCAGTTTGATTATACATTTTCTTTTGCTTACCGGTTTGAATTTGTCACTTTTAAGTGTCGAAACAAGTATTTCTTTCGAAAAGTCGCAAAGTGATTGTAATCTCTTCTACCCTTGCTGATTTTGGAAAAAGTAAACTTGTTTATTTCAGTCATTTAAAAGCAAATTCAAAATTGTACAAAAAGCTTTCTTTGTAGGCATTTATACTAAGAAAGTGGAAAACAAACACCTGCATTGTGCATTTGCATTTTGATAAGTTTGCATGTTTGATTTAGGAAGAGTGCATTAGAGTGTGCTGATTGCTCTTTGAGAAAGGATAGTCGCTCTCTTTTCCCTTAGTAGCTAGGATTTTCGAAGTTGAAAGATTATAAAGCTTGCTTATCATCTTAGACTGCATTTAGGAATTGTACCATACATCTCGTGGTGATCCTGAAAGACAAACTTTAAAAAGATCAACTTAAAATAAACTGAATGAACCTAACAACGCTTTGCAACATAACGCACAACATAGAGGTCTAGGTAGAGACGTGTTCCGGCGTCGTTAAACCTAGTGACTGTCGATCTCGGGGAAGGTGGGTGATTCCTCCTGAGGGACGATAGCACTAATACGGACTTGTGCTCCCATGTACCGTCGCGTATATATTGGGAGACCCCTATAGGCATATATCTTTTATCCTTAGGAAGCCGTGTCAGCCACCCTACTGATCGCAATGCAGTGAACACAACATTCACGAAGATCGACCACCCGTACCGTAAAAAGTATTCTGTGGTTTTGCGAAAAGTTTGGCACACCCTCTGCCTAGATCTCCAGAGCAGTTTCTTTTGGCCTTTTTCAGACTCTATAACAGAAAAAGTCCATCCGAGCATTTGTCACTTTGGGCTCGTTAAAACATCGAAGGAGACTAGAGTCATCTTTAGCTTTTTCTCGACTCTTTAAAACTGAAAAAGCAAGTTGTGTCTAAAGCGTCGTTAACAATTTATTTTAAACGGAACAATCACCCATTATTCCCGCGTTGGTCTTTAGGTTGAAAAGATGGAGCACACTAACCAAGGAGTTCCCCTTGGAGGAAATTCTAGTCCCTTCTCCTCTTGGGGAGATGTTGGTGCGCCCCACATGGCCACATTGTCACTTCCAGGACTGACAATTGGCCTACCAGTTTGGCTCTTTTCAACCAATGTCGTTTAGAATACCACCATTCCTGAATAGTCGAGTCAACAGTTAGATCAGACAAGAGTTGCCTCCCAACCTTCCACTTCATCTTCCTCTCCTCCTTCCTCTTCGCTTGACGGAACTGGTCGATCAAAGAACCGGGTTCCTAAGGAGAAGAAGGAGAAGAAGAAGAAAGAAAAGAAGTAGAAGGAGCCTAAGGCGACTGGGGGCAAACAAGTGTCATCTAACAAAAATCCACACACAGCACTTGTAAGGCCTAAATCGCCATGCGTCATATGCAGGGGAGACCACTTCCATAGAGATTGTCCATGTATCCCCCGGATACTAAGAGACTGGTCCCCCCGTTTGCACAATTCGGTAGCATCGACCTCTGATAGCCATGTCGATTGTTCACCGTCAACTAGTGGGAGTGAAGCTCCAGGACAGAGAGGGAAAGCTAAATTTCCCTGCAGACTGTGTGAAGGCAATCACGCCATCCACCGTTGTCCCTTCTTAGACGAGGCGAAAAGAGTTCTGGAAGATCGCCCGATATTACAAGCGAATCTTCCTCCTGGATATCAAAAACTCTTGCCAAGTCCCTCGCTAGTTGAGAATCCGGTTGACCCGCCCAGGTGGTCAGCCGAAGCACCTGTCATTGAAGATGAGCCGTCTAAATCCATACCTGACGAAAGTCAAAAGGTTGAAACGACAGTTGACCCGGTTTTGCCTTCAGAGGCTCTATCTTCGAATGACACCATCACAGAGGAGAATAAAGACGACGTCGTCCAAGTTCTCTTCATCAGCACTGACTCTGATGATCAAGGGGGCAATGTCACCATTCCTTTATCGCAGGAAGGAAGTGCATCGGAGCGCTATCCGGCCGTTTACTCGGTCCCACCACCAAGCAACCTGGTTGTGTCCTTTGACTGGAACCAACTAGGCAGACCCCGCTTGCCAGCTAGCATACCATTCAGAATTATTGTCCAAATATACAGAATGGTAATGGCTGGTACAGTTATTGATGAAGGGGCATCTGTGAGTATCCTTTCCTCTATTGCTTGGAAAGCACTTGGTTCACCTGCGCTTTTGCCTGAGATGAGAAATCTATCAGGCTTTGATAAGGGAACCAGTCGCCCTTTAGGGATCCTCCCCAATGTGCCGATAACATTGAAAGGGAAGACCGTTCAAATGAACGTGATGGTCGTTCAAGGACCCTTGGATTATAACCTACTCCTTGGACGAGACTATATATATTGCATGGGAGCCATCATCTCCTCACTCTTTAGAGTAATGTGTTTTCCGCATGAAGGAAGAATGGTCAAGCTCGTGGACCAACTTTCGTTTCCCGGATCACACATCACAAATAGTTGTAGACCATCCCTAAATGGTCTATTCACGCAAGAAGTGTCTCAACCCACGGTCCGTCCTCCTGATGAGCGCGAGTAATCCGGGAGGACATGAATGGAACCCAGTGGGCATGCATCGTGGCCTGCTTCGGCAGGGGAACTTCGGGTATAGGATAGGTTTCCGCGGGAGAATATGACTAGTCCGTACCCCGTCCGTAGAGGAAAGAGGGTTGTTCTAAAATAAGATTCTTTTGTCAAATTTATGTGAGTGGAATAATCTGCTTTTCATTCACCTTTGTCTATTTCGGTAGGCATTGCCGAGGAAGTGTTTTGTTTGAAAGATTAACGAGACAATATTTGGGTAACCTGAAAGAGGTAAGCCTCTCTCGATAAAACGAAAGTTTTGGCAGAAAAGAAGTAGAGGTAACCTTGAAACTCTGTTTTATACATGGGGGCATGCAAACCTTTTGGAGTGCAAGAAAAGAGCGGTTATTTATCTGTTTTTTGGGTTAGCCGTTTCCGAACTTGCATAAAGAAAGGATATGGAGCAAAGCGTAGGGAGATGAAGCTCCATAAAAAATAGCAATCTCCCATGAGACACTCTTATCATATGACTGGTATAATCGAGCAGTTTTACCGTGGAATTTATGCTCGTTAAAAAATAGAAAAGCGAGATCCGAGCAGTTTTAGCACATAGTTCATGCTCGTTAAAAAATAAACATAAGATTGAGCAGTGTTTTGGCGCATTCAAGCTCGTTAAAAAATGAACCCATCCTGGTAAATAACCATTGTATATGTAACCTGATCAACCATAAAATCCTTGGTCGTGTTTGTGCACCGTCACCTCCACTGTTCATTTGGCCAATCATTTACCTCCATTTGATTGTTTACCCATTTTGAGGAACAACTGCGAAGAGTGATTTCACCTAGCCATCCTTGTGACACTGCCGTGATTGGAGAATTCCAACCTGTACCTGGAATCAGCTGCTAACCCTGTTCATCACTCGTTCCTCAAAAGACGAGTCTTCTTTAAGCTCTTTTCAATTGACTCGTAAAATATGAAAAGATTGCCGAGTTTTGGCCTTCCAGCTCGTTAAAGCGACCGGAAGAGCTATCCCTCCTCTAGATTTTAATCTTTTTGGACCTGAAGGATTATTGCACAAAAAGATCGAGCGCCTGTTTTGTTCGGCTCGTTAAAAATACCGAAAACTCATCCCTTCTGTATTGTTTTACACTTTTTCGGACTTAAGGAATTAGATGACGAAAAAGGAATTTTGGAGTTAACTTTACGTACCTTTTCAGACTCTCTAAAAATGAAAAGGGACCGAGTTTTCCTTGTCGTTAGACTCGCTAAAATCACTAAATAGTGACAAACTTGTCTTTAGACGAGAACGAGTTTCACTATCGCTAGGCTCGTTAAAACATAGCGATGGGCTTGCCCGAAGGGTAGGTTATAGAACAAGCATATGTTATCCTCCTCAAGCTTGACAAAAATAAAGAGGTACTGGTCAGCAATGACTGGGGAAAAATTGGGAAAAATCAAGAAAGCTTTGATGGTAGCAGGTCGCTCTTGAACATGACACTTTTCCGAGTCCGTATCACAATCGGGTTGGGTTGTTTCATTCACCGGTCACATCACCATGGTCTCGCCATACCATCCATACTTGGGGTAATGCTACCAATCCATCACATCAGTGTCGCCATATGTTCAAGAGAAGTCGTTCAAAAAGAGTCAACTGGGTCCCATCCACTGCCATACATTATCCTTCATCCATTCATGACCGCCACCCTGAATCATATGTCACAGATCGTTTTCACCTCCATTACAATCATTAGCTCCGTTCCGTGTCACTGATGTGGGATTCATCAAGGCCCTCCTTTGACGGATCGCTTCTTGTCGACATTAGCTCATTATCCAAGAAGTTGATCTAGGAACAACCCCTTCAGTACTTTGAAGCTTGCATGCCTCAATGGCAAGTTTCTCACTTCCGATGACAGGTATACATCAATGACCTTCGACCAGAATATTTTGCGTGGTGTTCGACGCCAAGTCCTTTATTCACACCACGTGAATTATACTGCAGTACCTTGAGGGTCATTATCATTATCGGTGATTCCTCTCGCGCTTGTTAACGGTTTACATCATTGACCGGTAATCAAGCGATGTCTTTCCATGTTCGACTTCAGCGCAATTCTCACATGGATCGACTTGTACTTAGAGTGAAGATCGAACGAGTTTGAAGACCCCGGATCTAGTTTCATCCATTCGGGCTGCGATATATATTTAGGAAAAATAAAGACATTTGACTTGTACATCATTGAGCAGATGATCATCCTACTCAAAGGATGATAGTTTCGCCAGAATTATCAGTATACCATCAGACGATCGTCTGTTCTATGTAACAAAATGAATTTATAAAGCTGAGCATGGGAATGTTTGCCTCAGCTAGATCATGAAAGCAGTATGAATCATAATGTATTGTATTGTATCTTATTACAGGTATCCTCCCAGCAAATGGATGAACTTCGGACCCTCCTGGATAAAGCATTTCACCCGATAAACGGCCTCATACTTTAGGGGCCAACTGTTATAGACATTTTTGTGCCTTGCATCACTGAGCATGAAATGTCAATAATCAAGGGATCCAAAGTCCCTAAATATGTTGTTCCTACCCCTAGAGGAACAAGGCCAGCAAACCACAGCAATTCACAAAAGTTCTCCACCTGAAAACACTCAAAAACAGGCAATTCTAGATCATGTCAACTGCTCCACTGAGCATCTGCGCTGAATGTCAACTGCTCCACTGTCTACCTGCATTGAATGTCAACTGCAACAAAGGCTACCTGCGCTGAGTGTAACTGGACAAGTGGCAGGCTCATTTCTCAAGGTGTCAATGCCCATGAAGCTTCCAAAATGACACTTGCATCAAGGAATTCGACTGGTGATGAGTAGGAGGTTCCAAATCTCCAAGTGGAAGCAAGAACCTCCAAGTGGACTCAAGAACTAAAGAGGGAGAGGACACTAGTCAGTTTCATACCAGCCTCAAGCTGACTCATCCTCTCTCCAAAACTCCTATATATAGATCTCTCCTACATGAGATCAGGGAGGCTAGAATTTTGTGATTGCAAAGAATTGCTGTTGGTTTGAGGTTGGATCATTGGGTGCTTAATGCTTTGAAGGGAGCTAAAGAAGGAATTCCATTCTGCCGGGAAGGAGATGCTGGGTTGGAGCCCTATGGGTTGTATCTCTTCCTGAACCTTGTTATCAATCAATAAAGCTTCTTGGTTCTTTCCTATATGCTGGTGTATTTTGTATGATTTGCATTAGTATATTTGATTTACTTCTAATCCTGAATCATTTATGAATATGTATATTTGCCTTTTTGTTGTGTCCTTCTCTTGTCGCAAGTAGCTATTCTCTTGTCACAGGTAGCTGTTCTCTTGTGATCTCGTGGGAATCAAGTAGTTGTTCTCTTAAGCAAGCGAGGAGGCAAGTAGCTGTGGACACCCAAAGAGAAGAGGATTTAGATCGAGGGACAACCGGAAGACAACAGTAAGTCTACCTATCTCCCCTCTTTCACATTTCATAAAGGAAGAAACCGAAGTAGCTGTATCTGTTTGTTGCTAAGGTACTGTCACACCTTAGGTGGATAAGATCGTCTTGCATAGGCATTTTTCCCCACAACAAACCTCTGTTCAAACTATTAGCAAAAGATATCAAATTTCAATGGACAAATGATTGCCAAAATGCATTTCAAATTCTGAAAGAGAAATTTTCAGTTGCCCCCATTCTTCGTGGGCCCAACTGGTCTTTACCATTTCATATATCAACTGATGCATCCGATACTGTGATAGGTGCCTCTCTTGGACAGAAGGAGAACTTGTTCACTTATGCAATATACTTTATAAGCAAAAATCTAACACCTACAGAAATGAACTACAGAGTCACAGAAAAAGAAATGTTAGCTGTTATACATGTAGTAACTAAATTCCGGCACTATATAACAGGATATCAAGTTTTCATTCATACTGATCATTCAACAATCAAATACTTGATGAATAAACCCATCACCAATGGATGAATAACAAGATGGTTACTGTTGTTGCAAGAATTTAATATCACAATACAAGATCGGCCAGGCAAAGAAAATCAAGTGGCTGACTTTCTGTCTCGCATACACTCACCTCACGATCCAAATCCAGTTGCAGACAACTTTCCAGATGAACATCTGTTTTCCATCACAGTCAGAACACCATGGTTTATAGATATTGCAAACTATTTATCTTCTGGAAGGTTTCCAGCTCAATTCACTAAAAAGCAAAAATACAAAATTGTTAGAGCAAGCTCTAGATATACTTGGGTCAATGGTGATTTATTTTATACTGGTTTATACTTGATAATTAGAAAATGTGTACAGGAGGATGAAATATTAGACATTTTAAGAGCATGTCATGATGAACCATGTGGTGGCCATTTTGCAGATAAACGAACAGCATATAAGGTGCTGCAACTGGGCTATTACTGGCCATCCATCTTCAGAGATACTAAGAAATATGTCAAGCAATGTGACAGTTGCCAGAGAACAAGACGACATCGGATGAAGTGCCACTGAAGCCACAGGTTCTCATAGAACCATTTGAGCAGTGGGCACTTGACTTTGTTGGACCTATCAATCCACCATCAAATGGGAAGAGGTACATCTTAGTATGTACAGACTATGTAACAAGCAAAAGCAGTAAACAAAGCAACAGAAGATATAGTGGTCACCTTTCTTTTTGAAGAAATCTTTGTCAGATATGGAGTACCTAGACAAATTGTAACAGATCAGGGCACACAGTTTACATCAAAGCTGGTATGAGACCTAATGGAAAAATACAAGATCAAACACAAGAAATCTACACCATATCATCCACAAGCAAATGGGCAAGTCGAATCAACAAATAAAGTCCTAGAAAATATTATGACAAAAACAGTACAGATGAACAGAAAAGACTGGTCTGAAAAATTAAAGGATGCACTCTGGGCCTACAAGATAACATGGAAAACTACAACTGGTTTCAGTCCATACCAGTTAGTATATGGGAAGGAGGCCCTACTGCCTATAGAGTTTCAAATACATACATACAAACTAGCAGCTGAACTAGGACTCGACTTGACAGAAGCACAACAGCAGCGGATCATGGAACTGAATCAGTTAGATGAGCATCGTTAGCAAGCTATAGAACATACTACATTAGTGCAACAACAAAGAATGAAGTGGCATGACAGATATATCAAAACAAAGACATTTCACAAGGGAGACTGGGCATTGCTTTTCGACTTCAAATTCAAAGACTTCAAAGCGAAGTTCCCAACACACTGGCTAGGCCCATATGAAATTGATAAAATCTTTGATAATGGAGTAGTCAGGATCAAGATAATCGACCAGGATTCCACCTCATTTATAGTGAATGGACATAGGCTCAAAGTTTACAATAGGCCTATCAGTAAAGAAGCATTTATGAAACAACTGATCGAAGACACAGAACTGGAACTCATGGCACAGGATCAGCCATCTTCCAGTCTACTAGTTGAATAAAAAAAAACAAAAAATAAACAAAAAATAAAAAAACCATATAAAAAACCACATAAAAAAAAACATAGAAAAACAAATAAATTGTTTGCAAGTGAAAACCAGGAAACTGGCACATTGCAAGCACGAATTCATAGGGGAAAATTAGCGCAAATTGGACTCTATGAATTCCTTCTACTTGTTCTACTGTTCTCAGATACATTTAATGCAGGCACACTCCACCAACCAATGACTTGAGGACAAGTCATATCTTCAACAAGGGGGAGACTTGCATTCGCTCTTTAAGTGGACAGCTGAAGTTGCAAACATTAGCTCTTTAGCTGGAGCGAGCTGGAATGCTGGAGTATAGACAGGACTTGTATTGTCAACAGAGGGACCTGACATAACAAATCATTGCCAAGGGACCTGAAAGACCTGCCAATGTCAACACAACGTGTGCATATTTTGTAAGCAGTAAAAGGGACCTGAAACAACGAATCATTACAGAGGGACCTGATTATCAATTCAAGAATTAGAACATGAAGAATAAGGAGCAGTCATAAAGTTTACATTTTCATCCATCTACAACGTCTGATCAATTGATTTCATATCACTTGTACAGCCATCATCCAAGGGAGTATATGTAGTCATTTTGTGCTTTAAAAATTCAAATTTTTCTTAGAAATTTTTAGTTTTTGTTAAGTTGAAATTAGTACCTGAGGATATTCATTATCATTTATATCCTATATTCCTATAACCCTTATACATCATAACCCTATTCCCTTTCATTTCCATACATATTCCCTATTTTCATTAACCCTATTACCCCTAAGTATTTTTCTTTAAGAGCTTAGAAAGACCAAACTGGGACAACTTTCAACCTGCACATACAACTCAAAGCATTAGTGGTTGTTATAATTTTAAATATGACCCCAATGGTCATTTTAAAATTATAAAGCTATGTTATACAAGTCAAACAAACCCCATAAGCTATATGGAAATCAAAAGTTATTATATATCATACCAACATATACCATAGTTCAAAAATGTGAATGCGCTAAAGTCATATCACCCAACGCGCATATGATATAAGGTTTAAGGTATGTAAAACAGTGGTGCACAACATATGGTATATAATATAGTTATGAGTGAAGGATTATATAACAATGCATATGGTATGATATATGGTGGACGACCGCATGCAAACCAACATTGAAACATTACGGCGGGGTGGTTGAAATATCATTGCATGCGACTCATTGCAACACAAGCAATGGTTATATATCATTGCAAGCGCATGACGGTGGGCATAATGGTAAAACAACCGTAATAAATAAAACATTAACCCCAAACAACCACCGGCCAACACACAGGTACGAGCTTAACATGGTGGCACGACAACTCATGGTCATTGGATAGTATACTGTGCAGGGGGTCATGCGTATGAAAACAATGATTTGGCCATCCTCATGACACAGTCGGGCGACTGGTCAAACAGGACGGCCATGTAAACCACGCATTGTAAACACCAATGGACACAAAGCGCAGTACAGCCCTGAAACGGTCATGAACCGACTAAGCTCTTGCGTTGTTCAAACAATAATCCTCATCGTTGTTTAAACCATAATCCTCATCGCCGAATAGCTCAGAGAAATGGTGTTTGAAGCCGCATCCTAGTGAAAAGAAGAGTGAAATGAGTTGGGTGAATTTAAAGAAGAAAATCGTCCTGTGTTTGACGTTCAGAGATAGCAAATTTTCGGGGATTCAATCAGGTAAGGCATTAGTTGTTTAAAGCTCGGCATACAGTGAATCAGGGTTATGAACTATCTGTTATTAATGGTAATGATTGCTCTGCCTTGCCACCAGTCAATTGCATAGTTGAACAAGGATTTGGAGTGCCAGATATTCCTCAAAGCGCTCGTTGATCAAAGGTAAGCCGAAACTATAGCCTCAAATCCGTTGATTTGCTACGTGAATCTTGGTATGAACCCTTAGTGGATCACGCTTCACTTAAATGCGAATGCAGTGCATGGTTCACACGTTAGGATTTGGCATTATTATGAGGAATTGTTATGGTGTGCCATGTTAACAATGAAATCTATGAACAGAGGAGGCATGAAACTTAAATTGTTATGTTGAATCACGGTGAATGGTAATGTGAAGTGCTGTAGAATGCGCACTGCGTTTTGTTGTTGTCACACCTTGTTTGATTGTGCGCTGTTTTAAGCATGAAACGACATGCGTCCATACCCTTGTTGCGCACTGTTGTTTTCATTTGCACCAAAACAAACGATTGAAATGCTTGAGGATTGAAATGAATAATGCCATGTGAAATTTCTGATTGCCAAAGAAGGATTGATTGCCAAGCCATTTAAAATCTAATTTAAATGCACTGTTATTTGTTTTTATCTGTGTTTTGAGGCTGAAAGTTTTAAGTTTTTATGACATAGCCGAGAGCAGTTTTTGCAAATATTTTTGATGAGGCTGAGAGTGTGTTGGAAATTGTTTTATTTTATGATGAGACCGAGCGCCATATAAACACTCCTTAAGTTTTCTTGGTCGAACACACACACAGTAAAATAATGATTTGAATTTTGGCAATGAAATAAGGCGATGAGCATACATGAACAATGTTTATATATGTATTTTTGTTTTCAAAAACAGAGAGCAGCATATTGACAGGGGTATATAGGCATTTGTTTGCATTGAACAGGGAATTAAAACATTGTTGTTGCTAAGAGCAGAGTCAAACAGAGGTTAACAAAGTTAGAATTAAGTCGATTGAAAGGAGGAAGGTAAGGTTCTTTGCCTTCAAAAATTTCATTTTGAAATCAAACAAATAATTATATCTTTTTTTCAAAATTAAATTAGTAACAGCAGAGGAATTCATTCATTGGTTTACAGAAGCAATGTCAGTCAGAGTAGAGCCAGAATTTCAGATAGAGAGCTGGGGGAAGAAAACTATAGAAAAACTTTACCAGGCAGGGATGATAAGTTTCCTACAAAAATTTGATGGCCACTCTGAACAAATAACCAGGGATTTTATAAACAATTTCAGTCATTACAGACATGGGTGGGAGATGTCATTATTCTTGTAACCTAGGAATATCTTTCCCAAGCTTTAGATCTACCCATGGTAGGTGAGAAGTATTACAAAGGCCTGCACTTCAAGGAGAAAGCTTGGACTTTCTTTCTTGAGAAGAACCGGAAAGGGACATTTGATAGAACAAAAGGGATACCCAGGGAATGGTTTAATGAACCATGGGGTGAGTTGGTTTTGGTTATCCAAAAGTTTTTGACCTGTGATAGAGGATATAGCGTGGCCCACTTGTATCATGTCAGACTTCTGCAACATATAAAAGGGGAGGATAGGAATAACTTTCTTTATTTCCTATATAAGATCCTTTTGAGAATGATTGAAATAGTCAAACATGAACACAGGCCTAAAGCAGGACAGATTTACCACCAAGGATTAATCAAAATCCTAGTTGTGTATCAGGTGAGATCACAGGGCATAGTGTGGCGAGAATTCATGTCTAAAAATCAATTCATTGAATAGGTTAATGAGGTACAGGATAAAATAGAGCAGGAAAACAGAGGATTGATGAACTCACCCTTGTATCCTAGAACAAGAGCCAAACAACAGAATAGCATGGCCATACAAGAAAATGAAACATCTGTTATGTCTATTCCTAGAAGATTTAGGAATAAAAGTCCCATTGATTTAGACAAGGAAGTAGAAACATATTCCCCAAGACAGCAAGTAGAGAATGATATTGCACAAGAGGTATTTGAGAAGGATTCTTCATATGATGATGTAGCAGCAGCATCACTAATGAAAACAACACAAGATTTTGAGAGAGAAATCAATTTGGGAAGAATCAGGGATTTAACTGACCAATTGGAAATTAGCAAAATCTTGGAGAAAAAATTAAAAGAAAAAAGCAAGGCAAATAAGAAAGATAATGCTAAATTGGTTAAGGCAAATGAAAAATTAAATGAAGAATTGGGGAGGCTGAAAAGGAAAAATGATCTACTTTCTAAGCAAGCATTTAAATGGCTAAAGGAAAAGAACATGTGGCAGGCAAAGTATGAAAAACAAAAGGTCAACGCAGCTTTGTTTAGGGAGAGACATGATACAGGTCTAGATTTTTTGGCCAGGGCAGCACAACAGGAAGCATCTACAGGTACAACATCTACTACAGAAAGATGAAGGTCAAAGAGGAGCAAGCAAGCATGGGGACATGCTTGATGATAAGCAAGGGAGAGATGTTGGGCCTTAGGTCTTATTTTTGCTCAAAGAAACTTACTTATCCATATATTTTCCATCCGTTTTCCCTTAATTTATCCCATTTTGATGTATATTTGATATCCATTCAGGTATTTAATTTTAATTTTTCAATTTCTAAAGTTTTTATGAAATTTTGGTTTTTAGTGCAAAATTGGCAGATTCAGAATTTCCCGTAATAACTCTATGGATGATATGGTTGCAGAACACTTGGGCACGAATAGAATGCATGGATGGAAAGCTTGGGAACTAGGACTAAGCCAGCAATGCTTAGTTCGAACAAAACGAGCTTTATTAGGCCCCTTTGGTGCTAGTCAACCATGACTAGTCATTCAGGAATCCCATAGAAATAGGGCAGTTTTGAGATTTCATAGGAATGGTCATCTTTATTGGGATGGGAGTAATGAATTCGACTTAGATAGGTGGATGAGAGTAGATGGGTTTGTTTGAGTGAATATAGATCAATTTGTTCATGAGACTTCTTATTTAAAGCCAAAACTTTGATGGCTTATGTATTGATTTTGTGATATACTCTTATGCTGTGACATCTTTAGATTGAGGAGTTAATTTGAAGACTTGTGTTATTATTATTTTTCTGTTCAAATCTATGGATATGTGACTGTATTTAAGCTTTTGATATGACCTCTCAAAGTGTGCAAGGCAAGGGTGGAGGGCCCCCATTCCAAGCTAAGTACACTTCCTTGTTAACTAGTTTCATTTCCTTGTAATCTAGTTGATTGTAGCACTAGTTTTTCAAAGCTTTATTTCAGTTTGCTTTATGGTTTATGCATAGTGATTGATTTCATTAGTTAATAGCTTGTTCATTACTTTATTGAGTTGGAAAAACAGGTGTTCAAGTTGAGCATCCCTTCTCCTAAAATGATGAATCAAAACTAGTCTCTTTTGATTGCATGCAAGTAGTTTTTCATTGAGATTTGGATATTGAGATGAATGAATTATGATGGAATACCTTATATGTCTCTTAAGTTAAGAGCTTCTTTCATTAATAATTTATCCATCTTAAGCTTTTGGTTTCAATCTCTGATTCATTAAGTGATAATTGAGGTGAAGGTGGACTTCTTGAGGTCAAGAACGCTTTCAATATTTTTCTCTTTTTAAGCTGATTGAATTAAAGTTATAGAATGTATTACTTTTAGCTTTTGAATAACTTATCTTTCAAGGTTTGATTACATCTGATCTTCGCATATAGTGAACTTGCCTCAAAGCATAAACAACCCGGATTGGTAAGAAATAATTGTGTTAATTTAGGTCCACAAATTAGCTCAACATACGGTTATTACATTAATATCTTGATGTTATATGTATCATACTAAGCTAGATTAGGCTATGCAAATGGTAAGGTTATGACATTCAAGTATGCATTAATAGGTTTCGATATTATGTCATACCAATATAGACTAACTATCCATATGTGATTATTATGCACGAATGATAATTATTTATGAATTTATAATGTGAACATGTTATCTAGTTATTTTCATGGATATCATGACCTTAATTATGGTTGAGTTGATATGTTGTGAAGTTATATCATGCTAATCAGTATTGATTGTGCAGGCAAGATAGCCTATCCAAAGATACATTAAGGGATGAGCTTTCTTATGCCATTTACTTTGTGCTTGAATGTTTGATTATGTCATCTATTTTGCGTTTGAAATTTCGTGTCTATTATTTCATCTATCTGTTGTTGAATGTTTGATGAATTGCACAATATGAGTATGTGTTCAATTGATCTTTTTTCAATATGATTGTACTAACACATATGTGTTGAGACAAATAATATGTACTTCAGTGTAAGTAGGTGATAGTAGTAGCATTATGTCTAATGACTATGAGTTGACTATGGATTATGACATGATTGTTAGTCTTCGTAAAGGTTGATTTCAAACTGATAGATATGATTGTCTTATAGTTTGGAACATATGATTGACATGTGTGAGTAGTTGGAGGGAAACATGCTTGGTGTTAGCATGAAAATGTAATAGTTTATGTGTTTATATAACTAACAGGTGGTTGATGTGACAGTACACAGTAAGCCTCAATTGCAACAAGGTAAAAAGGGTAAAAGAAAGGACTTGGGTAAGAATTCCTTTGGCTATGATTGGAAATGCTAATTCCAAATGAATGAGTGCTTTATATACAGGAAGTCTTATTAACCCTAATTTCTCTAAAATTATGTGGATATGTTCTATTTTCATGGACATTTATTTGACAGGTATAAACGTTGGTGTCTTTTTATAGCTAGATCTATCAAGGGAATTGAAGTCCCTTGAGATATGGAGTGGATGTGTTAAGTTGAAAGACAACATGATCGGCACAACATGGTAAGGTTACTAGTATATTGTTATGCTTATTTATGCATTGATAATTATGTGTTGATGGCAGTATGATGCAAGGGATTGCATGAAAAAAGGCTTCCATGAAACCTCGAAGAAGGCTCAAGTTGATCTTTCCTTCAGAAGCACTGGGAACCATAGAAATTGAGTCAAGGCATTTGTTGTTATTCTTGTGATTTTGGTCTTTTGGTGATTTGTTGTACTTGATTTGAAGTTTTTTTGTGTCTATTCGAAGGCCTTTCCACGTTGTTTGTGGTGTCATATTGTTATTGGTTTTCATGGTTTTCTTCTTGATTTCTTATCACTCTTGCTTTTATTGTTTTGAGACTCTGGGAATTTTTTTGGGAAAGAGGAAGTCAATGGAGCTCGGGCAGAGATGTGTGAAATCCAATAAGTAGTGTAAGACTCAAATGAATCGTAATCCATGTATACGGGCAATTGAAGGCAAGATTATGACATTGGTTGGATTGGTTGGGTTGATTAATGTAAATGGACAAAATTAGGACAATCATGAGAAAAATAATAAGGAAAGGTAAAGTAAATGGATTTGAGGCCTCATATTCCTTGGCTATGTTGGGAATGATGGTTCTCAATGTTGTGCATGGTGTGCACACATAAAGGGATTTCTCTTAACATTGACCTTATGATTTCTAGTAATTATGTTATGATCATGATTATGTTGATATTTATATATGTATGCATATATTTATGTATGCATGTATGTCATGCTTGACAGGGTCATCATGGATCAAGATTGTTTAATGATGATATTTATATGTATATGTATGTATGTATGTATGTATGATTTTGTCTCACAGGGTCATTAGGAATCATTCTTGTGGAGGAATGATGGCTTATGCAGGTAAATGATATGAAAAGGTTCCTCTTTTATGAGGAATCAACTGGAAGAATAGTCATGAAAAATATATGAGGTCATTGTCATGTGCGTATGAGTTGATATTATGTTATTATATTATCTCTATGTTATGGAAAGGTTATATCGAGGGATACATCAACAAAACGAAAATGAGTCTGGTCTGCGACATGGTGGGATAAGCATGATTGTTGGATAAGACATTGAAATAAAGGTTGCTTGGTGGAGACAGTGTGGTTTTGGATGTGTGGTTCTAGTGTTGTGCATATGTTGTACATGTTGCATCTGTGATGTTGTGCACATGCAGTGTGGTGTATATATAGTGTTTGTACATGTTCTTTATGCAATGTTATGTACTGGGTGGTACAGATAGTGTTGTGTAAATATTGCATATGCAGTGTTGGGTATAGATGGTTCTATATACATAATGGATATGCAATGTTGTGTACATATTGTACAATACACATGATGGATATGCGGTGTTATGTGCATAGGGTGTTGTGCACATGTTGGATATGTAGTGTTGGGTACATAGGGTGCTATGTAAATACTGTATATGCAGTGCTATGTACATATGGTGTTTTGTGCATGTTGTACATATGGTGCTATGTACATATGGTTTTGTGTGCATGATTGTACAAGGGGTGCCATCAGAATGTGGTGCCATGTACATGTTGTACATATGGTGTTGTGTTCAGGTGGTGTTGTATACATGTGGTGTCATGTATATGGTGCATGTGGTGCTGTGTACACATTGTGTAGGTGGTACCGTATAAATATTGTACAAGTCGTACTAGTATACGTGTGGTATTATGCATATGTCATACATGTTGTGTTGCGGGCATGTGGTACTATGTATGTGCATTGTATGACATGTTGTGTTGCGGGCATGTGGTACTATGTATGTGCATTGTATGGTCATGATATCATGACATGTGTATTCATTTTGTTGTACTTTGTGTATGTATATGTATTGTGTTGTACATTGGGTGTAGGTGTCTATATTGTGTTGTGGTGTACACCGGATGCAGGCATATGTATTGTGTTGCATTGTACAATGGGTGTAGGAGTATGTGTTGTATGCCAGGTGTAGGTGCATGAATTTCATGTGTTGTATTTCTTGTGTGGTTGTATTTGTGTGATGCACAATACGTGTATGTGCACATGGTTGAGGAGAAGGCACTGGGTGTTTTCTGGGTGTGGCAATTGATCTAGAGTGTGTAAAGAAAGAACAAAATAATAAGTAGGGATAGACAAAGGATAAGTATCAGTATTTTATTTCAATTTAATTATGCATGTGACTCTATGATTTAGACTTGTGATGGTTACAAGTGATTTATGATTATGGCTTATGATCATTTCATGAAACTCTTGATTTTAATTTATGATGGTTGATTTTGAGCTAACCAGATGTGATATTATTATTTATGATGATTTGGTCAAAGATGTTAGTTTGAATTGTTCTGATAGGAAGCAAACAAAATTGCAAGTATACCTTGTTGATGGGCCACCAATGAGGTATGATTTGAATTTATTTCAATTTATTTTGTATCAAATGGAAATTATGTGCATGGTACATGAAAGCATGAAATAACCAGTTCGGTGTTTGAAACTGACTACAAGGATTAGAAACAACAACGAAAGGAATTGGAACCGATAGCAGTATGTTGGTAGAGCATTTAGGAGCGGGGCCATTGTGGGACACTGGTACCCAATAGTGTCCATTTATTTCCATGAGCATTCTATGACCGGTATGATGGTTTTAAGGAAAATATATTCCTTTTTTTTTGTATTTTCCTATGTGAGGAAGCTTTGCCAAGTGATGGACTACCCCAGATGGGGGTGCTAGCGGAACTTGGAACATGTGTGACTACATAGTAGGGGGTGACTAGAATTCCTCTGGGATTGTGTAACAGAGATGGGAAGGTCGGGGATGATTTTTTTGGTCATTAGCATCTCTAGATGGAAGCAAATACACATTGGGAGTATGCATTGGAAAAATGAGTTGTAATTGGTCAATGAGAGGACAAGTGGCACAGGATTCTAACACTGGACATTTGATGTAGCTTTAACTATGACTATGGATTCTAGACTTCCTGGGAAGAAGTTTAATCTTGCTATTACTTTTGAGCTTGGAGGTGTGAGCCTTTGGATTACCTTGTTTTAGATGCAGCGATATTATCCTTTTATTTACTGGTTGAGAAAATGTGCATATGTTATATGTGTGTATTATTGCAAATATTAGATTGAGCTAGATTTATAAAGTTCCATAGACACTATGATTATTTGTTGGGTGAAGCAGATGTGTATGTGTGTATATGTGGTTAGTATTGTAAATACCATAATGAGCTATGCTATAAAGCTTCAGTAAATGGTATGTTTGTCATGTTTTAGCAGATGGTCATTGTAAATACTACAATGAGTTGTGATTTAAAGATCCATGGGCAGTATGTTTTGTTTTCAACAGTCTTTTTGTTTATAGGTGTAACTGAAGACCGAGGATGGTGTTAGCACAAGGGGGATAGTTGTGTAACAACCTTGGTTAAAAATGCATGGAAAGATATATAAGAACATGGTCATGGGACACGTATTCCAAGCTAAATGGTGAAGAAAACATCCTAGTGGGTGTTTATTCGGTTTTTATGACTAAGGAAATCGACAAAGGCAATGGAAAAGGCTAACGAAAGATAGAATGGCATTTTGGAACATTTATTTATGAAAATAATGTAAATTAGGAGAAAAGGAAGGTGAAAGGTCATAGGTTGTACGTGAGAAGGAAATTGAAGGTGAATAATGGTAATTGAATAAAATAGAGGCCTTATTGATAAAAGCGCTTGTAAGGATGAGTTGCTAGGACTTTTGTTAGTTAATATTTGGAGCTCTCTCTATATTCTCTCTCTCTCTCGTACTCTTGGACACATAGAGTTTATTAGAGCACTCTTGGAGGGTGTGGCATACTTGGAGTTTTTGAGCATGAAGGAAAAGGAAGAGTAGGAAAGCACAAGAGGATAATGGGTTTTGCTTGTAGGATTGAGTTCCACGTATGTTCTCCTCACTAGTTTTGGCATGCCTGACATATGCATGTGGTTTATTGGTCATGATTTGTTACTCGCATGGAGGATTGCCTATATTGATAGTGGGTTTTCTCAGCCTTTCCATTTCCTTGATATCCATGGTGTCGTGGGTTTATTTACTTATTTTCTGGTTGGTTATTAGGTTTCCTTTAGCTTGGGTTGAGTTAGTAGTTCCTAGAAGCCCTGGTTGGACAAAATCCCTGGAAGCCCTATAATGGCTTGGGTTGGGTCACTAGTAATGGAAGCCTTGGTTGGAAAAATTCTCTGGAAGCCCTCTAATGGCTTGGGGTGTGTTACTAGTCCTAGAAGCCATGGTAGGAAAAATGCTCTGGAAGACCTATATCATCTTGGGTTGAGTTACTAGTCTTGGAAGCCTTGGTTGCATAAACGTTCTAAAAGCCCTTAGTGGGTTGAGTTACTAGTCTTGGAAGACATGGTTGGAAAAACACTCTGGAAGCCCAAAAAAGTTGTGGATTGAGTTACTAGTCCTGGAGCCTTGGATAGACAAACACTCTAGAGGTCAGCAGCAACCGTGGGTTGAGATATTAGTCTTGGAAGCCTTGGTTGGAAAAAACTCTCTAGAGCCCTAGAAGGCTTGGGTAGAGACCAATATGATGATGGTTTTTTGATGTCCAAACGTGATGTGGAATCATTATTTGATGCATTGAGATGGTTGCCTCTGGAATCCATGGATGGTTTTGGACTGATGTATTCGATGAGATCCCACATTCATATTTGGAATATGGAATGTGGGTGAATGGATGAAGCAATATTTGGCTTAGCCATTCTACGATGAGGTGGAATGTGGAAGTCCCATCCTCGGTTTTGATTTTGCATCATTAATATTAATTTATTTCTCCTTGTATTTATATGAGTATTATATTAGTTTATATGTGGATTATATGGGTGTGATTTCCTGGTATTTTTTTCTATTATGCTCATTATGTATATGTTTTATGATAGTAGCTATGTATGACTCTCATCATGTTTTTGCTTCTAAATGAATGAAAAATCTATGACCTAATGGATGAAATGGAAGCTAATGTGTTGAGGAATCAATGGTTCTTAGCGATTCTCAGCTAAGTCTGAGACCCCTATGCTTAGATATGTTATTTGCACATGTAGATTAGATATTGATGATATGTTTCACGAAATGTCTATCATGGCTAGTAGGGGTTTAGTGAAGGTATTGTTCAAATATTTTCATTTGCCTCATTGTTTCCCTGTTATCTTTCTGTTATGAGAGTTTCATTCTATCTTGGGAAGTGATCTAGGCTATCAGCCTCAAAAAGTGGCTCAAATCCCGAGGATGCTGGCACAACACTGTGTAATTTAGTCCTTGGATGCTAACATGCCTTGTCATGAGACTGTCTAGAGCCTCCTGGATGCTGGCATGCCTATAGCATGGGAGCGTCCAAAGGTCAAGTGGCATAAAACATCAACGGGACTCAGGGTATAGTTAGCAAAAAGTTTGGGATGGTTCCTAGGAGTCCTATTGTTAATGTTAAAGGTTTGTATGGTGTTTTTCTATCCATTCCAGATCCTTAACATGAATTAGGAGTCTAAATCATATCATAGTAAATTTCCATCACATGTTTTCCTTGGTTGGATGGTTACTTGGGTAGGTGTGAGAGGAGGGTGTTACATCATCGTTTTATCTCACAACCATGAGCATACACCCTTTGCTGGAATTAATAAATCTCTTCATCTCACCTACACTTACAAGAATAGCACTAACTTTGGTAGGATGAGCTCTAACAACGTATTCCACCCCATCTTTCGTAAGTTGATACTTGTTTTCATGGAAAAATAAAAGTTCTTTCGTGTCATAAAAATAGAGACTCCCCAATACAATACCATAGATATCCAAGGGTACAACATCAATATCAACCTCATCAACTAGCTTGCATGCAATCACAAATCTAGCTCTACACTGCTTAATTACATGTAATACTTGTTTATCACACACCCAACTAAGCAATTATTGTTTCAGTTGAGGCTTGCTCTCTAAGCCTAACTTTTTAACCAATTATTGTGCAATAAAATTTTCTTTTGAGCCCGAATCAATCAAGATTTCCACTTTAGTATGTTTTATTATGACTGTAATGTGGAGTAATTTAATTCTCTCTCATTCATTAAGAGGATGATTTAAAGAAAGTGTACTTGTATGCGATTTAGAATTTTCATTAGCATGACGAAAAAGTGTACCTTGTGTGCCCATTGTTGTGATCAATGTCTCATCACCGGAATCAGATCGAAGGTCCTGTTGCATGATTGCCACTGTCATTTTCTTTCCCTTTCCACTAAATCTCTTTGGTTTCAACTCCATATGCAATTTCCAATAGTGTTCATCATGGTGGCCTTCCTTCTTACAATGTATGAAAGATGGATTCACTACTTCCTCTTTCTTGGTTATAGCTTCCTTTTTGTCCTTTCCCTTTCCTTTTTCATTGAACTTTCCATTATGAGGTTTAAAAGATGATTTCCTTGGTTTCTCTTCTTTATCGTTCTTGTCCCTGCTTTCAAGGTGAATGGCCTTCACACTAGTCACATCAATAGTAGTAGGATCAAATAATAACAAATAATGTCTTATGTAACTATGTAAAGCACCAATATAATTGTGACAGTTTCACGTGAATCAAGTGAAATGCCCAAATTCAATGTTGTTTTCTAAACTCATTTGTGAAGCTTTGCACATTTTGACCCTTTCCTTGCTTTAAATATTTCCATTCCATTAAATCATTTTGTCTATAACACAAAGGATAAAACTAATATTTTAATGTGGAAACAAAATTGGACCAAGAAGAAAGGACATTACTGAAGTTTTTGTTGCCTTTCTGTAACTTTCTCTTCCACCAGATGAGAGTGGTGCCACTGAGCTGAAGAGATTCTAATTGGATCTTTGCCCCGTATTCCTTGATCTATTGAATATCGCAATAAACCTTCATTTTTCTAATCCAACTGTTAATTTTCTCTCCATTATATGTGGGAAAATAAAAATTTACATCTAGCATAAAAAATGGCTTCTTAAATGTATTCCTATGACGCCTATTAGAGTGATCAAAAGAAGAAGAAGAAGATTTGTCACTAGAAGATCGAGAGGGAGGAGGCTCTTCTCCACCGCCTCCATGATTTACCGATGCATGGTCATCTAGATCTTTCTTCTCGGGCTTGATTGTCTTCTCATACTCTACAAATAACTTGTGAAATTTCTCTTCCATGGTGAATAAGATCTTGCGATAATTTCGCTCTTCTTCCGCTCAAGCATCCTCATCTGCCATGTTTTGTCTTCGTGGTGCACAACTAGCTTCGAGATAAAAGGACTTACATTTTCGTTCATCTCTTTGGAGCTTCTTCCTGGATAGAATTCACTCATGCAACTCGCATCAAGAAGACCTACTCGAATACCAAACTTGACTGAGATATTTTAACTTCAAGGATGCATTTAGAATTACATATAATAGAGCATGTTAACCAAGTAAATTAAAATCACATGGAAAGAAGCGCAAAAACATAAGAAAACATGAGATCAAAGAAAAAAAAATGATTATGGATTTCACCCAATGTGGGTTACGTCTCCAAGCCCTACTCAATAATGAGGAGGCCTTCTTTCATTAAGTGGTATCAAAAAAATCAGTTACAAGAAAATTTACAAAATGACCCTCATACCTCCGATCTAGATGATGGCCCGTAAATGGAGAGATCCACTAGAGAAACAGATGCCACCACTCAGTTGCTGGCATGAAAATGTGAAAAATGAACTATAAAATTGCTCGATTATGACACTGGCACCTCTGCCACTCTGAGGGAATCTTTTTCGCATCTCTTGATTCTCCTCACTTAGGGTTCTACACCCTTTGCCTACTCAGGGTGTTGTAGAAACCTCTGCACTTCGCTATGTGGTTGACTAAGTGAGTAAATATTAAATACCTTTTTCTTGGTGGAGCCACTAAAGAACGAGCCTGTGGGTCATTGGTTACGAAGCTAACAATGTTCACAAGGGTTTTGGTTTCAAATCCCCTTGTCTCCCATAATAGTTAACTATTTTCTTTTATATGGTAACAAATAGTTGGTGTGGTTGGGATAGACCCTTTGGTTAAGATACATGGTATGTGGGTAGTCACAAAGGTTGGCATTTATGATAATATTAATCAACGGTCAATGGTTCCACGGTATATGGTTCCAACATTGGTGTATATATATATATATATATATATATATATATATATATATATATATGCGTTGTCGGTGGTCGGGCAAGTCCATTGGGGGTAGCCCGCCCACCACACACACTCATTCTTTTATTATAATATTAACCAAATCTTTGGGTGGTAGGGTTAACAACCTAACCCCAAAATTTTTTATTTTTTGTTTTGAAAAAAAATACCAACTCTTTATTTTTGTCTGCCCAAAAATAAGGGATATTATGAAAATTAAAGAGGTGCCAATTTTACGTCTTCAGACAATTGGTTTCCTTGCATCAGGATTCTCCCAATTTTCTCCCTCATTAATGCTGACACTTGTCTAAGTTTTACCAGAAATTTGACGAACTATAACTTGAGCATACAAACTCGGATTTGAATGTCATTCACACCGTTGGAATTAGGGCGATGAGCACTTCGAGCTAGTCATTGTTTCACTTCCATAGGAATACTTTTATTTTGAGTTATTTTCCAGGCCAATGGTATTTATGGATCCTCATAGATCATTTTTGGGTGCCATGTACCTTTAGCTTTATCTTTCCCTCTCCATCACCATAGTGATTTTGTCTTACGCTTTGACTTCTCATAACAATACTTCAATTTCTCAAAAACTTCCTCAAGCGATCGAGGCTCATCATACTTAATCCAATCTCTAAATGCTAATGGAAATCCACTCACAAATATTTGAAAATTTTCCTTCTTGACTATAAGATATGGTACATACCTCAATAACTCCATAAACTTGGTCTTATAGTCTTGATTTATCATCCATTCCAACTTTAGCTCATAAAACTTGTTGGCTTTCCTTTCATAGTACCTCTCTCACAAGTATTCCTTACTAAAAATTCTCTTGAATTCATTCCAAATAAACTCTTCTATTGTGATGTCTGTAAACCTCTTCAAATATTCCCACGAGATGTTTGCTTTCTCTTTGAGGCTGAAGATAGTTTTTATCACCTTCATATACTCTATGTATTCATGCAACTCAAATAATTTATTCATCCTAAGTAGCCATGCTTCTGCATCCTCCAGATTCTTCAAATCTACAAAAAAGGTAGGTGGATTTTCTTTCTTGAAGTCATCTAGAAAATATCCCTTTTCAATCCTCCTGTAAGGATGATAACAATGACAATCATAGTGTCTGTCAAAACCAAAACTAGAATAGAACCTGTGTCCATCTCCTCTCATATCGAGAGTGTCTAAGGGGATGCATATTTGATTTTATCATCCCTATCTGACATGTGCCCACCATGAGACCTACTACCATATGTCCCATTAGTTTTGTCTTCCTTCCCATGGCTGATCCTAAGTAGTCCTTGTCTCTTCAATTCTCACAAACTATGAAGGACTAATGCATTGACTTTAGCTTGTTTCTCTAGTGCGTGCATGATTTTGTCATTATCTGCATTGTAACTTCCTATTTTTCCTTCAAAAATCTTAATGTGTCTGCTAATTTAGAAGAGTACCGAACACCACATTGCTCATCTGAACCATAGGGAGAGTCTCATGTACTATAGTCTACCATCTTTGTATTCATATATGATCTCTTCCTATAAGTATACCAGGCCATCTTAAACCAAAAAATAACTTAATCAACATACCTTAGTACAATTGAGGGGGGGATATCTCATCTACAAGATTAACAAGAGTAGAACAATACATGTATAATTATAGTCATATCAATAAATAAAGACCATTTCAACAATCATCCAGTTAAAATGCATGACGATAACAACCACATACCATGATCTCATGCACGACACCTATAATCATGTCATGTTAACATAACAATATATAAGCACTAACATGCATAACCAATGCATGAATGAATCAAATCCAACAATAATGCCACCAAGTTTCACATGGTCACATAAATTAAACCATGACCAACACTATTCATACATAACAAGAACATATACCACAAGCATGAAGAACACATCTACAAGCGATATGTATACATGTCCAACACACATTTCCCATCAAGTCTAAGGGTTAAACCATGCTCTGATACCACTCTGTAACACCCTCCTCTCACATTTATCGAAGTTAACTAGTTTGTTGGGGCAAACATGTGACGCAAGGCTACTATGATGTGATTCAAATTCCCATGTACAGTTAAGGAAGTGAAACCAATAAAACAAAACCAATATGACCTTCCACACATGCTACAGAATCTCTAGGAGCCAACCAAACCTTCCAAGTGACCAACCCCTCAGACAACTTGACATTTGAGTCACCTAGACCCCCAGCCAATCCCATGAAAAGGCATGCATGAAATTGAGGCCTTCTAGTTGCTCCCACAACAAGGCATGCCATTGATTGTGGACTTTTTCAGCTAGTTCTCAGCCAACAACTCAAGATTATGTGCCACATTTTCAGGGCCAAGACTCAGGCCACTACCAAAACTTCATGAAACTTTAAGAAATGATAAATTACAATGGAATAAGGCTACTAATGAAATCATTGGTACATGTACTTGATCTGACCCCTACTAGCCATGAAATACATTTCACCAAACATGTCACAAATATGTAATCTACAACTCATAACAATAGATCTGAGCATAGGGGTCTCTTACTTATCTAAGATTCGTAAATAAGAATTGATGCCTTATCAAAATAGTTGAATTATCACATATTAAGTTATATATTCATTGTACATTCATTTTCTAATTAAACGATGATGAGAATCATACATCATGTATGTCATAAAAATCATAACCATCATATAACCAACATAAATAAAAAGGATATAATACCCATAAGAATCACATATGAACCAATACATTTACACATGAAATACCAAGGAGAAGGAGCTCTTATTAATGAATTCATAAGACAACGAGGTTTGGGACTTCCACGATCCACTCGACCATAGATTGCACTGGACCAAATCTTTCGTTTAGCCAATCACCCCCGTTCCATATTCCAAGAATGAACGTGGGACTCACAACAACACCAACGAGGGCTTCTTGAGGCTAAACCACCTTAACCGTCATCAATAAAACCATACCTTACTGCAATGCCCACCAGATCACTACGCCCTAAATAAGCATGGATGCCTTCGGATCTCTCCAGCTAAACTATAAGGAATTTGTCCATCTCAACCTCTTAGATTTACAATGTATCCTGACATTACCGGCCAAGGTATTCTTGGGCCTATGTGGTCAACCCTCTTTGGGCTTTACCGTGCATCCCATCATTACGAGTTAATAGATTCCTAGGCCCAATCAAGGGTATTCACTACTAAGCTTTATCGTGTATCCCACCATTCATTCGTGAAGATATTCCTAGGCTCAATTGAGCTTTTCACATCCAAGCTTTCCCGTGTATCCCATCCCAAGATTCCTATTCCTTGTGAATAGTCATTAGTCTACCCCACTCAGCTTTGAATCCATCTAGAAATCAAGCTCAACCAAATACAAGAGAACCCACCACACCATGGCTATTCGGAAATGGAAATGCAAGGCAGAAGAACACTTTCACACTTGTAAAAACCAATGCTTATGACAATAAGAGAACCAGAAACACAGATGCATGTACCATGCATGCCACGTCTAGCAAGGAAAAAACACATGCAAGTTGATACCTGTAACTAATATCGTTGTAGCTATTTGATCATGTTATTCCTTTCTTGATCTTTTCTTCCCTTTTCCTTCTTCATCCTTTCTTCGCTTTCCTTGAAGCGATGCTAGAGTGCTCCAAGAATGCTCTAAGTGTCCAAGAGTGTGACTAAGACAAAGTAGAGAAAGAGAGCTCCAAAACTGAACTCACAAAAAAGGTACCAACTGATCCTCAAATTCCTTTTTATTATTGTGGCCTCTATTTTCTTCAATCTTCCATTATTTTCCTTCATTTTCATCTTCACATGCAAGTTGTGACCTTTCACCTTCCTTTTCTCCTAATCTCCATTATCTTCATAAATAAAATGCCAATTAGTTCCTCATGTCTTTCCAAATCCTTTTCCATTGTCTTTGCCAATTTCGTTAGCCATAATAAACCAAATGAACAACCACACTAGAATGTTTTTTGCCCAATGTTTAGTTTGGAATACATGTCGCATGACCTTTTCTATTATTTTTCCTTTTGCCTTTATTAACTTTATTACATGGAATTTTGACCAAGGATGTTACAATATATATATATATATATATATATATATATATATATATATATATGTATATATATATATATATGTATATATATATATATATATGTATATATATATATATGTATATGTATATATGTATATGTATATATATATATATATGTATATATATATATATGTATATATATATATATATGTATATATATGTATATATATATATATATATATATATATATTTGTTGTGGTTCACGAACACCTCGGTCAATGGGTGGTAACTACGTCGATGGAAAAATCTCGGCCAATCGACCCCGAAGGGAATCTATCCCCACAGCCCACTAACAAGGACTAACCCCAAGGGCTTCGGGCAGAATGGACCCTGTGACCTCCCGAACCACAAGGCACTGATTTTGACCAAGTGAGGTAACCCTTGGCGCTTATATATATATATACATAATAAACTTTAATTTTCAAAACTTATATATATTTTAATATTTTGTATTTTTCTTTTTGTGAGGTAAACACTTCAAAGGATTTGAACTAATGAGCTCTTTACATGGAGTACCTTAATAATGAACACATTTACCATCAATAGAATTTTTTTAAGTGGGCTTAATGTTTAAGAGCATGTGTTTCCTCCTGAAAGGTCACATGTTCAAAACCAAAGGGCAAGTAAGTATGCCTTGGTACACTTAGCAGTGAAATCACTACCTGGAGGTGAGTCCATTATCCCACAAACTAGAGCGTCTCATACACCAATTCTTGATTTTTGGCTTGGCCATAGCCCTAAAATTAGATAATAATAATAGTATTTAAAAGACTTATAATTTTAAATTTTTATTATTTTTATTATGTAAAATAACTAAAACAATTATGTATATTCATATTCATCAAATTATTAAACCATATAAAAATACAACACATTTCAGTAAAGTATCCACTCACATAATTAAATTAAATAACGATCACACGATTTTTCCCGCATGGCAAAGCATGTTTGTGCTCCTGCATAACCTAACATACAAGATAGACATTTATTATTTTCAAATTATTTTACTCTTTCTTAGATGGTTATTTATAAAAGAGAATAATAATGCAATCCAATTGAAGAAAATTGCTAAGGCTTAAATTGTTTCAATACTAGAGCTTGCACCTCACAAGCTAATAAAGAGAAAAATTTGCAAACTTAAAATGTAAATAGAATATAAAAGTAGTTGTGGATTAATTAAGGGCGAGCAAACTCGGACAACGACAAGCTACATAAAAGATTTGCAAACTTAAAATGTAACTAGAATGTAAAAGAAGTTGGATTAATTAAAGGAAATCGAAAATTTGGAAACGTGTGGTGTTTCACAGTGACTTTCCATCTAACCACCGCTTATAAAATGAAAAAAACCATCTTATTAATTGCAATGAAAAATAATGTTTAAGAGGAAATTTTCAACTTATATATGAAAAAAACCATCTTATTAATTGCAATGAAAAATAATGTTTAAGAGGAAATTTTCAACTTATATAGTTGCAAAGGTCAAGTTGTATTTTTTTTTCTTTCTTTATGGTTTTTCCCCAAAATCATAAAGAAAGAAAAAAAAATACAACCCACCTTTATAGTTGCAAAGGTCAAGTTGTGATCATACCCTTGTGTATATCTGTGTACACAAACAATTCAAAAATCAAAATATTAAAATCACAATATTTTATTTAAATGTGTTTGAATTAACATGGTGTAGCATTTTATTTAAATTTATTTGAATTAACATGGTGTAGCACAGTGGGAGGAGTGACCATGCGTCTAACCCAAGGACTTTATCCAAGCCTCTGTTCCAATGAAAGGCACCTCCATATCGTGGTCGCTAGTGTCATCATAAATACAAATGTGAAGATCATAGAATATCAGGGTGGCCACTATCATCACATGAAATGAAATAAATTTAAGAAGTAATATAAAATTAATATTATTATTATTAATTTATTTTTAAAATTAGAATTTAATTTCACTGCATATGAAATCATCATTTAGTTATTAAAATTTATAAAAAATTACGTATATTTTATTTTTTTTTTAATTTCAAATTAGAAACTAAAATATAAAATATGTTAAATAAGATACTCTAAATATATAAAAAATCATTACATACCGCCAGAACAAATAGTAAACATAATTATATACCCGGTCCAAAAATAGTAAACCAAATATGGTGAAAGTAACATTTCTAGAATCATTCAAGTAGATAGAGTATGGTGAGGCAAGACAACTACATGTTGGAGATAATGGAGAAAGCTAAACCTAGAAAGTTGTTATAGTGATGATAGGATTGAGATTTTAATTACGCCGTAAGGCGTTCCCTCTGAGATCCATCCCCCTTTTTGCCTACGTGTCCTCGTCTGACGCCGTACGATGAGATGTTAGACGATTGCAAACACCAGAACCGTCGATCAAAAATGTCACTCAGGCGGTCCGGGTAATGAAGAGCACGGAGTGCCAATCGCCATTCCAGAGGTAGGGTTTCTCCACTGGTGTGGGATGGCCATGGACTCTTCGAGTTCTCCAGGCGGGATAAAGAATGGGACGGGCTAAACTCCAAGGAAATCCCCGCTTGGGCTGTGAATTCTGGTTCGATTTCTGCCCAGTTAGGTCCTCTCTGAATTGGGTTTGCGATTTACCAATCCTGCATTCGTGTTGCGAACTCCGATCCTGTTTCTGCGAAATTGAGTTTGTTTTCTGAAGTGGGTTTGTAGGAGAAAGGATTCTTGAAAATGGGGTGCCTGGGATGCCGTTCCAATAATCTTGTGGCATAAGGACGGTTCTTCACATACATGTCAAGGATCCTCTGCTCATCTAATTTGATGACATGAACCGGATTAGGAATAGGGTTGTAAAGTGGCATTGTACTTAGAAAATTAAATACTGTGGCGAAGCTTGATCCTAGCTTCTTAGCTGTAAGTGAATAACGGTGGCAGTGAGTATCAGAAGGTCCATATTCTTTTGCGTCTTATCAGTGATAATATTGAGTATGATCTGACACTAAGAAACTCCATGATCTCATGTTCCAGAAGGAAAAACCTTGCCAAATGCTTTAATCTTCTTTTTGGAATTTCCACGCGCTATCTGTGATTAAATCTATTAGGGTATAAGCAAATACTTTTAAGGATTTGTAAAACGACCCATATTTCTTACAAATTCAAGTTTGAACTTCTATGGGTTTGTAGTATGTCTTAGAATCGCGGGACACTGGTTATATGAAAAATAAAAGTAAATTACCTTCAACTCTGGGTTCTGCAGAGGATCTATATAAGGTTTCGTCATTCTCTCAAGGTTGGCGTGCAGAAGAGAAGGTGCCCTTTTTCAGAGACATGATGAAACTAGCGTTCAATGCAAACATGTTTCGAAGATATTGGACTTTAGGGGTTTTAGGGGTCTGACATTTTTGTAGATTGATGTCAAGCGATCTGGATGCCTTCCATACATATGCCAAGTCTGTTCCAGTAAGGCCCAGCTGGATGTTTTCATCAGCTCAATCTTTGGCTTCAACTGCAGATCAACATTAAGAAAAAGAACAGCTGGGTACACAACGATCACGCTTGCCAGATCTCCAGTGAATCCTGGGTCTCTGAAGAGCTCAACCGCATGGTGGGTTGTTTTGGTTGATCTAATATGAACATAGGTGCCCTGATTCTCATGACCGCTGATAGTTAAAGGCAGTCAATAAGTGTATCCTTGCTCAGAACGAGATCCACCAAAACAGCCCAGCAAGCGGTTCAGTGCTTCAACGACTCGTGCCCTGCTGAAAGTTGAGCCACAATATGTAGAAAGTATAGGATCTGTCTGCACAAAGTGTGTATAGACACAACATTAGGATCTAACAACAGTTGAAATAAGAAAAGGGGATATGATTACATTATTAATTTTAAAAATTCCTTGTCAGGATTTTGGAAATGGGTTTGTGATCAAATGTTAAGTTGATGCCTTTCCTAACCACAGCTCTCAGAATCCATTCTGAACTGAGCAGACAGAAATGAAATGAAATGAAATCAATCTCCAGTACGAGTAATAATAGGATGAATGCCTAGGGCATCCCTTCCATAAAAGATAAACAGAGACCCGCTGATGTTGCTTTTATGCCTGGACCGAATTTTTCTATCTAAATCTGAATTGAAGTTTTGAGTTGCATATCAACTGGTCGCTCTTTTGCCCCATGTGATAAGCATACTATTCTCTGTGTTTTTTAGTTACAGGTAGTTTCAGAGGGTGAACAAGGTTTCCGGTAGTTTAAATAGGTGACTCTGATTTTGAAACGTTAAACCTTTAAGAACTCATGGTCGGTACAAAAGCATTATGCAAATACAATACCTGGTGCAAGATACTCAGTCCAAAATCAGACACCTTCAGATTGGCTTTCCCATCCAGGAGTAGATTTTGAGGTTGCTCACCAAATTCGAAACCAATTTAACATTAAATCGTATCTTAGCACAGAGCATTATCAACTAAAATTACATAAGCTCTCATTGGGTTCATATACAAAGAGCAATTTTCAAGTCAAACTGCATACCTTGAGGTCTCTGTGGTATACATTTCTACCATGACAATAATCTACAGCATCTATAAGCTGATGAAAATATTTCCTGGCCTCTTCTTCAGTGATTTTCTGAAGATAAGCTTGTACAAAAGCCAGCAAATCATAATGAGATTTTTGATCTCCATATTAACCATAATATTATTTCTATAAGGTGGTCAAGTTTATGTATCTCAACTTTCCTAAAAGTGTAGTCTAAATGTTCTAATTTTAGAACTTTTACCGGAACAATTTCCAGTTAGATTTTGGCGGAAATCTATTCAGAAAATTGTTGGAATTGTAGATTTGAATTTTCCAGTTAGATTTTGGCGGAAATCTATTCAGAAAATTGTTGAAATTGTAGATTTGAATTTTTGAATTTGTGCAATTTGAATGTTCCAGAGATTTTTCATGTTGCTGAATCCATTTATTTATTCCAAAATGTAATTTAGACTCATCTTTTCTGAAATTCATATGATAACAATAAACAACTATGTCTAACAACACTGTCAGTTGACAAAATAGAGAAATATTTACGTCATAGAAATAATTCCAAGATGCACAAATTTGTTGAGTCTTTGCAATTTGAGTGTTCAAGGAGTTTTCAGGGTGTTGAATATATTTATGCATTCAAAAATGTAATTTAAGCAACAAAAAATTGTGATATCACCAACAATTATATAGCTGGATTCCAAAAATGGTTGACAGAATAGTCCAAGATAGAACATTTAAACTTATCATCTCTAAAATGCCATATGATAACAATAAACAACTATGTTTAACAGCACTGTCACTCAGTTGACAAAATAGAGAGGTATTTATGTCATAGAAATAACTCTAAAATGCAGAGGGTTTAGGCAAATCTGACTCAGGGATGGGCAATTTAGATGGGCATAATGTGAAAGGCATGTTGTCGAATACTGCTAGTGAGAACTCTTTTCAAATTCTTTGCACAAAGAGAGGGAAAGGCTGAGCAACCAGCATAATCACACCACAACCAAACTATGTTAGTAAAAGACACCACTCACTTACAGAAATTACATTACTTATGTACAAACAAAAACGATCAGTGAACTTTGTTGGTCTGAAATTAGTTGCAGCACACAAAATGAGAGGACCTCGGCCATGATAACAACTCACAATTTTGTCAGACAGGTCACCCCCCTGTTACATATTCCATGACTAGATAAACCTTCTTCTTGCTGGCTATAACCTGCATTTTACCATTAAAACCAATGATCAGAATCTCAATTTGCACCCCATGTCATTATTCCATAAGTATTATATTTATCCTCAATAATGAATTCCAGAGAATTCAAAAGTTTGTTTTCTTGTTCAACCAACGTTTAGAAAGGACCTGTTTAGAAAAGTTTTTGTTTAGGTTTTTGTTTGGAAAAATTTGCTATTCCATGGAGTCATTTCAATTTTAGAGTATCGGAATATCAATCCACATGCAGAGCATGGTCTTACCCAACATGAAATGGGGGTATACCTCAGTACTAAAGGAGCCCAACGGCAGGGGGCGGGACCTATATTTGTTTCACATCCTGTTAAATTTTTAACACAGAAACAAAAACAGCATGGGCCCTAATGCCAAAGGATAATTCTGGCAATGTGACACTATATTCTCCATCTGCTGCACAATATCCAGCTTATAAGAATCCCCTACAACACACTTAAACAAACCCAAATTTCATAAAGGGCAGTACGAAAAGAAAAAGCAGCATGTCTTGCAGTAATCGAATCACAGACAAGGTACTTGGTGCTTACTTTTCTTCTCTGATCTTGCTGCATAGTTCTTTGTCTCTGTTCACTTTTAGATCCACGCTGTATTCTTATGTCCTGATACAAGGCCAATGCCTCAACTATCTGCAAACCTTCCTGGAACCGTGATTGCTTTTGTTTGCATAGATTGAAGTAGAATATTTAACCGGACTAGCTTGATGATAATGTTTTTAAATTCTCTCTGGATTTCATTCTTTTCTTTCTCTTCATAGTCCGCTTTTTCTTTCTATGTAGTTTTCGATCTTTAACCCTGCTCTATTCTGTTCTTTCTATGTAGTTTCTTTCATCGTGAATGATACTAAGTTTATGTTTCTTGAATTAAAATAGTTGAATTAAAGAAACCTCCATTACTCTCAAAGAAAAACCCAGTCCATTCATCTCAATTTTATTATTCCATTTCCCTTCTGGTTTCCTCGGCTCTACAGTTTCTTCTTAATTCATTTCAACCTATAATCTCATTGAATTAAAATTATTTGCTCGGTCTGTTTCATTGTTTTATGTTGCATTGTATGAAGCAGAGCAACACAAACCTCCTTGGGCTTTAATTACAATTACAATTCTATTTCCTCTGAGCAAATATTCCTCTCCACAGTATTCAGGGGATCCGTTCCAGTGTTTTATGTTGCACCCTGTGAAGCAGAGCCATACAATTACAATTACAGTTCTATTTCCTCTGAGCTTTACTCTCAAAACACACCCCAATCTTGTAATATTCCTGAGTATTTCGTAAGTTTCCAAGTATCAACTGTGGAATTTTATACTTCGTAAGTTTCCAATGATCAACTGTGGAATTTTATACTCCGCAAATTTCAACTAGATATTCCTAACTATTTAGAAAATAATAGCGAGTGATTTGAAAAGAGGAGTTCTCAATAATAAGTAGGTATAGAAGAAATTATGAGTCAATTTCGGTAACAATAATAAATAATTCTTCACATCTAAAATTTAAGTATAAATCAAATCTTTTGGCATACTCACTTTTCTTTGATGTTTTTTGTAGTGTGTTTTCAGTATTTTGATTTTATAGATTATACTATTCCTTAAATTTTAATTGTCTTTCAAATAGAAGTAATTTAGAATATTTATAAATTAATAAAATAGTAAACATTGCTCTAGAAGTAATTTAGAATATTTATAAATTAATAAAATAGTAAACATTGCTCTTGGAGCTGGACTAGGAAAAGAAAATACAGAAATTGGAGAATTTCATAAATACATAGAAGAATAATTCGATTTTATTTAATAATTATTTTTTCCCAACCTTCTAATAACTTGAATGTCAAACCACAAGAAGAATAAGGTATAGGGTATTTTCAATTAATATTTTCAGTATTTTATGTTAAATATGTCAAATCCACCTACCTTTATTTTCTCATAGATGTAATTTGTGTCCATCCTCTAAGCTCTGCTCTTCATGGAAACCTAATCCTTTCACTTCACTTTTAGTTATGTTAATATATTTAACATTGTAATGATTTAGTTTTATGAGAGTGGTTTTTACTAATTTTTTTTAGTTGGGCTTAATTTATTATTGTAATTTTATTGTTCCAATTTGTATTTCACTCCTTTCGGATTATTACATTTCTTCATTGATTTAGTTTATCTCTGTGAAAATTTGTGGTTTTATTTAAATTGGTTTCTTACTTTTACATTTATATGTCTGTGAATTTTCTTTCTTAATTAAAAATATAGTTGACTTAACCTATGCCTCTGAGAATTAGTTTTGGATGGGCCCTCCAACTATATTTTTTAATTTTACAAATATATTTTTCATTTAGAAATATATTTTTTATTTGTCTTATAAGATATGGTACATTTAAATTTTTAGATTATTGGATTTCTCTAAATGAATTTCAATTATATTTTTTATATTTTAGAAATGTGTTTTTCATATAGGAATATGGTTTTAATTTATATCTTATAACTGATGTTACATCTTCTTTTTACATTAGTATTGTGGTTAAATTCAATGTATTTTAAATTGTATATTCATACATTTAATTTATTTTAACTAAATTTTGTTATATTTGAATTCTTATTAATGGTGTTTAATTTAATTTGTTTTTGAATAATTTCTTTATTAATGTTGTTTAGTTAGATTTAATTTTTCAAATGATTTTCAAATTAAATATTTAATATGTTAATATGTTATTTAAGTTGTGCACTATATTTATTAATGGTACAATGATGTATGATATATTTTTTTAATTAAAATAATATAATGTACAAAGGAAAATGTTTGAATTTATATAATATAAAGTGATAACGCTCTTAAATTTAAATATTTATGCTAAAATTAAATTGTAATGTAAATATTCTTTAAGATTGCTTTTGAATATATATTTTATTAATCACACTCACTCACACACTCACACTCATATATATTCTTTTCTTACGAGACCAAGAATCAACTTCTTATATTTCTTCACTTCTTATGTTAAATCTATTGTTTACTGCAACTTTGTGATTGATATCAAGTAGGGGATAGATCTTTGAATGGAATGTTCATAGATTTATTAGTTCATTTTTTTGCATTTCAATAATGGGTTGAGTATGGAACAAAAATAATGGGTTCCAGTATGTAAAAAAGAATGAAATGATGTTCTTTTGGTGAATTGGCATCACTAACTGGAGAACTCGATGAAGTCATTGGGATTTGTTCTTTGCTCTGAGCCTCATTTTGCAGCTTTGGCATTTTTGCAATCGTGCTTACATTGCCAATGAGAGATTTGACGCCCCCCCCGATTGTCTCACTAAGTTTTCCATTCGTTCCAAGGGCTGACAGTCAGAGAAAAAAACAACTTGCTTGAAAGCATAAAGTGTTTTTCATATATTTAACATTATGTATATTATAGAAGCAAAAGATGAATCTTTTATCATATTGTTCAAGTTCCTTTGGAGACGATGCTTAATAGTAAGTGGGTATTATGGTATACATTTTTATTTGCTAGGACACCCACATTAGTCTAGGATTTTATAACATAAGAAAACCTTTAAATCCCTGCAAAACCTTCCTCGTGAGGATTAGCTTGTGTGGATTATATTGGGTTTTTTCCCCGCATAGACTATTACTTTGCATAGCACTGTGCAGCTTATGTTGGTTACCCACGCAGCAATGTTAAAATATAGATACTTTGCCTTGGCCCACTCTGTTTTGTCATTGGGTGATTCAACTTTCAGCGTTGAAGGACATTTCTGGACATTTTTTGTTTTTCTTCATCTCCGGCAACAACCTTAATCTCCTTTCCAAGTTTTTGCTTCATTTCTATTCCATCCATGGACCATGCTAGAGAATCCTCTTCCATCAATTGTACATTAGCCACTGAGCAGCTACATAGTCTTATAAATTTGATTCAAAATTATTTCCCGATTGAAATGATTTAGTTATAAATATGCTTTCTTGATAATTTAAACTTTATTCCTTTGTGTTAAACTAATGCAAAGTGGTGCCATCGTGACTGTCTTGTTTCTAGTGAACAGACTCTAGAAAATCTTAGTTAAAAACTTCAATAGCTTTGCTTATGTCTGTCAGAATTCTGGAATAGTCATATCCCTGTATTGATATTATATTCCACTTGGCTTTTTTTTTGTCATCCACACATTAAGAAAGTGGAAAACAAATACATGCATGTACATTTACATTTAGAATGCATGCGGAAATTGATTTAGGACTTAGCGTGTTCTCTCTGCTCTATGTTGAAACAATTTCACTTCTCTTTCCTTAGTAGCTAGGATTTTCACTACAAAAAGAAAGTAAACGTCTGTTTATCATCTTAGATCGCATATTTAGGAATTGTATATGTACATCACGTGATCAACCTTAAAGGCAAACTTCTTAAGAAAGATCAACTGTAAAATACATTTCAATAAACATAAAAACGCTTTGGAACCTAACGCACACCATTTAGAAGTCTAGGCTAGAGACGTATTCCAGCATCGTAAAGCCTGGTAACTATCACTTTCATCGTAGGTTGGGTGATTCCTCCTCTTTGAAACGACAAGTGCCAGTACGGACTTATGCTCCCACGTACCGTCGAGTATATATTGGGAGACCACAGTAGGCTATATCCTTTATCCTTAGGAAGCCGTGTCTGCCGCCCTATCAATCGCACATCGAGATTTTCGTGCAAAGAATGATAAACTTCCACCTAAATGCCCATGCTCCATTTGTCTTGAATCATATCCTGGAATACATATCCGCAATTCCAACCACATGTATTGCTGCTCCAGATGTGTCTCTAAAACAAAGGGTCATCGCTTCTCATTATCAAACAACATGGACCCTGGTCCTCAACCAGCTACCCTTACATCTCTTTCACAGATAGAAGAAATGCTCATTGCTAGGGTTAACCCTATACTTCAAGTAACACATGCACGTGGTGGCCAGTATAAATACAGTGCCCACACAATTTGTTTTCCTCAAGACATTACAAAAATCGCAAACATGTTGCCACGACGTGTTGAACACTTGGACATCCTAATTGTCACACGTCATAGTAATGACCATAAGGCTTATGATTTCATTGTCAGTAGACATCGCATTCTCGCTGCATTAGAATACAAATTGGTGAATGACCTATACTATAAGAATGTTCGTATTGATACCAACGCACTGGCATCCTTACGAGCAATCCCCACCGATGTCTCCTCCTCCCTTCACCATTCCAATACTACAGAAACCACTGTCTTCCTTCCACTTGAACCACCCCATGAGCTCACCAAAGATTTCACAGACCCATCTGTAGACCAAACATCATCGTTCGTCCCAATCATACCTGATAGAAATACAGAAATCCAAGAAATCCGCCGTTATTTACATGCTTACAACCACCAATCTGATACTACAGTTGAGTGGCCAACAATTGGTTTATCGCCAGTCAATGAATACAACACAGAAGGTCTACTCTCTATGGCTTTCCCTGCCCTTTTCCCGACAGGAGCTGCAATGCCGAATCAGCCAAGAATGAAAGCAGTGCGGCTACATGAATATGCACTTCATCTCATACATTGCTACGATAACAGATTTGGAAAGCACCCACGCTTTCGTTATTACATATATAATCTCATGATGCGGCATCGCAGTCAAGCAACAACATTGATTTTTGTGAAAAAGAACGTCACAGATAACTTTCCAATATCTATTCAAGATCTGAACATCCGCTTAGAACAATTTCCAGATGAGCAGTTGGGAGAGCAAGTCATGCGATTCGGTAGCTCTTTACGTGGAACAAGGTCATATTGGCACAAGGCTAAAAATGAACTAACGGACATGATATCTCAACTCGGTTGCCCAACGTTCTTCTTCACATTGAGTGCAGCTGATACAAAATGGCCTGATCTTCATTCAATCATGCCCGGATGTCTTCCTTCTGATATTGCAAAACAACAAAAGTGGAGAAATGATAACATTATCTCTAACCCACATTTAACATCACTATATATGCACCATAGATTCACAGCATTTCGTGAGATTATCTTAGAGAAACACTTGAATACAAAAGATTACTGGTATAGGTATGCATTCTACCGCATTTTTTTTTTCTCCAAGAAATCTAAACAACATTCCTCACCTATTGCAAAATTATCTTACAAAAACGCATACTTGATAGGTATGAATGGCAACATAGGGGATCTGTGCATATCCATGGTTTCCATTGGATAGAAAATGCACATGATATGGAAAACCTCAACTGGGAAGACACAGAAGCAGTTGATATTACAAGGCAGTTCTTCGACAAATATATTTCCGCTTGGAACCCTCGTGCTCCTTCGACTCAAATGCTTGGACAAATCCCAAAGACCCTTATCTATTGTCCACACCGCAAATCTTCAGAACCAATATTTTTAGTGACTATGAACAACTTGTCAATTGTGTTGAACATCACACACAATGCTCAGAAAGCACGTGCCTAAGAAAAAATGGATCCACACTCCAATGTCTTTATAAAGTACCGTGGGAATTACATCCAAAATCGGCCTTATTCATTGATTCCAATGGCAAAAAAACATAGACACTTGCTCGCAACGACGATCGACTCAATAGCCATAAACCTACCATCCTATCTATTTGGCGTGCAAATGTTGACTGCCAACCAGTACTCTCCATACACGTTGTACAAAAATATATCGCCAAATATGCATCCAAAGCAGAAAAAAATCTGAAAGCTTCCACCACATGCTACGTAGAATTTTCCTTGCTTCACCCACTGCTGACCCAACAACATCCGCATTTCAAAAATTTCTTACAGAAACCCTTGTTGATCATGACATTGGAGCACAGGAAACCTGCCATATGCTGCAAAAATTGCCATTAACATTATGTAGTCGACCATTCATTTCTTTAAATGTAAACCAAAATCTGTCACAAATGATATCTCAACTATAGATGAAACCAATCCAACAGACACCATGGAAATAAATGAATGGGAATTACTTTCCCAATTACACCCTACAAATGAGCTTCTCATAAATGACCTTGACATGCTTGGTCTTTGTGGCTTTGATGACACCCATAACTGGAATCATACCACTATCCCATTGGATCTACAAAATAATGCAATACAATTCATTGAGAATAGCCGCTCCATCCACCGCATTCTTCAAACAAATCAACATATCTTGGCGACCCTTACTACATTATCTCCAATGCAAAGAAAAGCTCTAAATATTATTTGTAGTCATTTTGCTAGGAAGGATTATTTACCCGCTCTCAGAATGATAATTCAAGGCACTACTGGTACGGGAAAATCCCTCCTTATTAATTGCATCAAAGATATGCTCACAGGCCTAGCAAGCTCGGAGCCTTCACCGATCATGCTCCTCGCCCATACAAGGGTTGCTACCTTCAACATACAAGCATCGACAATCCATTCTGCTTTGCACCTTCCTCTAAAGGATCTTATGCCCTTAGAAGGTAATGCTCTTGCAAAATTCCAAGAAGAACTCGGGCATATAAGATACATACTAATCGATGAAATGAGCTTCATTGGGCCAAAGCTTCTCATCCATATTGATGAACGTCTTCGGGAAGCATTTCCCCACCAAAGAAACACTCCTTTTGGTGGTTGTTCCATAATATTGGTTGGTGATCTCAGTCAGCTACCACCCGTCAAAGACATACCTCTATATGTAGGGACGAGCCACGGAAGCGCACTGTGGAACACCTTCACCGCAATCATCACATTAGACACAATATTTCGTCAACAAGGCGATGACATCACACAGGTTACTTTTAGGAACATTCTCCAGAACATTAGAGATGCAAATCCAACAATCGACGACTACAACGTACTCATGTCACGCACAGATTCCTTTTTATCAGAAGAAGAAATATGTTCATTCCAGGATTCCATGCATCTATTTCCAACAAATGCTCAAACAATGGTCCATAATAAGCAAATGATGAAATCTCTAAACACTCTTATCACAAGATCCATTGCTGAAGATGACAACACATATTTCAGTATTTCCTCTGAAGACGAGCAACTTGAGCGAATTGTATTACTATGCAATGGAGAAAAAGTTATGTTAACTTCCAACCTTTGGGTTTCAACCGGACTTGTTAATGGTTCCCTCGGAGAAATTGTAACCATCTTTTACAAAGAATCAACTACACCACCACAAATTCGAACATTTGTTGTCGTAGATTTTCCCAAATACATTGGACCTCCTTGGGATGAAAGAAACCCCACTCACTTGCCTATTCCAGCAGTAAAAAGAAATGGACGTGCACAAATTCCACTGAAGATGGCTTGGGATTTAACCATACATAAATCTCAAGGTATGACACTTCCAAAAGAAACAATTGACATTGGAAAAACAGAACGTCAAGGTCTCACATTCACAGCTATTTCAAGAGTGCCTTCTCTACAAGATCTCTGGATTAACCCCGCATTCAGTTTCGATTGTTACAGTAAAATCAAGGACAACAAAAACATTGCTCGCAGAAAACACGTAGAAGACATTCTTCATTCAATGCCGCCTCCAGATAATCTGCTCCAACCCATACTTTGACATCAACAAAAGGTTTCCTCCATTTATTTACCTCATTCTATTTCATAACATACTTTTCATATCTTTCAACAACAACCAACTTTATTCAATATTAGTAAATAAGAAAATATTAGAATGTCTTTATATTATCTATACATCTCATTCTAACATTTTCTTTCTTTTGCAACAGGCCACATGGGCTCAGAAATAACATACCTTCACAGCTGCAAGTAGCCTGGCAAGCAAAAAAACTGCATCTCCAGCTACGTATTAACCTCCAAAGGTGTTCATTCTGCCATTATTCACCATGCATCTTCCACTAACAATATATAAATCCCCATAGCAAAGGTAGCTTCATTTCCATTCATTCCAGATTCATTTTAACACAACTCACCTGCAAAGTATTACTAATAAATTTCCGCCGCTGGTTTACATATTGCTAATTCTAACAAAATATACATTTTGTAGGTCCATTGCTGCTTCTTCACACCTTCGCTACCTCCACCATGTTTTCATACACCTTCAAATATGGAATGACAAGCACAATGTACTTTACGCTATTATATTCCTTCTCGAACCTCTTTTGTTACAATTCATTGTTTGTATTTTCCATTTCAAACTTAAAAAAGAATGTTTCAAGATCAAATACCGTTTTCATGGTTTGTGTCATCACAACTATTTGTGTTTTTCATTTCAAACTTAAAAAAGGATGTTACAATACACTATTTGTATTTTCCATTTCACACTTAAAACAGGATGTTTCAACATCAAATACCATTTTGATATTTTATGTCCTCACAACTATTTGTGTTTTCCATTTCAAACTTAAAAAGGGATGTTTCAAGATCAATACCATTTTGATAGTTTATGTCCTCACAACCAGTCCATTGTCAATGGGTTTTAACATATTTTGTTGACAAAATCAATTGATTTTAATTAATATAATACATGTTTTCAATATATCTTCATACTAATTTAATTTCCCATTTCAATAATGATTTCTTAAATAGCCCTTTCCAAATCAACATGATTTCCCGGTTGTTGTTCGCATGGATTCATTCATTTATCTTCACCTTTAACTCCACAATTTTTACCAACTACAAACAAAGGTCTCTAAACAGGTTCAATGCATATTTATGGCTACTTGCATTCCATTTCAACGGTTTTTGGCATGGATTCCTCAAATTAAAACTCGAAATCATCGACCCTTGCTTTCACAAAAAGCCCGCATAAGCCTATTCACATTTCAATATTCTTCCACACACTATGCCTTACGGCGTTTCCTTTGCAACATTAGGTGCAAATGCTAGTTTTAGATCTCAGATCCTAATATTGAGGGAATGGTTCAAACCACCTCATTGTGTGAAAACCTATATGTACTAAAATGTTTTCCACATAAAAATATAGCATATATTGCATGAGTGTGTATACACTCTCTAAGTATCTGACATGGAAAACCATTTAATTAATAAAACATAAAACATTGTATTTTATCATGATATCTGAGCTGTTGGAAAGAGAGGCCTGTAAGATGAGTTGAGGAATTTGACATCCTCGCTGCGGAGCTTAAGAGTAATGGCGCTGTGGTCGAAGGAAGTCGAAAAGAATAGTCACAACGAGTCTCTTCCAACATCGTTTCGTATTCATTTTCTACATCGTCATAGGAATCCAGTGTACATCTCCGACTAGTCACGGTGGCTGTGTTTCTTTTTTCTTCTTTTAAAGGAATGCGTGTATCACAAAGCCGGGTGGAAAACTTCTATTGCAGCTAGAGGACTGTGTTGTGATGTGGAGTTTGAGCCAAAGGCCCACCTGTGTTAGTTTTAATCCACGAGAACACCAGAGATCGGTGGCACCTTGAGTCGGTGGCGGTGGCCTGCATCCCTTAAGAGGCTTGGTCTGAAGAAACAACTCCATTGAAAGTGGATTTCCTTTGTAAAGCCTCATTTGCTATGGGCTGTGGTCTTTGCGTTACAGTGGAAGCAATCTCATTGACAAGATGAATTTAAAGATATGTTTTTTTTGGTTGTTGAACAGATTTCAAAAATCAATTGGGATCTAAAAACTAATTGGGTAAATTTTCTTGTAAATTATTATATGTCACAAAAAAATGAGAAATTATTTTTTGTTGATTATGTGCATTAGAGTTAGATATTGATAGTGTTTCCAGCTTATAAGAAGTTGTTTAGTTGCTCTAGCCACCTAGGGAACTAAGACATTCTACCATGTTCTACAATTGAAAAGCCCTCAAATGGAGAAGATTCCGGCATGCAAGGTAACCGGGTTGTTGGAGCTCATAGCCAGATAAGGTGGACTATTTTCAATATGCCTACACTTTTAGACATATTTGATCCTCATGATATTTTTTCATAAGTCATAGTGATTTTATTAATCACCACCATTATCAAGAGATAGTGAGACTAAGAACTCACGAGTTGTTTTTTAGGAAGGATGTGAAGAGGAACAAATTGTTGAAGATCAATGGGACAAGTCACATGAAGCTGATTGCAAAGATGTGGCAGAAGAAAACAAAACTAATGAGAATTTAAATTGTAATGATCCCATATTTGATTGTGAAACTGAAGAGGCAATGATGGGGTGATGAATGTGTGAAATATGTGATGATGAAAACACTGATGAAAGCACATCCATTATTGTAGAACTGAAAGTTTTCCTCATGCACAAATCAAGTTTGATGAGATTTGTATACCTCATGATGATGAGTGGATCAATTTGATGATTAAAGAACATCTTATTGATGAATTACTGTTTGGTAAGAAGAAAAGGCCTATCTTGACAAAAAGATCAAATGCAGAAGATGCCTGCAAAACTGACTGAAGAGGCTGAAATCATAACTGTGAGAGCAGAAAGGGATAAAGTAGGAACAGATGGTGAAATGAAAACTCTCTTGAAGTAACAGGAAGATGAAAGTAAATGTGGTCCTCTTTATAAATGTAACATTGTTTTTTGTGCAGATATTGGGAGGGAACAAACAACAACAAAATTTAAGTTTCTTGAAGCATGGATCGAAACACCATGTCTTTATGAAATTAACAAAGAAGTTGCATTAATGAATAGTGAAAACATCATCGTCGATGTTCCGATAGTAGACACAAGAAATAATGACAAGGAAAATTCTCCTATCAAGTCTCCCATAATTTTGAGAAGGACAAGAACAAGAATTCAAGTGTTCCTTCACGCGAAGATACATCACTATCTCATGGTGAGGAAAGCGAAGATGAAGCCTCCACTCAAGATGAACAAGCATGGATTCTCAAGCAAGAAGACAAAAATGAAAACTCTCATACCAAGATTTTTCATGTGTTTAATTGTAAGCCTAGCTCAGACTACACCACGAGGCATGTGTTATTTTTCAGTAACCTTTCTCCATTAAGGGGGAGTGTTGGATATAATGGAGAAAGCTAAACCTAGAAAGCTGTGTTATAATGATGATAGGATTGAAATTCTAATTTTAGATTTCAGATCCTAATATTCAAGGAATCCTATATGTACTAGGTTGTTCTCGACATAGAAATATAGCGTGTATTGCATGAGTTTGTGTACACTCTAAAGATATCTCACCTGGAAAGCTATTTATTTAATAAAAAAATTGTATTTTATCACGACAAATATGAAAATTCATTAAAGAACTATAGAAAATCAAATTATTAAACAGTGTCTTGAATATTTTTTGGGAATTATTAAACAGTGTCTTGAATATTTTGGGATTTTGTAAGAGTATAAAGGTTGGACAATGACCAATATGAAATGTGCATTATTTAGATTTCCCTCAAATTATCATTTAAGACGAAGAGTGAGTGAAATTGTTAACGAGTGAAGATCCTAGTGAAATATCCAAAAGAAAATATATGACTTTGATAGAATAAAAATTGAATAAACTGGAAGCTTAAAAGGATTTATGATCATTTTAAAAGTAACCAATTCATTACAGAGACGAGTAACGAATAGTATGGCATAATCTAATAAAGGCTTTTAAGGAACAATCCTAAATCATTATCCTAATAAAGAAGTTCCGAGGTTTTAAAATCTATGATCACAAAATTTAGATATACCTAGGAACAATGTGAGCACAAGGAGCAATCGACCTGTAAATTAATGCACGGTAGCCTTTACTCGTAAGATGTTTATGCTAGACGATCGTGCTTCCAGCACCATATGTGTTGCAACGAAGACGGCGACTAGCCATACACTTCCAACAATTTCTTCCTGCAAGTAAAATTGCATAAGTGGAATAGACGTTAATGCTTCAATGAAACATAATGGTCGTCGGAAAAGGTAGCTAAACAACCTAAGTGGCATTGCTAAAGACAACTGTATATCAATCTCAGAGATATACAAAATGAAAATATAGGTGCAAAACAACCGAAAAGATTCTTCATGTCTTGGTTATGTTATTAACTGTTTTCTATATGTCTCAAATGCTAACCTTGTGTTAAACTGCCCTAGTTAAAAAGGTGAAGAGAATCAAAATCAAAGATAGTAAAGCAATTCATGAGATCAACAAAATATTATTAACTGGTCTTAGAATATAAGGAGAGAGACTTATTACTATCTCACATAAATGCTAACCTTGTGTTAAACTGCCTGCCCTAGGTGAAGATAATCAAAAGTAATGATAGTAAAGCAATTCATGAGATCAACAAATATCATTAATGGGTTTTAGAATATAATGAGAGAGACTAATTACTTTAACATGAAGCATGACTTGATTGAAGCTGTCTCGCAATATCTATTAGAGAGTTTTGTATGATATTTTGTTATAGTTAATTTGTGTTCAGGGTAGCTTTGGTATTTTATCAAGGTTTTATTTTTAATGTTTTTGGTAAACAAAATATGTTTGGAAAATTTTAGTCTTTTCTTTAAGTGTTGAAAATAATGTTTCCATGTTATGTATAGTTGTTGTACTAGAAGTCAATTCCTATGCTATGAGTTGGAGCCATAATCTAGATATGTAGAAGTAAGTGTGTTATGTCTTATATATATGTATTGTCTATGAGATTAATAAAATTATTGTGTTGTGATTTGTGGCTCTCTTTTATATTTGTAACATGGTATGAGAGTATTTTCTTGTTTGACTGCCCCAAGGGACGGCGAGGAAAATGTGAGAAAGACGTGAATTTTATTCTTGTAAATAAATAAGGTAAGAGATGGTGTTGTGTGAGTAAATTATATTATTTTTTGTTTGTAGATATGTCCACTGTATGTTTGAGCAAGATTAGATGAGTTGGATTTTATAGATCTGTAGGTTGAATGGTTGTTGATATATTGAGCTGATCTGTTGCGAGCCTTCAAAGAAAAAGGTTTTGTTTGGGTAGCATTGCGTGTTTGCATGGTTTAGGCACAGGGATAACAAACATCATTGTTATATAGTAGAGCATATTTTATCATTTCTTTGCCCAGAGAGAAGCTTGTTATATAGCATATTTGATCATTTCTTTTCTCTAGACAGAGAAGCTTACACCTAAACGAAAATGTGTGTGGGGCCACCAACTTTATCGAACTAAACTTCACAACCCTCATTTTGAAAGTGAGTGTATGAGCTTTATTTCTCTAGTCAAAGACTTCATTCAACCTACTTCAATTTGTTCTCAACTCTACTCAAGGAAGCATGGGCCACATAGGCCGCATGGATTAGGGAGTATTGAAATATTTGTTTATTTTTAGGGTGGATCAAACTCGCCAAGAGAAATATATTCAAGGAGTATTGGAAAATTAATCCCAACCACCACCTTAAACACAATGACAACCACCATACCTACCGAGTCAACTTGTGCAGGTTGAGATTTTGTTTGGAGACGGAAGGACTAAATTTCTGAGCAATAGGACAACACTCACCATTCCAAAACAAATGAGAGGGTTAAAGAACTTAATGAGGGTTGGTAAATGTGTATGGGTGAAACATTTATTGCACAACACTTAGTTGCAATCCGTAACCTCTGCAGGTTTAGGAAATCGCTCATTTTGTATAATCCCACTTAAATATTTGCACTCACATAAATTAATGAGTCAAATTTGTATCTTTGGTTAAATATGAAAGTAAAAGTCATTTGTATAGTTGAGAGAGAGAGAGGGTGAAATTCCACAACCCCTCGTGATGTCTAAATCGTCGTAAACTTGTTTTTTTTAACTAGTGAATGAGTGGCAGTCTCATATGAATGTATTTTCATGAATTAGAATTTAATCCAAAATCTTATTTAGTTGCTCCAATTTTTACTCTGTTTTGTCGTGAGTTATTGCGTGTGTTTTCCACAACATAAGATTTTCCTTGATGCAACTTATTTCTAAGCCATAATCCTCTCCTCTTCCCCTGAAATTTTTTCCGACATGGTATCACAGTGGGTAAACTCTATTAGTGTAACAAGTGCTTTTACTAGCATTTTAAAAAAATTGTTTTGAGGGAAGATTTTTTTTCCTTCGGAGCATATTTACTAGCATGTAGAATTTTTTTATTTTTTTATTTATTTTTCGCTTAGAGATGACAACAACAACCACAAGCTTGTCTAATGCTCGTATACCTCAGTTTAATGGAAAAAAATTATTATTATTGGGCTATTACAATGAAGGCTTTGTTTTCTTCTCAAGACATTTGGGATTTGGTGGAGAATGGTTTTCAAGAACCAACAGATGTAGTAGCATACAATGCCTTGTCTCAAGAAGAAAGGGATTTGTTGAGGGACAACAGAAAGAAGGATGAGAAAACTCTCTTCGACATTTTTCAAACAGTTCATGAAAGTATTTTCCCAACAGTTGGAATAGCAACGACGTCCAAGCAAGCATGCGTCACCCTCGAGACAACCTAAGAAGGCATGGCAAAAGTGAAGACAACAAAACTATAAATTCTAAGGAGAGACTTTGAGACACTTTGTATGAAAGAGTCTAAGAACGTAGACTCATTTTTTACACATGTAATTGGGTTGGTTAATCAAATCAAGTCTCATGGTGAGACATTTGATTGAAGGAGAATACTTGAGAAAGTTTTGAGAAGTTTGTGAGCAAGGTTTGATGACATTGTTGTGGCCATAGAAGAGACAAAGGATCTCTCAGAGTTCTCAGTGGATGAGCTTCATGCATCATTTATTTCTTATGAACACAGTACCATATGTACCACATGTACACAGTACCACCTGTACATTGAAACCACCCGCACAACAGGTGCACAACATCACATGTACACGACGCCACCTACACAACATGTACACAACACCACATGTACACTACACCACTGTACAACCTGTACACAATACCACATGCACACAATACCACACGCATGACATGTATGCGACACCATATGTACACAATGCCACATGCACGACATGTACACAACACCACCTGCACACATGCCACTTGTACAACATGTACACAACATCACATGAACACAAAACCACTTATAAAATCATGCACATAACACCATATGTACATAGCGCCACATGTACAACATGCATGGAACTCGATCCGTACATAGCAATGCATATCCAACATGTACATAGCATCATTTTTACACAACACCACATATCCAACATCTACATGGCACCATCTATACATAGCACTACATATGCAATATCCTCACAACACTACGTGCACATAACATCACATATGTAACATGTGCACAACAATAGTACCCCACATAAAAAACCACATTGTATTTACCAAGCAACCTTGCTTCCAGTGTCTTATCCATGCTTGTCCCAACATGTCGCATACCACATTGCTTTAATTTTGTTGATGTATCCCTCTGTATAGCATGTCCATAACATAGACATAATATAATCACATAATATAAACTCATAACCATATGATATTGACCTTGTATATTTGTCAGGCTACTCTTCCCACTTGATTCCTCATGAACTAGGAATTTCTTCATGCCATTCACCTACATAAGAAATCATTCCTCAACAAGAACGATCCCCGACAACCTTGTGAGATAGTGACATAGATACATAGATACATACATATATAATCATTAGCATAAAACTATCATCATCCTGGCAGACAACAACATACATACATACATGTATACCTATATAAACATCATCATATTCATGATCATAACATAATTACCAGATAACATAAAATCTAGGTTAAGAGAACTTCCTTTATTCATGCACATGAGAACAATCATTCCCAACATATAAAAGGCATACGACACCTCAGATCCACTTACTGTACCTTTTCTAGTTACCTTTCACATGTTTGTACTGCCACTGTCCATTTACCACTATGGACCAACAAATCCAACCGACTGTCATAGTCTTACCTTCTACTACGCTTACTCATGCACATAGCTTCATCTGAGTCTTACATTACCTATTGGGTACCACACATCTCACTCAAATCTCCATTAACTTCCTGTTGTGGCCAGCAACAACCCCCCTTTTTATTTAGTTTTAGTAATAAAGCTAAATAAATGGGGACCCTTCTAAAAAATAAAAAAAATAGCACTTATGTTTCCCTTTGAATAAAACATGCTATCATAAACTTAGGAAAACACCTACAAAACCTAAAAAAAAACACTAAGTTTTATGATAAGTTTCGAATAAAATCATTCTCTTAAAAATAAAACATTGCATCGCAAAGGGTAATTGGGAACATCATATATACAAGCTTTCGAAATTGCAAAAATGTGATACGAGATCACAAGCTTTAAAGACTCATCGCACATTGCAGCTTTCATATGCCGTAAGTATCACCAAAGGTAAAATATCTCGATCAAGTAATATGTGATGAGGCATCTCGCAAATCGCATCTCACACACGCATAAGATGATGAATGGTTGTTAACAAAATGTATTAGCGCTATTGCGATCTGCGATATTGTGATCTGCAATATTGTGAAGCAAATCGCAAAATTGCTTTAATATTGCAGATCTGCAGGGCTCATCCTTCAAAAACGTTTTTCTAGTAAACCGATACCGAGTTATGGGAATTAATGTCAATTTAGTGGTTAGTTGGTGGTCATTTATGCGATAAGATTTGAATTTGATCAAAAGGTTATTTCACGTAGGGTGGTATACTGGATATGGTTTCAGAATTAAAGAGCTTTCCCGTCACTTTATCTCTTATCATTATTCTTTCCTGACTTGTAAATTTGCAGGAGCGGCAAGTAGAGTAATATGCGAAGTAGTGTGCAGAAAGTAATGGGAAAGAAGGAAAAAGCCCCGGTTGCAAAAGACAAAGAAATGACGCCCTTATACACAGACACCACCTATAACCAAGATGCCGGCATAACTACTTGGGAAGGCATGTACAATTTGCTTGAAGAATAAAAGTTGAGAATTATGGAGGTTAAAGCAACTGCAAACTCACATGGGTCATCTGAGGCATCAATCATTGAACTTGCATGTTCATTCTTGCACTAAATAGTGGCAAGACCGAAGATTCTTCCATACACAGACACAGTCAAGTGGGTACTAGATAGTGCCAATATAACAGATAGAAAATTCAAGACTCGAGGCCAAGACATCATTGGGTAATTCACTACACAATATTTAAGGCTTATGTATCATCTACTAGAGCCTCAAGAAACCTACAACAAACAGTTCGTGGAGAAGTTCGCCAAAGAAAATGAAAATTTGGCAAAATGCACCAAGAACTGGTCGGTAAGGGAAGAACCATTAAAAAAGAGCAAAGCGCGCTGACCAAGACCCGTCGAGACTATGCAGAAGGCAAAAAATAGCACCTGGGAAGCTCGGATCAGGAAAAGGAGGTAGTTTCTAATGTGCGCTTAGCGTAATCGGGCATCACTAGCCAAAACCCCTCGAGATGGAAAGCCCCCGAGCACTCGGTCGCATGTAAGCCAGAAAATCGCAGGGAAAAGTGCTAAAGACTAAAGGCAGGACCCACGCTCCAAAACCGACAGTATTTATCAGGCATACCCTTAGGTGGTAAGTGGATTTGGCTGAAATCTAGCAATTCTATTCAACACTCAACGCGTGGCAGCAGAAGAAGCAGCTATAACGACAAACAACGTCATTTTCCGTGTCAATGAAAACCTTCATAGACCAAACCTCATTTTAGAGACCGCTCCCGGATTCCTCCCAAAGACACAACAACTGCAGATAAGCTGGAGATGGAAAGTTGAGGAAAGGGCAGAGTCCATAAAAAATTTAACCAAGTTAAACTGGGATAGTTACTGGTAGTACTTGGTTAAACCGCACAGTCAATGCATGACTCTCAAATGCCTTATGAACTCTGCCAAGAAGATAGCGCCAGCACTTGCCGATTCTGTTTTCGTAGGACAACTAAAATCAGAGGTCGGCCAACCAACGCTCCTCAAGATGATGCTGAATGCTTGCGACCTCAAAGAATAGATACATAGATAGTTAATTTCCAGATTCAGTTTTAGTTTTAATTTTGATTTATTTTTTGCCTTAGATGAGGACGGTCATTTAAACCTCCTCCTATATTTTTCTAATAAATTATTTTGTATTTAGGAAGTAGTATTTTAATCCCTCTCATGCATTTAGAGAGGGGTCCTGAAATTTGTCAAAAACATTTCCACAGAACAAGCACTTTTGCACCCTCAGAGGATGTTTTGATGAATGAATAGAATGAGATTTATTGATATCTCTGTCTAATGTCTCCTACTGAAATGCACTTTTGTACTCTTAGTAGATGTTGAATTAGAAAGAGATAAATCTACATTGCCGAAGCTCATGAGTAGAACTTGTTATCAATGGTACTTTTATCTCTTAATGATTTCTGCTTATGTGTCAAAGTAATATTTTATGCTTAGTTATTTATATATGAAAGCTTTAATGTTTGCGTTATTATTTGGCACTTTTGTACAGTAATGACTATTCTGTTTATGCTCAATATATGAATGACTTATTATGTGATATGTTTCTCACAATTGTTTCGGCTAACGTTTTATACGAAACAATTCATTTTTATTGAATTATTTTCTTGTAGCAATTGAATGATCTTTATTACCAATTGCTGTTCGAAATTATTTTATATCGCATAAGTGAAAAGTTGAATCGCGGGTTAGTTTAGACTTAAATATTTCTGTTCATTAGAATACAATTGCATGTTTTAAATTAGACTTAGATTAAAATCATTTTACTTGTAAATCTTCAGAAAACAGAAATATCGATTCTTATCAACACACACAAATTGGGAAACTCGTCCCATTATCCCTAGTCGGACCCGCCATCCCAAACGGAAAACAAGCTGCTTTCAAGGTCCGGACCGGGTGGGTATCCCGCTTATTGTAGACCCGATTTTCAGGGCTTCAACATATTTGGCGCTAGAAGGAGGGCCCGAACTATGAATGGCTAGTAAATCCAAATCTAAATACCATTCTGAGAGTAAATCGCCCTCAACATCTCCCCCAACTTCTCCATCACATTCTAAATCTTTAAATCCTAAGCGAGAAGTTGAGAAAACAACAACCACTGCCACAAACCCAAACATTTCAGAGAAATCTACTATTGAACCTCCTGAAGTTGAATCTTTGATTCATAAACTTCAAGGATTTTCCATATCACCGCAAAAGTCTGAAATATCTCAAGGTAGTGTGACTTCGCAATACAATCCTTCTCATCCTTTAACCAGATTGTAGAGTGAAAATTTTGGTATCGAACCAACCAAATTACCTGTACATAAAAAGAAAAGAGCAAAGAAATCACCTCAAGGGTTTGATAGTGAGACTCTTTCATCATCAACATCCATTCCAACTTCTCCATTGCAAAGTCAACCATCCACCCCTCCACTTCAAATCGTCGTCCATCAGACTACTGGAACTTTAACTTCCTCATCCCTTCCACCAGCGACTTCGTCTGTGCTTTCCTCTGTTAGTAGTTCAACGATGGCCCAAACTCCATGGAATAACCCAGGGGCAGTCTTAATGCCTAACCCCTTGAGTCAATTACCGGCCCATCCTGAAAAATGGCTGCCTAAGTTTAATCCTGAAGCAAGCATGCTAGCAAAAGAACACATAAACAACTTTATGTTATCGATAAATTTAAATGGTGTTACTAATGAAGATTTTGTTGTCCGACTCTTTCCTTACACATTACAGGGAGCATCCGGATCCTGGTATTTTTCATTACCATCACGATCCATCACTAGTTGGGACATGTTCCAATAGAAATTCTTGACTAAGTTTGGCGATGACAGATCTACAACAACACTGATCAATGATCTATCGAATCTAAAGGTTGAACTAAGAGAACCTATCAAATATTTTAACCGGTGTTTCAAGAAGCTTTTGAATAAAATTCCAACCACTTCCAAGCCTAGTAAAGAAGTTCGAAGTGAATGGTACATATCCACTTTACCATCAAACATAGCTATCTTTGTTGACAGGGCTACCAAGGCAACATTAGTTGAAAACATGAAGGAAGTGATAGCGGTAGAGAAACGTATCTTAGCTTTAGAAAAGAAAAATGTTGTTGATGAAAGAAAATCTAAAAAGGTTACTTTTAGAGATCATCCTATGAAAAAGTAATCAAAAGACCCATTTGATTTAGAAGGATTGCAGAAAGTCTTAAAAACCATGTCTAATGAAATGGTTGACATTAAGAAACAAGTAGCAGAGACTTCTTCGAAAAAGCCCTATAAGCCTTATAGAAAAAATCCTTCAACTGATTCAAAGCCACCCAATGCTATAACAAATGCAGAATCAGAAGAAGAGGAAGAAGAAGTTTCTAACAAGGAACCTACTGACGAAGATGAAGTTGTAGAAGTACAGGGAATGTGGAACTTCATTCTTCCGTACGAAGAGGATCAAGAGGTATTACTAGTTAGTACAAGAAGTGGAAATCAACTCGTTCCTTCGTAACCTAGTCCTAAATAGAAGAGCGCAAACTCGACATCTAAAGATAAAGTCACATGTAAGAAATTATCACCAAAAGCGACTCAAACAAGCCCAGTCCAATCTCATCCCTCAACTCCATCTAAAACACTGATTGTTTCTGATGAGATGGAGTATAATATCGTTGAAGATATGAAGAAGACTAGGGCTAACATTACTTTTCATGAGTTGAGAAAATTGAAACATCAACAAAAGCTGCTTATGAAAGAGTTACATGCAGTACCCATTGCACCTCTTCCTGCCGCTGTAATCTCGCAAGCTTCTCATGAGATGGGAAAACCTCCAACTAATATGGCAAATAAAGTTGATCCCAATGATATCACTTTAATTGGAGGTAGGGAAAATTCCCATTCTCCTTCATTCCTACTTACCTACAAAATTTTCAATAAAAACTTGCATAATTGTTTGGTAGATTTAGGAGCTTCATTTAATATCTTACCTAAAACAATGTGTGCAAACTTAAACGTCCAACCTAAAAAATCTGCAGTACGCATAGTTCAGCTCGACCGAGCGCAGGTTGAAGTAATCGGTGAACTAAATCAAGTTACCATAAGGTTGTCATCTAATCCAAAGGTATGTCAAGTTATTGATATTTTAGCTGCAGACATTCCTGAATTTTATGGTTTAATTCTTAGTAGGGATTGGTCTGAAAATCTTCATGGATACTTTGAGACCAACTGGTCACATATGTGGCTCCCTTATAATGGTAAACCGAATCAGATAAAGGTTGAGCAAGAAAGACACCAAAAATACATAGTGACGGAATTGGAAGGAAAAAATGAACCTATAGCATACAACAAGAATATAATTGGCAACTATTCTGTTGACTGTTTCTTCAGAAATTTTAATGCTCATACTTTGCCTTACTTAGAACATTTTGGTTTGTCTCAAGTGGAAATTTTTTCTCAAACAGATAGTTCTAAATGTGTTAATTTTATAGATAGTCCTGTAAATAAATCTTTATTTTGGAAATTATTTTTTGATGGCTCTAAGTCTAGTGATGGAGTAGGAGCAGGATGTGTCTTAGTTAGTCCACAGAGAAACAAAACTATGCTAACATGTAGACTCAAGTTCGATTGCACAAACAACACTGTAGAATACAAAGGTCTAGTCCAGGGATTGTACAAGGCAATTGGATTAGATATCAAGTATCTAAAAGTCTTCGGAGACTCTAAGATCATTATTAAAGAGGTACAAAATACTATACATTATGTATCAGGTCATTTGTAGCATTATCAATCTTTAGAGCAAGATCTGACTGAACATTTTATAGCATTTAATATTTCACCTATTCCCAGACTCCAAAATGCTCGTGTTGACCTCCTCACTAATGTAGCCTCCAAGCTCATCCTCTCAAAAGACTATAGCCTAGACAGATTTTCAATCGAATTAATCTTTAGGCCCTCTATCCCTGATAATGTTACAAACTAGAGAATTTTCAATGATGATCCTGATATTGTGAGTTTCCTGACATCGGAAGGATCTTACACTAATCAGATAATTGATGATGACCAACATGACTAGAAATTACAACAATAAAGCTCTAATAATGCTATATTAAAATCTGTAGTCAAGATGGAATATCTATATGATTTGAAATACTGATTTAGGAGATCTATCAATTCAAAACTTCGGAGTTCAACTCTAAACTATGAATTAGTAAATCTAGGAACGGATACCAAGCCACAGAATATAAACTTGGGTCTTGGCCTAGCCCTAGAAGAAAAATTTTCCTATGTTCATCTCCTAAAACAATACAAAAGTGTCTTCGCCTGGAACTACGATGAACTTAAGACTTAAGACACTTCGATTATTCAGCATACTATCCCAATGATAGCTGATGAAAAACTTGTCCAGCAAACGCTGAGAAAAACCCATCCTAATCTGGAAAGTGAGATTGAATCTAAGCTTAATAAATTATTGAAAGCCAAAATTATTTTTCCCGTTTGACATTCTAGATGGGTTTCCAATATGCTCCGAGTTAGAAAGAAAAACGAAGATATTAGGATTTTTATTGACTTCAAAATCTTAACAAAGCCTGTCAAAAGGATAATTTTCCCCTACCTCCTATGGAACAAATATTGCAAGCAATTGTAGGATCAGAATTAATGTCCTTTTTAAATGGTTTCGCCGACTGCAACCAGGTTCTAGTCCATCGTGATGATCACCTAAAAACCACGTTCAGAACCAAATCGGGTACTTGCACATATCAAAAGATGTCGTTTGGTCTGATTAACACTGGTGCCACATTTCAAAGGGCCATGGACATCACATTTCAGGGATTAGTAAACAAATCAGTGATGATTTACTTGGATGACATAACAGTATATTCTTAAAAACATGGTAATCACCTTAGAGACTTAAAACAGATCTTCCAACGTTGCCAAAGGTATGTGATTTCACTTAACCCAAAAATGTCCTTTTTTGCATTAAGTGAAGGAAAAATTTTGGGATTTATAGTATCAAAATCTGAAATCCATATTGATCCCGATAGAATTAAGGAGATTTCTGAAATATCCTTACCACATAATAAGAAAGCCATGCAATCCTTCCTTGGCCAGATTAATTTTGTTAAAAGATTTGTTCTAGATTTCTCAAGGATTGTGTCACCATTACAAGCAATGATAAAGAAGAATTCACTCTTCAAATGGGGCCAAGAGGAATATGAAGCATTTAATCTGATCAAGCAAGCGATTATTAATGCCCCATCTTTAGCGACTCCAAATTTTTCCAATCCTTTTATTTTGTATACATTTTCCTCTGATAAATCATATGCTGTGATACTCACTCAAGCCAATCAAGACAAGGTGGAAGCCCCAATTGCCTTTTTTAGTTCAAATCTGCAAGGGGCTGAATTAAATTATTCTGATGTTGAGAAACAAGCTTATGCTATTTTCAAAGCAATCAAATATTTTAGACCCTTTCTTCTTAAAACCCATACAAAAATCATAGTGTCGTTTCCAACGGTAAGAAATCTCTTAGTACAGAAAGATGTGGGTGAAAAGAGAGCAAATTGGGTCACTTCCTTACAAGAATACGACGCTGAGATTAGGCTAGCAAATATTGTAAAAGGACAAGGCTTTTGCAAGATGTTGGCTGGAGCATCGCTTATTTCTGAAATATCATCTCCAAATCAAGAAGTACAAATGTATGAGGTAAGCCTAAACGATATTGAATCAAGATATGCTGATATCATATTTTATCTAAAAGATGGATATGCTCCTTCAAATTAGGATTATACAAAGAAGAGAGCTCTAAGATTGAAGGCTAAATAGTATCAACTTGTAAATGATGTCCTTTTTAGGATGAATTATGATTCTATTCTCCTTCGATGTCTTGAGAAATTTGAAGTTGAAAAGGTGTTGCAGGAACTCCATGATGGACCAACAGGTGCACATTATGCAGGAGATTCTACAATACATAAAATTTTGCGCACGGGATACAATTGGCGTACACTATTTAAAGATGCATATAGCTATGTAAGGAAATGTCAAATTTGTCAAACTGCTAGTGGGAGACAAAAGAAACCATCATTGCCTTTGCAACTAGTCAATATTGATCAACCTTTTGATCAATGGGGATTGGATATAATAGGTGAGATCGTTCCTCACTCTTCTAAATAACATAGGTATATCCTTATAGCTATAGATTATTTTACTAAATGGGTAGAAGCAGTTCCACTCAAGACAGCTAATGCTAAACACATCATTGATTTCATAGATTAGTTCATAATCACCAGGTTTGGTTTACCCTCTGCCTTAATGTTTGATGATGCATCATATTTTTCTGGCAATTCTATGACTGAGTTTGCACTTAAAAGAGGTTTTAAGCTTAAATATTCTGCCAATTATTACCCACAAGGGAACGGGTTGGCTGAATCAATGAATAAAAACTTAATTAGAATCATTAAGAGAACCATTGATCAAAATCACAAAAATTGGCACAAATCTATGATGTATGCTCTGTGGGCAGACTGAATAATGCAGAAGGCTTCCATTGGCACTTCTCCCTTCAATTTAGTTTATGGGAAAGAAGTAGTACTCCCAACTCATCTAGCAATTCCTTTTGGCCTTAGTTCAATTTATCGACGAAACACCAACTTCATCTTTACAACCAAGATAATTACATATCCTTAAGCTAGAAGAGCAACAAGAATAGGCTAAAACCACACACGCTCATCATCAGGCATTAGTAAAGGCTTCCTTTGATTCAAGCATGGTATCTAGGAAAGATTTTCAAATTGGAGATTTAGTTTTCAAATGGAATAAGGCTCATGAGGAAAAGGGCGAATATTCGAAATTCCAACGAATGTGGCTTGGCCCATTCCAAATTGTTGAAATCATACATCCATCCACTTTCATGTTGCAAGATTTAGTAGGGAAAAGAGAATCTTTACCTGTTAATGGGCAAATTCTCAAAAAATACTTTCCATAGAAGATGAACTCTTCTATTTTTTGTAAATTAGTATTTATATCTCTATTTTGATAATAAAATAGGTTGCAAATGGTAAACTTTGGGAATTCACGAAAAAGATTAGTGTTCCTTTCAGATTTTGTTTTTTTTCACTTGTATAAATAAAACTGAGTTGGAAAATTGATCATTATTATTGAAAGATACAGTCAAATATTATAAGCCTGAAAATGCTACTAGTTTGAGCCTTACAAATTTTGATGAAAAGCAACCTTTAGTCGGAATTTGTTTTATATCAGTCCATGAAAAGCATCAATAACAAAACAAAGGTTCTCTATAGAAAAGTTGTTTCCAAAAACTCTATAATTGTCATCTAGAGCTATTCTGAAGCAACCAATGACTTCCTACCCACCTAGGGAATTACGAGTTTCAAGGAATAACCCAACGATACACTATAAACTTAAAGAATAAGAGGTCTCATCACGAGCCAACTTATCATGATCATAGTGTTGGCATTATGATACATATGTTGTACTTGATGGCAACCCACTCATCTCAGATAATAAATTATAATGTAGAGAAAAGTTCACACACTTATATGCAGAGAAAAGTCTATTTCATATAGAGAAAAGTTCACGCACTTTTATGCAGAGAAAAGTTTATTTCATGTAGAGAAAAGTTTGCGCACTTTTATGCAGAGAAAAGTTTATTTCATGTAGAGAAAAGTTCACGCACTTTTATGCAGAGAAAAGTTTATTTCATGTAGAGAAAAAGTTCACGCACTTTCATGCAAGGAAAAGACCGTATATGTTGGAGAACTTACCTTTGGTCCATGGTGGTTAGTCCTTGGTATTTGAACCTATGGTTTTGGACCATGGTGTTGAAAATAATACTGAGAGGGGGGGTGAATCAGTATTATCAAGCAATTTAATAAATCTTCCTTATTTGATCTTTGAATTATTTTTGCATGTCAGTACCATAGAATAATGAGCATGAAAAACAGATAATCACACCAAAGAACACAAGATGTAAGGTGGAAACCCAATGTGGGTGAAAACCACCTGCTGCAATATGTCTCTATCTTCTTTCAATTTAGAAACTTCTTTTACAATGATTTCGTACTGGTGCAGTCCTTTACCAGTACGCAGGCTGCAACCTGCAGAGAGCTACAACTCTCTCGTTTTCCAGTCTACTCCTAGAAGGGAGCTACAACCCCCTACTTCTTTTCATAAAGCATCAGATGATCAACAAGTACATAACAGATATAGACCACTACAGATATCAGATCAGCAATAACAGAACCAACCCAGAACACCTTATCAGCAGAGAAATTCAATCAACAGAACATCTTAAAACAAAGACGCAGTTTTTGTTTCTGTGGCCTGCGACCAGACGCAGTTAACTTTCTGCTACTCTGCGTCCACACGCAGATATCCTTCTGCTCCGCTGCGTGCCCACGCACTGTTCCTGTGACTGCTCTGCTTTCTGTTGCTTCAGGGACGCACCCAAAGATACTATCGCGCCGCGTCTTTCGCTACAGAGACGCACCTGAAAACATTATCGCGTCGCGTCCTTCTGCTTCAGAGACGCACCTGAACCTTGATCGCCCTGTGTCCCCACGCAGATCTCTCTCTACTATACTGCGTCTCGGCGCACCTGCCCTTTACAGTATCAGCATCCCGGCGCACTTTCCCTTTACAGTATCCGCGTCCCGGCGCACTTTCCCTTCGCTGAACCTGCGACCCTTCAGATGTAAATGATATGAAGACTTCAGAACAGACCCAAACAGTCAGATCTATAGATCTGATCATGCGCCATAGAGATCACAGTCCATTAGAAGATTCGCCCTCTTAGATCTGGACTAGATCTCACCAAATAAGATATTCAACCCAAGACGCTTGCACAATCCAAATGAACTCCTTTGCTTTATATAGGCAAGCTCCTCCCCAAAACATGGAACAATACCACGAGCCGACACCATAGAAACACAAAACCGTCGGCTAGATACCACACAAGAAACCCCCACGTGCTTTTCTCTGCCTTGAAATGTGTGCACTGGGTAGACGCACCCCCTGAACGGCTGGCCGGCGTCCCTGGACGCGGGTTTTGCATGGTATACCTGCGGGGACGCACTTTCTGAACCGATTTCCTGCGTCCTTCTTAATTTCCAACAAACTGAGAGCCTTACCACTGGAGTTGCCATCAAGTGCAACATCTGTAACATACAGTCATACCAGAAAACATAATGCCAACAATCTCCCCCTTTGGACTTGATGGCAACCTTACAAACTTCAGCTTCATTCTCCACCTTTGACATCAAGGGCAAAGGGTATGCTCCCCCTAAGCTCATGCTCCCCCTGAATATGAACCAGATCTGCAGCAACGCACCACCATGAAAGAGATAGAGACATATTGCAGCTATTTCCAAGATCTCCTTCTCCATAATGCCAACAATGCATTATGTGCTCCCCCTGAGCCTGTACCACCAATAAGAAGAAGTTCAACAAGATGATGCATCAACAACCCCCAGCTTTTGCCTGAGGTATTCAAACGTGTCCCTGGGCAATGGTTTGGTAAGAATATCAGCAACTTGTTCCTTGGAAGGAACATACTCCAACTTGACTTTCTGTTCAAGCACTTGTTCCCGGAGAAAATGGTACTTGATTGGTATGTGCTTGGTTTTTGAATGCATAACCGGATTCTTTGAGATGCTGATTGCACTTGTGTTATCACATAAGATGGGGATAGGTGGTGTACAAGTGATTTGAAAATCCTGCAAAGTCTGCATCATCCAAAGGAGTTGAGTGCAACAAGATGCAGCAGCAACATATTCTGCTTCAGCTGTAGACAAGGCAATCGAACTCTGTTTCTTGCTGAATCAAGATACCAGTCTGGAACCCATAAAGAATGCACCACCACTTGTGCTTTTCCTGTCATCCACGCTTCCGGCCCAATCTGCATCTGTATAAGCATGAAGAGTAAGATCTGTATCTCTAGGATACCATAAGCCATAATTTTGAGTCCCTTGAAGATATTTGAAAATTCTCTTTACTGCCTGAAGATGAGTCTCCTTCGGATTTGCCTGAAATCTTCCAACTATTCCAACTGCATGCATGATGTCTGGTCGGGTACCTGTCAAATATAGTAAAATTCCAATCATAGATCTGTAGGTTGGTTGATGTACTGCTGCAGATTCATCATTTGCACTGAGACTACATCCTGTGACCATGGGTGTACATACTGGTTTTGCATCTTCCATGCCATATTTCTTCAAAATCTGCTTGAGATACTTGGTTTGAGATAAAAAGATTCCTCCTTCCTTTTGTTGGATTTGCAAACCAAGGAAATATGTCAGTTCTCCTAGCAAGGACATTTCAAATTCTTTCTGCATGACCGAGGCAAAGTTTTGACTCATAGCTTCTTCATTGCTGCCAAAAATAATGTCATCTACATACACAACAAGTATTAGTAATTTGTCATTTTCAATTTTTATATACAGATTGCTATCTGCTGAACCTTTTGAGAAGCCTTGTTGATGAAGATATTTGTCCAACCGGTAGTACCAAGCCCTTGGAGCTTGTTTGAGACCATAGAGAGCCTTTTTCAATCGGCATACAAGATTTGGATCATTTCCAAGAATGAACCCATCTGGTTGTTCAATGTACACTTCTTCTTCCAAGTCTCCATTCAGAAAGGTTGATTTCACGTCCATTTGAAATACTTTGAAGTTTTGAAAACTTGAGAGAGCAAGGAACATTCGGATGGCCTCAAGTCTTGCAACAGGAGCAAAAGTTTCTTCAAAGTCTATTCCTTCTTGCTGCGCATACCCTTTACAAACAAGTCTGGCTTTGTTTCTAATTACTTCTCCATTTTCATTCAATTTATTTTTGAAGACCCATTTTGTTCCGATAACATTCTTATCCTTTGGTCTAGGAACCAGCTCCCAAGTGTTGTTCTTTTCGATTTGCTCAAGTTCTTCATCCATTGCTTTTACCCAACATTCATCTTTGCATGCTTCTTTCACATTTTGTGGTTCAGTAGAGGAGAGTAATGCCAAATAGCTTGAGGCTTCTGCAACTGTTCTTCTTGTTTGTACACCTGCTTCTTTCTGCCCCACAATCTGAGATTCTGGATGATTCTTCTGAACATATCTGGATGGAGTTTTCTCTTTTATTCTTGTCTGATCCTCTGGTTCTTCTTGAGGTTCTCCTTGGGGTTCTTCTTCTTCATCATTCTGTCTTTGAGGGTAGCCTTCATCTTCTTCTATATCTTCATGATGTACTTGCCTAGGAATATATCCCTTCTCATCAACCACTACATCAATGCTGTCAACAATTCTGCCAAGTCTTTTATTGTAGCATTTGTATGCTTTGCTATGTGGAGAATAGCCAAGAAGAATGCCTTCATCTGCTCTAGGTTCAAGTTTGCCAAGCTGCTCATCAGTATTCTTGATATAGCATTTGCTCCCAAAGATTTTGAAGTGCTTTACCGAAGGAGTTTTACCACTCCAGAGCTCATGAGGAGTTTGAGTGCTGTTCACCCGGACATTTGTTTTGTTGAGAATAATAACCGCAGCATGTGCAGCTTCACCCCAGAAAGTTGCGGGAGTTCCTGATTCATCAAGCATAGCACGAGCCATTTGTTGGATTGTTCTGTTCATTCTTTCAACAACTCCATTTTGCTGAGGAGTTCTAGCTGTAGAGAATTCTCTCCTTATCCCATGTTCATCACAGAAATCGAAAAATTCATTTGAAGTAAATTCCCCACCTCTGTCGGATCTGAGGCACTTAATTTTGTGACCTGATTCATTTTCAACCAAGGCTTTGAAGGTCTTGAATTTTTCGAATGCTTCATCTTTGTGCTTCATAAGTCCTAACCAGACAAACCTGGAGAAATCGTCAATAAATAATATCAAGTATTCCTCTCCTCTAGGTGTTCTTTTCCTGAATGGGCCACATGTATCTGTATGTACTAGCTCAAGAGGCATGCTAGCTGATCCCTGTTTCTCTGGAAAGTTAGTCCTGGTTTGTTTTCCAAACTGACATGATCTGCATATGGTGTTGTCAGGAATTTTGATATCTGGAAGATCGCGAACTGCCTGATATTTGCATGCTTTCCTTATTTGTGAGAAGCTTAGATGTCCCAACCTTCGATGCCATAACCAGTGCTCTTCATCCTTGCTAAGATAGCATTGTTGTTCTCCTTCTTCAAATATGTATAGATTATTTGGAGTTCTTTTGCCTTTGAGTACTGTTTTACCTGTATCAAGATCACGAACAAGACATCCATTCGATCTGAAAATAACCTCGGTTTTTTGATCACACATCTGGCTGACACTTAGTAGATTATGCTTCAATCCATCAACATACAAAACATTTCCAGCCTTGACCTTTTCTTTCAAAGGAGCAATACCTTTTCCTTTTATAGTTGCAGGAGTATCATTTCCAAAAGAAACTTTCTTTCCCTTTTCTAAAGTAGAATAAGATTCAAGTTTTTCTTTATCACCTGTCATATGTTTCGAACATCCACTGTCAATGTACCATAGATTTTCCTGTCCTTCTGCATAAAATGCTATCCCACATCTTTCTGTTTGAGGTTCCTTTATTCTCCATGTTTTGGTGCTTGTGGCTTGTTCCTTTTTCTCCTGAAACCTGCTCCTGCATTCAGAGTCTTCATGACCAAAATTATTGCAAATAGAACATTCAACTTCATTTTCAAGAACTGAAAAGTTGTTATAGGTCCTCTTTGTAATCCCTGTCATACTTCTTTGTTTTTGAGCTTCCCTAGTCATGATTGTTTTATATGCAACACATTGAGCTGCTTTGTGACCAAAGTTATGGCAAGAAAAGCATTGTCCATTGAAGAAGCTTCTGCGGTTATTGAATCTACCAGCCAACTGATTGTAATTTCTATTTTCATCTATTCTTGAACCAAACTGAGAAGATTTTACCTGTGGCTGGTTGTAGCTTTTGTTCACCCTTAAGATGGATTGTCCCTGATAGTTTCTGTTTGTAATTCGTCCCTGCTTTACCTGATTATCTTCATTGTTCTTCTGCTCATTTCTTCTTGCTGCATCAAGATAACTTTTTGAGGTGGATGCTTGAGAGGTTTCTCCATTATAGCCCAAACCTGTCTTGTTTAGAGGAGACCGCTGCACATTGATAATCTCATCCAAAGTTTCAGATCCTTTGACAAACTTAAGATTAATAGCTTTTGTTTTCTCAATTTCTTTTCTGAGACCAACAATTTCACCTTCTAGTTTTTCAAGATGTTTTTCCTTTTCATCAATTTGAAATTGCAAAGTATCAATGATCACATTCTTTTCTTCTATGCATCTCTTGAGTCTAGTAATTTCATCATAGAGATTATCCACATCTACAGCATCCTCATAATCATCATCTTCAAATGCCATTAACAACTTATATTTATTACCTTGTTCATCTTCATCACTGTTTGATAAGCCATCACTATCTTCATGGGTGTAGTAGCTTTTCTTATTTGCACTTTGTTTCTTGTTCCATCTAGCAGGTTCTTTTCCTTTATCCTTATAAGGACATTTTGCAGCATAATGACCTACTCTTCCACAAGCAAAGCATTTGAAAGGTAGCTTACCTCTGAACCTTCCAGAACCCCTTTGAAGATTTCTGACAAAATTTGATTCTTCTTCCTCTTCTTCTGGAACATGGCTTGCTTCATAGTAATCTTCTTTGCCTGATGCCTTAAAAGCAGCTTCCCTTCTGTCTGATGGACCTCCCTTTCTCATTTCATAAGCAGTTAGAATTCCATGTAACTGAGACATAGTGAGAACACAGAGATTTTCCTTTTCTTCTATTGCAGATACTTTAGATTCAAACTTGGGGGATAATGATCTTAGAATCTTTTGAACTACTATAGTCTCTTTTATTTCTTCACCCAAATTTTTCATACAATTAACAATCTCATCTACCCGAAGAAAATAATTAGCCACACTTTCATCATTATACATCTTGAGAGTCTCATATTGAATCCTGAGAGTTTGAAGTTTAGCTTGTTTTACCTGTTCATCTCCTTCATAGCTAGTGATCATTTTGTCCCATATCTCTTTTGCTGATTTGAAGTGCATGACCTTCATGAATTCTGTTTGGGATATACTTCCTAATAGAGTACTGACTGCTTTTGCATTTGTTTCATACTGCTTTTTCTCAGCTGGATCTGTAGGAGTAGCTGAAGGAAAAGCATAGCCTGTTTCTACAATGTTCCAAACTTCTGTACCAAGAGATTGAAGATATGCAGTAACTCTTACCTTCCAATAATTGAAATTTGTCCCATCAAAAATAGGTGGCCTGATTGATGCTTCTTTCTCGTAGTTGCTCATGATGAACGATCTACCTTCAAGCGATCAAGCTTCTCTGAAGGACCTGCTCTGATACCAATTGTTGAAAATAATACTGAGAGGGGGGGTGAATCAGTATTATCAAGCAATTTAATAAATCTTCCTTATTTGATCTTTGAATTATTTTTGCATGTCAGTACCATAAAATAATGAGCATGAAAAATAGATAATCACACCAAAGAACACAAGATGTAAGGTGGAAACCCAATGTGGGTGAAAACCACCTGCTGCAATATGTCTCTATCTTCTTTCAATTTAGAAACTTCTTTTACAATGATTTTGTACTGGTGCAGTCCTTTACCAGTACGCAGGCTGCAACCTGCAGAGAGCTACAACTCTCTCGTTTTCCAGTCTACTCCTGGAAGGGAGCTACAACCCCCTACTTCTTTTCATAAAGCATCAGATGATCAACAAGTACATAACAGATATAGACCACTACAGATATCAGATCAGCAATAACAGAACCAACCCAGAACACCTTATCAACAGAGAAATTCAATCAACAGAACATCTTAAAACAAAGACGCAGTTTTTCTTTCTGTGGCCTGCGACCAGACGCAGTTAACTTTCTGCTACTCTGCGTCCACACGCAGATATCCTTCTGCTCCGCTGCGTGCCCACGCACTGTTCCTGTGACTGCTCTGCGTTCTGTTGCTTCAGGGACGCACCCAAAGATACTATCGCGCCGCGTCTTTCGCTACAGAGACGCACCTGAAAACATTATCGCGCCGCGTCCTTCTGCTTCAGAGACGCACCTGAACCTTGATCGCCCTGCGTCCCCACGCAGATCTCTCTCTACTGTACTGCGTCTCGGCGCACCTGCCCTTTACAGTATCAGCGTCCCGACGCACTTTCCCTTTACAGTATCCGCGTCCCGGCGCACTTTCCCTTCGCTGAACCTGCAACCCTTCAGATGTAAATGATATGAAGACTTCAGAACAGACCCAAACAGTCAGATCTACAGATCTGATCATGCGCCATAGAGATCACAGTCCATTAGAAGATTCGCCCTCTTAGATCTGGACTAGATCTCACCAAATAAGATATTCAACCCAAGACGCTTGCACAATCCAAATGAACTCCTTTACTTTATATAGGCAAGCTCCTCCCCAAAACATGGAACAATACCACGAGCCGACACCATAGAAACACAAAACCGTCGGCTAGATACCACACAAGAAACCCCCACGTGCTTTTCTCTGCCTTGAAATGTGTGCACTGGGTAGACGCACCCCCTGAACGGCTGGCCGGCGCCCCTGGACGCGGGTTTTGCATGGTATACCTGCGGGGACGCACTTTCTGAACCGATTTCCTGCGTCCTTCTTAATTTCCAACAAACTGAGAGCCTTACCACTGGAGTTGCCATCAAGTACAACATCTGTAACATACAGTCATACCAGAAAACATAATGCAAACACATGGTACCTCGTCAGAAGTGTTGATCCCAAGTATTGGGTTCGTGGTATTGGTTTATTATGGTTTTGGTCCATGGTATTGCATGTAGAGAAAAAGTTCACACACTTTCATGCAAGGAAAAGCGCGTATATGTTGGAGAACTTACCTTTGGTCCATGGTAGTTAGTCCTTGGTATTTGAACCTATGGTTTTGGAGCATGGTACCTCATCAGAAGTGTTGATCCCAAGTATTGGGTTCGTGGTATTGGTTTATTATGGTTTTGGTCTGTGGTATTGCATCCAAAAGTGTTGATCTCACGCACTTTCATGGTTGGTTCATGGTATTAGTCCAACATTTTTTTGATCCTATGGTTTTGGACCGTGGTATTGTGGAAGGCGTAAGACTATAAAAGAGCAAGGAGATCATTTGGCAAAGTATCATCGAATGAATTGAATATCTAATAAGTGCTAGATCTGAAATATTTGTGATTGGGTTATGGTGCAGATCTGGATCTGAATGAAGGAGGAACCTTAGCGCATAAAGAAGGATAAGTTCTATTGATGGGTCACAATCTTTATGCTTGAATAATAGTATCTTTGTATGATTTTGGTCTGTTATATGAGGTGCATGCTTGATCTATAAATCTGACAATCTCGGTAAATTAGTGTCTGAATATTTGAAAGAAGGAATTATCCTTTATAGATCTGCACGCAGGTTTCAGGTTGTTGAAGTAGTGTATATATTTAAATTATGATCTAGCTGCCTCTGTCTATTGCTGCAGTATTTTGGGTTCAGAATTTGGTGTGTGGTTGCTGTTACTGTGTTCTGGGTACAACTGTGAGAGAAGTGTTTACTTGATTCAGTGCTAATTGGGAAAAGGAGATTGTTTGATGCAGATATACTTGATGATTGATTGATGTTCATGGATCCAGTTTGAAAATTTATGAAAAGTGGTCTTTGAAAGAAAAGAAGTAGGGGGTTGTAACTCCCTTCCAGGAGAGAGAGTTGTAGCTCTCTGCAGGTTGCAGCCTGCGTACTGGTAAAGGATTGCACCAGTACAAAATCATTGTAAAAGGAATTTCTAATTGAAAGAAGATAGAGACATATTGCAGCAGGTGGTTTTCACCCACATTGGGTTTCCACATTATATCTGTTGTTCTTTGGTGTGACTATCTGTTTTTCTTGTTCATGCTCATTATTTTATGGTACTGACATACAATAATTCAAAGTATAAATATATTGAAAAAGAATTAGATAATACTGATTCACCCCCCCTCTCAGTGTTATTTCCAACAATTGGTATCAGAGCAGGTCCTTCTGAAGAAGCTTGATCGCTTGAAGGAAGATCTAACATCATGAGCAACTACGAGAGGGAAGCATCAATCAGGCCACCGATTTTTTATGGAACAAACTTTGTATATTGGAAGGTAAGAGTTACTGCCTATCTTCAATCTTTGGGTACAGAAGTATGGGACATTACAGAAACATGGTATACTTTTCCATCAGCTACCCCTACAGATTCAGCTGAGAAGAAGAAATATGAAACAAATGCAAAGGCGGTTAATACTCTTCTAGTATGTCTATCTCAATCTGAATTCGTGAAGGTTATGCAATATAAATCCGCAAAAGAAATATGGGACAAGATTGTTTTGAGCTACGAAGGAGATGAACAGGTAAAATGTGCAAAACTTCAAATCCTCAGGATTCAGTATGAGAATCTCAGAATGTATAATGATGAAAGTGTGGCTAACTATTTCCTTCGGGTAGATGAGATTGTTAATTGTATGAAAAACTTGGGTGAAGAAATAAAAGAGGCTGTTGTGGTTGAAAAAGTCCTAAGATCATTGTCCCCCAAGTTTGAATCTAGAGTGTCTGCAATAGAAGAAAAGGAAAATGTATGAACTCTTACTATGTCTCAGCTACACGGAATTCTAACTGCTTATGAAATGAGAAAAGGAGGTCCGTTAGACAGGAGAGAAGCTGCCTTTAAGGCTTCAGGCAAAGGAGACTACTATGAATCAAGTCACGTGCCAGAAGAAGAAGAAGAATCAAATTTTGTCAGAAATCTTCAACGGGGTACTGGAAGGTTCAGAAGTAAGCTACCTTTTAAATGTTTTGCTTGTGGAAGAGTAGGTCATTATGCTACCAAATGTCCTCATAAGGATAAGATTGACAAAGGAAAGGAACCTGCCAAATGGAACAAGAAACATAATGCAAATAAGAAAAGATACTACACTCATGAAGACAGTGATGGTCTATCAAATAGTGATGAAGATGAACGAGGTAATGACTATAAACTTTTAATGGCATTTGAAGATGATGATTACATGGATGCTATAGATGTGGACAGTTTTTATGAAGAGATTTCTAGACTTAAGACATGTATAGAAGAAAAGAATATGATCATTGATACTCTACAACTTCAAATTGATGAAAAAGAAAAATATCTTGAAAAATTAGAAGGTGAAATTGTTGGCCTTAGAAAAGAAATTGAGAAAACAAAGGCTATTAATCTTAAGTTTGTCAAAGGATCTAAAACTCTGGATGAGATCATCAATGTACAGCGTTCTCCGTTAAACAAGACAGGTCTGGGGTATAATGGAGAAACATCTCAAGCATCCACCTCAAAGAGTTATCTTGATGCAGCAAGAAGGAATGAGCAAAAGCACAATGGAGATCACCAGGTAAAGCAGGGACGAATTACATCAAGAACTAAAAAAGACTACTAGGTAAACCAGAGGCAATCTGTCTTAAGGGTGAACAAAGGCTACAACCAGACACAGGTAAAATCTTCTCAATTTGCTTCAAGAATGGATGACAATAAGAATTACAATCATTTGGGTGGTAGATTTGATAACTGCAGAAGTTTCTTCAATGACCAATGTTTCTCTTGCCATAACTTTGGTCACAAAGCAGTTCAATGTGTTGCATATAAAACAATCATGACTAGAGAAGCTCAAAAACAAAGAAGTATGACTGGGATTACAAAAAGGACCTATAACAACATTTCGGCTCTTGAAAATGAAATTGAATGTTCTATTTGTAATAACTTCGGTCATGAAGATTCTGAATGCAGGAGCATATTTCAGCAGACAAACGAACAAGCCTCAAGCACCAGAACATGGAGAATAAAGGAAGCACAATCAGAAAGATGTGGGATAGCCTTTTATGAAGAGGGATAGGAAAATCTATGGTACATCGATAGTGGATGTTCGAAGCATATGACAGGTGATTAAGAAAAACTTGAATCATATTCTGCTTTAGAAAAGGGAAAGAAAGTTTCTTTTGGAAATGATACTCCAGCAGCTATAAAAGGAAAAGGCACAGCTCAGTTAAAAGAAAAGGTCAAAGCTGGAAATGTTTTGTATGTTAATGGCTTGAAGCATAACCTTCTGAGTGTCAGTCAGATGTGCGATCATGGAACCGAGGTAATATTTCGATCAAATGGATGTAGCGTTCGTGATCTTGATACAGGGAAAACAGTGATCAAAGGTAGAAGAACTCCAAATAATCTATACATATTTGAAGAAGGACAATAACAATGCTATTTGAGAAAGGATGATGAACATTGGTTATGGCACCAGAGGTTGGGGCATCTAAGCTTTTCACAAATAAGGAAGGCATGCAAATATCAGGTAGTTCGTGGTCTTCCAGATATCAAAATTCCAGACAACACTATATGCAAATCATGTCAGTTTGGTAAGCAAACTAGAACCAACTTCTCGGAGAAGGAAGGATCAGCCAGTAGGTCTCTTGAGCTAGTCCATACAGATGTATGTGGTCCTTTCAGGATGAGGTCACCTCGAGGAGAAGAATACTTGATATTATTCATTGACGATTTCTCCAGATTTTTTTGGTTAGGACTTTTGAAGCACAAAGACGAAGCATTCGAAAAATTCAAATCCTTCAAAGCCTTGGTTGAAAATGAATCAGGTTACAAAATTAAGTGCCTCAGGTCCGACAGAGGTGGGGAGTTTACCTCAAATGAATTTTTTGATTTCTGTGAAGAACATGGGATAAGAAGGGAATTCTCTACAGCTAGAAATCCTCAGCAAAATGGAGTGGTGGAAAGGATGAACAGAACAGTCCAACAAATGGCCCGTGCTATGCTTGATGAGTCCGGAACTCCCACAACTTTCTGGGGTGAAGCTGCATATGTTGCGGTTGTTATTCTCAATAAAACAAATGTCCGAGTGAACAGCACTCAAACTCCTCATGAACTCTGGTATGGTGAGACTCCTTCGGTAAAACACTTCAAAATCTTTGGGAGCAAATGCTATATTAAGAATACCGATGAGCAACTTGGCAAACTTGAACCTAGAGCAGATGAAGGCATTCTTCTTGGTTATTCTCCACACAGCAAAGCATATAAGTGCTACAATAAAAGACTTGGAAGAATTGTTGACAACATTGATGTAGTGGTTGATGAAAAAGGATACATTCCTAGGCAAGTGTTTGGTCAATTTAGTGTTGTCTAAATTGCTATCATTAATTGTCAACCCGGGGCTCGTAAGCTGATGAAGTGAGATGTACAGTATGTACTTAAGCAACCTTTCCTAGTTCTTTTTGTCATTTTTGGATGATGTTTGTGGTTGATTTAACTTCTTAAGATGGAGTGATGGATTTATAAACAAATGAGTGCGTGTGTGTGCATATGGTGGTTTCTAAATGCTTCTATAACTTTTTAAAGAGAAAGCTTGAAAAGTGACTTGCAATAGAATTGAAACTTCAAATGAAAGCGAAGCATTAAACAAAGTGACTAATGGCACTAGTCCACTATCTATGCTGCTGATAAGAACAAAAATAACATCTATGTTAACTCAATGGAAAGTGAAAAACACTACTTTAACTGCAAAACTTAAATGACAAATCATAACACTTCATTCTTTCTTAACACTCTGCCTCTAGCTGAAATTGTTCATGTGAAAAACAGTTAAGAAGGAATCAGTAATATGAGTCAAAAAGCTAATCAAACCAAGCTGCCACTCAATGATATTTTGGTCCAATAAAGGTTAGTCAATTATGATGAGAAGACCATCAAAAGGTTAGTAAGCAACTTGTCAAAAACTTGATAAAATAAACTAGTAATGAAACTAAGTAAGCAAGGTAAAAATCAGCAGCTAAGACAAGACAACTTCAAATACCATCAGTGATAAAAAGAAATAAAAACACACTATCCCGGGCTCCTAACACACCTACATAAACAAACTGATCAGTTCTGAAAAGTGCTGGAAATGTAAAGGTATGAAATCAAACTGTACATTATTATACATGTTCAAAGAAATGAAAAACTGCAGAAATCAAACTATACATTATTGTACATGTGAAAATGAAAACAAAGAAAGGCAGGAAAATAAAGTTAAATGCTACTGTACATAGGTTGTGGTAGATGGGGGCCCTCCATCCACTCAACCAGCTAAAGATCAGCTACGCAGAGGTGAGCAGAAACAGTCTTCTTATATTAAATCAGCATGTCAAAATACAGTCAAAAAGTGCTGTAGAAACAGTCTTCTAAAACAGAGATTGATAACCAAAACAATTACAGCAATTACAATATCAAAAAGCTAATCTCTAAGTGTTGGCAAACGCTTTATTTATAGGCACAGGGACAAACTGTCCTCTGCGTAAACTAAGCAACTACAGTATTAACTAATTAACTACGCAGCAACACGCAGGCAACTCCGTGCACGTTTGGAGGAAACGGTCATCATGGGGAGTAAATCTATGGTTAGATCCTATCCCTTGTTGTATTCGTGGCATGGAGGAAGTGCCAGCTGTGGTTCCGTGTCTCAGTTGCTCACGCAGAGCCGTGCCACCGTCTGGAACTTAACTGTTTGACCGTGGGTACTCCTGCGTTGACCGGGGGCATACGTGACTGATTTGGCCCAACCAATAGCATACGAACCATGTATACATCCATACCAACGTGCCCATGTGGCCCGTTCCTTGAGAAGACACGTGGAGTATAGCAAACAAAAAAAAGGCTGCGGAATCTCTGAACAGCTGCGGAATTGCTGAGTAGCTGCGGAATTGCAGAACATCTGCGGAATTGCTGAGTAGCTGCGGAATTGCAGAACATCTGCGAAATTGCTGAACATGTACCAAAATTCTAAAAAAACAGTCAATCATTAGCACAGTCAACAAATCATGTTAAAAGGACATATAATGCAATGAATTGAACAATTTGATGGAGGAAATGATGTCAGAAGAGAGAAGTGAATAGGGAAAATCTGTTGGGAGGACAGGTAAATGAGTGCAAGGTTGAGGCTTAACATACCCCCACTGCGAGGGTGTTGCATGTCCTCATGCAACCAAAATTTTGTCATAATATTTCAGTTCACATGTTCAGATGCCTCTGCCAAGACATCCAACCTTCTCCTTTTCCTTCCTGTTGCCAAATTTGTTCTTGGTTTCCTAACCAAGCACCTGAATTTCAAGTTGACCAAGGCCCTGCTTAATTTCCTGCATTTCCTCTTCAATTTCCTGTTCTTTCTTTGCCAAAGACCCAAATGAAGCATTGTGTTATCGTGGACCATTTTGTCCACTTTGCCCTGTTCCTTCAATTTTTCGTTTTCCTGTTTGATGTGGCGATTTAGGACCTCTAGCTCAAATACTTCTTGCTTCAGAGATTGAACCTGCTGTTCAAGGGGCAAGACAGTACTAGGGCCAGCAACAGATTGCTCTAATATTTCCAGATAATCATATGCTTCTTGCTGGACAGGGTCAATGTCAGGTGTTTGTCTTGGCTTAAATTCAAATCCTTGAAAACTGCTTTCTCTCTCTTGCTGGAAAGGACTTTCCTCTCTTGGAGGACTTAGCTCAATATCTAGTTGCATTGGAGTCTTCTCAGGTGTGCCCAAATCAATGAAATGGGACTGTTTCTCTTTAGTCACACTCTTCTTCCCTATAAGTCTACTGCTCCTTCTTACTTGCAGGCTAGTACTCTTTGGTTCTTGCTGTTTTTGCTTTTGTTTCTTTTTGAAGATGGTAGTTTCATGAAGCTGAGCAAGCCTATGAGCTAATGTTTGGGTATCTTCTTCACTTGAGGCTTCAGGTGAAGGGTATGACTCTTGCAAAATGGCTTTCCCTTTATCCCCCTTTTGTCTTTTTGTTCTGATTCCCTTTTTCTTTTCCTTTTGAATAGTTTCTTGACCAGTTTCTTGGGCAATTTCTTGAATAGTTTTTGCAACAATTTCTTGGGCAGTTTCTTCAACTTCTACAGCAGTGTCTTGGGCAGCAGTCTCTTCTTGGGTAACCATTTCTTTCCCTTTTCTTCTACTTCTTTTTGGCACCCTAGGAGAGCTACTAGAGGCTTCAGCTGCCTCTTGAAAATGGTTTCTAACAAGGAATTTCTCCCATGTATCCTTTCTAATTTTTAACTGCTCCTCAATCAAGATTTTAATGAGTCCATGGTGATATAAGTGGGGCTCAATGTTTCCCACGTGTTTCTGAACAGTGGCACTCATTTTTCTTAGACTAGCTAGCAAGAAATAAGGAAGATTGATGGTATGTTCACCCATAAAATGCATCATTATCTTTGTATGATAAACATACATTATACCAAATATGCCTTCACATGTCTTCAGGTTTAATGATTGATCTATCTGCAAGCTGCAGTAAAGTAGGTGTAAAGAGAAGGTTAGGAAGTTTTAACTGGTCCATGGTCTGTCTACTCATAATGTTGATAGCAGCCCCTAAATCAATCAAAGTATTTGGTATTTCTACCCCATTGATATGTGTTTTGACAATTGGACTACCGGGATCTACATATTTATGCATGGTAATCTTTCCCATCATAATGTCTGCAATTTTTCCTACCAGGTGGATCCTTCTGGTATCTCTTGGTTTCCTTCCTGGTCATTTAAGGCTCAACTCCTTTATTGTTTTGGCTAGAATGGGAATTTCCTTAATGGCTTGTAACAAGGGGATCTTGATACAGACATTCTTCAATTCATCTAGAAAATTATAGTCAGGCAACCAAATTTGCTTTTCCACTCCTTTGTTGATTTGTAACCTTTCAGGAAAAGGAGGTGTGGATGAAGATGTAGGTTGCTCAACTATGGGAGTTGCGGGGGTTGATTCTTTTTCTTTTTCTTTTTGAGTGTTTGGGTTTTGAAGGGATGCTTCAGAACCCTTATTAGCTCTAAGAGATTCTTCCTCAGAAATGCTTAGTTGTTGAACATTTATAGAAGGTTGATCTAGGATTCTACCTGATCTGAGTTGTACTTTATTGAGAGGAACAATCATATAGGTAGGGAATGGTTGACCTTCCATCATGTAAGTATTTTGAGGGTTCCTATTATTGGGGTTTGGCAATGGCTGAGAAGGAAGTTGATTTGACTTTTGTTGGGATTGGAGCAAGAGTTGAGAATTTTGATTTTGTGGAGAAGGTTGTTGTTGTTGAGGGAATGGTAATGATAGTTGTTGACTTTGATTTGGAAGTTGTGGAGCTTGCTGATTCTGAAAAGATGGAGGATATTGATAGAATTCAGCAAATCTCCCATAAGGATTTTGCATGCTTTTCATCCATGATTGAAAAGGATTTTGAGGTTGAGGCCAAGGATTCCGATTTGGTTGGGGTTGAAAATTCATAGAGTTGTTAAACCCTTGATTTTGTTGCCCCTGCCAAGGTCTCCTTGCAACAAAACAGAGAGATTCAAGTGTATTTGGATCTTCTTGAAAGACTGCTTTGAGCCCAGGGATTGAAGGACAATCCTTGGTCTCATGGTTTTCTGAGCAAATTACACATGTTTCCACAACTTGTGCTTCCAAGGGACATTCCCTTAAAGCATGTTTCTTCCTACATTTCGGGAAAAAGATGGCCAAGGCCTCGGCTTCTGCTTTCTGTTTATTGTGGATCTTAAGGGTGTCTAATTGTTCACTCAGACTCCCTAAGATGTTAGTTTTGAATTCATCAAGCATATTGCTGATCTCAGCCCTACTTACTGATCCAGTTGCAGATTTATTTGCTCTGAGGAGAGAAGTATCTCTAGGCCCTTTTTGAGTTTTTGATTTGCCCCTTGAGAGATGGACACATAATTCTGCTATGTCAGAAAGTGGAAGCTGAGATATATCTCCCTTCCCCATCATATTCAAAAGATCTATCCATTCATCTCTAATGGCTTTTAGTAAGAGGGCTTTCAAGGTCTCTTCATCCAAGTTACTCATTTTTGCTCTTTTCAAATTATATTGAAATCTTTCAATCAACTCCTCCAAGTTCTCATCTTCTCCTTGTACCATTTTAAATACCTCATCCTTGTGATTGGTGGGCATACAATAGTCCAGGTACCTATCCAAAAATGTTTGTTTCATATCATTCCAAGACCTAATGGACTGAGTGACTAACCCCATGAACCATTTCAAAGCTTGTCCTTTCAATGTGGAAGGGAACAATTTGATTTTTTGAGTGTCATCCAAATAGTCATAAGTTCTACATACGACTTCAAACTCAAATAAAAATGTTTCAGGGTCCTCATTCGTTGATCCATGAAAGTTCGGGAGGACAGATGGTGAGATGTTCTTCATGGTGGCTCGGGAATCCTCATCGACTATAGGGAACCCGAATGAGTTATCCCCATCCCTATTTCCTCCAATATTACCTCTACCTCCTCCATTGTTTCCTCCTCCTCCTCTACCTCTACCTCTACCAAATCCAGGTGCTCCTTCCTCTGCCATGGTAGTTTCCCCAGAGACTTCAGAGTCTTTTGGTTCTTCTACTAAGGGTGTATGAGAAGGATTCCCTCTTTCTTCTTCAGGTGTTTCTACTTCTTCAATTATAATTGGCCTCTCTGGAGAAAGAAGGAAAGGATCTCTTTCTAATTCAGACTCGATGGAAGGTATGGGAGAGTCGACTCCTGCTTCTTGAATTCCGGGAATCCTAGGGCTAGGAGTGATGGAGTGATGGATTTATAAATAAATGAGTGCGTGTGTGTGCATATGGTGGTTTCTAAATGCTTCTATAACTTTTTAAAGAGAAAGCTTGAAAAGTGACTTGCAATAGAATTGAAACTTCAAATGAAAGCGAAGCATTAAACAAAGTGACTAATGGCACTAGTCCATTATCTATGCTGCTGATAAGAACAAAAATAGCATCTATGTTAACTCAATGGAAAGTGAAAAACACTACTTTAACTGCAAAACTTAAATGACAAATCATAACACTTCATTCTTTCTTAACACTCTGCCTCTAGCTGAAATTGTTCATGTGAAAAACAGTTAAGAAGGAATCAGTAATATGAGTCAAAAAGCTAATCAAACCAAGCTTCCACTCAATGATATTTTGGTCCAATAAAGGTTAGTCAATTATGATGAGAAGACCATCAAAAGGTTAGTAAGCAACTTGTGAAAAACTTGATAAAATAAACTAGTAATGAAACTAAGTAAGCAAGGTAAAAATCAGCAGCTAAGACAAGACAACTTCAAATACCATCAGTGATAAAAAGAAATAAAAACACACTATCCCGGGCTCCTAACACGCCTGCATAAACAAACTGATCAGTTCTGAAAAGTGCTGGAAATGTAAAGGCATGAAATCAAACTGTACATTATTATACATGTTCAAAGAAATGAAAAACTACAGAAATCAAACTATACATTATTGTACATGTGAAAATGAAAACAAAGAAAGGCAGGAAAATAAAGTTAAATGCTACTGTACATAGGTTGTGGTAGATGGGGGCCCTCCATCCACTCAACCAGCTAAAGATCAGCTACGCAGAGGTGAGCAGAAACAGTCTTCTTATATTAAATCAGCATGTCAAAATACAGTAAAAAAGTGTTGTAGAAACAGTCTTCTAAAACAGAGTTTGATAACCAAAACAATTACAGCAATTACAATATCAAAAAGCTAATCTCTAAGCATTGGCAAACGCTTTATTTATAGGCACAAGGACAAACTGTCCTCTGCGTAAACTAAGCAACTACAGTCTTAACTAATTAACTACACAGCAACACGCAGGCAACTCCGTGCACGTTTGGAGGAAACGGTCATCATGGGGAGTAAACCTATGGTTAGATCTTGTCCCTTGCTGTCTTTGTGGTGTGGAGGAACTGCCAGCTATGGTTCCGTGTCTCAGTTGCTCACGCAGAGCCGTGCCACCGTCTGGAACTTAACTGTTTGACCGTGGGTACTCCTGCGTTGACCGGGGGCATACGTGACTGATTTGGCCCAACCAATAGCATACAAACCATGTATACATCCATACCAATGTGCCCATGTGGCCCGTTCCTTGAGAAGACACGTGGAGTATAGCAAACAACAAAATGGCTGCGGAATCTCTGAACAACTGCGGAATTGCTGAGTAGCTGCGGAATTGCAGAACAACTGTTGAATTGCTGAACATGTACCAAAATTCTAAACAAACAGTCAATCATTAGCACAGTCAACAAATCATGTTAAAAAGACATATAATGCAATGAATTGAACAAGTTGATGGAGGAAATGATGTCAGAAGAGAGAAGTGAATAGGGAAAAGCTGTTGGGAGGACAGGTAAATGAGTGCAAGGTTGAGGCTCAACAGCAAGTAAATCATGAAAATATCGAAGAAGATGAAGACTACCCTCAAATACAGAATGATGAAGAAGAAGAACCTAAAGAAGCACCAGAGGAATAGATAAGGGTAGAAGAGAGGACTCCATCCAGGTACGTTGAGAAGAATCATCCAGAATCTCAGATTTTGGGGCAAAAAGAAGCAGTTGTACAAACAAGAAGAACAATTGCAGAAGCTTCAAGCTATTTGGCATTACTCTCATCCACTCAACCACAAAATGTAAAAGAGGCATGCAAAGATGAATGTTGGGTCAAAGCAATGGATGAAGAACTTGAGCATATCAAAAAGAACAACACTTGGGAGTTGGTTCCTAGACCAAAGGATAAGAATGTTATAGGGACAAAATGGGTCTTCAAAAATAAGTTGAATGAAAATGGGGAAGTAATTAGAAACAAGGCCAGACTTGTTTGTAAAGGGTATGCGCGGCAAGAAGGAATAGATTTTCAAGAAACTTTTGCTCCCGTAACAAGACTTGAGGCCATCCGAATGTTCCTTGCTCTCTCAAGCTTTCAAAAGTTCAAAGTATTTCAAATGGACGTGAAATAAGCCTTTCTGAATGTAGACTTAGAAGAAGAAGTATACATTGAGCAGCCGGATGGTTTCATTCTTGGAAATGATCCAAATCTTGTATGCAGATTGAAAAAGGCTCTCTATGGTCTTAAACAAGCTCCAAGGGCTTGGTACTATCGTTTGGACAAATATCTTCATCAACAAGGTTTTTCAAAAGGATCAGCAAATAGCAATCTTTATATAAAAATTGAAAATGACAAATTGCTAATACTTGTTGTGTATGTAGATGACATTATCTTTGGCAGCAATGAAGAATCTATGAGTCAAAGCTTTGCCTTGGTGATGCAGAAAGAATTTGAAATGTCCTTGCTTGGAGAATTGACATATTTTCTTGGTTTGCAAATCCACCAAAATGAAGGAGGGATCTTCTTGTCTCAAACCAAGTATCTCAAGGAGATTTTGAAGAAATATGGTATGGAAGAAGCAAAACCAGTATGTACACCCATGGTCACAGGATGTAACCTCAGTGCAAATGATGAATCATCAGCAGTGCATCAACCAACTTATAGATCTATGATTGGAAGTCTACTTTATTTGACAGTTACCTGACCAGACATCATGCATGCAGTTGGAATAGTTGGAAGATTTCAGGAAAATCCAAAGGAAACTCATCTTCAGGCAGTGAAGAGAATCTTCAAATATCTTCAAGGGACTCAAAACTATGGCTTATGGTATCCTAGAGATACAGATCTCACACTTCATGCTTATACAGATGCAGATTGGGCCGGAAGCGTGGATGACAGGAAGAGCACAAGTGGTAGTGCATTCTTTATGGGTTCCGGATTAGTATCTTGGTTCAGCAAGAAACAGTTTGATTGCATTGTCTACAGCTGAAGCAGAATATGTTGTTGCTGCATCTTGCTGCACTCAACTCCTTTGGATGATGAAGATCTTGCAGGATTTTCAAATCACTTGTACACCACCCATCTCCATCTTATGTGATAATACAAGTGCAATCAGCATTTCAAAGAACCCAGTCATGCATTCAAAAACCAAGCACATACCAATCAAGTATCACTTTCTCTGGGAACAAGTGCTTGAGCAAAAGGTCAAGTTGGAGTATGTTCCTTCTAAGGAACATGTTGCTGATATACTCACCAAACCATTGCCTAGGGAGACCTTTGAATACCTCAGGCAAAAGCTGGGGGTTGTTGATGCATCATCTTGTTGTTGAATCTCTTCTGATTGTTGGTTGTACACAAGGTTCATCTGAAGCATATGCGTACATGTGCTGGGTTGTGGATTGGTCAAAGATCAAATGGCACGGGTTCAGGGGGAGCATAGAATGCATTGTTGGCATTATGGAGGAAGTACAGAAGGAGATCATGGATGCTGGTCTAAATATTGTTGCAATACATCTCTATCTCTTTCATGGTCATGGATTATGGTTCTTCTTTGCAAATCTGGTTTATAGTCAGGGGGAGCATGTTCTTAGGGGGAGCATAACCCTTTGCCCTTGATGTCAAAGAGGGAGAGTGATTGGTTGTTGTTTCCATCAAGTCCAAAGGGGGAGATTGTTGGAATTATGATACATATGTTGTACTTGATGGAAACCCACTCATCTCAGATAATAAATTATAATGTAGAGAAAAGTTCACGCACTTATATGCAGAGAAAATTCTATTTCATAGAGAGAAAAGTTCACGCACTTTTATGCAGAGAAAAGTTTATTTCATGTAGAGAAAAGTTCACACACTTTTATGCAGAGAAAATTTTATTTCATGTAGAGAAAAGTTCATGCACTTTTATGCAAAGAAAAGTTTATTTCATGTAGAGAAAAAGTTCAAGCACTTTCATGCAAGGAAAAGCACGTATATGTTGGAGAACTTACCTTTGGTCCATGGTAGTTAGTCCTTGGTATTTGAACCTATGGTTTTGGACCATGGTACCTCGTCAGAAGTGTTGATCCCAAGTATTGTGTTTGTGGTATTGGTTTATTATGGTTTTGGTCCGTGGTATTGCATGTAGAGAAAAATTTCACGCACTTTCATGCAAGGAAAAGTGCGTATATGTTGGAGAACTTACCTTTGGTCCATGGTAGTTAGTCCTTGGTATTTGAACCTATGGTTTTGGACCATGGTACCTCGTCAGAAGTGTTGATCCCAAGTATTGGGTTCGTGGTATTGGTTTATTATGGTTTTGGTCCATGGTATTGCATCCAAAAATGTTGATCTCACGCACTTTCATGGTTGGTTCATGGTATTAGTCCAACAGTTTTTTTGATCCTATGGTTTTGGACCGTGGTATTGTGGAAGGCCTAAGACTATAAAAGAGCAAGGAGATCATTTGGCAAAGTATCATCGAATGAATTGAATATCTAATAAGTGCTAGATCTGAAATATTTGTGATTGGGTTAGGGTGCAGATCTGGATCTGAATGAAGGAGAAACCTTAGCGCATAAAGAAGGATAAGTTCTATTGATGGGTCATAATCTTTATGATTGAATAATAGTATCTTTGTATGATTTTGATCTGTTATATGAGGCGCATGCTTGATCTATAAATCTAACAATCTGGGTAAATTAGTGTCTGAATATTTGAAAGAAGGAATTATCCTTTATAGATCTGCACGCAGGTTTCAGGTTGTTGAAGTAGCGTATATCTTTAAATTATGATCTAGCTGCCTCTATTTATTGCTGCAGTATTCTAGGTTCAGAATTTTGTGTGCGGTTACTGTTACTGTGTTCTGGGTACAGTGTCAGAGAAGTGTTTACTTGATTCAGTGCTAATTGGGAAAAGGAGATTGTTTGATGCAGATATACTTGATGATTGATTGATGTTCATGGATCCAGTTTGAAAATTTATGAAAAGTGGTCCTTGAAAGAAAAGAAGTAGGGGGTTGTAACTCCCTTCCAGGAGAGAGAGTTGTAGCTCTCTGCAAGTTGCAGCCTGCATACTGGTAAAGGACTGCACCAGTACAAAATCATTGTAAAAGGAAATTCTAATTGAAAGAAGATAGAGACATATTGCAGTAGGTGGTTTTCACCCACATTAGGTTTCCACCTTATATCTGGTGTTCTTTGATGTGACTATCTGTTTTTCTTGTTCGTGCTCATTATTTTATGGTACTGACATACAATAATTCAAAGTATAAATATATTTAAAAAGAATTGGATAATACTGATTCCCCCCCCCTCTTAGTATTATTTCCAACACATAGATATTATAACTTGCTGACATTGCCAAAACTGCATACCACAACACGACAATGGCTCAAGATTATTGCCATCAAAAGACAAGGGGTCTCATTACGAGCTAGCTTTTTTAGCAAAGTTATAAATCAAGTGAATGGCACTGTCATAATTTGGCTACCAAACCAAGACACTGTTCTTTAAGAATTAACGGATAACAAAGAAAAACAAGTGTGGATAAGGATTTATCTTTGAAAATTGTATATTTCTACAAGTAGGATACAAGATCATTGTTGGGTAACAAGTAACCCTGTCGAGGCTATGAATTCCTATTGGTAGCAGAGGCTCTACCTACGATAAATGAGCATACTTAAAACTGATCTAGAGAGTAGTCTTTGTTTTTATCTTTATAAACTAAGTAGTCGCTTATGTAAAAACAATGACTAGCTTGACGAATTAAATAATTAGAGTCAACACAGGAGAAACAAACTACCATTGACAGCTGAAAGCATGATGCACTTTATATTTCTATGATAAAGTTTGATTTTCTAGAAAACATTTCTATTTTGGAAGTTTAGAAAATTCAAAAGATAATCAGAGATAACTGGTTCTTCCTAGTGAATCGCCAATTGTTGTGGCCAGCAACAACCCCCCTTTTTATTTAGTTTTAGTAATAAAGCTAAATAAATGGGGACCCTTCTAAAAAATAAAAAAATAGCACTTATGTTTCCCTTTGAATAAAACATGCTATCATAAACTTAGGAAAACACCTGCAAAACCTAAAAAACTAAGTTTTATGATAAGTTCCAAATAAAAATTTTCTCTTAACCATAAAACATTGCATCCCACAGGGTAATGGGGAACATCATATAAACAAGCTTTCGAAATTGCGAAAACGCGATGCGAGATCGCATGCCTTAAAGACTCATCGCACATCGCAGCTTTCATACGCCGCAAGTATCACCTAAGGTAAAATATCCTGATCCAACAATATGCGATAAGGCATCTCGCAAATTGCATCTCAAACACGCATAAGATGATGAATGATTTTTAACAAAATGGATTAGTGTTATTGTGATCTGCGATATTGCGAAGCAAATCACAAAATCACTTTATCGCACATCTGCAAGGCTCATCCTTCAATAAAATTTTTCTCATAAACCAATACCGAGTTATGGGCATTAATGTCAATTTAGTGGTTAGTTGGTGGTCATTTATGAGATAAGATTTGAATCTGATCAAAAGGTTATTTCACGTAGGGTGGTATATTGGATATGATTTCAGAATTAAAGAGCTTTCCCGTCACTTTATCTCTTATCATTATTCTTTCCTGACTTGTAAATTTGCAGGAGCGGCAAGTAGAGTAATATACGCAGCAGTGTGCAGAACGTAATGGGAAAGAATGGAAAAGCTCCAGTTGTAGAAGACAAAGAAATGATGCCCTTATACACAAACACCACCTGTAACAAAGATGCTAGCATAACTACTTGGGAAGGCATGTACAGTCTGCTTGAAGAAGAAAAGCTGAGAATTATGGAGGTTAAAGCAACTGCAGACTCACGCAGGTCATCTGAGGCATCAATCACTGAACTTGCATGTTCGTTCTTGCACCGAATAGCAGCAAGACCAAAGATTCTTCCATACACAGACATGGTCAAGTGGGTACTAGACAGTGCCAATATAACAGACAGACAATTCAAGACTCGAGGCCAAGACCTCATTGGGTCATTCACTACACAAGATTTAAGGCTTATGTATCATCTACTAGAGCCTCAGGCAACCTACAACAAAAAGTTCATGGAGAAGTTCACCAAAGAAAATGAAGATTTAGCAGAATGCACCAAGAACTAGTCAGTAAGGGAAGAACCATTAAAAAAGAGCAAAGCGCGCCGACCAAGGCCCATCGAGACTACGCAGAAGGCGAAAAATAGCACCTGGGAAGCCTGGATCAGGAAAAGGAGGCAGTTTCTGATGCGCGATTAGCGCTAATCGTGCATCACTGGTCAAAAACCCTCTAGAAGGAAATCCCCCGAGCACTCGATCATGTGAGCTAGAAAATCGTGGGGAAAAGTGCTAAAGACTAAAGGAGGGACCCACACTCTAAAAATGATGATATTTATCAGGCATACCCTTAGGCGGTAAGCGAATTTGGCTGAAATCTAGTGATTCTATTCAACACTCGACATGTGGCAGCAGAAGAAGCGACTACAGCGGTAAACAACGTCATTAACTGTGTCAATGAAAACCCTCATAGATCAAACCTCATTTTAAAGACCGATCCCAGATTCCTCCCAAAGGCACAGCAACTGGAGATAAGCTTTTAGATAGAAAGCTGAGGAAATGGCAGAGTCCATCATAATGTTAACCAAGTTAAACTGGGATACTTACTGGCAGTACTTGGTTAAACCGCACAGTCAATGCATGACTCTCAAATGCCTTACGAACTCTGCCGAGAAGATAGCACCAGCACTTGCCGATTTTGTTTTTGCAGGACAACTAAAATCGGAGGTCGGCCAATTGACGCTCCTCAAGCCGATGCTGAATGCTTGTGACCTCAGAGAACAAATACATAGATAGTTAATTTCCAGATTCAGTTTTAGTTTTAATTTTGATTTATTTTTTGCCTTAGATGAGGATGTTCATTTAAACATCCTCCTATATTTTTGTAATAAACTATTTTTAGTATTTAGGACGTAGTATTTTAACCCCTCTCATGCATTTAGAGAGGGGGTCCTAAAATTTGTCAAAAACATTTCCTCAGAACAAGCAGTTTTGCACCCTCAGAGGAGGTTTTGATGAATGAATGGAACAAGATTTATTGATATTTTTGTTTAATGTTTTCTTCTAAAATGCACTTTTATACTCTTAGTAGATGTTGAATTAGGAAGAGATAAATCTATATTGTTGAAGCTCATTAGTAGAACTTCTTATTAATAGTACTTTTATCTCTTAATGATTTCTGCTTATGTGTCAAGGTAATATTTTATGCTCAGTTATTTATATATGAAAGCTTGAATGTTTGAGTTATTATTTGGAACTTTTGTATGGTAATGACTATTCTGTTTATGCTCAACATATGAATGACTTATTATGCGATATGCTTCTCACAATTTTTTCGGCTAACTTTTTATACGAAACAAATCATTTTTATCGAATTCTTTTCTTGTAGCAATTGAATGATCTTTATTACCAATTGTTGTTCGAAATTATTTTAGATCGCATAAGTGAAATGTTGAATCCCAGGTTAGTTTAGACTTAAATATTTATGTTCATTAGAATACAATTGCATGTTTTAAATTAGACTTAGATTAAAAGAATTTTACTTAGAAATATTTAGAAAACAGAAATATCAATTATTTTTAACACACACAAATTGGGAAACTGGTCCCATTATCCCCAGTCAGACCCACCATCCCAAACAGAAAAGGAGCTGCTTTCAAGGTCCGGACCCGGTGGGTATCCCCCTTGTTGTAGACCTGATTTTTGGGGCTTCAACACTTCCTCTTCCCCAAACCAATTCCCAAGACTCAAAACATAAAGGCAAGCCAAGAAATAAACAAGAAGAAAACCATGAAAACCAATAATGATACAACACCACAACAAAGTGGTATAGCTATGCACTAGACACATGCAAAATCACAAATCAAGCACAACAATTGAAAAATACCAAAAACATAAGACTAACCATAGACACGATGAATCAACCTCCATGGTTCCCAAGGAAAGCTCAACCAGAGCCTTCTTCAAAATTTTATGGAAATTTCTTTGTCATGCAACTCCTTGCATCACACTATCATAGACACATAATTGTTAGTGCATAAATAAACATAGTAATACACGAGTTACCTTATCTTGTTGTGCTACGCACATTGCTTGAAACTGAACACATCCACACCATCTCTCAAGGGACTCCAATCCCCTTGATAAATCCACCTCTAGCTAATGTACCTGTCAAGCACATGTTCAAGAGTCTAGCACATATCCACATAATGTCAGACAAAATCAACGTTAAGAAGACTTCCTGTATGAAAAACACTCATTCGTTTGAAATTAGGGTTTTCAAACATAGCCAAAGGAATTCTTCTCCAATTCCTTCCTTTTGCATTTTTACTTGGTTGCAATCGAGGCTTACTAGTACTGTAACATCACCCAATTGTTAGTTATATAAGCACATCAATTGTTACCTTGTCACGCTAATAACAAGCATCTTTCCCTACAACTTTCTCACACATGTCAGTCTCACGTTCTAAAGATCAAAACAATCATATATAAAAAAATTAAATCAACCTTTACCAATAATAACAATCATGTTATAATCCATCGTCAACTCATATTCCTTAGACACAATGCTACAAGTATCACCTACTATACTCAAGTACATATCAACTGTCTCAACATATATGTGTTAGTACAATCATCTTAGGACAAAATCATTTGAACACATACTCATATTATGCAGTTCATCAAACATTCAACAAACTTGCAACATACCATGTTAAACAAATTAACTAGATGACATAATCAAACAATCAAGCACCAAATATACAACATAAGAAAACTCGTACCTTACTGTATCTCAGGGGAGGCTATCTTGTCTGCACAATCAAGCTAGTTAGCACGATATAAATTCTCAACACATCAGCTTAAACATAAATAAGATCATGATATCCATAACAATCGCTAACTAACATGTTCACATCCTAACTCATAAAAAATTATCATTTATGCATAACAATCACATATGTATGATTAGTCTAGATTAGTAGAACACCAAATCACAAATATGCTAGCTCATACCTGAATATCGCAACCATAACCATTTGCATAGGCCAAGCCACGTTAACACAATACATATAACATCAATATCTTCAATGCAATGAACATAACCATCACACATATGGCCAATCCAAATTACAACATCAAGATCTCAATGAGATAACCCTAATCATCAAGTTAATAGCATACAACAACAATAAGCTATATATCATGCTCATCAACAACATATAACCTAATAATTAGGTTGTCTAATGTCAAACAACAATAACAATGCATACAATTATAGGTTAATATCATTCTTGACTATCCGACACATGTTCATATAACTACACTAATCAACTAACATATATCATGAATGTAATCATAACATCAAAAGACATGTACATAAACCTAATGTATATAACCCTAATGCATATAAAAATTCTTAACTTACATACATGCATGTCAACATACAATACATGTATGACGATCTGCTCTTACCCCAAATACTAATGCTGCAACTTCATTATGATGATCTGGATCTCCTGCTCTATCTCAGCCAGCACATTAGCATCATAACATACCAATATCACCCTGATGAACTAAATTGTGTACCATGACTTCACAAGGCATGTTTGACCTACTATTCATGCATAACTATAACCAAGATGATACATGCATGACAACTGCATATAGACATATAACACATGAGTACCAAACCATATTCACATCATTCTAGCTAGAGTCCAGTCATCAATGCATGACCATATCAACTTCACAAACCATTACCTTATGCATGACAACAACCATTGTACACATTCCCACATGCAACCATCAACATGCATACACAATGCCAAAATCAACTTCACATACACATGAACACATGTAGTAGAGCATAAGAAATCAATTCTTGTAACCAACCTACAAGACTAATACATGTAATCAAACAACCAAGAATGCAACCTTACATACAAGGATGTAATCAAGTTGCATATAATCATATAACCACTCATATAATTTTGATGATACATTCCACAAAATCAATATCAAGTTCCTCATGACAACCTTACTACAATCATGATCAATCATTATGCAATGCAACAAGCACATGAAATGCAAGTGTAAGAGGCACACATGCAACTGACATGCATGCATGACGAACACATTCACCCAAGGAGAGCACAACCATGCTCTGATACCAATCTATAACACCCCCTCCTCCTAGGTCCACCCAAGAAACCGACCAGCCGTGATAAACATGCGATGAGAGAGGTCACTATAAGGGATTCAACTTCCTTGGTGACCTTAAGGAAATGGAATCGATAGAACATATCAAAAAAACCCATCCACATCAACACCAACACCCTCAGGAGACATGTCAACCACTCAGACATCCTGTCCTAGAGTCTCAATGATGTTTTAAGCCTTTTAACCCCTGGTCACTCTCATGCTCATGATCAATCATTATGCAATGCAACAAGCACATAGAATGCAAGTGTAAGAGGCACACATGCAACTGACCTGCATACATGACAAACACATTCACCCAAGGAGAGTGCAACCATTCTCTGATACCAATCTATAACACCCCCTCCTCCTAGGTCCACCCAAGCAACCGACCAGTCGGGATAACACATGCAATGAGAGAGGTCACTATAATGGATTCAACTTCCTTGGTGACCTTAAGGAAATGGAATTGGTGGAACATATAAAAAAACCCATCCACATCAACACTAACACCCTCAGGAGACATGTTAGCCACTCAGACAACCTGTCCCAGAGTCTCAATGATTTTTTAAGCATTTTAACCCCTGGTCACTCTCATACTGTAGGCATGACATCATCCAGAACCCAAATTTTCTCTCATAGGCCTATGTGCCAGTGTCCATGGACTCTTTTAAACAGACCTGTGCCAGTGTCCCTGAGATTTGAGCCAATTTTCTAGCCCAAAATCCCGACATCTGCCCAGAACTTTTCACAACCTCCAAAATCCATCAAAGACATGATGACAATATAAACAAATCAAAATTTAACCTTAGGAATAGGCTTGAGCATCCCCAACCAGGACTGACATTCTGTCAAACACTTGGCATCAATGCAACCTATAGGTCTAGGATACAAGATAGAGCATGAATGACTGAAAGAACTTATTAAGCATAACCAAAAGGTTCACCACCTTCTCCATTGAATGATTATAACATCAATTAGGTCTTGCATCCATCCATTTAACCATTACAAGTAAATACATGAAATAACCATGACATGAACCAGTCACATAACCATGCTTATAACCAACATAAAACCATATAAATATCAGAGATATGACAACCATTAAATCCACATATAAACAAGTGAAAAAGTAAGAGAACTTAGCTTTTATTAATCATAGGAAAATCCGACCAGGTTTGGGACTTCCACGTACCACCCGACCATAGACTTGGCTGAACCAAATCTCTCTTTCAGCTAGTCACCCCCGTGCCATATTCCAAGAATGAATGTGGGATCTCATGGAACAAAAAATCCAAGAACAAACAAGGGAATCCAGAGGTTAAACCACCTCCACCCTCATCAAACCGTGATCACACCAAACTCGGTGTTCCGATCACAACCAAACCGAACTTGCAACGCCATCCAGAATCCATCACTATCACTCGTCTATAGCCAAATTCTTAATTTTAATTCCTGAATTTACACAGAGTACGGGTACACACTGAAAGTGGACGAGAAGAGCGATGTGTATAGCTTCGGAGTGGTTCTGCTTGAGCTGATTAGTGGCAAGAAATCAGTGGATGAAAGAGAATATGAAGAGGGCATGAACATAAGAGGGTGGGCGAAGAAGATGACGAGCTGGAAAAGAGAAGAAGTTATGAAGATTATTGATGCCAGACTCAATAACGTTCCTGAGGAAGAGGCGATGCATATATTCTTCGTAGCTATACTGTGCACACAGGAGCAACCTGTCCACAGACCCACCATGCGCGAAATAGTGCATATGCTCACATACTGTAAACCCATGCAATAATTTTGACGTTTCCATGTGACCAAAGAAAGAAAGGTAAGAGACGTTAATTTTCACATTCCCATGTAACCAAAGAGAGAAATGTAAGAGACGTCATTGTCCATCAAGGGTGACATCCTCCCTCTGTCTAAACTCACGATAAGGCAGTTCATTTTATGGAAAGGTTATGGAATCTAATCCCTATTTTGATTAATAAAAAAATAATTGAAAGGTTTCCCACGTTTTAATAATATAATTTTTTTAAATTAAAAGTTTGAAGTAAGATTATGTAACAATGAACAATGGCATTTTAAATGTAGTTGCAGTGCCATTATGACTTTGAAGTTTCCGTTTAAGTGATCAATATTATATTGAATTTATTTACTAGATATGAGCATGTTGGCATATGAAAATGGTTACCATAAAACCCAAGATTCTAAATTGGAGTGTATTATTTATATTAATAAAATAATCTAACCTCATCATCTAAATTTAAATATGATATTTTTAATTAATTTAAAAAGTAAATATAATTCTTTTTATTAACAAATAAAAATATCAAAACATAGTATATGAATTATTTTTATATTTTTATCTTGATAAAAGTTTTGTGTATAGTTGTATATGTATTGTTATTGGTAGGATTCTATTAATCCATTTGTGATTTGATTGCTATTAGTTTAGCTTTGACTTATGTAAATCCTAACGTTAAACTTTAGAAATAAATAATACATTTCTATTCGAATTAAAAAAATTAATTTGTAAATACTTGATGTCTTATTTCAATTTTAATGCCATATGTCCCAGTCTCACTAATAAATTCTCCTAACTCTGAGATGTCGGCAGTATTCAAGGTCAACATATGTTGTCATGCTTACAATTGACATGTTGATACTTCCAAGTAGACGTGTGATGAAACAATATTGGTTATCATCCAGGAATTCACTCACTACTCTGAATTTCTTAATGACTTGGTGATTTATGCATTTCTCTCTGTGAAAAGAAAAATTGATTTTTTTCATACGATAGACTGTCGGCGATCCGATATCTGACCTAACTACTAGAGGGTTGATTTGGCTCATAGCAATTGTGAGGTATAAGACTTTAACAAACAATTTGAGGCATTCAGTAACACAAAAATTATGGAATTGCTTCCATTAAGCAACAGTTTCGGTTCAAACCCAAGAGGTACAAAAACAAATATAACGTTGCGTACGAAAATTGGCCTAACAAATCCAAATTACAAGTACATTTTGTTGAATTCTATAGCTATGGTATGCCTTCATAATTAATATTTTAGCCCTTGAAATATATGTAATGATAAATATAACACATGTTCTTCATGTTAGTTTCAAAAGAGAAAATTTTCAATTTTTGGCTCCAAGATAATCAAGTTGGCCCTCCATCAAGTCAAATCGACCCCAGTTGAAGTGACACCCATTCAGCCTCCCAAAAGATTATAAATAAGGCACTCGACCTCCTTCTCTTGACACGTAATTCAGATCACTCATCTATTCTTTTGTTTATCTATGCGAAGGAGAGAGGGAACAAGAAGTGCACACGAGTCACAAGATCTACACATTAGTCACAAGAAGTGTGAATGAGTAACAAAATGTGTGCATGACTAACAGGAAGTTCACATGACTTACTAGAGTCGACTATTGTGGGAACTTTGACTAGGTTTGACCAGGGTTGTATTGCTGGCCATTTTGACTTTGTATTTGACTAGAAGAAATAGATGTATCTCTTGTTGAACTAAAGAATTTATCTAAGGAAAAGGTTGTTGGGTTTTCCTATGGTAAATCTTGCGTTGCCTTTGTGCATTATTATCTCTCCTATCCTATTGCTTTTATGGTTGAATTTCTAAAGTGTATTTTCTTAATGATAAACTAAAAGTGCTAAAAGAATATCTATATCATTAGAAGTAATTATTAGTTTTCGCAAATTAGTGCTTGTATCTATTGCACTTGAAAAATCAACATAGTGTCAGATCTTTGGTGAAGAAAAGGGCACTGAGATCACTTTTAAAGAGACCTACATCTGCAATTTGATTGTTTATCTATAACCATGGGTTCCTCTATGAAGTTAGAGAACAAGTTGGAAGGATCTAGAAATTTTAGGGCTTGGAAAACAAGGATTGACCTCATTCTTGCAAACAATGATGTTTTGGATATTGTGAAGGGAAATGTTACTAAACCTTCAGATAATGAAGGGAAAAAAAAATACATGAAGGATGCCATCACAACCATGAGTATTATTGTGGATTCTATTAAAGATCATTTGATTCCATATGTCTCAAATATTGACACTTCAAAGAAGGTGTATGATGCCCTGGTTGGATTATATACCATCAACAACATTGGTTAAGTAATGTATTTGAAGAATGAGCTTTGTGATGTTAAAATGACAAGAGATAATATTGTGGCCTCATATTTTATGGGGATATCTCATCTAAGAGATCAACTTCAAGCAATTAATGAAATTATTTCTAATAAAGAACTTGCAACTATAACACTTAATGGTTTTCCTAACTCATGGGACTTGTTTGCATCTAGTATTTGTGATAGAGAAAATATTCCAAGTTTTGAGGATCTATGGACCTCATGTACCCAAGAAGAATCTAGACTTTTCTCAAAGGGGAAGATTCCAAGACCTCAAGATGATCACTCTCAAGCGTTTACAACCCACTCTAAAAATAGTAGAGGAAGGAGAAATTTTAGAAAAATTCAAAGGAATGCAGGTAGAAGACCAACCCCTCAAAATAAGGATATTTAATGTTTTCATTGCCACAAGTTGGGTCATTATAAAAATAAATGCATTGAAGGGAAGGGCGATAAGAAGAGGAAGGGAAATGGTGATGATGAGAATCCACATTAGAAGAAATCTAAGAATGACACTACAAAATCATTAACAACTAATGATAAAGACATACTTTACTAGGTTGATAAAATTGCAAATAGATCTTTGATTTCTGCAAGTAGGCTAGGAGCAAGAGGGAGCTAGAGGGGCCTCTCACATAAAACAAGGGAAGTCATAAAACTTGTGCTATGATCCCTTATTGGAAGAACTAATTTATAAACCCTAGAAATATATAATTCTTTGATAATAAAACCTTAGATATTGTGGATAAAACCCTAGAGTTATACCTAAATCAATGTTTCTGCTGAAAGAATAAATCCTAGCTCATGCAACAAAGAAAAGGAAAACAACATGTTGATGATGAGGATGATGAAATTACTGAGTTACACCTTTGTTGGACTCGTTAAACTATTAAACGACATTGGATTCGTCACCATGACGAACATGAGCTTCTCCTTCCTCAAGCTCGTTAAACTCACTAGATCAGCTTCATCCAAAGGATGAACTTATAGTGCAAGCGTATGTTATCCCATTCAAGCTTGCGTTTAAAAAATAATTGGGCTACTCACGAGAAACGGTGGGGGAAAATTTTGATATCTATCAGTCATGTCAGTAGCTCACTCTTGAACATGCCACTTTTTGCTTCATGTTAGGTTGGGACATCCTCCTTTGTATCATTGACCTTCCTAGGTTTTGGGTCGTTCATTTTTCCTTCCATCTGATCTCTGCTACGTCATCATGACAATCGATCCTATGGATCCAGAAGCTTCCAAACTTCTAGTTGTATCACCGATATGTTCAAGATTTCTCCTTCTGGAGTTATACTCACCTCTGATTCTCTGTATCATCAACAATCATTTTGCATCCTCTCATCTCGTGTCGATGATGTGGGATTCAGTATGGCCATCCTTCGACACGGTCTCTTTTCTTCGACTTCAACTCATTATTCAGGAAGTTGACTGAGAGACTCCCTTCAAGTATCTTAGAGCTTGCATGCCCTAATGGCAAGTTCTTCACACTTGATGACAAGCTCGCATCATTGGCTTTCGATCGAATGATTTCACGGGTGTTCAAATTCAGTTCCTGTATTCACATTCTATGGATTGTGTTGATAGTACCTTGAGGACCATTGTCATTATTGGTGGTTTCTCTTGTGATTGTTAAGAGTTTACATAAGTGACTGGTAATCAAGTGATTTTCTAGCATATTCAACATCAACAAATCTATTCGCATGCTATAATATGTACTTAGATTGGGTCGTGTTGAAGCGCAAGACCCTAGACTCAGATCATAAAAGCCTAGGTTGCGAAGTGGTCTGACATGGTTATGATGATATCCATGTCTCTTTCAGATGGTTGGTTGCGACCAGACCCTGAGTTATCATATGTGATCCTTCTCATTATTCGATGGTTGCGACCATGTCTTGGTTCCGTTAAGATCCTCTTTGACGGATGGTTGTGCCCATACCTGGATCCATTTACATGATCATTCTCTAGATGGTTGTGTCCATGCCACTATTCATGTATCATTCAATAGATATCTCAGCTTATGTATATGTATTTGTACTTTCTTGCAGGTTTTCCGATGGCAGTCTGGTTCCCTTGCACTCATTTATAAATTATTTCATCCCTCACTCCAGATCGGCCTTCATGCTTTAGGGGGCATCTGTTACACAACATTTTGTCATTGTCCCTGTACTCCCTGTTCCTTGATCCTGGAGGACCTCTACAGTGAACCTTGCATGCTTTGCCTTCATGAAGGAACTCCCATTGTGTTGCTCTTCATGAGAAAATCATTTCCCTTTTGCATCATTTCCCCTGAAACTTCTGTTTTGCCCAGTTTACAAGACGGTGCTAATGGCCTTTGTCCCCCCCTTGCCGATGTACTCCCTGTTCCTTGATCCTGGAGGACCTCTACAGTGAACCTTGCATGCTTTGCCTTCATGAAGGAACTCCCATTGTGTTGCTCTTCATGAGAAAATCATTTCCCTTTTGCATCATTTCCCCTGAAACTTCTGTTTTGCCCAGTTTACAAGACGGTGCTAATGGCCTTTGTCCCCCCCTTGCCGATGTACATAGATTAGCACTATTTCTCGCACCAACCGGAGTGAATGAGCTGTGTTTTAGTCATGTCGGTCCTGTTATGGAATGTTTTTTAAATTAGAGTTCAAGCTTCCAGCTCTAGAAGCTCGGTGATGTAAGTCTGGTAAATGGTTTGGCCGAATGGGGTCGAGGATGACAGTTTTGGATCCTTTACCCTATAATGATGGAACTAACTCAATGTATAAGTCCTCCCATGAGAATAGGATCCATATCCCATCCATATTTACTATATAAACCTCCCTTTTTCCCAAGCACAAGCTAGTTTTTCGTTGACTGTGAGTGTTATAGTTGCAAAGTGTTGATGCTATTTTGGTTGGAGTAGACAAGCAAGCTATTACTAGTTGTTGCTATCTAGTTGTGTGAGGGAGAAGTGTGTTTTGGTTTGGAGTGAAGCCTAAAGGGAAGAGCTTTAAAAGTATTGTTGTTTGAAGCCATTGTGGAATGCTAGCAGAAGTGTGTGGGAACCTGGACTTGTCAAAGGAAGAGTACAACATCAAGACAAATGGTTGTAATATCTCTTTGATATTAATATATGCAACTATCGATTGATTTCCTACATGTTTTGAAATATTACATATCCATGTATTAATGTTTCTTGACTTTTTAAGTAGGTTGAATTGAAATTTGTCTATTATTATGTTTGTGTGTTCTTGTTGTTTACTTGTTTCAGGAGCTTGAAGAAGGAAGCGAGAGATAGCTGGAGCGAGCAAGTGAGGACATCATCAAGCAGGAGAAGCGACCAACAGGTAGGCCCTCTTGACTGATTCTAACCTAAGGAAATATTCCATAGAATGTATATGTTATGGCTAGACCCATTATCGGGCTAGAGGAATTTGTTCATGTCCACACTTATAATTTTACTTCACCATAGTGGTAGCCACTTCACAAATCCAATTTGGTGAAATAAATAACATTTTTCAACTAATTTAATAAGTCATCAATGTGAGGGAGAGGGTAGTGATTTTTCACCTTAATCTTGTTGAGTGCCCGATAGTCCACACATATCCTCCATGTGACATCCTTCTTTGGCACCAACACTATGGGTGAACTCCAAGGAAAAGATCTAAGTTTTATGACCCCTTCGTTCAAAAACTCCCGCACTTGTCTCTTGATCTCATCCATTTCAACAACTGACAACCTATACATACCCACATTAAGTAAAGGAGCATCTTGTTGGAGATGAATTTCATGTTGGATATCTCTTTTTGAAGGAAACCCAATTGGTCCTAAATAATCCCACCATAATTAGAAACAAGTTCATACAATTCTTTCTTGTGAGCGGGATCAAAACCCTGGAGAGCTTCAAATGCCTCTGTATTCTTTGCTCTCACAACCATGAGCATGCTACCTTTGCTGGAGTTAATAAGCCTCTTCATTTTACCTACACTAGCAAGATTTGCATTGATCTTCACATGATGGGCTCTGACAATATACTCCACCTCATCTTGCATGAGATGGTATTTGTTTTCATGCCAAAAGAAGATTGCTTTCTTGTCATACAAATACGAACTCCCCAAAACAATGCCACACATATCCGATGGTACAACATTCAGATAAACCTCATCTAGAAGCTTTGATGCAATAACAAACCTAACCCTACATTGCTTGGTTACATGAAGTTTCACTTTGTCACATACCCATCCAAGAGGATAGGGTTTTGGATGAGGCTTGGTCTCCAATGCCAACATTTTAACTATAGATTCTAAAATCAAGTTTACTTGAGAGCCCGAGTCAAATAATGTTTCCACTCTAGTATGTTTCACCACAACCTTAATATGGAACAATTCACTCCTCTTCCGTTTATCAACAAGAGACTCATTTGTAGAACTTGAACTTGCATGAATTTCAGAGCTTGAATTAACATGAAGAGAACTATTACCATGTATGCCCATTATTGTAATCTGCATCACGTCACCGAAGTCAGATCCAAGGTCCTATTGAATAGTTTCCACCATCTTTTGCTTGCCCTTTCCACCAAATCTCTTTGGCTTCAACTCTAGATGCAACTTCCAACAATGTTCATCATCATGGCATTCCTTTTTACAATGTATACAAGATATCTTTCCTCCTTCTTATTTCTTGGTTGTAGTTGTCTTCTTGTCTTTTCCCTTTCCTTTTCCTTTGAATTTTTCGTTATGTTTGGATGATGAATTCCTAGGATGATCCAATTTGTCATGTTTACCCATGCTTTCAAGATGGATAGACTTCACACTCGCCGCATCAATAGTAGTAGGTTCAAACAACAATAAAAAATTATTGATATAACTATGTAATGCACCAATATACTTCATCACAATCTTAGGTGAATCTAAAGAAATTCCCAATGTTAAATCCTGTTTCTAAATTCTTCTATGAAACTTTGCACACTTTGACCCTTGCCTTGCCTCAAATATTGTCATTCCATCATGGCCTTTTTCCATTAGCTTAAAGGATAGAAATGATATTTTAATTCATAAAAAATTTAGACCAGGAGGAAAGGCGTTTACGCACATGTTTACTACCTTTCTGAAGCTTGCTCTCCCACCAGATGACAATGGTGTTGCTCAGCCAAAGAGATGCTAACTGGATCTTAGCCTCATCTTCTTCAATCTGCTGAATCCAACAATATACTTCAATTTGTCTGATCCAATTGTTTAACTTTTCTACACTACATTCTCCATTAAACATAGGCAAGTCAAACTTTTCATCTAACTTTAGAAAAGGTTTTTTAGAAGCATTCCTATGTTTCCTATTAGAATGACAGGAGTGAGAAGATGAAGAAGAAGAAAATTCATTGAAATATGGAGATGGGGGTTCAGGAGGCTCTCCTCCTTCTCCTTGATTTACCGAAGCATGATCCTTTATTGGTTCTTTCTTCTTCTCCTTCTTTACCACTGCCTTCTCATGCTCTACAAATAATTTTTCAACTTTTTTGTCCATGGTGTAAAAAGATTTGCGAAAAGCTTGCTCTTCCTCCAGCTGAGCATCATGATCTACCATTTTCCTTCTTTGTGTTGTATACTCCACTTCTAGATCAAAGGACTTAAGTTTACCTTCACCCTTTTGAAGCTTGTTCCTGGTTATCATTCACACTCACAATTCACATCAAGAAGACCCACTCTGATACCAAACTTGATCCAAATCTTTTACTTCATTGATGTATATTCAAAATTGCATGTAAAAAGAGCATGAAAACCACATGTGCATACACTTTAAAGAAGAAGAAAATCAAAGGAAACCATAAAGGAAAGGAAAAGACATGACTTGATAACGAAGTTCATCCAATGTGGACTACATCTCTGGGACCTGCTCAAAGTGGGGAGGCCTCTTGCATTAATCTCAACAAAATCAAAATGCATACGTGGAAAAATTACATTTTATACCTCCAAATATGGGGATGGTGAATCATGAAATTTGAGTATAAAGTTGGCCAAATTATGTCACTTTGACCTATGAGGCTCTAGGGAATATAAAATATTACCCATAGATTCTCTATGGAATATTTCAAGAATATTCTATCAAAGATTCTTGTGTAGATTCATTCGCAAAATTCGCACTCAGGGTGGTGTGGTTCCACATGCGGTCTGGTTCCATGGCTTGGCCCGCACTATTCCATCCTCTCCTCGGCCCGACGGATTTGTATGGCTTAAATAATAATCATGGGTGGAGTTTACAAACACATCAACTATCCCATTGGTAACAACTAGAAAGTGAGGTCACTAGGTCGCTCGCTGGTAACGGGTTCGACCCTAAGGACCCTCATCCGCATATATTTTTATATGTAAAACACAATAAAATGGTTGTATTGGTTAATTGTTTGACAAATCCGTCTATCTGTCAAACAAATTTGACTGCTAAATTGGTCATTGGTTTGGCAAGTTAGCCAACTTGGCAGCCCGCCAAACTTATCTAGCTGCATGCAATGCACCCTCCAAACTTAGAAATAACCGCCAAAACCACTGCCAAAATTAACCAAATCTACCAAACTAGTTATAACCAAGTCACTTGCCAAGTTCCTGCCAAATTTGCTCGGTCCAAGCCCAATCGACCAATTGCGGGGTGCCACGTGGCGCCCTGTGATTGGGCTAAATGGTGCCATGTTAAATTACAACAAGAAAAGGCTTCATTTGACTTGTGACATAGTCAAATGGAGAAATTTTATTTTCCACATCAGCAGGATGACTTGAGTTGCAGTTAGCAGGAGTGACATGGCCAAATCACTAAGTTAAATCAGTCAATTTCGAGTTTGTAGGCTAGAAATAGAGTTATGCATGAGTTGATTGCTAAACTCTAGAAATATAGTGGAGTTATTATTAGTTAAACTCAATTATCTTAGCTCTAGTCTAGAATAGAGTTAGTAATTATTGTTAACTCACTCATCTCTTAGTTAGCTCATCAATTTACTAAAAATAACCCTAGTCATGCATGGAATTCAAATTTACTAGTTGAGGTGGAGGAAAATACACATTGTAATTATCAATTGTATACTAGTATAGTGTACAAGTTTTGCATTGGAGTAGGTGATCAATTCCTTTAGGATTTGCACAAGGAAATAGGGAATTCTCCTATTTTTAGGGGTTAATTTCATGAAGGATTGCACAAGGAAATAGGAGGAAGGCTAAGGCCTATTTTGGCTAAGTGTTGGTTAGAGCAGATCAAAGAGCAGGAGATCAATATTGCAGTGCAAGTGGTGCTTCAAGGATTGAAGTTGTCATTATAATATATCCATATTATCATCTAATTTAATACAAAATAGAGGAGGGGTTTTTCCTAGTTGGGTTCCCCAGTAAAAATACTTTGTTCATTGTGATTGAATGGTTGCATGTTATTGCATGAGTTTCTATTGTATGTTTTCCTTTCCACAGATTGAGTAGAAGAAATCTGTGTCTATTATTTTCAAATTGAATTCATTAGAAGCTACAAGTTTCAAGCTATTTCTACATGCCCTTGGATTGGGCCTTATCTGACCAATTTGGGCCTGCCACGTGCTGGCTCTAGATTGGTCCAAAATATTCCTTGACTCTGTTGACCGTACTTTCATGTCATCATCCATACTAGTGACATCTTCTGCCATGTGGCAGCCTGTGAGTCTTTCCTGCACAATAATTTTTACTGTTTACCAAAAAATTCAACGGGCCATAAATTTCACATACGGTGTCAAATTGAGGTGTCGTTCATGCCGTTGAATTTAGAACAACGAGCTCTTCGATTTGAAATAGATTTTGCTGAGATTCGAAGACTTAAAAAATTTGGTCTTTTGGGATCCTGATCAACCATATAGATTAAATGGATGATAAATATATCTAGGTATCAATCCATAATAAACATTGAAACACTTTATCATACATCTCAAGTTGTAAAAATTAAAAAAATTAATATAAATATATCATTATTATTATTATTAAAAATAATTAATATATTAGCTAAACATATATACATTAAAAAAATGTAACAAGATTCTTAACGAGGGAGATTCATCCCCCACATTGTTATGGAGATTCTTATTTTGTAAATAGGCTTCGTTACAATACCATGGGCCAATACCATGGTTTATTGATATCACATGCCAAAAAAACCAACTCAAATCATATGACACTTGTTCATATGACATATTTCTAATTAATGAATTTAAATAAAAGGGAAAAAATGCTAAACTACTTTGGAAATAAATTTCTTTAATGTCTATACTACCAAAAATGTTCTAGAATATTCTATGGAGGTTAAATCCCTACATCCACTTAATAATTATTGATCATTAAATTAAAATTGTGGAAACCCAATTCCAAAATAGACATCTCTATCAACATTATTATTAATAATAAAATTATGCATTAATTAATCAATAATTATGTATTTCTTATTAATTATAAATTTCTTAAATTGGAATTATAGCATTGAGAAAATGATAAGTGGAGGATGGAAAGCTTTGTATGGGTTTGAGAACAATTGTAAGCTAACAAATCTTTGTATTTGGAATAAATAAATATAAAAAAATCCTCATTGAAAGTGTGGTCACCTTTGCTATTTTATATGGATGTGAGGTTTGGGGTTGTAGTATATCTAGAGAATCATGGAGGAAGATTGAGCAGATCCAAAAACATTTTATAAACTATAACCTCAAGATTAGGTTTCCCAAAATTGCTTCTAATGCTAGCTAAACCTCTACCTCCTGCTCAAGCAAGGATAACATAAGAAATCCCAATCTCGGCTAAAACATTGGGGGTTGAAAGATGAGATCATCTTGCAGAATAAATATAACATTAAAAATATTATTACTTCCAATTTAAGGAGAAGTTATGGAGCAATAAAGAGTTAAAGGGAAAAAGGAAACTGAAATATTATAACAAGGTGATAAACCCAATCTTGAAAATCAGAGCTATTTCTTTGTATTGACTAGTGTTAAGAATAAAATGAACATTTCTAAGATAATGACTCATTCTCATGAGCTTCATAGTGAAATTGAGTGTTGGTACACTCCCAAAACCCCATGGGAAGAAAGAGTCAATGATCTGTGTGATACTAAGATGGTTGAAGATGAAAAACACGTTCTCTTAGATTTTTCAGCTTATAGTCAATTCAGTTTTAATTTTCTAAATATTTATCACACTACCAACCTTCTTGACGAATTAGCCAACAAAACTATGATGATTGGGAAAGCTTCTCACTTTTGTTTAAGCATAAAAGTAAGATGTACACACTGATATTAGGCCAAACAAGTTCAATGGTCCAATTGTATCTTGGGGAGCTGTTTGTCTATTTGTCTATTATTAGTTGTAAAGAGAGTCTCTTAATCGTTGTAACAAGAGTGAAAAAGACTTGGGCATATGGATGTTGGTTTTTTCTACTTATAAAAAATTCTAGTAGTCCCATCCCATTGCAAATCGTCAGAATTCCCTTTGTCAACTATATGAAAGGGGAGCATTCATCCCACCGCAAATCGTCAGGATTCCCTTTGTCAACTATATGAAGGTAAGGGGAGCATTCCTAGAAAATTGCAAAAGATGCCTACTTTGGCTCGGAAAATCCTATTTCCACCCTATAGGATCATTAATGCGCTCTTACATGCGCGGGAGATAGACGTTTATAACTAGATAATAAAAATAAAAACGGCGCGTTACCCCTGCGCGTGTTATAAAAGTCTATCTCCCGCGCATGTAAGAGTGCATTAATGATCCTATAGTGGTGGAAATAAGATTTTCCCTTTGGCTCTCCCCATTTCTCATATTTTAAAATTTCCGTCCGTATTCGAAATTGTTGTCAGTTTTCACATTTCAATGCAACCTTGTTTGTTTGGGGAAATCCCAAGTGAAGGCACATATTCAATACTATGTTAACAGCTTATAATAACCCATTGACTACAATATAAATAATGTTTCTAACGTAAATGGACTCCTCACTTTAATACGATAACTTATGGACTCCTCCCAGTGCTATTTTAACTTTTGGACTTATTGAAATCTATTATTATATTCATTGAAATACACTAACATCCATGCAGCTCTTAATTCAAAACTCAAGATTCAATGAATGAACGAATTATTTAATACTCCAATGTAAAGCTGCGATTCAATTATTTAATACTCAAATGTAAAGTGGAGCAAGAAAAACTATTCAATGATTTCCAAATACAGTGAAACAAGAAAACTTGCTGTGTAGGCGTTTCTTTTGAATAATCACATACCTCACTTCCAGCATTTACTCACAATCGTTACATGCATTTTCTTTCCATGTCGTTGACAAGGATTTCTTTCGTGACTTCGTAAAAAACAGAAGACCATGTGTAATTTCATTGAAATTTGAGTTAAATTGATATAATGTTATAAAAATTGGAATGTATGCATTTTGTCTCCACGGCAGTGATGGCGATGTCCCGTTCATAATTATTACAGATTTGACTTAGAAAAATAAAATAGAATCCGGAAATTTATGTTATTTAAATTTTTAGTGTAATTTATATAATATTTATCCGGAAATTTATGTTATTTAAATTTTTAGTGTAATTTATATAATATTTATTACAATAGAATTTGGAATTTTATGTTAATTAAATAGGATTAAAAATCAATATATACAAGTTGAAATCAATACATTAAGTGCAATCATTCAAATAAGATTAGAAATGAACATTTACATTGAAATAAATATATGTATTTTTAAAAAAAATATTAATGTTAAAATAATCTAAACTCAAGTTAAGACCTTACATATACCTTTACTCTTTTAATTTAATGAAATTTCAATAATTTTTAGTATCTTGTTTTTTATGTGAATTTAAGACTTTGATAAATTCGAAATCCATTGAAAAGATTTACTTCATCACTTTCTATGGTTAATAATGTTTAATATTATATAATATCATTTAATATTAAACATATATTACATAATATTATGTTAAATATTTTACCATGATTTATTCTAGACATGACAATATTATGCTTAACATTATCATATTATAAAACTATGTCTAATATAATATAATATATTATTATAATATTAATATTTTATACTATAATATATTGAACTTAGTATTATATTAAAGTTAATATTATATTGATATAGAGTTATTAACTCTAATATTATGATAAACCTAATAATATTAAGATAAGAATATATTAATATTAAACCCAATATTATATTAAAATTATTTATATTATTCAAATACTTAAACTTGTAGCCATTTCTTTAATTACAATAAGGGAGAATTGGATAGAATTGTCTAAACAAATCCTCGATGCCTTCACCTCTTTTTCTATTATTTTAAGTTTATTCCAGATAAACTCCTCATGAATTCTATGATAGAAGCATTGCCTTAATTACCAAGAATATAACAATCTTATTTCACTTAAATAACTTAATAGGTTTTAAGATATCCAACTTACCTTAAATCTATTATCTTAATATGATAAATAATTATAATATGTTAATGGTTATAAAATAATCATTATATAATGTTGATCTAGATTGGATCACTATATTGTTTTTCATCCTTGCCAATGCTTTCAGAGTGGAAAAAGTGGAGGAATCATCTTATGGGGTTGTTTTTACCGGTGGAACCTAGTTTGGCAAAACATGGTATGAAACCTTCGGGGAGAAATTTGAGGCATCAAACGACGTTTTTGGGGGGTAAACCTTGTCACTTTAATGCGACACTTTTTCATGCTATTCTACACACAAATAACTTTCCAATGACGCAAGAATCGTGTCAATTGGTGTCTGTATGTGAAATTTATGCCACTCAGAAGTTTACCTTCCTATTTTCACCACCATAATTCGAGAGGATGCCACGTCAAACCCCAATATTCATGAAAAATGAGCTAGCCATGTGATTATGATGTAGAAGACTCTATAAGATTCAATATTGTAACTATGGTTAAGAGTTGAGGTAGTCAAACCTAACCATTAGTAGGTTATTGGGTTGTGTTATAACTAGGCGCTAGGAGGAAAGGGGGTTCCATTCTTTCGATTGCATTTGTTCCATAGATGAAAAAAATATCCAAGAGGGATAGGAGATAGAGCACATAGAGAGGATTTGTGCACTGTAGCATCTGATGGGCCATTGGCCATACTTTTTTGTACTTGCATCCATATTTCCATTCAAAGAAAGAGAGTGAAGCAACCTCACCTTCCAGCTAGGTTTTTCACTCAAAAGGGTTTCCCAGAGCATATCTTGTGTCAGATGTGTGTGTGAGATTTTATTTTTCCATTCTCTATTTTCTAGATAATTTTCATTCGCATGCATGCACTATTAATAGTAAATCTACAGATCCAGAAATCTAATAAAAATATAATAGTGTAGAATTTCATATTTTTATTATTTTATCATATCTGTTGTGATGAACTTCCTAGTGGAATATCCATAGAAATTTATAGATCACATTGGTATTAGAGCAGGTTTCTTTGGGTATATTGTGGATAGTTGCAGGGGATCTAGATCAGCAGGGCCAAAACTCATAAAACCCTAATCATGGTCGATGACTCTATGAATGACCCTCATGATCCTACAAAGGAGAGGTTTTTGCGGCTAGAACAACAAGTCACAGATATAAATTGTAATGTAAATATCCTCATGGAATCCTGGAGAAATAAGCTTGGGATATTTGGAGAAGACGAGGGTTCAAATGCAGAAGAAAAATTAGAAGGGGGATCAGGAGATTGGGAAGAAATGGAGAACAAGTTGAAGAAAGAACCCGAAAAAGATCAACCTAGTTCAAGTGTCATGAATCAATAACAGTCCTTGTTTAAAATGGAAGCAAAGGTTGATATCAAGTCGTACCATGGCGAGATTACCACTTTGAAGCTAAATCACTAGTTATAGCAACTGGAAGTGTATTTCAATGTCCATCAAATTGAGGAAGGACAAAAGATCTTATTTGCACTACTACAATTAGAGGGCCATGCCCTGACTTGGTGGGAGAGAAACATGGAGACCCTAAGGTTGGAGGGAGAGCCTCCAGCGACTAAGTAGGAGGACTTCAAGACCCTCACTAAGTCACAATTTTACCCTATTGTGTACATAGAGGACCAGTGGATTTGGTCATCGCTACTTCAAAAACCTAGGGCAAAGCATGCAGAAGTACACCACAAAGTTAAAAAAAGATGGCCATAATGTTGGGTATCTATCCAAAGAACCTAGATGTACTCCTTAAGTATTTGGGGGGTCTACACCACCATATGCGGGAGCAAGTGACATTGTTCAAGCCCAAATCAGTGGACGTCGCTTGTGTACAGGCATGGTACTTGAAGAGAATAGGCTTGAAGAGAGCACAATTAAGTGGATCTAAGAAGAAGGAGCAATAGGACGCTTCTAACGAGGGAAAGAAGAAGAAAAAAGGGGGAAACGATAAAAAATGACAACCACAACACTAGTGAAAATATCCTAGCAACCACTACATTCACTGCAACATTGATGACCATACAAAGGAGAAGTGTTGGAAGTTACATCCATAGCTAAACTCAAACAAAAAAAGAAATATAATAAGAAGAAGAATCTCATGTCCATTGATTTGAGCAACCAAGTTGAAAGTAGCTCAGATGGGGATGAGAAGTTTGTTTGTATGCTAGTTTAGAAGGAGGTGAATATGAGTAGCCTTCAACAAGAAGAGGTGAAAGAAATGACCAAACTCTTCCATATAAAGATACAGGTCAAGAATACAAATATTGATTCTCTGTTTGACTCAAGATCATAGATGAATCTCATTGTAGCAGAGTTGGTCAAGAAGTTGGGGCTAGAAGTTTGTGATCATCCAAATCCATCCACTGGTATGGGAAAAATAAGGATGCAAAGTTGAACGTAACAAAACAATGCAAAATTAGATTTGCTATCAGTGTTGATTTTATTAATGAAGCAGAACTAGACGTAGTTCCCCTTGATGTATGTGGAGTCGTGTTTGGGAGTCCGTACATGTACATGCAAGATGTAATATTCATGCGTAGAGCCAACTAGTACTGGATCGTCAAGGATGGAAAATCGTTCATCATCAATGTGCACAAAGGCAAGTCAATAATTTCATTGGTAAGTGCCAAACAAACCAAGAATTTGATCAATACCAGCACGAACTATGTTTTACTATTTTTAAGAGAAAATCAATTTGTAAAAGAGTTAGTAAAAGGAAAGGCATCCCTAAAGGGGTGTAATAAGAGACAAAAATAACAACTGGAAGAGTTTCTACAAGAATACAAGGATATATTTCGAGAGCCTAAAGGCTTACCACCTAAGAGGGAAGTGGAGCATGAGATCCAACTATTGTTAGACTCCCCATTGCCAAACATTGGGATGTGCAAACAGTCTGTTATAGAAGCAAATGAGGTGAATAAAAAATCGTAGCATCTACTAGAACAGGGTGTCATTCAACCAAATGCATCACCATGTGGGTCACCCTTCATCATTGTGACAAAAAAATGATGGGGCTTGGCGAATGTGTATAAAATAAAAGGCATTAAGAAAAATCATGCTCAAGAATAGATAAACCTTGCCTAGGATAAATGATCTATTGGATCAGTTGCAACAAGAAAAGTACTTCACCAAGTTAGATTTAATGTCTGGATATCACCAGGATCGAGTAAAAGAAGAAGATACATGTAAGACCTCCTTCAAAACTAGGCAAGGTTTGTATGAGTGGTTAGTCATGCCATTTGGCCTATGTAATGCACTGGCTACATTTATGTGATTGATGAATGATGTACTGCTCCCTTTTATAGATTCATTTGTTATAGTATATTTGGATGATATATTGTTATATAGTGCTACTTGGGAGGATCACATCTCACATTTGATGCAGGTGATGGAGACATTAAAGAAGCACCAACTACTAGTGAATTTGAAGAGGTGTGAGTTTGTAAAGTTGTCTTTGGTGTATTTGGGGTATGTGATAGGTGGAGGAGAGCTGAAAATAGATCCTTCCAAGATGGAGGCCATCATGAAATGGCTGGTGCCTGCTAATGTTTCTGAGGTCAAGAGTTCCATTAGGGAAACACAATACCTGAGGAAATTCATAGCCTCATTTTTAGTGGTAGCAGTACCGCTCCATGCCATAGCAACAAGTGGCAAGATTTCTAGTGGGGAAAGGGTCAATAGAGGGCTTTCATGGAGTTAAAGAAGAAAATTAGTCAATAACCAGTTTTGGCATTACCAAACAAAATTGAATAAATTTAAAAATATTTGATAGTAAATCATTTTCTCTTTTAAAAATAATAATTGGTATCATATTAGTTTAACTATTAAGATTGAAATTAGTTTAATTATATAAATCAAATACCTAATAAAAAAAAGTTTATCAAAAACCTTTTATTTTAAAATATTTTCTTTTAATAACTTATTAACTTATGAAAATCATAAAACTACAGATTTACTATCATAAATTTATTAAAAAATTCAACAATAAACCTCATAAATTGTAAATAAAAATCCTTCATTAGTTTGGAAAAAAAATTACATATCCCTTCTCATAAATATATAATTTTATTAAAATATTAAATTGAAATGCTCCAATAAATTAAAGTCATTTAAGTTTTCCCTCTTTATGGCTATTTGCTCCAATATAATATACAATGCAAGTGGAGATCAACTTCTCTTCCCAAATGGTGAGAAATTTGACGTTATTTATTTATTTAAATGAATTAAGTGATTTCATTCACATTTTGATTTAGTTACTCATTTTTATTTGATTTTATATATTTTTTATTTCATGTATTATTATCTTTCATAATATTTAAGAGATACAATGGTTTTAATTAAATGTTTATGTCTTTCTTATTAGAAAAAATAATTTACATGAAAAATTAAACTAATTTAAATATATTTTTTTTAAAATATTAAAAAAATATTTAAATTTTTATAAGATATTTTTTAAGATATTAAAAATTTCAAAAAAACTAGTATTTTTATTATTTAAAATTATAATATTAAAAGATTTATTAAAAAAAAATGATAATTTAAATAAATTAATAATTATATATATTTTTTGACATGGAAAACAAAATTTAATAAATTTAAAAATATTTGATAGTAAATCATTTTCTCTTTTAAAAAAGTATCATATTAGTTTAATTATTAAGATTGAAATTAGTTTAATTATATAAATCAAATACCTAATAAAAAAAGTTTATCAAAAACCTTTAATTTTAAAATATTTTTAATATATTTTATTTTAATAACTTATTAACTTATCAAAATCATAAAACTACAGATTTACTGTCATAAATTTATTAAAAAATTTCAACAATACACCTCATAAATTATAAATAAATATCCTTCATTAGTTTGTAAAAAAAATTACATATCCCTTCTCATAAATATATAATTTTATTAAAATATTAAATTGAAATGCTCCAATAAATTAAAGTCATTTATGTTTTCCCTCTTTATGGCTATTCCACATTTTAAACATACATCAACTTACTTTAAAAATAAAACAAGTGCAGAGGGCATTTGATCGAACAAGAAATTTTTTTGACTACAAAGTTTGGGTTGATGGGCGTAACTATACATTGGTACAGTTACTGTAGTTCTACGTCAACGATTGTCATTGTTCCTTGTTTCCATCCCGTCATCTTGCGGAGCATTGGGTGAGATTCGAGACCCTTCTTTCTCTACACCTGCTCACCATTTTCTTCTAGAAATGGGGAGCAGTTTTTAGGAGTGTGTAGTTTAATTTTTTATATAATTTTGATAGTAATATTGATTTTAATGGAGCATTGTCATTTTTTAATGTTATTTTAAATGAAATATTAAATCAAATAATAACACTCGTTAGTGGGTTGTAAAATGATTTTTTCAAGTGAGTTAAATATATATGAAAAAAATTTAATATATTTATCTAGATTCCTCGCAAATGCTTATTGTTAAATAAAAACAATATTGGTACACCTTAGAAAGCCAATAAGCAATTATGAGAAAGTGGTAGAGTTAAAAACAGTGGAGTCTAATCAATTAAGAGTTAAAGGGTGCGTAGCTAAGGAAAAAAAATGGGGAGAAGGTTGTCTCATCTTCATAAAAGAATGGTAGCCATGTCCGGTTGTAGTGTGAACATAAGCCAAAGGATTAAAGGTATTAAACATGTTGCATATGTTGCCATGACATGGATGCACTTGCCTAGCACATTGTATTGATGCCATATCATTTTAAACAAGGTAAGGTGTTGATGTGACAGACAAAGCAGGAGGCTAATGGAGACAAAGCAGGAGGCTAATGGAGTACAGCACAAGTGGGGATCAGATTTTCATTCCCAAATGGTGAGAAATTTGAGGTTGTTTCGGATTCATTGCGTGATTTGGTCAAAAGTGGCTAGCTATGTTTAGGGTCAGGTTTTTTTTTTTTCTTTTAAATATGAGCAATGGATGTCATATATATATATATATATATATATATATATATATATATATATATATATATATATATATATATATATATATATATATATATATATATCTATATATCTATATATATATATATATATATATATATATATATATATATATATATTATTTATTTATTTATTTTTGGTATGGACTATTCATCAAGACTTTAGCAAAAATGAACAAAGCCATTCCGCATTAGAGTAATGACAAATCTAGGTAACAAATTGTGCACATTTATTAGGAGATAGAAGAGGAGAGAAGCCCCTTCAAATAGTTCCAGTAATAGTTGCACCAATCCTTCCATTGATCCTTCAACAATTCCAACAAACCAATCACTAATAAAGGGTTCCTCCAATGCATCTTGAGGGAAACCTTAAAAAACACTAGGTAGAGAAAAGGAAGGCTATCAAAGATTTTTTACCTTTATTAGAAGATAGAAGATGAGAGAAGCCCTTCAAATCTTTAGAGTAATTCTTCCAGCATTCGAGTAATCCTTCAACAATTCCAACAACGCAAGTGTGGAGCCTTTGATTATAATAGATGGAATGGTAATAAATAATAAGTACAATAAATATTTAATGACAATTTGAAACACTCAAGATGGAGTGGCGGAGTTAAAATTAAGAGCATGAATGGTGAAATTGATGGACACATGTTCTTTGGAGTTATTATTTCTATTGGGCATTACTGGAACGATTGTTGGAGTGTGAAATTGATGGACACCTGTTTTTTGGAGTTATAGAGACACCTGTTCATTGCAATTATTATAAGAAATGGCGAAATTATGTACAATTTAATGAAACCAAAGACAACTATTATTTTGCATTGGAGAGGTCACCCGTGGTTTGAAATGGATGATGATCTTAATTTCATATCTAAATTTTAAAATGGTAGAAAAATGTTTATCACTATCATTATCACTATCATTATCACTATCCCTGTTATCACTCAAGATTTTTAAATAATTAATAATATACACACTATCCCTCTTATCCTTGAAATTTTTTAAATAATTAAAAATATACACACTATTAACTTTAACTTCTATTTTCATTTAATCTTACCCTAAATTAAAAAAAAGAAAAGTGTTATGAAGGTGCAATTAGTTGGAGGGGTGGTGTATATTCATGCAGGAAGCAACAACAAAAATACCATACCATTGGAAAAACAAAACTAAAATCACCAAAATTCTCATTTCTAGAAAATTAATTAAGGTTGTAAAGCCAATCGACTAAAGTATAAAACAATAATCATGCAACTGAATAGAGTTTATTGAATTATATAGAGTGTTTAATTTGCCTATATATATATAGAGAGAGAGAGAGAGAATAAAAGAAAATAAAGTGATATATATTAAGTGGAACTAAGAGAATTAAAGAAAGAAAATGAATTATTTAATCAAAAAATATAAAAGATTATGTTTTAGTAATCTCTTTTTTAGTAACGAAAGATGTTGGTTTTTTTTACTAAGAAAATTCTAGTAGTCCCATCGTAGGATTCCCTTTGTCAACTATATGAAGGGAAGGGGAGCATTCCTAGAGAATTGCAAAATATACCTACTTTGGCCTCTCTAGATTTCTCATATTTTAAAATTTCCTTCAGTATTTGAAATTGTTGTCACTTTTCACATTTTAGTGCAACTTTGTTTGTAGGGAATCCCAACAAAAGTGGCCAGAATCCTCCCCTAATTTTTAAAAAAAATCTTGTAGAGACAATATTTGAATCATGTTTTTGATGTTGGAAATGGATTCAGCACCATCAAAAACTTCCAAGACACCTAAAATTTTAAAGTTCAACAACTATAACTTTACAAAAATCTTTGGGGAATTTTCTCAAAATATAATCGGAATTTCTATAACTTTCAAGGCAATTCGTCACTAGTAAGGCTATGGCTATGCATGGGTGTAGTAGTTTTCACATTTCAATGCAACCTTGTTTGTTTGGGGGAAATCCCAAGTGAAGGCACATATTCAATACTATGTTAACAGCTTATAATAACCCATTGACCACAATATAAATAATGTTTCTAACGTAAATGGACTCCTCCCATTGCTATTTTGACTTTTGTACTTATTGAAATACACTAAAATCTATTATTAGATTCATTGAAATACACTAACATCCATGCAGCATTATAAATTATATAAAGCTCTCAATTCAAAACTCAAGATTCAATGAATGAACGAATTATTTAATACTCCAATGTAAAACTGGGATTCAATTATTTCCCAATAAAGTGGAGCAAGAAAAGCTATTTTGTAATGGTTTCATCTCATAGGGGTTTCAAATAAAGGGAAACAAGAAAACTTGCTGTGTAATTGTTTAGGCGTTTTATTTGAATAATCACATATGTTTTTTTGGATCTTGAAGGTTTTTATATTGTTGCTTACTTCCTACATTTACTCACACATGCATTTTCTTTCCGTGTTGTTGACAACGATGGCTTATGCATTTTTCTTTCTTGTCATTGAAATTTGAGTTAAATTGATATAATGTTATAAAAATTCGAATGCATGCATTTTCTCTCCATGGCAGTGATGGCGATGTCCCGTTCATAATTATTACAGATTTGACTTAGAAAAATAAAATAGAATCCTGAAATTTATGTTATTTAAATTTTTAGTGTAATTTATATAATATTTATTACAATAGGTGTGGGCGTGTTTAGGGTGGAATATAGTATTTATAATTTAAATTTAATTAGAAATAATTATTAAGTAAATAATAAAGGAAAATGTCAAATGAATATGACTTTTGGATTTTTGGGTATGTAGTATAATATTGATCCACCTTGTTGTAATAAATATTATTTACAAATCAATTTTGGGTATGTAGTATAATATTGATCCACCGTGTTGTGATAAATATTATTTAAAAATCAACAATATACCTAGTAAACTGGGGCCAATCTACATTGTTAAGAATCTTGTTACATGTTTTTTTTAAATTTATGTGTATATGTCAATCTAGATCCATCTTAACTCTAGATCTATCAAGTGTCGTGAGGGATCAAATCTCTCGAGGTGCAAATCTCTTTTTGAGTGCAACGATTGAAGTAAGGTTTTCACCTCAAGAGATTTGATCCCTTTCAATACTTGATAGGTTTAGAGTTAAGATGGATCTAGGCTCGTATTAGTTGTGCAAATCGACACAAAATTTGTCTAACATTTGATCAATCTAATCAACTGAAATATGTTAAATATGATGAGTTCTTCCTCTTCTACATCTCATGCACATTAGGCATGCATAAATATTAAACATGTGAATTGGAACATATGACTCCTCACACAAATGACATATTTGAACTTGAGCTATTAAAAAAAAATCACAAGATTTTCAATGTGCAATATTCATATCAATGAGAGTTACAAGTTGATATTGGACATAGCTATCTTTTAAACATATTTTTTTCATAATATTTTGATCCATATTTATGTAGGAACAAAATGAAATGCAAACTTAAACATAAATGCAAAGCTATAACAAAACTTAAAGTCCAATTCATTAATACAAAATACAAAAAAAAAATTTACATGAAGGAAGGAAATAAACTAGCTCGGGCAATGGTAGCTACCTCTCAGTAGAGATGTGGTGGCTATAGGCCTTCTGAACTCTGTCACAATGAAGCTTAGAGGTCTTTTTATTATTTAGAAACAATGAAAAACGTCAAGCATCTAACAACCTAACCTTAGGAGATGAAGTGCCAAAGGCCCCATTGGGGTTAGTTGGAATGCCAACTTTTTGGAGTCATATTTTGGGCATATGATCTCTGTTTGGTGCATGTGATACCTCATTAGAAATATCTATCTAAAAAAGTACTAAAAATAGAAAGTTGTGCTAAAATTAAGGAAATTGAAAGGAAACAATGTAGTGGGTTCAAGTGGAATAGTCGGGTTGCCACCAATATCCACCTAGATCATATTTTCTTTTTCATCTTTGTACTATGCCTAATTTGGTTGAGTATTTTTTTCTTTGTTGATATGCTTTTTGTTATTCATATTTGTGTTTCCTCTATTCTTCATGTTCTTAAATTGTTATTTCCTTTGCCTTCTTTTTGTTGTTTTCCTCTTCATTGTGCATTTTCTTGTATTCTTTGCTCTTGAGACTATTCAATTGCCATTTGTTGTGCCCTTCTTTGTCAATATGCTCTTTGATATTCTTTTTGATATAATTTTTGTTGTTCAATTTTTTTCTTTATCTATTCTTATCATAGTTCAATTGTCATTTGTTGTGATTATCTTTGTTGATCTGCTCTTTGCTTCTTCCTTTGTTGTTGACACTCCTCAATAAACTACCATTTCTTATGCCTTTCTTTGTTCACTTGCTCTTTATTTTTCATTTCTATTTAAGATTAATCTAAGCTAATGATTAAGATGGATCTAGGCTCTTTGTTGTTTATTTCTATTTGATATGTATCTAGGCTGATGATTATTGTAACACAAAAATTAATGCCCGACGTCAATAATTACTTTGTGCACACACTAAAAAAATGCATATTATTAATTTAATTAATTTGAAAATAATGCACATTATTCATCTATTTACATTATACCACAAATTAACATCTACATAGAAATAAATGCATCATCATTTGCCATTTTTTGTGTCTTTTTCTATCGATCTGCTCTTTATTGTTCATTTCTATTTAAGATGGATCTAGACTTACGATTAAGATAGCACAGACGATCGGTTGAATGAAAGCACATTGTGGTGGGTTGAACAGTGGGTAGTGGCACATGACAAACACAAAGCTAAACGGGTGAAGTGTTGGGTGAGTCGGACCCAAGCTCTAGGTGCTCCTGCTCATGGGTGGGGCGACACAACATGACACGAAATGGTAGTGCAGGCGAAGGCAAACACGGGCGCGGAGGTGACAAGTTGGGCGCCGTCACCAATGACGAGTCGGGTAGGCAACCCGAGGGCAAGGGCACTCCTGCCCAAGCGTGAGTCAAGCCGGGGTAAGGCTAAACGAAGGGTGAGTTCGTGAATTTGACATTTGTGAAGGTGAATTTTGGGGTTGCCTTACAATTTCTGAACATTGTAAATACTTGTAAATTGTATTATTATTATTATTATTATTTGGGAAAGCTCTAACCAGGAAGTTGCCCCTCCCTTTGAAAGAAGTATTAATATGTTGTGCATAATTTTAATGATGATGATGATGAATTTTTCCATTGTGTAAAAAAGAATGATGAGTGCTTAGTAAAATTGAAAAATATTCGAAGTATTGAATGTTAGGCGTAGTCCGTACTTGAGAGTATTGGTGAAAAGAAATTGGGTAGCAGTGTCGCACCTGCCGATGAGTAGTTGAAAGACCACTGCTAGGATAGGGGTGTGACAAGTGGTATCAGAGGCTTTGATTCAGTTGAACCAAATTTATAAAAGAAGCAGATACACTTGCACTTCATGACAAGTGGTATTAGAAGTTGATATTGGGTTTTTGAAGCTGATGATTGTTGAGGGTAAAGAAGGAGTTGAAGAATTTGCAAACGGGTGAAGATGGTTGAAATAGAATTTCAAAAGCTTGAAGACATGACAGGTTATTGGAAAGATGAAACACAGAAACGCTATGAAGCTCTTGTACAAGAGTGGGAACTCTTGATACATATGGGAGATAAGATTGTGGACATGTGGAAGGAGTTGAATAATCTTCATGGGAAGACTGATGAACTCAATAAACTTGATGAGAAGATATGACAGGGTGATCGTAGACTCCAAGAACTCATGGATGAACGAGTTTGACTAAGGGAGAAGAGCACCATGGCACAGGCAAAAGTCAAGGAACTTGAGGATGAAATTAAGAAGGACTTTCTTGGTAGGAAGCATGTTGTAATAGAGCAAGATGAGCTTGATTACATTGACAGACTATCACCGAAACATGAAGGGAGATGTTCGGAAGACTGGGCCACTTCGAATGGAAGGAGTCAATGTGTGCTTGATAGGTACACTTAAGCAGGATGTGATGGAGGACAAGCTTGAAGGAACTCAAGTTGAGCCAGGATTGAGTTTCTTAAATGAATCAAACAAGGAGTTGTAGTACCTGAAGAAGGAAGTCGGGTCGAAGCATAAGTCGAAAGACTCTTCTAAGGTAGAAGTATTGAAGAAGGTTGCTGATGTAATACACAAGATCAAGCTTAAAGAGGATGGTGATGCCTTGAAGCTGAGTTTTGTGTAGGTAACCATACGTGAAAAGAAGTTTTCTACATTGGTGGACACGAGGGCTACTCATAACTTAGCAGGAAAGAAGAAAAATATTTTCGGAAGAAAGTTGAAGTGGGAAGATGTTATAGACATTTTTGTGCCTTGCAGCTCCAAGCATGAAATGTCCATAAACCAAGGGCTCCTAAGTCCCTAAAAGTGTTGTTCTAACCCCTAAAGGAACAAGGTCAACAAATTACAGCTTCTCCCAGAAGTTCTCCACCAGAAACTGCTCAGAATAAGTCAAAACAGGATTGTTTCAGCTGCTCCACTAGCTAAGTGCGTTGCATAGCACCTAAATCCACTAGCTAGGTGCGTTGCAACGCACCTAAATGCACTACCAGGGTGCGTTGAGCAGGAAATGACAAATGGCAGTGTCATTCCACGAGGTGGAGAGACAATGGAAGCTTCCAGAATCTTCTCCTATGACACTTGCCTCACTGAATTCGACCAAGGATGAGTAAGAGGCCTTCAGTCTCCAAGTGGAAGCAAGAACTGACAGAGAGAGGCCACTAATCAAATCACAAGCTGACTCATCCTCCTTACATACATCTATATATGGATCCCTCATCCCAGAGATCCAGTGATCCGGATTTAAGCAGGAACGCAATAGATTACAGAGATAACCATAAATACAGAGATGCGATAACCATAAAAATAGAGATGCAGTGGAAATAATACTTCAGTTCACTAATGGAGAATACTAAAATATGCTTACAAATAGAAATGACCCAGCTAGGGCGATGGTAGCTTATCTCTGAGAAGAGATGTGTCGGCTACATGCCTCTGAACTGTTCCGAACTGTCTTTACAATGAGGCTCGAAGGCCTATTTATTATTGAGAAACAATGGAAAACCCTTAACATTCCAAAACCTAACCCTAGAAGATGAAAACGCCAAACTATGGGCCCCGTTTGGGTAAATTGGTACATCAACTTCCCGGGGTCATAACTTTGGCATACGATCTCCGTTTTATGCGCATGATAGCCCGTTGAAAAGATCTTTCTGAGGACTATAACGCAAACAACGATTTTTTAACTAAAAAATTGCAGGGAGCGGGATTTCCCAAACAACGTCGTTTAGGGCCTCAAAACGGCTCCGGAAGTTTAGGACCCGAAAACTGCTAAAAATAGTAAATTGTGCTATAATTAAGGAAACTGAAAATGTCAAGAGGGACAATGGTTGGGGTCTAGGTGGACTTGGCAGGTGGCCACCAATATCCACCTGGATCATTCCTCCCCCCTTAGGAATCAATGGTCCCCATTGCGTTGAGTTCCTCCATGAGATGGGGAAACTTTTGCTGAACTTGGTCCCTGGTGAGCCACTTGCCATTGTGAAGGAGTTGGCCTGCTTTGACAAGTCGATACAGTTGAATATTCTGTCGGCGAGTATTCTTGATCTGTGTGTCCATGATTCGATCAGTTGCAGCTTGTTCCATGCAATCTGGATTTAATTCTGTGGGGGTGAGCTGTTCTGCAATGTCGGATGTATCTAGCAATGGTGGAAAGTATGGCCAAAGGCGGTCCACATTGAACACTGGGTGCAGGCCAAGGAATGGGGGAATGCTGAGTTCAAATGCATTGTCTCCCACAGCCTTAGTAATGGTGTAGGGACCATATCGGAGTGGTCTCAGTTTCCGATAGGCTCCAGTAAGGCGTTCCTTTTGTAAATGCAACCAGACTTTGTCACCCACCTGGAACTTGTGTGGCACTCGATGTTGATCATGTCGCTGCTTGAACTTGGCATTTGATTTCTCCAGAATGTCATGGACCTGCTGGCAAATATGTTGGATGTGCTCAATGAAGTTGGTCGCCTTGTTTGTTTTAGACTGGACATGAGCAGAATCTGCGTGAGTAGCTGCAAATGGCATGGCCACATCAATTGGGCATAATGGCTGGAATCCCAAGCCCACCTGAAAAGGGCTATGGCCAGTGGAGCTGTGAAGAGCTCAGTTGTAGCTGTGCTGAACATAGGGGAGGCTCTCGTCCCATGTGCGTGGATGCTTTGAGTTGTACATGCGCAGAATGTGTACAATCATCCTATTGACAACCTCTGTCTGGCCATCAGTTTGAGGATGGAAGGCGGTGGACTTAGTGAGTTTGGTGTCCAGCATTGACCAGAGACTGGACCAAAATGTACTGAGGAACCGACTGTCCCGATCTGAGATGATAGACTGTGGAATCCCAAAGTGCACCCAAACTCGTTCAAAGAAGAGTTTAGCAGTGGCTTCTGCTGTGATGTTCTTCTTGCAAGCCGCCATGATGGCCATCTTCGAGAACCTGTCGACGACTACAAAAACACAGTCATTTCCATGCTTAGTGGAAGGAAGGCCAGACATGTAATCCATGGAGATGGATTCCCAAGGTTGGCTAGGGGTAGGCAGTGGGGTATAGAGGCCTTGCTTCTTGATGGTCGGTTTGGCAATGGCACAGGCAGTACATGATCTGATGTACTTCCCAACATCCTGTTGAAGATTCGGCCAATAGAAATACTTTTGCAGCACTGCCACTGTTTTCTCGACCCCGAAATGACCAGCAACTCGACTATAGTGTGCTTCCCAAATCATCTTGGCACGCTCGCTTGAAGAAACACAAAGGTGACCCAAGTGGCATAACAGGTCGTCCTGGAGGTGAAAATCTGGAACATGCTGACCCTCCAAGAGGTTCTGGTATGTGTGGCCGAATTCCGGGTCGCTTTTGTAGAGCAGTGGCCAATCAGAAGTCTCATGCCCACAAGAGTTGAGGACGGTGGTTAACGCCATGATCGGTGGTCGGCTGAGGCAATCTGCAACATTATTAGTGCTGCCCTTCTTATACTTGATATTCAAATGGAACTGTTGCAGGTATGTGGACCACTTCTGATGGCGATCATTCTGCAATTTCCCTTGGGTCTGTATGAACTGTAGGGGTCGGTGGTCTGTGTGGATGACCATTTCCTTCCCCAAAATGTAGTGCTTCCATTGCCGACAAGCCTGTACAATGGAATACATCTCTTTATCATAAGTGGGATACTTCCGGACCGTGTCTGAAAGTGTTTCACTGTGATATGCCACAGGATGCCCGTGCTGAGTAAGGACTGCCCCAATAGCATAGTCAGAGGCATCTGTCTCGACCTCAAATGGTTGTTGTAAATCTGGTAAAGCGAGCACTGGTGCTGTGCAGAGGCGATCTTTCAACTCTATGAATGCCTTCTGTTGAGATTCAGACCAAAAGAATTTTGCCTTCGCCCCGCCCTTGGTGACTTGACTCAAAGGCCAAGTGATATGAGAAAAACCCAACACGAACCTGCGGTAGAAGTTGGCAAGACCTAGAAAGCTGCGGAGCTCTGTCAAAGTGGTCGGAGGTGGCCAATCCCGAATGACTTTGATCTTGGCTGGATCCACATGCACCCCCTGTTCATCAATAATGTATCCCAGATACTGAACCTGGGTCATGCGAAAAGTGCATTTCTCCAAATTGGCACATAGCTTGTGTTGCCGCAGTGTTTGGAGAACCTGTCGGATGTGGTGGAGGTGCTCTTCCCAACTCTAGCTGAAGATCAGAATGTCATCCAAGTATACCACTACAAATGAGTTGGTGTATGGCCGCAAGATGTCATCCATTAGCCTCATGAAGGTTGCAGGAGCATTTGTCAACCCGAAAGGCATAACCAACCATTCGAAAAGGCCCTCTTTGGCTTTGAAGGCAGTCTTCCACACATCAGAGGGTTCGATTGGTACCTGGTGATATCCTGACTTCAGATCAATCTTGCTGAAATATTTTGCCCCCTTTAGTTGGTCTAGGAGGTCATCAATCCGCAGGATCGGGTACCTATTACGGACAGTGATCTTGTTCAGCACTCGATAGTCAATACAGAGTCTCCAAGTCCCATCCTTCTTCTGTACCAACACAATTGGGCTCCCGCAACGCGATGAACTCGGACGGATGTGGCCTTTTTGCAAAAGCTCAAGAATGGAGTGCCGATAAATTGGTCCATTGGGTAAGGGTGCACCTGGGGTCAGATCGATGGAGTGCTTGACCTGACAGTGCAGAGGAACCCCTACGGGGGAGGTGAAGATGTCCTCGTACTCCTCCACGACCTTGTCCATCTGTAGTTGTCGTGCAGAGGGGCCCTGTCTGGAGGTTGTGGCCACCGTCTTCTTCTTTCCTTGAGGGTGTATCATCAGGAAAAAAAATTTTCCAGTTTTGGAAATGAGCTTACCGCATTGTTTTGCAGTAATCAAAGAGATGGCAGTAGGCGGTGCTACCTCTGGTATCCTGTACAACTGATTTCCCAAAGTAATAATAACAGCACGGGGCCTTGATTCATACACAGCATGTCGCTTCCACAAGTATGGTTGTCCTAATAATACATCACAAACTTCAAGCGGAGCAATGTCACACAATACCTCATCTGTGAAGGGCTTGATGTTGTATGGAAGGCGACACTGTTGGCTCACGCGAAGATCCCGTCCTTGGTGCAGCCACCCGATAGTGTACGGTTGTGGATGTGTTGTGGTCGGTAAGCCCAACCGCTTCACGACCTCTGCCGAAATGAGGTTCTTTTGGCTCCCGCTATCGACAATGAACTGTAGTGGGGAGCCCCTTACCCACATCTGGGAGTGGAAGAGACGCTCCTCCTCCTCTGGATCTTCGGGTTCATTTTTCTGGATCTTGGCAGTAGCAAAAGTGGCGTTGGGATCCGCATCAATGATCTGCTTCCCTTTGTCATTCCCCTTGTCTGTTTCTGACTCAGAGTCGGAACATGCATCTGATTCTGAAACCTTTAGTTCGGCCATCAGTGACTGCTTGGCCCGACACTCACTTGTGTTGTGAGTGGAGCTCTTATGGAACTCACACCATTTTCCCGTGTCCTTTTTCGGCTTTGCGGCACTGTTCTTTGCTTGTAGCTTTTGCGGGTTGTCTTGGGCTGCCTCGCCTTGGCTTTGTCCCTTGTTCTGTGGTTTAGGAGCACCTTTCCCTTGCTTTGGATTTGTAGATCCAAAGTCTCGCTTCTTTTGTTTAAACTTCTGCTCGATCTTGACGGCATATCGGTATGCTATGCCGAGCGATGAGATGTTCAGGAATTCCATTTCTTCCTGGATGTACTTGTGCAGGCAACCGCGGTATTTGAGTATCAGATGCTGCTCTGAATCCTTGATACCCAACTTCGTGCGAAGGGTATGGAAAAGATTGGTGAACTCTGGCACATCTTGATCCCTTCCTTGCCGCAGCGTGGTCCACTTTATGTATTCATCCTCATAGCTTCCAACAGGGTAGTATTGCTCCTTGATGGCATCTCGGAATGAATTCCAGGTGGGTGCGGCTGAGAATAGCGAGCCTGTAGTTTCATCCTTCTGCTCGCAGTTGGTCTCCCACCAGTCCTTGACGTGGGGGGCTGCTTTGAGAAGAGCGAAAACAATCTTTTCCCGACTTGAAAATTCATGAACAGAAAAATACCCATCTAGCAGATTTAACCATTTATCTACGGCATCTGCGTCTATTTGACCCTCAAAGATGGGGATTTCAAAATTAACTTGTACCTTAAACGGTGTGGTGTTTCCAGAGTAGCTGCTGGAAGCTGATGCGTCACCTTTGGGTAGCCGCTGAAGGATTTGGGCAAAGTTGTCCATCATCGCGTTCCATTGTCGCTCGAGGGCTTCTTCGAGCAAGATTTTGATGGGATCTCCTGCTCCCTCGTCTTTCTTCTTATCCGCCATGGGAGGCCGTCGAGATTTGCGAGGCTGGTCTTGCAAGGGTTCAACCAGCTCAAGCCCTAACTCCTTATATCCCGACCTCGTCGGGGACATGCAAAGAAAAACAGAGAAAAAGCAGACCCCTCTGATACCACTGATCCGGATTTAAGCAGGAACGCAATAGATTACAGAGATAACCATAAATACAGAGATGCGATAACCATAAAAATAGAGATGCAGTGGAAATAATACTTCATTTCACTAATGGAGAATACTGAAATATGCTTACAAATAGAAATGACCCAGCTAGGGCGATGGTAGCTTATCTCTGAGAAGAGATGTGTCGGCTACATGCCTCTGAACTGTTCCGAACTGTCTTTACAATGAGGCTCGAAGGCCTATTTATTATTGAGAAACAATGCAAAACCCTTAACATTCCAAAACCTAACCCTAGAAGATGAAAACGCCAAACTATGGGCCCCGTTTGGGTAAATTGGTACATCAACTTCCCGGGGTCGTAACTTTGGCATACGATCTCCGTTTTACGCGCATGATAGCCCGTTGAAAAGATCTTTCTGAGGACTATAACGCAAACAACATTTTTTTAACTAAAATATCGTAGGAGCGGGATTTCCCAAAAAACGTCGTTTAGGGCCTCAAAACGGCTCCGGAAGTTTAGGACCCGAAAACTGCTAAAAATAGTAAATTATGCTATAATTAAGGAAACTGAAAATGTCAAGAGGGACAATGGTGGGGGTCTAGGTGGACTTGGCAGGTGGCCACCAATATCCACCTGGATCATCCAGAGGCTGGAATTTTGCACATTGTAAGGAATTGCTGTTGGTTTTGAGACACATATCAGAGAATTGGGTGATCTATGCTTTGTTGGAGGTGAAGAGGGGCTTCTTTGCTCGGAGGTTGATGCTGGGTCAGGAATCATCAGTTGTAACTCCTCACGGATCTTCTTGTATATCAATAAAAACTATTTGAGTTTGTCCTCCATGCTTTTGTATCATTGATGCTTGTTACATTTGTATGGTTAACTTAAATCTGATCCTAAGTTATTTATGAATATAAATCCATGTCTTTGTATAGTTTTCTTCTTCTGTGATCTTACAGGTACTTGGTGAAGTTGGGCAAGTAAGGGAGGAGGTAGCTGGAAGCTGTCAAAGAGGAGAGAGATTGGATTAAAGGACTAGCGCAAGACACAGGTTGGTTCTTCCTATTCCTCTTTCTTTATAATTCATAAAGGAGATACAAAATTAGTTTTCTCTGTTTGTTTCTAAGGCAGCTGTCACACCTTAGTGGGATAGAGCAGCTCTAAATAGACACTTTTCCCGGTAACAAAATGGCGACTCCGCTGGGGAGCGAGTCTAATTAGTTTGTTTGTGTATCTCTTGTTGTTTATTTCATAAACTTATAAGTAGCAATCGAACTGCATTTGCCATAACAAATGCAAAGTAGACATCTGCTGCTTCAATCCATTCATTGGATCTGTTTATGATTTGAACAGCTGATTCATAGACTATCTGATTGCCCTTGTGATAGTTCTTAGACCCTCCTTAGATCTACACCTGATTGTGCATTACTGACTGCTTTTACTTGGCCAAATACCAAAGACTAAACTGCAAACTGTGACCCAGAACCCAGATAGAATTCTCGTTTCTACCCCAGCGCAGGCACTTTGAAGAGGTTCTGCATTTCAACGCACTTCCCGAAAGGGCAACCTGCGCTGCAATGCAGTTTCTCTCTGTAACAGGTGCGTTGATCAGCCTAGCCTTGTGCAGCTAAGGTTCTTGTGCTTCATTCTTTCCAGTTTTGTCTCTGAATTTTGTAGCCTGTGATCAGTATATGACTGTTTCAAACCCCTTTTCCTTACTGATATTCCGCCTCATTTGTACAAAAGAACTGTAGATGTTTTTGTGTGTTTGTTGAATCATTTACAGTTTTCCATTGCAAAAGTATAATAGTCGTACTGTCGTCCTTTGATTTAGATCTGTCGCAAGTGTCGATTTTGATCATAGGAGAAAGTTTATTTGTTGTTGATGGTCGATTATGCGTTTACTATTGCCTTTGGTTTGAATTCGTGACTTTCTAGTGTCAAAATGAGTATTTATTTCAAAATCATGAAGTGTCGTAATCATCTCTACCTTTTGATTTCGAAAGGAAGCTTGTTTGTGTTTGTCGCTTGAAAGCAAATTCAGATTTGTACATCAACTTTCTTTTTAGCATCAATACTAAGAAAGTGAAAAAAAAATACATGCATGTGCATTTGCATATAGACAGTCTGTTTGGCTTGATTTAGGAAAGTGCATTTACAGTGTGCTCTTTGCTCTTTGTGAAAAGATTGTGTCTTTCTTTTCCCCTAGTAGCTAGGATTTTCATTGCTGTAAAAGATAAAAGTTTGTTTATCATCTTTAGATTGCATTTTAGGAATTACATCTACATCTCATGGTGAACCCAAAAGGCAAACTTCATAAGAAAGATCAACTTAAAATAAATTCAATGAATCTAACAACGCTTTGGAACTTAACGCACAACATTTAGAGGTCTAGGCTAGATATGTATTCCGGCGTCGTAAAGCCTGGTAACTGTTGTCCTCACTGATGGTTGGGTGATTCCTCCACTTTGAGACGATAAGTTCTAGTACGGACTTGTGCTCCCACGTACCGTCGAGTATATATTGGGAGACCCCTATAGGCTTAAATCCTTTATCCATAGGAAGCCGTGCCGGCCGCCCTACTGATCGCAATACACCGAACACAGCATTCGGGAAGATTGACTGTCGTACCGTAAAAATTATTCTGCAGTTTTGCGATTGGTTTGGTACTCCCTCTACCTAGACCTCCAGAGCAGTCCCTTTCGTTCCTTTTCAGACTCTTTAATGGAAAAGGTCCATCTGAGCACTTGTCACTTCAGGCTCATTAAAAATCGAAGGAGACTAGAGTCATCTTTTGTTTTTTCTCGACTCTTAAAAATTGAAAAAACAAGTTGTGTCAAAAGCGTCTAAAATTCATTTAACTCAAAAACATTCCCTCCCTTTATTTTAGTTGATCGAGTAATCAACAATCGTGGAACAAAGTCAATTGAAACCCCGTCGTTCGCGGAGGCTTACGAGTCAACCGTCTTTGTCTCCGGAATCGAAACCAGTACGGACAAAGCGAACTCATTTAACCGGTTCCAAATATCCTACCAAAGTTAGAACAAGTGTTCCAACGACATCAGAGACTCCGGTTACTCCAAACATTTCTGGAATCCCTGCTTCTACAGAAGAAGTTCAACAAACACAAAAGGACTGTGATATTAATCCTAGTTTGAGAATAAACTCTTGTGTTATCGAACCAGTTCCATCTATAACCGGTTCGGAGAGTCTTACTCTTCAAACATCTGCCGCTGCTGATTTCACACCTTCTTTGGCACCAAAAATATTTTACGGAACTGAAGGTCTTCCCCTTCCACCTGGTCCGATTGCAATAGAAGAAATTGTAGAAGATCCTCAAACAAGTACTCCAACGCACTTTGGAGTCGGGATCACTCTATATCATTCGACATCAGAAGTTAGTCTACCACCAGCGGAAGCTCCTGTAGAATCGCTAGGTAATCTTTTGGATAGACTAAAAATGTCTGAACAACCGTCAACATCTAGTACTGTGTCATCTGACACAGCGACGGCAGAACTCCCTGCCATCACTCCGACAATGTTCGCCGGCATACCATCTGTCTCGACTAGCTCTCAACCGCTAGAAGGAGCCCACTCAGGGGCTATTTCGATAGTCTGGTCTGTTCCTATTTTTTCATCCGGAATAATATCCGGAAACTCTTATGTTGGGTCTCAACAAATTGATCCATTTGGAGGTCAATTTGGGCAGTCCGGTCCCCAAGGGCAAACAATTCCCTTGAGTTCTTGATTACCACCGTATGGGGGGCAGTATGCCCTTTCATTATCCCCTCTAGGAGGATATCCATACGGGAGTTCACAACAATATTCAGGTTATACTGGAATTACCTCAAGTGGTTGGGTACCTATACTACCTCAACAACCAAGAGTTGTGTATTCGATGCAACAATGTGTACCTATATCGAACATCCTGACTACGCCAGCTATTGTGAAGGTGTCGCAAGTTCAAGCGCTGCCTGTTGTGTGCCAACCTCAAGTTTCTCAGGTTGTAATGCAACAGCCCCTTGACCCTGTGACTCAACCACAATCGTCGACTAGTGGGGTGACACAGGTCCAGACAGGTACAATTACCCCTCACCTTGGTCAAACGGTTAGTATTGGGCAACAGCACATGGCTTCACAACCATGGCTGGTGCAATACCAACAACCACAATGCCAACAAGTATACCAAGGCTCTGAGCAGCAAATATTTGCGAACAATGGACAACCGCACATTCAAAACGGTCAAAATCAACCATTTTACAATGGTCAAGTCCACCAACCTTACCAAACATACTAGCATCAAATGCATTATGCCGGTATGCAAAGACCAACTGCTCAAGCGATTCCATCTTATCCTAGGTATGCTTCACCTAAGCTGAATCAACAGTTACCCTTCGTGGCAACCTTAGAGTTACCTGATTTAAATTGGTTAACAAACGATCCAATTGCTTACGCCCCTTGGTGGCCAGCGATTCCGCATAAACTTCCATAAGATATTCCTAAATTTAATGGAAATCCGGGTGAAGATCCATCGAATCACATGATGACCTTTCATCTATGGTGTTCATCAAACACCCTAAATGATGATTCGATAAGACTTCGCCTCTTTCAGAGGACATTAACGGGTCCAGCGGCAAAATGGTATATTGAATTGCCTAGAGCTTCGTTTGACAACTTCAGTACCTTAGCCACAACCTTTTTAACTCATTTTCAATTACCAATAAGGTACGAAATGGGAACAGAACTTCTTACCAACTTCAAACAGACAACGGCCACTCACATATCTGATCATATACATGAGTGGCGACGTCGTCGTAGGATGGTAAAAACGTATGTCCCCGATCAGCTCTTAGTTAAATGGTTTATAAAGTCATTATTGCCTTCCATCACGGAAGATGTGGCAAAGGGGGGAGTCGTAACAGAAGAGCAATTTATCGCTCGTGCACAATATCTGGACTTGATTTACACTCAGTCTGGCACGCGCTACGACAAAATACCTGACGCCCCTAGACCGGAATTCTCAATTCCTCCTCCTCCTAAATCAAACAATGACTCTCATGCCGGCGATGGCGTGATTGGCACGATAGACACGAAATCGACAAAGGCTACATCAAAAAAGGCCCGTAAGGTTTCAGTTCAAAATGCAAAAGACGAACTTCTTGCTTCAGAAGTAAATGCCATATCGACACATAAGGGCAAAGAAACCAAACAACCAGGAAGCAAGAAAAAGGGCAAAGGGAAGAAGAAGAAACAGGAGGAATCATCACCTGGAAAATCTTCTTCAAACCCTCCTGGAAATAGGAAACCAAAAACTCCATGCTTTATATGCGATGAGGATCACTAGACCTCAGAATGTTCGCACAGAGTTGAGCTTAAGAAATTCTTCAAGAATTCAAAAACCTCTGCAGTGTTAACTGATCCGTTTCCAAATCCAGGAACAAATCTAGTTGACAGTGGAAATTCTTCCCCGTCTCAAGTGCTAATGTTGTCAGTTTCAAAACAGCAAAATGATGCTTTGATATCGACAAGGAACAAAGATTATGGGAATCCGCATCTGTCGAACGACAAGGATAAAGATCAACCAAGTAGTTCGACAACAACTTCGACAGAAGTTGTACCACCCACCATCCCTGAATTGACGATAAAATCGCCGAAGGGAGTAGTACACAAGTCAACATTTAATCCCCGCACTAGAGTAGCACAACATTATAACATAGTGGAAGATTTGGCCCAATCGCCATCCGCTATGTCGACTCTTGAAGTACTACAAAATTGCCCATCCCAAAGGCAGTGTTTATTATCAGCCATTGGTGGGATTGACCCAAAGGATTCCAATCTAGTATCCTTCGATCATAAAGGAGACGATCCTCAGTTACCAGCTCAACTAGCTTTCCTTGTTCAAGTGAAAGCCCTCAACAAAATTGTTCATCGAACAATTATTGATGAGGGGGCATCTATATGTATTATGCCGATGAGTCGCTGGAAAAATTTGGGATCTCCAACCTTGTCGCAGTCTGCGACGACATTAAAAGCATTCGACAGAAGGACATATACCCCATATGGTATCCTAAATAACTCGAAAGTTGAAATAGGAGGGAAAATAGTAGAAATAGATGTTGAAGTCATCGATGGGAATCTTGATTACAACATCCTACTAGGACGACCATGGATATATGCCATGGCAGCTGTTGTGTTGACCTATTTTAGAAAAATTGCATTTCCCTTTCAAGGAAGGATTACAATCGTCGATCAACAGAAATTCCTCCCGAATGGTTCTCAAGTTACTGGAAGCATTCCCATGATCCATGGAAGCATTCCCATGATCCATGGAAGCCCCCATTCGCTTCAGAATATCGGAGTAGGCCTACTAAAAGATCCTATACTAATGGGAACTTTCGCTCTTCCACCTCCAATCAATCTGGCGGAAGTAGTGTCGATAGGAACCTGGAACATGATATCTTCTACAAAGATCTCAGAAAACGATATCGACATGGATCATGCAGTGGTTTTGCCCCCAAGCCCAACGGAAATATTATAGCAATCAATGTTCCTAGCATGGGAGGCAAACCCAAATCAACGCTCATCAAGAATTTGGATAGATAGGTCTAGAGAATATGGTACTCCTTCAGATCCTTGGTCGCGAGTGCATGTCACCGACGAAGGAATTCTCCAATCTATGGTAATTGAAGGAGCACCATGGAATGATTGCCACCATCGTTCTCTTCTTCCGGATTGTGGAGAAGATACTCAAAATGACCTTTATCATCCTTCAGTAGTTGATTTTCTATCAAATACTGTAAATATGGTGGATTCCGAGCGAAACTTGTCCAACATTGAAGAGACTATAGCCATAAATATCTTGACCAAAACAGATGTTGTAGAGAATATTTATGTCAGCAAATTTTGTTCTCCTTCAGAACTGGAAATATATAACGCTCTTTTTCGTGAATTCAGAGATGTCATACAGTGAAATGCCAGGCATCGACTCGAGTATCGTTGAACATAAAATTAAGATGTATCCAGATGTCAAACCAATACCACAATGGCTAAGGCAGGTGCACCCCAAGAAAGCCGCTGCCATTAAGGCAGAAGTTGAAAAACTTCTCCATGCTGGTTTCATCTACCTGGTTCCTCTAACATATTGGGTATCGAATATTGTCCCTGTTGTGAAAAATAGGGGACAATTAGAGTGTGCGTCGATTATAGGGATGTAAATCAAGCTTGTCCAAAAGACAACTACCCTACACCCTTCATTGACCAGATAATTGATGAATGCGCCGGATGCGAAATCTTTTCATTCATGGATGGATTCTCCGGGTATAATCAAATAAATATCCGCCCACAGGACCAGTCAAAGACTTCATTTATTTGTCCGTGGGGCACATTCGCATATCAAAAATTACCCTTTGGTTTAAAGAACGCAGGGGCGATGTTTCAGAGGGCAATGAATTATGCGTTCCATGACATCAAAAACATCATTCAACCATACTTCGATGACCTTCCGGCTCATTCGCGAAAGCGGAATGATCATCCGCAGCATTTAAGAGCGATATTTCTAGGTTGCCGACACTACAAGATACGACTCAATCCGCACAAATGTTTATTTTGCGTCAGTTCTGGTCGTTTACTTGGCTTTTTAGTCTCCAAGGATGGGATTCTTCTCGACCCGTGTAAGGTCCAGGCAATCATAAATTTGCCTCCACCTTCAAATTTGCTTCAGATTCAGAAACTCCAAGGGAAAGCAAACTTTCTGAGGAGGTTCATTCCAAATTACGCCGAACTTGCTAAAGGTTATACACGTCTCTTGAAAAAGGAGGTACCCTTTGTCTAGGATCAGGTTGCGCAGGCTTCCTTTGATACTTTAAAAGATTCCCTAATGAAAGCGTCATTAATGTACGCCCCTGATTATCAAAGAGATTTTAACCTGTATCTGGCTGCAGCAGATACGACCATCGCAATGGTTTTAGTTCAAGAAGTCGATGGAGTTGAGCATCCTATATATTATTTAAGTAAGAACTTAAATGATATAGAAAGCAAATATTCATATGTTGAAAAACTAGCGCTTGCGGCTGTTCAAGCGATACAAAGATTTCGACACTATGTCCTCTTTCGGAAAACTACCATTCTGTCAGATTGCAACCCCATGACTTATATATTGTCACGACAGTTACTAGGGGGAAAATATTCAAAATGGATAGCAATCCTACAAGAGTTTGATCTAGAATTTGTAAAATCCAAGTCAAAGAAAGCTCTAGTTTTCGCAGAATTGTTATGCGATCTCCCATCGTCGTCCAAAGATGAAACATCCGAAGAATCAATCGTGGATGAAAGTTTGTTTCTGATATCTACAAGAAATGAGTGGTATAGGGATATAATCATTTATCTCCAAACCCAAAAATTTAGGCCAAACACCTCCCACTCTGAACAAAAATGTATTCGATACCAAGCAAAAGACTACATGATCGTCGGTGATACACTTTACCGTCGTGCTATCGATACAGTTCTGAGAAGGTGCCTCACCCATGAGGAGGTCGAAAAGGTCCTGAATGAGTGTCATTCAGGTGCGTGTGGGGGGAATCAATCTGGATATGCTACAGCACAAAAAAAAATTACGAGCAGGATACTTCTGGCCAACAATGTTCAAAGATTGCATAACCGCAGTCAGAAGTTGCCATGCTTGTCAAATTTTTGATAGCAAAACTAGAAGACCACCCGCACCTCTACAGCCAATAGTTGCTATTGGGCCATTCGCCAAATGGGGCATCGATTTCATGACATGTAACCCCACCTCTACCGGGGGGCATGGGTATATCATAGTCACAGTTGACTAATTTACCAAATGGGCCGAGGCGATGCCTACATTAGATAATATGGTGAAACAGCTGCCCTCTTCTTTTTCAATCATGTAGTCGCCAGATTCGGCATACCACAGGCTATAGTCACAGATCATGGATCACATTTTCGCAATCACATGATGGTCGAATTAGTTGCCAAACTAGGGTTGTCTCACGACAGCTCTACTCCATATTATCCACAAGCCAATAGACAAGTTGAAGCGATCAACAAGGTCCTGAAACGCATGCTGCAAAGGATGATCAGAGTTCACAAAAGAAGATGGCACCTAATCATGTACTCAGCTTTGTGGGCTTACCGAACATCGCTAAGGAATGCAACCGGGTTCACACCCTTCCAACTGGTATATGGCTTGGAAGCAGTCTTACCAGTCCAGTGTGAAATCTCGTCTCTCAAACTCGCAATTGATCTCCTCCCCGGAACTTCAGAAGAAGAGGCTCGTTTCTTGGAATTAATCCAATTGGATGAAACCCGTCATGACGCCGCTTTGGCTAACGAAGCCCATAAGAAACGAGTCAAGGCGCAGTTCGAAAAAAATGTCAAACCCCGTGTCTTCTCAGAAGGTGACTTGGTCTTGCTTTATGACCAAGAATCCGATAAATTGGGAGCAGGTAAATTTAAGTCTTTATGGATGGGCCCCTATATTGTTAAACGGGTGTTAGCAAAGGGAGCCTATGAGTTAATGGATTATGACGGAATTCCACTGGCGCAACCTTGTAATGGGTTGTACCTCAAGCGTTACTATGCGTAATAGTAACCAATATGCTTTTGTTATATTTTTGTTTTCGCTAAAGTGTTTGCTTTGGTCGAGTAATCCACTTTTTACATTTATTGCAGATGTCAAACCTATTGGAGCCATGTGTTGGATATGCCGACGGAGCGAGTCGTAGTTCGCGGAACCTGTCCTCCGCATCCTTGGCCATTTTTGATCCAAGCAGTGAGTTAGTAAGTTTCAGAGGTGTATGTATTGGTCGATCAATGAATAACATTGCTGAGTATAGCGCGTTGATAGAGCTTCTCTCTGATGCCATCACTCATGGTATACGCCGACTAATTGTCAGGCTAGACTCACAACTCGTAATACTACAACTCACTGGTATATATTCTGTCCGAAACCCAGCTATTTATCGCATGTTCCTAACGGTTAAGATTTTGGAAAGACAATTTGATCTTATTCAATATCAACATATTTCCAGAAACTTAAACACATTAACCGACTCATTAGCAAACTATGTGTTAGATAGACATTTGCAACATTTATAAAAAGAAACACATCATCAATGTTTTGCATGTGGATCATGTAGCTCAACCAAAATAAAACTCCGAAAATCAAAAATATATAGTTGTTTATGGTTTACATATAATGTTCTGTAACCAAGACAAAATCGGTCAAGCGACCCAAAAACTCAAAATTCTAGGGGGCACCCTAGTCTAATGATGCTCGTGATAGCAAGTCACAGCCTGTGCAATCATGCGTAGGAGACAAGTCCATCGTCTGGGCACACCAGTAGTATGCCGCTATAACCGCAAAGGTAGCTCGTCAGTCCTCACATCTGGTATACCGAGAGTGAGGCCCTCAACCTGCTCCTGCAAAGCTGTGAGAGTCTCGGCCACATTGAGGTCATGAAGAATAGCCCTTCCGACGGCCTCTCCTGCTGGGGCAACAGCTGGTACTCTCAGGCGAAATACTGGACGAACGGGACCAACATCTGCATGTACACATGAGTTTGATTAAAGTCTTGATAGAATAAATCACAAGGACATTATGAACAAAAAACGTTAAACAGCAATATGGTCAGAGATTTTACCAATGGCGCCCCACTGCTCGCCATCCGACAGTACTAAGTCTGGATCACCCCGGAAGTCCATGCCAGCGTATGGATACTCAGAATAAACCATCTCCTTACGATCAAACCACTTGAAGAAGGTATCAGAAAATGAAATCTCAGACTGGCCAGCATGCCTAGACATATGGTCAACCCATCTTTGCATACGTGGTTCAGTAGGAGAAGGTAAATCGAGTGCAATGTACTGCGGCTGCATCAGTGGTATCTTCTCCAAGGCAAAGGTGGTCAAAATAGAACCATACCCAAAGTTCTTCAACCTCCCGTTCTTTATCTTGGTCAACTGTTCTTTCATCACAAGAAGTACTGCGTCGCACCAGTTGAACACCTTCGGTTCGAGGCATTCCAAGGCATGCTGCATATAAGATCGGTTGGCTACATGAAGAGACGCACTACCGGCCATCCTACCAAAAGTAAAGAGAATAGTCCTAAGGGACCTGTCAGTGACATCACGGATGATGATCTTGTCGTCTTTACTCAGCTGAGATCCTTCTCTGCAATACCGGCGGACATAATCTCTCACAGAATCGCCTCCTCGGGCCGAACCTGACAAAGAGATGGGGGCACCCCGCCTCGACAAGCCAGTCAAGAAATAGATGTCTACTGCAGTCAAGGGGATAGATTTGCCCCTAATCTGGAAAACCTGATTAGTAGGATCCCAAGCATCGAGCAAATACTCCAGTAAGTTGATTTGTTGTCTCATGCTAGAAATGCGGAAGAACTTCAGCAAGCCACAATTCCGCAGCGCGTTCACTGTAACTGGATCATGTAGGGCAATCATGTCCTCTTCTTCATGCTCACGTTCTCGCCATGTAAGGGTCATCTTACTCCAAAGATCTCTGAAAAACAAACAAGAGAGGAGTTAGATCCTGATTTTGGTAAGAAACAGGCAAAAATTCCATCAAAAATTGTGCTTCAAATTCCCTTTTTGCACCCAACGCACCTGCAACAGTGTTCTACGTGCATTGAATGTCAAATAGCCTTCAGACAGGCCAGCATTCAACGCAGGTTTCGATACACTGAGGGTGCGTTGATGGCAGAATGCGTTCCTCAAACCCCAGGGGCTTAGAAAAGCTAGGAATCAAGCTCAAAATGCAAAATGGAAACCATGAAGTGAAAGAGCTCAGGTTTAGCTCCTACCTGGTCCAGACGGCGCCGAGAATCGTCCACAGAATCTCCTGAAATCAACTGATGAAAATCAAGGGGAAAAAGCAGCTCCAAAGATCCAACAAACCAAGTTCAAATGAAATGGTAAAATGAGAGGTAAAAAACACTTTTTAATTACTTTTACGTAGTTCAAAGTAAGATATTAGCGTTTTAAACTCATTTTCAAGCAAATATTGTTCATTTCTGACTAGTTTGATGAAGCAGTTGAAAATACAGTACGATCTTTGGGAGGGAAAAGCTATTTATGGTAAAGACCATCTAATCGAGCAGTGTTACTGCGAGGCTCAAGCTCGTTAAAAAATAAACCTGGACCGAGCAAACGTTCCCACCCACGTTTAAGCTCGTTAAAAATGAACTATTCCCCGGTAAATAACCACCGTGAATGTAGTACTTTAGCCATTAAAGCCTTGGTCGTGTTTTCACCGTCACCTCCACTTTTTCATTGGCCGATCATTCACCTCCATTTGATTGTTTACCCATTTTGAGGAACAGCTGCGAAGAGTGATTTCATTAGCCATCCTTGTGACACTGCCGTGATTGAAAAATTCCAAACCTTACCTGGAATCAGCTGCTACCCATTTTATCACTCATTCCTCAAAAGACGAGTCTTCTTTAAGCTCTTTTCAACTAACTCGTAAAATATGAAAATATTACCGAGTCCTTGGCCTTCCAGCTCGTTAAAGGGACAGGAAGTGCTATCCCTCCTCTAGATTTTAATCTTTTTGGACCTGAGGGATTATTGCACAAAAAGATCGAGCGCTTGTTTTGTTCGGCTCGTTAAAGCTATCGAAAATTCATCCCTTCTGTATTGTTTTATACATTTTCGGACTTAAGGGATTAGATGACGAAAAAGGAATTTTGGAGTTACCTTTACGTACCTTTTCAGACTCTCTAAAAATGAAAAGGACCGAGTTATCTTTGTCGTTAAACTCGTTAAAGAGGTTAATAGCGACAAACTTGTCTTTAGACGAGAACGAGTTTCACTATCGCTAGGCTCGTTAAAATATAGCGATGGGTTTGCCCGAAGGGAAAATTATAGAACAAGCATATGTTATCCTCCTCAAGCTTGACAAAAATAAAGAGGTACTGGTCAGCAATGACTAGGGAAAGATTGGGAAGAAAACTCAAAGAATCTTTATTGGTAGCAAGTTGCTCTTGAACATGACACTTCCCTCCGTGCCCGAGTCGGGTTGGGTTGTTTCATTCACCGGTCACATTGCCATGGTCACGCCATACCATCCACATTTGGGGTTAATGCTACCAATCCATCACATCAGTGTCGCTGACATGTTCAAGAGAAGTCATCCAGAAAGGCCACCTGTGTCCTGCCCAGTACCATACATTATACTCCATTCTTTCATGACCGCCACCCTGAACCATATATCATCAGATCGTTTTCACCTCCATCAAAATCATTTGCTCCATTCCATGTCATTGATGTGGGATTCATTAAGGCCCTCCTATGATGGATCACTTCTTGTCGACATCAGCTCATTATCCAAGAAGTTCGTCTAGGAACACCCCATTCAGTACTTTGAAGCTTGCATGCCTCAATGGAAAGTTTCTCACTTTCGGCGACAGGTTTACATCAATGACCTTCGACCGAAAGATTTTTTGTGGTGTTCGACGCCAAGTCCTTTATTCACACCACGTGAATTGTATTGCAGTACCTTGAGGATCATTATCATTATCGGTGATTCCTCTCGCGCTTGTTAACAGTTTACATCATTGACTGGTAATCAAGCAATGTCTTTCCATGTTCGACTTCAAAACATTTCTCACATGGATCGACTTGTACTTTGAGTGAAAATCGGACAAGATTGAAGACCCCAGATCTAGTTTCATCCATCCGGGCTGTGATATATATTCAGGAAAATAAAGACATTGAAATGTACAGCATTGCAGCACAGATAATCATCCTACCAAAAGGATGATGGCTCTATCAAAATCATCAGTCTACCATCAGACGATTGTCTGTCCTATGTACATGAAAATGAATTTATAAAGCTGAGCATGGGAATGCCCGCCTCAGCTAGATCATGAAAACAGTATGAAGATAATGTATTGTATTGTATCTTATTACAGGTCTCCTCCCAGCATTGAAAGAACTTCGGATCCTCATAATAAAGCATTTCACCCGACACCAAAAGGTTAACGGCCTCATCTTTAGGGGGCAACTGTTATAGACATTTTTGTGCCTTGCAGCTCCAAGCATGAAATGTCCATAAACCAAGGGCTCCTAAGTCCCTAAAAGTGTTGTTCTAACCCCTAAAGGAACAAGGTCAACAAATTACAGCTTCTCCCAGAAGTTCTCCACCAGAAACTGCTCAGAATAAGTCAAAACAGGATCATTTCAGCTGCTCCACTAGCTAAGTGCGTTGCATAGCACCTAAATCCACTAGCTAGGTGCGTTGCAACGCACCTAAAAGCACTACCAGGGTGCGTTGAGTGGGAAATGACAAATGGCAGTGTCATTCCGTGAGGTGGAGAGACAATGGAAGCTTCCAGAATCTTCTTCTATGACACTTGCCTCACTGAATTCGACCAAGGATGAGTAAGAGGCCTTCAGTCTCCAAGTGGAAGCAAGAACTGACAGAGAGAGGCCACTAATCAAATCACAAGCTCACTCATCCTCCTTGCATACATCTATATATGGATCCCTCATCCCAGAGATACAGAGGCTGGAATTTTGCACATTGTAAGGAATTGTTGTTGGTTTTGAGACACATATCAGAGAATTGGGTGATCTATGCTTTGTTGGAGGTGAAGAGGGGCTTCTTTGCTGGCAGGTTGATGCTGGGTCAGGAATCATCGGTTGTAACTCCTCCTGGATCTTCTTGTATATCAATAAAAACTATTTGAGTTTCTCCTCCATGCTTTTGTATCATTGATGCTTGTTACATTTGTATGGTTAACTTAAATCTGATCCTAAGTTATTTATGAATATAAATCCATGTTTTTGTATAGTTTTCTTCTTCTGTGATCTTACAGGTACTTGGTGAAGCTGGGCAAGTAAGGGAGCAGGTAGCTGGAAGTTGTCAAAGAGGAGAGAGATTGGATTAAAGGACTAGCGCAAGACACAGGTTGGTTCTTCCTATTCCTCTTTGTTTATAATTCATAAAGGAGATACAAAAGTAGTTTTCTTTGTTTGTTTCTAAGGTAGCTGTCACACCTTAGTGGGATAGAGCAGTTCTAAATAGACACTTTTCCCGGTAATAGAAGAGAGTGGAGTGCTTTCAAAGTAGTAAACTCTACCATTGTGACTAGTGTATTGAAGGACACTCAGGTGAGAGTGAGTTCATGGTTTGAAAACTTGGACTTGAGGATTGTTGACTTGGATGATCATACTATGGTGTTGGATTAAGAATTTTTGAGTGTTTCACAAGCCATAACAATGGTGGACTCAGACATTCTCTTGATTACAATTGAAGGAAGAACTATGTTAGTTCTGATGAATAGGAGGAGTTGCTTGGGATATAGACCAAAGATGGCTTCTGTGACTTTGTATCCAAAGGATCCGAATGTGAAGCATGACCATGTGGAGAAAAGAGGGCTTGGATGTATGACTCAAACAATGAAGAAAAGGAAGTTTGTTGACTTTGTTGCGAGAGCTAGAAGGAAAGATGAAGGGGGAAAGTCAGTTTCACACATCTTGAAACACTTGACAGGTGCATCTTCTACGGAGGATCTTCACCATGGAGTTGCAGATGAAGGGAGTTTGAATAATTCTTCAAAGGCAGTGGTTGGGGAAGATTATGCAAGTAGAGATCTGGCTGGCATAGTGGATTTTTGCAGGTATGCCATGGGCATATATGACTTTCAGTTGATGAAAGACAAGCTTGAGAAGCTTGGTTGTACACATGAGGAGGTTGAAGTTGTGCAAGTACTTGAGGACACAGTATCAATCAGATGCATGGGTGGATGAGAGTCAGGGAGGGAACTTCCTAGACCTCCTTTCTCGATAGACAACCAGCTTGGAGATAGGTGTGTGCAGGTCCTTGATTATCTAGGAGAAATGCACCACCCTTACAAGGGGCCTTGGAGATAAGGCTTCTTTCTTTTATAGGTTGATGATGCTTGGATGAATGCAATTGTATGACAACACATTGGCATTAGCATAATGGGAAACATTTTGCAGATGAGATGATGGATATGTCATGGATCTGAGCATGGCTTATTTTACACTTGGATGGATTCTTGATCGAGTTGATATTATGACAGGATGCTGAGAAACAATCAACAACGGCATGGGGAGGTACATTCTCATGGGTTGAGAATTACGGTTGGATTAGCTACCCAACTAGTTCGATGACATGGGGACATGCAGTGCACCGAGTTTGTGTCAGATAGATGTCTTGGTTATGACTGAGATGTTGTGTTGGATGGAGTATTATGCAGTGGACCACATGATGACGATACATGATGAGAGTTATGGATTGAGGAGACTTCCTGTTTATGGAGACATAGACCTTAGCGGTTTATGCGATATTGGAGCAGAGATGGGTAGCATGAGCATTTTTGGATGTTGAAGCTAGCGACATTTTGCGATGATGGATGACGATGTTGTCGAGGACGACAACCGTTTAGAGTGGGGGAGTATGTCATGCCCACGAGTTGGCATTTGCGATGTGCGATGGGCGGTGGCATGAATTTCAATTAAAGGCGATGAGTTGGCATGTGCAATGAGCTCGGAGTTCGGTTAAATGTGCCCGCATGGATGAGACATGAGTTGCGATGAGCCAACATGAGGGTCAAAAAATCAAAAGGCGAAATTTGGCTAAGTGTGGAGAAGTGCGACAAGTTTATTAGAGGGTCGAAAAACTGAAGGGGTTGGTGGAGCCGACGCATGGTTCAGGAAAGCTAACTTAACACAATGGCACAACGACTGAACTACATGGTTCCACCATTATCCATGGAGGATGCATATATATTGGCAGTAGATGCATGGAGGAAAATCATCGAAGTTCAATCATCCAAAGAAAAAACCAAGCGAACTCATTACTTGGGAAGCATAGGAGGAAGAAGGAACGAAGGGGCCGAGAGTACAGGTGGACGAGGGCTCCAACACTTGGCCAAAAATAGGAAATAATCTAACTACAGGTGGGCGGACCGAGTGAGGGCAGAGCTACTTGGGCAAGTTAGGTAGATAGGCCGCAAGGCGAGTTGTCAGGGTGCGCCTACCTAGAGGTCTGAATGAAGAGCAGTTGAAGTGGAACGGGTTACACGATCGGGAAGATAGCTAGACTATGGTGCGACAGGTGGTGGACAGCAGGGCAGTCGAGCTGAACGATAACACGAGTGGTTAGATGAACAGAAGCACATTGCGATGGATTGAATGGTGGGTGGTGGCACACAATGAACACAAAGTTCAACGAGTGAAGTGTTGGGTGAGTCATACCCAAGCGTTGGGCGCTCCTGCCTGTGAGTTGAGTGACACAACATGACATGACATGGTAGTGAGGGCGAAGGAAAATAGGGGCGTGGAGGTGACGACCTGGGCATCCTGCCCAATGACGAGTTAGGTAGGTGACCCAAAGGTGAGGGCACTCCTGCCCAAGAGCGAGTCAAGCCGGGGCAAGGCTGAAAGAAGGTCGAGTTGGTGAATTTGGCATTTGTGAAGGTGAATTTTGGGGTTGCCTTACAAAGGCTGAACATTGTAAATACTTGTAAATTGTATTATTATTATTATTCGAGCAAGCTCTAACTAGGGAGTTGCCCCTCTGTTTGAAAGAAGTATTAATCCGCTATACATACTTTTAATGATGATGATGATGAATGCTTTCACTTTGTAAAAACGAATGACGAATGCTTAGTAAAGTTGAATAATATTCTAAGTATTGAATGTTAGGCGTAGTTCGTACTCGAGAGTATCGGTGAAAAGAAACTCGGTAGTGGTGTTGCACTTGCCTATGAGTGGTTGAAAGACCACCGCTAGGATAGGGGTGTGACAGAGAGGGTGGTAGTGTTTTTTTAATTGTTTTGAATTTTTATTTTTATTTTTATTTTTTAAAACTTTCTTTAATTTGTGTTTTTTTTAAATTTTCTTTTATTTATTTATTTTTTATAATTTAATTTTTAATTTTTAATTTTAATTTTTGTTATTTTCTTTTAATTTAATTTTATGTTATTATTATTTTTTTATTTTTATTTTAAATTTAAAAAAAAATTCTTAAAATTTTATTTTATTTTACTTTCTATTTTGTTTATTTAAATTATTTAATTTAAACATTTTTTTATTTAATTGATTGTTTTTTTTTTATCTTAATTTTTTTGGTAATTATTTTAGTTTTTTTTTTCTAATGACTTTTTTATTTTTGATTTATTTTTTAACTTAAAAAAAATGTTTTAAGATTTTTTTTGGTTTAATTTGTTTTTCTTTAAATTATATATATATATATATGAAAAAAATCATTTATTTATTTTTTTTTGTTAATTTCCATTAATATTTTATTCAATTTTATTTTTATTTTTACAAGTTAATTTTGGTTTTTTTTTTTACATTTTTATACGGTTTATATATATATATATATATATATATATATATATATAATTTTCAGAGGAAGAAATAGATGATGATGACTTCATCGAAAAAGAGTTCGATTCAATGTTCAGACCTTTGCAGATTTCAGTATCTCCAGGTATGAATCAAATTGATGCTCTTAAAAAGAAGATCACAGATTTGGAATCTTCAATTCACCATACAAGGTCAGAAATGTTACAGTTGTCTTCCAAACTTCAAATGCTTATTTCTGATTATGATGATTGTAATTCCAAATTAACCAGCCTACTGATGAAAAATGTGCCAGTCATGGAAGAAATATCCCCAAAGAAAAATGTTGAGCTTTTTAATGTTATGGGCATCGGAGATAGAGTAGTTATTCCAATAAGAATTAAAGTCCCTAGCATTAAATAGTATACCTTGGATGCTCAAATAGATTCTGGTGCTATGAGTAGTTGCTGCAAATATAAAGCTATTCCTCATTATTATTGGCAGCCTACTAAACTCCAATTCAGGGCTATCACTGGAGATTTAATGGAAATAAGTCACATAGCTCCTGAATTTCCTATTTTCTTGAACGATGTCCAGGTTTTTGTCACTTTGTATAGTTTTGATACTGGTGCTGATGTTCTGTTAGGACAAGATTTTCTGAAGAAATATTTGCCAGTCACTTTCGGACAAGATTATGTTACATTCTCCACCACTGCTGGTCCTATCACAGTCCCTGCTTCTAGTGACTATAAAATTAATGTGCAACCTGAAGAACAGGATCCTCTCCAGTATAGTCTGCAAGATCTGACCAAGATTAATAAGATCGTAAAAAATGCAGAGTTACATGGTCCCAAAACTTTGCAACAAATTTCTGATAAACTTCGTGCAGATTGTACTTCAAGTAGGCCAGATGCTTTTTGGGCAAGAGAAAAGTATTTTGTTGCACTACCTTACCGAGAAGGATATATTCCTAAGCCACAAAAAGCCAGTGCAAATCATATGAGTCCAAAAGAGCAAGAATTATGCAAAGCAGAAATTGAACAATTGTTAGAACAAAAGCTTATTGAATCCTGCAAGAGTCCTTGGGCCTGCCCGGCTTTTTATGTCAATAAGCATAGTGAGCAGAAAAGAGGCAAGAAAAGGCTTGTGATTAATTATAAGGCTTTGAATGATGCTCTTCTTCCTATTCGATATCCTCTGCCTAACAAAGAATTATTACTTGCCAAAATTGCTAATGCTAATGTGTTCAGCAAGTTTGATCTTAAAAGTGGATTTTGGCAGATTGGTATTATTCCTGATGACAGGTATAAAACAGCCTTCACTATTCCTCATGGCCAATATCAATGGACTGTGATGCCCTTTGGTTTGAAAAATGCTCCATCTGAATTCCAAAAAAGGATGGAAGACATTTTTGGTGGGGTAGAGTACATTATTGTATATATTGATGATTTGCTTGTATTTAGCAGAGATGTAAATATGCACAAGACCCATTTAGAACAATTCTACCAACTTGTATATAAGCATGGATTAGTACTTTCAGATTCAGAAGAGAAGTTTCAGATTGGAAAAGTCAAGATTGATTACTTGGGTTTACACATAGAAAAAGGACATGTAGAACTTCAGCCACATGTGCTAATCCATCTATTAAAGTTTCCTGATATAATTGCCAATCTAAGCACCCTGCAGAGATTTCTTGGATGCCTGAATTATATAAGAAAATTTTATGCTAACCAATCAGAGGATACAAATATACTGCAGGACAGACTAAAGAAGAAAGGTGTCAGATGGACAGATGAAATGACAGCAGCAGTAATTAGTATTAAGAGTAAGCTTAATGATTTGCCAAAACTCAAGCTTCCTGATACTAATCTTCCTTTTATACTTGAAACAGATGCTTCTTATCACACTTGGGCTGCAGTTTTGCTACAAAAGCATGGAAGAAAACAATTGGTTTGTGCCTATTCCTCAGGATCTTTTAATGACACAGAGAAAAAGTATCCTTCTTCTCATAAAGAAATACTTGCAGTAAAGAGAGGAATAAAAAGATTTCACTTGTTCTTGAAAAGTGTTAAATTTATTGTCAGAACAGATCTAAAGCATATGAAACAGATGTTGGCAAACAAAAGATTGTTAGAAGAAGGCAGTACCAGAGTACTAAGATGGGCACTATGGCTAGAAGGTTTTGATTTTGATATTGTTTACAAATCTGGTGCAGAAAATTATCTTGCTGACATGCTTACCAGAGAAGGTGCTCAAGAAACCAAGGAGATCAAGATGTTCAAACCACTTAACCAGCACGAAGCTTCCACAAGTCAGTCCAGTCATGTCGAGTCTAAAAGAGTTAAGTATGTTACAGTGTGTAGTAACTGTCATTATGAGTTTTGTCTAGAATGTCTATCAAAACAGGTCCGAGTCTTGCCATTATGCTTAAGACAAATCATTCTGCAAAAATGGTTTGATTCCGAGGAGTCTAGATGGTCATATACAAAAGAGTTACCATATAGGATTAGGCCATGGCGTGTTTATTATGCATTGTCTAGGGAACCAGATCCTGTTTATTTTGGGTGTATTCAAAATACTGACTGGACATGGGCAGACTACTTTTCCATTCACCAAAGAGCTAGGATACATGGTTCGGTTAAGGTCATATTTTATGCTAATGCTATAGATCCCTCAAACAATTGGTGGAGTCCATGGTTTAAGCTATTCATGTTTAGATATTTGCCTAGAGCTAAAAGCATTTTCGATAGGACTTTTGCTGAGTTTGTCAGAATCTTTCATTGGGAAATGCATGTAGCTGTCCAAAATGATTTCGTCTTAGAGTTTGAATTCATCCACAAACACACAATTGTCATTCCTAATGAAGAAGATGATTCCTTTAAGCTTTCGGTAAGATTCAGAGGATTGATATCAGTAGACCCACATGACAGGCCAACATTCATGTTCACATTTCCATTCTTTTGTTGTACCAGAGATGTAGCACCATATTGGCTAGATGAATCTGTCCCATACGAAGTGCTGGCTCCAAACAATGAAGAGCTAATTGAGGAATTAATAGAACAAGACCAAATCAGGCTTGGCCATAATAATCCAGCTGTTCCAGATACTCATGCACATGATTATGACGACAAGGCTAACAGTGACTGATTGAAGGGATCAATCAAATGAAATCCTTTCATATCCTGCTTTATTTGTACATATACTGCTCTTCGGTTTCCGTGGGATTTAGTCCGAATAAAATCTCCACTGTGTAACTACTTTATCTTGTTGTTCTTTGGTTTGCGTGGGATTTACTCTGAATAAAATCTCCACTGTGTAATTATTTTTGTATAAGAGCCGACGTCCTAGATTCCGGCCATCTTTTCACTTCAGAGATGTCATGATTCGGTCCCCATATGGCTTAGCCTCCAAGGGATGAGATAACAAGTGGTTGTCCCCACTTGCCCGAATCTTTAGGACTATTCATTACTTTTGTACAAAGTTCTTTAGTGACTCGTGATAGACATCTTGCATGATGATCTAACGAATCTTTTAAAGTTTCAAGTTCCCGGTAAAACCTTTCACCGGATGACCTGCTAGGATATTATAAATACTAGCATTGTAAGCTCATTAGGGGCATTGGAGTCTTGAGAGTTTTGAGAGAGTCTGAATAGTGTTGTAGTCTGAGTGAAGTCTCCCTGCTCTGCATCTGCGAGAAGTTTTCTCGATCTGCTTGCATCACGGAGTTTAACTCTATAGTCTGTATTGTGAAGTTTGAGTTCTTTGAGTTTAGACGAGACGAGATCTCCCTGCTCTGCATCTGCGAGAAGTTTTCTCGATCTGCTTGCATCACGGAGCGCTAGTCTCATATCTGGATTCTGTAATTATCTGAAAAGCAAATATATCTTGGCACATCTTTGCTGCATATCTGGTTCTTTGCATTTATGGTATCAGAGCCATCTGGTTCTTTGTCCAAGAGCTGTTTTAAATTGTCTGGTTCTTCCATTGAGTAGTATTTGTCCAAGCTATTGTCCACGAGTCTAAGTTTGCGATAAGGCGCTGGTAGAGAGCTGTGAAGGTGAAGGACTACCGTGTTTGCTTTCCTGGTGCACAAAAGCTTTGATTCTCCTCTGTTCAGGTGCTTACTCATACTTTCTTTCAATGGCTGGTTATATGAATGAGTTTTCTCTTCAGAAGCCCGAAGACAGAAAGATAGCTCATAAGAATCGATGGTCTTTTATGAATAAGTTTTTAAATAAAACCAGAAATGAAGATGTTCTCTATGATGAAAAAGTATTAGTACAAGAATTTGAACCACAGCCTAACTGGACATTGCCAGAGATTGATATTGATAAGCTCTATAAAATGCCTGTTTTCCAGTTTCGAGCTGCTCAGTTATTTAGATTTACATCTGTGAATATTCCTATTTCCACTGGCCAGTCTGTATATCAAATCCCACTAATACAGCCATAAGATATCAAATGGGGTTTAGAAAATGGTTATAGATATATCCATATTGGTATCGTACAATTTGGAATTAATCCTCTAGTCCGTCCTGGTCTAAATACTTCATGCTTGACATGTGTCCTTGATACAAGAATGATTAACTTCGATGACGCTTTATTGGGAGGATTCCAAAGTCCCCTCAATAATGGCCCTGTTTGGTCATCAGTTATCCCTAGGTATCAAGTTTCATTGACAGACCCTTATATCAATGAATTCTTGAATGCTTATATTCAGTTTTATGGTTTTAATGTTGCCCCACAGTCACAGATCGCTCAGCTCCATGCTTCTACATGCCTGAGATTTGTCTCCACTTCCATGCCTCCTCTGAATCCAAAATTAACTGGTAGAGCTTTAAAAGAAGGTGTTATTGTTGGCCCTGGTAACACTGCTCCCCTACAGATTGGTTTTGCAGAATGTACTCTTCCAGAGGAATGGAATAGTACTTATATTCCACTTTCACAGAAATATCCTCAACTGCAAACCTCTAAAGTTCCTCCGAAATTGTCTCTCATCCATCATCCTGACGGATCCACTGGTCTTAAATTTACCACTCCTTCACTTACTAGATCTATGTCATCCTTCCCTAGATCTACAATCCTGAGTGGTAGGAATCCACAGATACCCCCTGTTCCTAGAAATTTATCATCAAGACATTCTACTCCAAGAGAGGATCATAGAAAATCCACCTCTCAGCTACCTGATGATTGTCAGTTATGTGTTCCATCTTCATCTTCTACTTTCCAGACTGATGAATCTCCTAGCTCTGAAGTCTTTATACCTGATATCAAAAGTTTCTCACTTCCTAGAACTCAGTCAGAAGTTACTGCAAAAATACCAGAAAGATATTTAGAATCTGGAAATTCTAGAAGGACATTTAGCAATGGAACGAAGAAAGCAGATTTCCAATGGTTATCCATGAAAGCAACTTCTGATCCAGATCAGAATGAAAATGAAAAGCTGCATAATTATACAAACTACCAAATAGTTTGTATGCTTCAGAATATTGATGATATATATATATATATATATATATATATATATATATATATATATATATATATATATATATATAGTCATGTTTTTTTATTTTTATTACAAACATGAAAATCACAACATTTAAAAAAAATTATCCACACTTAATTCATTAGAAAATTTAAAGTATAAAATCTAAGCCCTCTAAACAAAAAGGGTTGATGCTCATCAGCACTTTTCAAAATCAAGATGAAAATCACTAGAAAAAAAAATGTTCACACTCGATACATCAAAAAATTTAATGTGTCAAAAATAAGAGCTCTAAAAAAATGTGTTCATGCTGCATCAACGCTTTTCTAAATCAGCATGAAAATCACTAGCATTTAAAAAATTATTCAGACTATATGAAAAATAATTTAAGTGGAAAAAATATGCTAAAAAAAGGTGTATTCTGAATCACCATTTTTCAAAATCGAGTGATTTTTTGCTACCTCAAAAAATGGGTACTAGGTAATTTTTTCGTTTGTTTGGTAACTATGTTAGTACATCTCTTACTTGAGTTTGCAGGACTTCTTGGCATTGTCATATCATCCTGTCTTCAGTAACATGCATGTGTGCAAACACAAAAGTCATTTCATGCGTTTCCTCTACATGTCTTGCTTCGTTTTTGCTTGTTTGACCAACTATCATCTTTGGCATGGTGATTTCTATGTCATGCTTGCGACCTTATTCTGGTGATATCAAAGGTTTGTCTTTGTGTGCATGAGTTGTTCTGACTATGTAAACACCCATCATACTCACACACAAAGTTGTAGACATTGTCATGCAAGTGTCATCACGATCGTTCAATGACCCATCTAAAGTGTCGAACTTGTCGCTCTCACCTTTAGATGGTCGCACTGAGCACATGTTGTCTTATTGGTTTGAGGTGTCTTGTCATTGAGTCATGTTAAGTGTGTGTTCACAAGGTCATATATACAGGAGTTCTCTTGCTCACACACACAACCACTTTTCCCAAAAAAAATTCGACCCGACAACCTTCCATTAACCAGAACTCCACTGAGCTGCACTACGCAGTCTCAGCCCTCAGTGACTCTGGATTGTTTCCCAAAATTGCGCAAATCTTGAGGCTGTCCTCCCAGGAAGCCTGCACTGCGCAATTCTGGAAATGAGCCAATTGACTGTCTCCCAGAACTGCACAGAAGTTTTCCAAGAATCCATTCCAATCCATGCTTCGTGCAAGACCATCCGCCAAGCCTCCCTCTGGTCAACCGGAAGATCTAACTTGAGCTGTGACCCAGGGCTACACTCATCCCCAAAACTATGCAGTAGTTGTCTAGCTTGCCTGCCTGCACTACCTGCAGAAACGGTGCAGACATCAGGGACAGGCCTGTACTACCTGTCACTACACTATTTCAGGAAATTGCACAATTCTTCCAAGAAATTCACCTGCTGGCCCACTTTGCTCCTCTACTGAAAACTGCGCAGTTTTCACGTGCAGTCCTCCTCCTATGAGACACTCCACCCAGCCTGAAAACTACACAGTCATGTCCTACCTTGACTGTCTCCGAGAACTCCATAGTTCTAACTAGCAGCTCTTGCAACCTGATCATGGCCTCCTTTGGAAAAGTGTGTAACTTTCACTACTAGTGCTTCATGTTTCCCGCACTACCTCCTCAGAAAAACTGCACAATTATGCCTCCTAATTGAGCCCTCTCTCACAAATTTCACTGTTGTCCCAGACTTCTCAAGCCTACCTCCGAGTGACCTCTACGCAGGTTTTCTCGACAGTGACCTAGAGTATCGCATCTTAGCCTAAGTTGTGCTCTTCACAGTCTCAGTGCCTTGTCCTCCCTCCTGGTCACCTAGACCGATCAAAGAAAACAATGCATCATGGTAAATTACGATATTTTTGGATTTGATGTCATCTTGTCATGAGTGATTGCAAAAGAAGGTACATGAATGGAACATGGCACGAAGACAAACGAGATGAAGATGAAACACATGCTAGAAGACTTGCTCATGGTTGGACGAACACACAAAGCATACCAAGTAGCAAGCGAAGGAGACAGATACACATGCATGAACCATAAAGAGAATATCAAGGCCATCAAAACCCCACGCACTTTGTCATGCATAGGTGAAGACATGATACACCAAGAGCATATTCATCATCCAATAGCATAGAAACTCGAAACAGACACCACAGTCATCATGTTCATGTCAGCAGAGTCACGTCGAGTTGTCTCATGAGTCATCTCAGCCACATCACTACATTGGGCCATACTTTTTGTAATCAATGTAATGTAACGTGGAAGTCCAAGAGACCCGTGGATGAAGTTTAAGAGTCATGTAAGTCGAACCATCATGATGGAACTCGAAGAGTCACAAGGGTTAGTTTCACCCTTGGCTATATATACCCCCTCATTTGTACAAGCAAATGAATTTTCACCTTGACTCCTGCCACATAGGCTTAAGATTTTGTAATCTTTTATTTGAGGAGTGAGCAGTGGCTCCAACGCTCCACTATGGGGCTAGTGATGTATAGTGTACAAATGTGTCTTGGACCTTTTTCTTAATTCAGAAGCCTGTCAGAGGCCATCAATTTTTCATGCATGCATTGTATTTGTTTCTAAGACTATTCTTTAAATGCTTGTAATGCATGTTTGCTTAACTTGTACTAGGATAGTTGAACTACTTCAATTATTCTAGTGCATATATAGTTGAAGATGTGTTGTAATGGTTGTTATTTTTGTCTCGTTTGTGTGGAATACTCTGCTGGACACTAGACATATTCATTCTTGTATGTTTATTATAACAACCCTCTCATCTGTGTGGACTACTCCATTGGGTGTTGTACGTGCTATTTATTTACCTTAGTGTTTGTGACTTCTGCATATGTGTGGACTACTTTGCCAGAGGCTGTGCAGATCTTGTTGTGTTGTGTGTGTCTCTACCTGAGGTGGGACTACTCCCTCTCGACCAGAGAATCACTTTCACCCTCCCCCTCTATAGTGAAGGAACTTAGACACAAGTTACACTAAGCACTCACCAGGCACATGTACCTCACTTTTTGAAGACCAAATATATCACTCTCATGTGTTGACAAGCAAGAGCTAAGGCATATCTTTAAGATAATGACAACTAGGCCATCGTACTAGATGGGACTCCTACACCAAATAGTGTGAGGTCTAGTTGGGACTTCATACCAGGGAGATCCCCTGAATGTTGGTAGGTCTAGCATCACCAATAAAAATGAAATTTACATCAAGTGAAACCATGCAGAGAGATGGATTGTATGATAGAAAAAAAATCCAACTTAGTTCGGGTGGCTTACCAAAGTCATGAGATCTTGAAATAGCCATCAATGGTAGTTGAAGTGCCTCGACTCCCTGGCAGGTCCCAGAACTTCCCAGGATTGTAGAATCTCATTTTGAAGCTTGGACCAAATCATGCATGGTTTGAGGATAGTTGTTATTGTTGGTTTTAGTAAGACCATTTCTCATTGGATAGCAGCCATCTCTGTCACAAAATTTATAGGATTTTTCAACTTCAACAACCAGATTGCTCAAGTCAAAAGACTCTTCTGATAAAAAATTCAAAGATAAATGAATTGGTGAGATCTCATGGGTAAGCTAATTTGAAGAGTTTTCCTCATTCAAGATAAGAGATGATGAGAGATGGGAAGGGTTCTCTATGATTTGACTATTTTCAATTTCATCATGGACATCCTCACACCTTATGTCCATCAATGAGATAACTCATCGAATGAAGAAACAAAAGAGCATGGAGTATCTCCTTCGCAAGTAGATGCATTTCAAATGGTAGCACACAAGGGATATTGAGGTGAAGAGGAAGTTTTGATATGAACATCTTCTTTAACCGAACCAGATTCTAGATCTAAATTAAAATCTTCATGAGAACCTAAAAGATCACGTGATGTGCTTGGGAATTCGTCATGACATACAACAATAGAATCATCATCATTAGAATGATTACTGCCCAAGACTGGGGATTTATTGAAAGAGTTGATTGCATTGGATTGTCTACCGAGATTAGTATATTGAGAATCATCGAGGAGTGGAAACTCATTATTTTGACATGGAATATTCTGAAAAAGAGAGGAAATATTAAAAGCATCTTCACCTTTCTTCTCCTCTACCTCTATAATGTGACTGCTTTATACCTGATCGCAATTTGAGCCAGCAGCTTGAGAATCAAGAGAATGTGAAGAACTAGCTCGTGGAGCATATTGATCAAAAGGGTCATGATACACAGAGTTAAGATTTGTAGATGATATAGGATAACAAAAATCTAGATTAACTTTGAGACTAGAGTTGTGAATGGCGACATCGTCTTGTAGAATGGAGGAGTGAGGCTTCACTGTAGGCTTCATGAGCCATTCTGAAATTTCCTCCATTAAATTTGAATCACATAAAGTGGAAGAGGAACGAGAAGATTGACTGGAGATTTGATGTGCATATTTCCTAGTTTTACAACCACTGCAAGGAGGCACTGTCATCGAGACTGGAAAGGGAGGAAGACAAAGAACAAAAGGGGTAGTAAGCTCCTCCTCTAAAATTTGAGGCATCTCATGATTCACAAGAGTTGGGGGAGTGGAAAAATCAAGAGGTTCAGGTTCACCATATGAAGAGACAAAACCTGAGTGCTCAAACTCCTATTTCAAGAAATCCTAGTTTAGATGTTCTTAAGGAATTTCATTACAGAGGTGAGGGAATTGATTATAAAAATTTTCAATTGATTCATCAAGCTTAGTTCTTAAAATATTGATTCTTCCATAAACATCTTGGTAGTTATACTTATCGAAGGCTTTATGAAGCTTCTTGGAAAGCTAGTCGAGTGAGTGGATAAAAGTAACAGTAATGTATCACACCATCGATTAACATGAGCTTTGAATGTGAGGGTGAGTAATCTAGCCATGACATCTTTGGAATGTATTTTGTTAGAAAGACAAAGATGAACAACTTGAAACAAATGTTCATGAAAAGTTGATTCACCCTCAACATCGAACTTAAATTCAGACAGGTTATGAATAAATTCTATCTGGATGGTACAATTAAGCTCTTTAGAAAAACATCCCGGGATTATGATTTGGGGAAGAGCCATTTTAAATAAGAGATTCAAACCAGACCCAATGGGCACAACCTATCATCTAACCCTCCTTCTAGCACCATTTTATTGATGGTGCTGGAAATTCGTTAACCAAGGGGATCTCCTCAATATAAAGTCCCAATCAGACCTCACACTGTTTGGTGTAGGAGTCCCATCTGGTATAAAGGCCTGGTTTCCAAATCCTTAAAGACTTTTCACCTTGGCTCCTCCCGCAAAGAATTAGAGAGATCAACAAGTTCTTTGAGGAGCAAGGAGTGGCTCAAATGTCCCACTATTGGGGCTAGTGATGTACATTGTAAACATGTGTCTTGGAACTTTTTCTTAATCAAATAAGCCTTTTAAGGTCAACACATTCTTCATGCATGGACTATGAATCTTTGTAAGACTATTTTGTGGATGTTTGTATTTCATGTTTTCTTTCACATGTAAAAAGATAGTTGAACTATTTCAGTTATTTTAGTGTTTATCTTATTGAGAATGTGATTTAATGGTTGTTATTGTTGTCCCATCCTTGTGGACTATTCCGTGAGATACTGGACAAATATTTCCTTGTTTGTTGGTTGTAACAACTGTCACATCCATTGTAGACTATTTCGTTGGATATTGGACAAAGCTTTCTGGTTCATGTGTGTCTCTTCCTCGGTGGTACTATTACCTCTCACTTAGAGGTTCACTTTTCTCCCCCCCTTTGCAGTAGAAGAACCTTGACATTGTTGCAACTACAGACTCACCAAACACACCTCCCTTTCTTTTCGAAGACACCATTGCATCACTCTTCTATTATGACAGCTAGAGCCAAGGGAAATCTTTAAGGATTTGGAAACCAGGCCTTTATACCAGATGGGACTCCTACACCAAATGGTGTGAGGTCTGATTGGGACTTCATATCAGGGAGATCCCCTTGGTTGACAAATTTCCAACATCATCAACATGCTCACACTTTAAAGTTCCAAACAAAATACCTTGAAAATTGTTAAAAAGTGGTTTTCCTACCTCTATTCTATAAACTCTCTTTCTAGTAAATATTTTTTTAAACCTTTTTCCAATAAAATATGGCCATAACCTAAATGCATCTCACCTATATTAAACAATTTTACTACAAAACATGATCTCTTATTTTATTTTTAATCAGCTATAGTAAGACTACAAATACTATGGAAATTCAAGTAATATACAACCACTTTATGCTCACACATTAAAGTTCTAGAAAAAAAATACCATGAAAATTGTTAAAAAGGTGTCTATAAACTATCATTTCTATAAATATTTTTTCAAACTTTTTGCCAATAAAATATGCCCATAATCTAAACAAATCTCATCGATCTTAATTTTTTTTATTGTAAAACAATATCTCTTAGTTTATGTATCCTTTCTCTAAATATTTTTTCAAACCCTTTTTCCGATAAAAGTATTACCATAACCTAAACGAATCTTTACTTTATCAAGTAGAACGATTTATGTGCCTAATTTCTTCAAATAAAGCACCTCCTTGGAAAAAAATAAAATTAATTAGAATTTTATGCCTTTAAATAGGTTACATTAAAGAAAATGTCATGGCAAAAACCACAGGTTTTCAAAAAATGGAGTTCGAAAACCGTTGGTAATTTGATGAGGTCAAAATGTTTAGATAACATAATAATAACATAACATGACAAGACATTACAATATCTTTTCTATAATAACACTTCTTGGCACAATAAAATTTAATAATTCAAATTGAAGTGTAATTAAATAAATATTTGTGTTTATTTGAAATAGAAGTTTCAAAAAAATAATTTAATTATCAATAATTATGTTTATAGATATGGCCCTAAAACTACTTTTTTTTTAGCTAGAGCTCTTCTTCCTTAGATGTAAGGAAACAAGTTAATTCCCCAAGACCCAAAGACATTTGTAAGGAGTAAAAATATTTCCTTTTATGGACCTATTGATGGCCAAAACTTACCATGATGAACATTAGGGAGGTCACTTGTTCATGACCCCAATTAGGCCTTATCAGTTTGAGATGGTGATTCCAACTGGTTAAAATGGGTCTAGTTACCCTTTTCCTAAAACTAGCCTAATCTAAAGTTAATCTAATCTAACTCTAAATATACCTTCTACCAAATAATGTATGATATTACTTGTTGTTATAAACAAACAGAAAATAAGGCAATTGTTTGAAGAAGGTAAGGATTTGAGTTAGCTAAAACAAGGGCTCTGCCAATCCACATTAATGTTTTCTCTTGTGAAAGTAGGCTTTTGAAAATGTGTTTAATAAAATTAAATGCAAAATGAAATCTACTTCAATATGCAGCCAATAAAAATAAATCTAATCTCTCTCATTAGGAAAAGATATAGATATCATCAGAGTCAAGAGAAAAGATGAAAATAAATTGACCAAAATTGAACCTAAGATTAAGGTGGGCTAACAAACAAAAGAGATATTTCATATGATCTGTAGCTAATAAAGTAGATGTGTAGATATGAATATCTCTATAAATAGTTATGAAGATTCACTTAAACACATAATTAAATTCAATTATGAATGAATTCAAAATAAACAATACCATTGCATTAAGGAAATAGTTCTAATAATACAATCATAATTAAAACAAAGATAAATGTGTCATCAAACCACTAATAACTACATCAACCTGCTAATAATTATTAGTGATCACATGGATATATATATGAGTTGATTGCTCAATTTTGATATCAATCAAAGTTTCACCATGAAAAAATGGCTTTCCAATGATTTAAATAAGAAATACAATTTAATGGAATTTACAATAGCGGAAAACTTGTAAATTAAACACTTATCTCGAGAAAAAAATAAATCAAAATTGAATGAAAATGAAGGCAATCAACCAACCATTAACTCTAACAACACTGTACATGAGTTATGGATCTATCTGAAGCATTTATAGTAAATAAAATCTCAAGAAATTTCATGATAGCAACAAATTCTTGAAGTTGTAATATGTCCCAAAATTTTCAATTTCCTCCAAGGATTTGACTCCTAAAATAGTGTAAAGATCTTCCTCTCTTTAGAAATTGGAACTTCTCTCATGTGTTCCTCTTTCTCTTATAAAAATGAAAATTTTCTTTCCTTCATGATTTTGAGCCTCCAAAATCTCTATTAACCATTTGTAATCCAAACAACTAACTATTTTAAAATCCCATATTATCTAAATAATCAAATTAAAACAAAAATAAAATCTAAACTAAAATCTAAAATAACAAATAACAAAATACTATTAAAATATAATTATATAAAAAATTTAAATTAAAACTTTGACAATCTAAAAATAAAATAACTAAAACTATTTATTAAAATAAAATAACACTAATGGAATAATATTCCAATAAAATTGAAATAAAAATTAAATTAAAGTAAGCTTATATATTTCTATACATAAATTAGGATAAAGTAAAAATTAAACTATAACAAAAGTGAACGTACACTAAAACTAGATCCAAAATAAATTCAAGTTGAACTAAATTACAAAGCACTTAAAACTATATTAACAATAATAAATAAAAGAAATAAAACTATTGAAATATGAATTAAAATTAAAATTAAACAAAAGTAAAGATATAAGTTAAGATTACAAAACCTAAAAGTACAATAATTTAAAACTAAATTCTAATAATAAAACAAGATCTACTTAAAATAAACCAGATTAAATAAACCAGATTACATATTAGAATTAAAAGGGTGATTAAGACTTAGAAAAAAAAATAAAAAAAATTAAAGTGAAACAAAAAGGAGGGCAGCGGAGTCAATGGATCTCACAAATTCGCGTGAGAAAGGTTTGAAAAACACCTTCCTATTTTATGCTAAGGAATTCTTCTGCATTTCAACACAAACAAAATCTACGTATGTTGATCGAGGTGGTTCTTGACCTTTATTTGCATGCACAACATCATTTGGGAATCTCTTGTACATATTTAAGGAAGTGAAATGAGACTGACTGAGATGCATGTTTCCATAAATACTGCTTGGATTCTAGTTAAGAATAATTGAAAACGGAGGAATGAAATGTACCTGTGATATAAATAGGAAATTATTATGCTAAAAGGAAGGGAGTTGTTTTTAGTGCGATTTTTTGGACTTTCTTGTGTCTCAATGAAATCTTAATTTGTGTTTTTTATTATATATGGATTCAACATTGATATAAAGGGACTACTTTTTAGACTTTCTGGTGTCTGAATCTAATCCAAAAATTTGAGGTGAAATCTTAATTTGTGTTATTTAAATTGGGTTTTTGTTTATATATGGATTCAACATTGAGGTGAAATGTTAAGAAAAAAAAATTGAGGGGAAATCTTAATTTGTGTTATTTAAACTGGTTTTTTGATTATATACGGATTCAACACCTTCAAAAACCCCTCGCCCTCGATTGTGCAGGGGTTACCGATCAAACTTGTGATTTCAAATGTTTCACAACATAGAGGGCAACTTTCGGGGCCACTGAATTCCCTCTTACATAGACATTCCTAGGTAAATGTCTTGTTTTTCCAAACTAACCACACATAAAGAATGATCTTTAAAGGAACATGTAGTTTCTTGTTCTTTTGGAACCAACGGGTGTGATTTAGTGAACATATCGGGAGGATTTCACGACTTCCACCATATTAATCTTCATTTTCCCATCCCAAGAAATATGGTCACCATCTTCTGCGGAGTCCCACCCACCTGAGATTCTGTGTGTAGGCCTCCAAATCCCGTGCATTATGTCTATCTAGGCCAATGACCGTTGCCGATTTCGAAATGGGGAAACTACCATTCTAGCCAGAAATGGCCTGATTTAAGAAAAATATTCCTCTGAATTGTAAACGGGTCAATGTGTCCACTGACAATGAGAGTGTATCCTCCATGCCTTGGATATTATCCATGCCAATGATAATATGATTTCCATTTCCAAAAGACCAATTAATCCCGTGAAAAAACAAATCTTTCACCTTATTGAAGTCGTTCTAGATGTAAGAACCATAGTTGATCCCAATGTTTCCACTCCTGATCCAATCCTCAGCGTTTTTGTGACGAATATATTTTGAGTTGATGATATCTCTCCATATGCCTTCATTAAAGAGACCTCTCCACAGGGATTTTATGATAAGAGCCAAGCCAAAAATCTTAATATCCAGGATTCCACATCCACCAACATCCTTAGGGATGGAAAACTTCTCCAATTTGATGAGGTGAAATTCGTGCAATTCCCCTGATCCCAACCAGATGAATTGGGCCATGATACCTTTAATCTTCATTATAATGGAAGATGGTAAAATGTAGAGGTGTGCCTAATAAACCACCATCTGTTGTAAAATGACTTGTGTTAATATGTATCTTCCACCAAGAGATAGCCATCAATGTGCCCAACAAAAGAGTTTTTTCCTAAATTTTTCTAAAAGCCAATTGCAATCTGAAACTCTGTAGTTATTCGGCTTCAGGTGAAAACTGAGATAAGTAAATTCGTCATCCAAGGGCCGAGTGCCAAAATTAAAAATCTGGGAAATGTGATTGATCTCAGCAAGATCTTCATACGAATGTAATATAATAGACTTATCCTCGTTAGTTATCATACCTGAGGCAACACCAAATATAATCAAAATATCATGAAATACCATCTATTGGGCCCTCGAAACCATACAAAATGTGAGCATGTCGTCAACAAAAAAACAGTGAGTGATATAAATATCTTTGCCCAAATGAATGCCTTTAAAAACCCTGCTGATTGGGCAACATTTAACTTGAGACTGAAGAAATCCATCACCAATATAAATAACAAGGCCAAGAGTGAATAGCCCGGTCGTAGCCCCCTCCGAGCTTTGAAAAAGTTAGAACGAAAATGACCGGGTTAACAAAGTGTACATTAGTCACACAGGCCATGATCCATTCAATATTCTGAACAATTAGATCCGTCTTGGAAAGTATGAGATGCTTGAATGCCATGTATACACAATCATAAGCCTTTCTCAAGTCCACTTTCATAATGAGAGCCTTCATTTTTTGTGATGTGTATAGAGTGTATCACCTCTTGAGACATGGCCACAACATCGTGGATCAGTTGATTTGGCAAGAAGCCGATCCATTCTGTAGATATGACACTTGAGAAGGTATTGTTAAGGCGCACAACAATAATCTTGGAGATAATTTTGTATACAATATTACAAATATAAGTGGGCCAAAAATCAAGGAAAGTATTTGGGATAAAGACTTTACAAATAAGAGCAACAAAATTGGAATTAATGGATCCCAAAACAAAGTCGGTGGTTCTAGACTCTTCAACAAATTGTAGGAGGTCCAATTTCAACAACTCAAAAAAGTGAAGAAAGAATTTCAAAGACCAGCTATCCGGACCTGGGCATTTATCCAAAGCTGATTGTTGGCTTAACGGGTCCTAACCTAGGGTTAATGTTAAGCAGCCAAACAAATCCCTACACTACTGGCCTTTTAGAGTGTGGACTTCACCTGAAGCTGTATGGGGGGATGTAGGAACCATGTTTCCGCACCTTGAGATGGTTGTAATGTTGGTTTTAGACCTTCGCTCTACTTTCATGCAGATCGATAAGCCCTTTAGGACTTATGAATATGCTTCTCTTATTCATCCTTGGAGCCTCTGCGGAAATCTTTGATCGTCCTTCACAGACCCTAAATAGATATATCGGGTGCTTACACGCCTCTGTAATTATCCTTACTTTTGTGTCTACCCTGATTAGCTTAATTATTGGTTAAATTTAACATGCATTATCGTTATCTTCACGTAATATATATTCTTACTTGCGTTCATATGACAGAGTGAAATACATTGATTCACGCATCAATATTGCATTAATTCATAACCCCAACATAGCATAAATGCATCATTCACAGTAGAAATAAAATAACCCATACACATATGGCAAGTACATAGTAATTTCAGAATACTTCTCTTTATTGATGATTCAAATTCTCAATACAGACTCTATCTGCCCTGTGCACACAACTGCAGGGGTACGAGCACTCAGCGACAGACTTCTACCCTAGGCCTTTATGCACTCAGCTACAGAGCCTCTTCCTACACTAAGACTCTTGCTCTTGGCTCTTTACACACTCATCAAGTACTTCTACTTCCCCCATTTTTTCCCTTTAGACTCCTCCAAGACCTCCTTTTATGAAATCCCATGGTTCACTGACCAAGGGCGGATCTCCAAAACTGACACAACCTATCTAGACTAAGGGCAGAAATCCCTTTTTTTCTTTAGATATCTTCGCACTTTGCGACCACAAAATTCGGAGACTTTACATTTATTTATACAAACTTCGGGCCTTCTACCCCAAATCTTGGGTTTTTAACCCCAAAATTGACCCCTAGGGGACCCGTTCCTAGCAGGCCCCCAACACAAACATGGTGACTCACCCTTGAGTCACTTGGATGGCACAGAGATCTTGTCGAGAAGACCTCCTAGCTCAACTTGGATAACTGCTACCTCGGAACGCACTGTGTTGCCACCTACCTCATCTTCTCGACCAACTGCTCTATCACTGGCCTTGCACTGTCGAACTAAATCTTCTGCTGAGTCTCCTGCAGACTAGACAACTTGCCTTCAATAGTGGTCATGATCAAGTAGGCCTCATCCAACCAAGGCCTCAAGCGAGCCTTCAAAACAACTTCCTTGTGCTAAGCTTCATCTACATGCTCTTTCAACGCCTTGGCCTCCTGCAGCTTAGCTAACCTCTACGTGATGGCGATAGTGTGCGCTATCACTTTGACTTCATCGTAGCATTGTTGCAGCTCTCATTCTTTTGTTTCCAGCCATTGTACCGTAGGATCTTCTTGCAGGTAGGTGTCTACCTCAAGCGACTGCTCAAAGAGCGTGGTATAGTCCTTTACTATGCTCTCCACTACTGCTACCATGTCTTTCATAGCGGTCTCGCATTTCTCTCTAATCTTTGCCGGAGTCGAAGGCTGAGCCTTCAACTACAATCCTGCAATTTTTGGCTTCAGCTCCAATTAAACCTTTGCCAATTCAGTTCGTGTATCTCGCATTCCAATAACAAGCTTCTGAACCCTCACATCAATCGACTCAGCCTTGGGAATGCCCTACTCCAGGACAATCCTGGACGCCTTAGTTACGATGGTGGTAATGCACTGGTTCTTGTCTGTAATGTCTTTGACAAGGTTAAGGGCAGAGTCTCTCTGCACGGTTAGCTGGGCGTTGTTGACCTTCTGTTCACTGATCACCTGTAACGCTCGCTATTCACGGGCCTGAAGTTCCATGATCATGTTGTCCTGCAAAAGGTAAAGCGCCTCATTCGGAAGCACGATCAGGTTGAGTCCAACTCTCTTGAGTGCACTGACAACGAGTCTGTCAGCTTCAGTCTCTGTTGTCAGTGCTCCATTTGGCAGCACTATTGCTCAGGGATCCCTTCCGCCCAACATCCCTCTGGCTTTTGAGGTGTCGGGCGCCAAGCTAGTTGATGGCGCACTGGTCTATATCTATGATGCATGGATCTGCATCTTGAGCAGCCCCATCTGTATAGTTCCCAACGCTTGCTGCTATTGCTGCTCAAATTTCTACAAAAACTCCTCAATTGCATCCCTCACCATATCATCTATGTCGTTTAAGTCCCCCTCTATTAGGGTGATCAGGTCCAAAGACATCTTGCTAGCCTATGATACCTTCCATGGCCCTACTTTCTTTGGATCTCTGGTGCGCTTGGTGTGGAAAGGAGTCGTCTATAGGTCTGCTCCACATTTCTCTATTTGATCATCTTCTTCCTCGGTTTCCGGGGAATGTGACTTCTGACTCTAGCCAGAGTCGCGCTCTTCTTCACTTACCTATCCACCCGACTACTACGTGGCAACACACTCTGCCATGGCCTTGTCATTAGCCTCCTTCCTCCTCTTCGCGTCCAATTGTTCTTTATTCAAGTTGGCTTCTTGCTTCTTCCGTTGCGCGGAAATCTTACTAGACCCCGCCATCGAGTCCGTGGCATTACACCAATCTACTGGCTAGTAGTCGAGGATTGCTACAATTGCATCATCGGTGGCCAAGTATGGTAGGTCGTGCCATCTCTGCTCAGTGTCCTTCTGTGCCCGTATTGACACATGGTGGAATTTATCCTTGAATTCCACGTATTCCTGTAACTTCTCAAAATTTGTAGGTGTCAACCGCAGCTTGCAGTTGATGGCCATATGTATGCTCATTTTCCATCAAGATCCAGAAAATCTTGCTATCTTTTATCTGCTAAGGATCTCTCATCACCCACAGCGAAGAGAACTTCGCTACCTCTTGTAGGTCCAACATGATCGGAGGGAATTGGCTATCATCAAATCATGAACATTGAAATTAACAGTCACTTTCCGACTATCCTACACGTTTTTTCCTCTGGTAACACAGCTCCCCACGTGCTTCTATGCGCTTTGTTACATATCTTTGTTCCGTGCAATTCCCTGATCACGCAACTCTCCAACTTGGATAGTGTAGTTTATAGTCCCACACTTCCTTTTAGTTGCCTTGAGTGCTAAGACTGCGCTTCCCTCATATAGTCACCTAGTTAGATAACTAGTCTATGGCTTCAATAGGTTGTCATTCACCTTCCCTCGGAAGGGTTCTCCATTCAATTTAACCAGCTGAACTACTCCACCATCAGTAATCTCCTTGATGACATATGGCCCTAGCTAGTGCATCCTAAATTTCCTTGGAAATTTATCAAATTGATTGTCATATAACAAGACCAAATCATTTACCTTGAAGGTGCACAATTTGATGTGCCGATCATGCCATGCCTTTTTGCGCTCCTTTTGAACTTGTTGATGAAATCTAACTAGAAACCAATCCTCCTCAAGCTCTGCTAGTTGCGCGAGCCTCTCTTCCAGGGCTCCGCGATCCGCCATTCCTATGAGTTCCAATATGTGCAGACTAGGTACAATGTATTCCATTGGCATCACAGCTTCTACGCCATACACGAGTCTGAAAGGCGTTTGTCCAGTCAGCCTCTTGCAAGTCGTTCTATAGGCCCATAGCACTGCGGGTATGCACACATCCCAGTCATTTCTCTCAGCATTGCAGACCTTCACCAGTGAGTTCTCCAGTATCTTATTGAATGTTTCCACCATCCCATTAGCTTGTGGATGATAAGGCATACTTTTCCGATGATACACCTAAAATTATTTTGTCAACGCATTGATTGTTTCATTAAGAAAGTGTATACCGCGATCGCTCATCAAGATCTTTGGACAACCAAATCTTGTCAAAATATATTCAAAAATAAACTTTTCTACTGTCATGCCTGTATAGTCCTTCACAGGCTGTGCCTCTGCCCACCTGGTCAAGTACTCAGTCACGATGATGATGATGTATTGCACATCCATCTTCTTTCCTTGAGGTTGAATTGGACCCACAAAGTCAATCACCCATTTCTTGAATGGTTGTAATGTCACCTGCAGTATCAAAGGTAGTTCATCCCTCTGCGATAGCCTACCAGTCCTTTGACATGCGTCACATGGCATACAATATGCTTTCAAATCCTTATGTAGGGTTGGCCACCACAACCCAACACATAAAACCTTCTGCGTTGTTGCTTTCCCTACATAATGTCCTCCTACATCTCCTACATGAGCCTTAGCGAGCATGATTCTTTGTTCAAATTTAGGCACATAACATTGCAATATTTCGTTTGACCCCATTTTTTACAAGTGCCCTGTAATGATAGAAAAGTCTGCCACATGCACTACTAGTTCCTTGTTTTGTTGACTTGTATAACCTTTTGAAGTTGATTCTGTCATTAGGAAGTGGATAATATCTTCAAAGTGACTGTCCATGATGCGTACTGCAAAGAGCTGTGCGTCAGGCAACCCTTCCTCCAAATTAGTAGGTTCCCCTCTCGTTTCAATGCACGATAGATGATCAGGTCTTGCATTTAGTTATCCTGGCTTCACAATAACTTCAAAGCAATACTCTTGGAACAACAACAACCACCTACATATTAACCCCCCCCCCACCAATACAGGCTTGTTGAATAGGTACTTCAACGCGGAATAATTCGTATACATCTTAAAGTGTTTTCCCAACAAATAGTGCCTGAACTTCTGGAGCACGTACACCATAGCTAATTGTTGGCTTGTATGGGTTTGACCTAAGTTCGGAAGAATTATTTAGCCAAACAAATCCCGCAGCTATCGGCCCTTTCGGCAACAGCCCGCGGAGCATGGACTGAGGTCTCACCCGAGGTTGCAGGGGAGGGTACCGGAACTAGGTTTCTGCACCCTTGGGATGTCTAGATGTGGTTTGGAGGTGTTGCGCACCGTTCCGCAACGTTGCATTGCTCTGTTTCGCACAAATCCGAACCCAGAACAATCCTTACTAATTATTATTGTATTGTTTATTTATTCAATCTACTTTTAAGCAGACATTTATCAAAGTTAACCGGTTCATGCACTTAGAATAGACACAGATTCAGGTATTTATAAGTAGATGTGAATAGATCAACAATTATAGTAAACATTCAATAGCCAGATTTGTGATAATTCAAATTTAACACAAAATTTCAGAAACAACTTATCTTTATTAGACTTGTTCTCTAATACATCTAGATCTGCCCTACGCACTCAGCTGCAGGGGTCTGCGCACACAGTTACGGACTCTTCCAGGCCTCTACGCACATAACTACAAAGCCCCTATCCACTACCCAAACCCTTGACTTGGACTTACAGATGCTTCAATACTTTCCTTCTCAACAACCCATTACATATCAAACCCAAGATTACCTTCCAAAAACTAAGCTCTCTCTACCCATAGAGCCTCGCTCTATTTATACCTTTCCATGGACTGCGATCCATGGGTAGGCCGACTCAACCTATATTTCTTTCCATTATTTTTGGGTAGACAACCCTTTGACTCAACTTATTATCAATCATTCTCTACGCATTCCGCGGAGTCCTTACCCTATCTTTATCCAAAATTTCCTGCTTTGTGCCCCATGTCCATTGCACGAGGCTTCTGTTACCGAACAGTCCCCCAACACAAGCATTGTGACTTGTCCCGAGTCACTCAGCTGGTGCAGGAATCTTTGCATGGAGGTTGGTTAGCAACTTCTACCTATCGCTTGTCCCTACAACAAATTCGGTTGCGAGCCTCTGTACCTTTTCCAAGTGAGTTGTTGATGCATCCCTATCACTTGCAGTTGCTTGCTCTGTCTCACACACTGCCTGCATATGTGCTACCTTGCCCTCAATAGTTATAGATACACTAAACACTTCATCGAGCCAGGGCTGGATAAATTCTTTGAGTACTGCTTCTTATTGTCGCACCGTGTCAACTGGACCTTGAGTGCTTGGGCCTCCATTTTTGCCAACTACTGTGTGATAGCGACTATCTAGGCAGCCTCACGAGCGGTGTCATAGGATTGTTGTAACTCGCATGCCTCAATTTCCACTTTCTATATGGTTGGGTCCTCCTGGAGGGATGTGAGTATCAGAGACTGACTTAGTAGTTCTAAGCATTTGCGAAAAACACTGCTCATTGTTTCCAATCCAACTATAATTTTGCCTCGGCAGCGTTCCTGTTCGGTCGGGGGGGTGGGTGGCCGGGCCTTGATACAGAGCTCTGCAACTTGTAATGTTAGTTTCTCCTGGGCTCTTGCGGTCTCTGCTTTGGTTATGTGAAAGCCAGTTGCCATGTGCTGAACCTTGGTAGCTGGTGGGAGGTCCCCGAGGATGGCTAGCTCTAGTACCGTGCTACACACCTCTATCACAGCTTGTTCTACTTCCCAGTATCATGAGGCCAAGTCATCATGCTGGAGAGTGACCTGTTCTAACTTTGCCTCCTACTCTATAGAGATGCAGAAAGCACGACCTTCCATGGCTCGAAACTCCTAAGTTACTCTCTCTTGTAGAAATTATAGTATGTCTTTAGACAGGGCGGCTAGATTTAATTCCCAACTACATTCTTTGCCTGCAGTTGTGGCTCGGACAACACCAGCTGGCAACGGTACGGTGTGTGGCATGTGCATGCTGACTAGCTACTTGGCGGTGGCTATATCTTCTGCTAGCTATCGGGTGACCCAACCCGGGGGTCACTCTTGTAGTGCCTGCAACTTTGTTCTGATCTCCCCCACCACAGTTGTTTATTCGGTGATTAGTTCAGGCAAAGTGTTGGTGGTAACATTGCTTTCTGACTAGCTATTGTCCATGAATTCTTTTTCCAGATCCTTCACTGTTTTGGAATTTTTTAGGGTGGCCGATGATTCCTTGGCGCGCGACCGCTTGAGGTGGTCCTGCATCTCTATTTCCTGTTGCGGGTCTTGTTCCAAGTCCATTACGTGATCTGCTTGGTTCCCTTCTATTGTTGGCCTCGTGGTAGCCTCCTCCTGCAAAGCAGCTTGTTGTTCTTGACGTGTCTTTTCTGCCAGTTGAGTGAGTCGCTGATGGTGTTCCTTCTTCTGCTATTTTTCTACTAGCCTGTCGAGAATGGCCTTGTTTGGGGCATGCCATTCTAGAGGCCATGCTGCTAATACCACGTAAATGGCATCATCTGTTGCAAGGAATGAAAGTGTTACCCATGATTGCTCTCGATCCTTTCGTGCATGGATATACAAGTGATGCATGTCTGCTTTGAACTCGGCCATGATTTGAAAATTATTGTAGATAGTGGGGGACATGCATGGTCTTCGATCAATCCATGTCTGTATCTTTCCTTCCATGAAGGTCCAAAATGCCAAGATCGCGGAAACCCTTGATGTGTCCTTTGTAGCATAGAACGAAATATACCACGTGGCTTTGGGTAGGTTATCCTCAAGGCTAGGAAACTGGCTCTCCTGTGGAAATTCGCCTGTAACCAGAAGGATTGATAAAAGCAACCATGCATAATGAAATGTCTTACCTTTGTCCTGTGATTCTTGACAATTGGTCAGAAATTCGTTGCATAAAAATTGTGCCCAATTGAACTGAACCCCTTCGGCGCACTGCCCTACCAATGCAATGATAGGGGTTGGCACCTCATCCGAGTGACCTTTTCTCATGAGTTTATTGGCTAGTAGCTGAGTGGTGACTCGTATCACGTGGTCACTAATGCTTGCTATGACCTACCCCCGCTTTCCTTTATCCAGATGGTATTTTTCCTTCACTATGTCGGTGAGGCCTTCCTTGCTACTGGTTCCTGCTATGTCTATGGGGTTATTCCCTTTAAGTGGTAGGAGCATAATCCGATGGATTAGGTCGGCTGTGATCGGGATCGGCTCTTTCAGCTAGAGATATCCATCATGTATGAGACATAGCAGTTTTTGAATCACAAATATGGTGATGGTTGTGCAGTGATAGTGAGGTATACACCTGAGATTTAGTAGTCCCACCTTCTCCACACTTGGTAACCACTTATGCGGCAATAAATTGTCTTTTGCTAGTTCGGGGAACTTGTCGCTGTCTGCAAGGTCCCAATCTTTGAATTTGATGCTTGGAATGTGCCCCATCGGCAACCCTTCGAACCTTATGTCATCTAGAAGAAGCGGGCTCTAGAGCGTAGTCTTTGCAGCGTCCACGTCTTTCAGTATCTTGGTCATCCCGGTCCACGGAGAAAGATACGGGGGTAACAATGGAAGTTGGAACACAACTTCTTCTTCCTCTGCCTATGCATCAATCTAATCAATCAGGGCTTGCAGATCATCATCCTCCTCAGCGGGTTCGGTGGTGACTACTTTGCCTTTGTCATCTGCTGATCATTTGTTGAATCTTGTTGAGGCCCAGACTATTCCTACCGTCTGCTTGTTCTTCCTAGGTCACTGGGTACGTGGGAGCTTAGGAACCTCAGGAACCTAAGTCACATCCTCAGGCACTTCCTAATTCAGTTGCATTTCCTCTACAACCTGTTGTGGTCACCAACAACCCCCCCCTCTTTGTTTGATATTAGCAATAACACCAAGCAAAGGGGGGACCCTGAACATAAAATCCAAAAAATATTTTTGTTAAAGTTTTTGTATTTTTCTCCCTAAAAGATTGATCGCATCGCGAAGAGAGAGTGAAGCGCTTCCTAAACGCGAAAAGCAAAGCTGCGAAGAAGCGATGCGAAGTTCATCGCGTCGCATGCATTCAAAACGCTCTTAAAGAGAAAAACTTAAGGAACCACCGACCGCCGATATGCGACATCGCACATCGCAAGCGTCACATGAAGCAACATAAGCAATTGAATGAAATATGCGATATCCGCGATCTGCGATCTGCGATCTGCGATATCTGCGATCTACGATAACACTTAATGACGTCGCAGCCCTCGATACTACGATACCAATCGCAGAAAAGACTCATCGCAAGAATTCTCCGACATACACGGTAGACCCAAAATTGAACGCACGCCTTAAGGGAAATTAATGACCGCATGCTTGAGTATCCAGAGATGATTGCATCGCATTTATCGAAGAGTCAAGTCATGATGAATGTCAGAATTACGCGTTCATTAGAATTTAATGCTTTCATGTCAATCTTTTCATCATTTCCCTTCTTCTTTGCGTAAACTGCAAGACATGCGACTGATATAAATCTATATGCAGGAAACATCTACGGAAAAGGGAAGAGCGCCAATAAGACAACAGAGAGAAGATGCCTCCGCAAATGGATGCCACATGCAGCAGAACCACGGATTCCAGAGTATCACCCAACAGGCACTGATGAAAATAGACTATCCAAGACTCAGAGTCAAGGGCGCACAAAAGCGGCGTGTTTACAAAAGATCCTGAAGCTCCGACTTGGTAAAGCAAAGAAAGAAGCGCAAGAGAAGGAAGAGGCTCCAGAAAAGCCTGGAACAAAGAACGGAAACAATTCTCGAAACAGGGGATTGTCCATACAGCGCGACTCCTAACTCATTGAGTCATTCGCACGACTGGAAACCGAAATAGCAACAACAAAATCAGTTCGAAAAGAAATTGGGTTGTACTAAGTGTGCGCACAGCGAATACACCCAGCAAGAGAAAGGTCTTCGAAAATATCTTCTAGTCTGTCAGAAAGAGGTGCCAGCTCTTGTCATTTCTAATTATCAAGCTCGAACAAAAGGAAAGGACAACCAGCCGACTCTTTCACGGCCAACAGCGCATTGCTTACAGCACTAAAGAACAGATACATAAACGGTTGGAAATTAGATTTGATTTTTAGAAATAAATTTGCTTTTAGTAAAAGGGCGGTCATTTGAAGCCGTTCCCTAAATTTGTGTAATTAAGATTAATTAGTTAGTAGTATTTAACCCTTCTCATGGCATTTGGAGAAGGGTCCGGAAATCTGTCAAAAAACTTATCCTCAGAACATGCACTTCTGCACCCTTGGAGGAGGTTTTTGATGAATGGATGGATCGAGATTTATTTATGTTTGCATTTTAATGTCTGTTACTGATGTTGCACTTCTGTACTCTTAGCAGATCTTAGAACAAGTAGAAATAAATCGTTATTGCTTGAATTTTATTAGTGAAATCAGTCATAAATGGTACTTTTATCTCTTGGCTAATTTCTGCTTATATTCCTAAAGTGATATGCAGCTGAGTTCTTTATATGTTAATGTATGAATGTGTGTATTACCATTTGGCACTTCTATACGGTGGAGTCATTTGTTTATGCTTGACATATGAATACTAATTATGTGATATGCTGTTCACAACTGTTTTGCCTAACTTCTTATGCAGAATGGTTTATCTTCATTGATTTATATTCTTATAATAGCTGAATGATCTTTATTACCAGCTATTGTTCGAAATCTTTTTAGATCGCATAATAAGAGAAAATACCCTGGGTTAGCATAGACTAGATGTATTGTTTTTCCATTAGATTATAATAGCATAGAGTTAGATTAGAAGTTAGAATTAAATTAGCTTAAAAATACCCTTAGATCAATACCATCAAACTCTACACACACGCACACCCCTCACATTGGGAAACTGGTCCCATTACCCCCAGTCGGACCCGCTACTCCAAACGGGCAAGGAGCCGCCAACCAGGTTCCAGACCGGGTGGGTATCCCCCTTGTTGTCGACCCGATTTTGGGGCCCTCAACATTTCTGGCGCTAGAAGGAGGGAACGAGCTATGAATGGCACATAAATCAAAATCTAAACACCATTCTAAGAGCAAATCACCCTCACCAACTCCCCCGACTTCCCCGACACGGTTAAATCCGGAACCAGAAGTCGCTCGGGTATCCATCGCTGTTATACACCCTAATAAATCAGACCATCTTATCATTAATCCCCCTGAGATTCAAACTTTGATTCATAAACTCCAGGGATTCTCTATTTTTACTCAGAAGTCTGATAAATCTAAAGGCAGCACGACTTCGCAGTATAATCCTGCTTATCCCCTGACCAGATTGAAGAGTGAAAAGTTTGGCGTCCAGCCAACTGAAATTCCTCTCCCCACTAGGAAAAGAGCAAGGAAAGCACTCCCAGAGTCTGACAGAGAGACTCTCTCATCTACCTCGTCCATTTCAACTTCCTCACCGCGAAGTCAACCACCCACATCCTCACCTCAAATCACTCATCCATCTTCCACAACCCTTCCTCTGCAATCATCGAAGATCGTAAGATCTCCATCTTCTCAGCATCAGAGATCATCTTCTGCACTTGTATCAACTCGCAGCTCAACGATGGCCCAGTCTCCATGGAACAATCCGGGGGCGGTCTTAATGCCTCCACCCCTAAGCCCTATACTGGCCCATCCAGAGAAATGGCTGCCTAAGTTCAATCCAGAAGCAGGAATGTTAGCCGAAGAACATATCAATAATTTCATGCTTTCTGTTAATCTTAACGGAGTTACTAACGAAGACGCTATTGTCCAGCTTTTCCCTTATACAATGCAAGGAACAGCCGGGTCATGGTACTTTTCGTTACCTTCCGGATCCATCACAATCTGGGACATTTTTCAAAGTCAGTTCCTCACCAAGTTTGGTGACGACAGGTCCACGGCGACATTGATCAATGACCTATCTAATCTGAAAGCTGAGGCTAGAGAACCCATTAAAGACTTTAACTTACGGTTCAATAAGATCCTCAATAAAATCCCCGCTGCTTCACAACCTAGTGAGGAAGTAAGATGTGAATGGTATATCACAGCCCTACCATCTAACTTGGCTATCTTCGTAGATAGGGCAAGCAAGAAAACCTTAGTTGAAAACTTAACTGAGGCGTTAGCAGTGGAAAAACGCGTAGTAGCCCTTGAAAAGAGATCCGCAATTGAAGAACGTAAATCTAAGAAGATCTCTTTCAAAGAAGACACCAAGAAGAAGGAAACGAAAGATCCTTTCGTTATGGAAGGATTACAGAAGGTATTAAAGGCCATGTCAAATGAGATGATTGACATAAGAAAACAAGTAGCAGAAATGTCTTCAAGAAAGCCTTTCAGGACTTTTAAAAGAAGCCCTCCCATGGAGACGAAGCCACCCAACGTTGTCTCAAACGTTGAATCTGAAGAAGAAGAAGAAGAGAATACCATCGAGACACAGACCGACGATGAAGAAGTGGTGGAACTGCAAGGAATGTGGGATTTCATCCTGCCACAAGAAGAGGATCAAGAAGCGTTTCCGGTTAGCACATGAAGCAAAAATCAACTTGATCCCCTCCAAACTACCCCGAAAACAAAGGGCGCAAGCCCTGCAACAAAAGATAAGGTCGCAACAAAGAAAACAACTGCTAAAGCGACCCAATTTAGCCCAGTCCAATCGGACCAATCGCCTCCATCAAGAACACTGATAGTGTCGGATGAAATGGAGTACAACATCATCGATGACATGAAAAAGACCAGGGCTAATATCACTCTGTACGAGTTGAGCAAATTGAAGCATCAACAGAAAATAATGATGAAAGAACTGCATGCCGTGCCTACTACACCTTTACCTACAGCTGTAGCTTCCCACAATCTGGGAAGGCCTCCAACCAACGCGATCAATAAGATTGATCCAAATGACATCGCCTTGATTGGAGGAAGATCAAGATCTCATAATCCTCCTTTTCTTCTCACATATGAAATCTTCAATAAAAACGTGCACAATTGCTTGATCGATTTTGGTGCTTCAACGAATATTTTACCCAGGTCAATATGTGCCAAATTGAATGTGCAACCTCAAAAATCCGCAGTACGTATAGTTCAACTTGATCGATCCCAAGTCGAAGTGATTGGTGAACTTAATCAGGTGACCATAAGATTGTCGTCTAACCCAAAAGTGTGTCAGGTTATCGACATTCTAGTAGCTGATATCCCTGAGTTCTATGGATTGATTCTTAGCAGGGATTGGTCGGAGAAGCTCCACGGATATTTCTCAACCGACTAAGCGCACATGTGGTTACCATACAATGGTAAACCAAATCAGATAAAGGTTGAACGAGAGTTGCACCAAAAATACATAGTGACGGATTTGGAAGGAGAGAATGAAGCAATAGCATACAACAGCAGCATCATAGGCAACTACTCGGTAGATTCTTTCCTCGGAAACTTCAATGCTCACATATCACCTTACTTGGAGAATTCAGTTTTGTCCCAAGTAGAAAACTTTTCCCAAACTGATGACTCAAAATGTTTTAGTTTTTTAGATAATTCTGTAAATACGTCTTTATTTTGGAAATTATATTTTGATGGCTCTAAATCCAATGAGGGGGCAGGAGCAGGATGCGTTCTGATTAGCCCGGACGGGAACAAGATTATGCTCACATGCAGACTTGAGTTCGATTGCACGAACAACACAGCGGAGTACGAAGCCTTGGTTCAAGGCCTATACAAAGCAATCGGATTGAACGTTAAGTATCTTCAGGTCTTTGGAGATTCTGAGATCGTCGTAAAACAGGTACGTAACACCATACATTGCCTGTCTAGTCATTTAAAGCACTATCAATCTTTAGTTCAAGATCTCACTGCACATTTCATAGCATTCAACATCTCGTCAATTCCAAGGATTCAAAACACGAGCGCAGACCTGTTAGCTAACGTAGCCTCTAGACTGATTCCCTCCGAAGATTTTAGCCCAGATAGATTCTCGATAGAGTTAATTTTTAAACCGTCCATCCCTGACAACATCACCAACTGGAGAGTGTTCAACGACGATCCAGACATCGTAAGTTTCCTCACCTCTGAAGGATCCTACTCAAACCAGATAATTGACGAAGACTGTCATGATCACCAAATACAACAAAGTAGCACTGATAATGCTATACCCAAATCGGTGGTCAAATTAGAAGACTTATATGATCTGAAAAGTCGGTTCAAAAGGTTGGCTAATGCCAAGCTTTACAGTTCAACTCTGAACTACGAATCAGTCAACCTAGGAACCGACGAGAAGCCACAAAACGTTAATCTAGGCCAGGGCCTAGCCCCTGAAGAAAAATCAGCATATATCCACCTTCTGAGACAGTACAAAAACGTTTTTGCCTGGAATTACGATGAGCTGAAGACTTACAACACTTCTATCATTCAGCACACTATCCCTATGATTGACAATGAGAAACCTGTCCAGCAGAAGCTCAGAAAAATCCACCCCAACTTGGAAAATCAGATAAAGATTGAGCTCAATAAGTTGTTGAGAGCCAGAATAATCTTCCCGGTCAGACATTCCAAATGGGTATCCCATATGGTACCTGTTAGGAAGAAAAACGGAGATATTAGAATCTGTATCGACTTCCGGAATCTCAACAAAGCCTGCCAGAAAGACAATTTTCCCCTCCCACCTATGGAGTAGATATTACAGGCAATAACAGGCTCAGAGTTAATGTCTTTTCTGGATGGATTTTCAGGATATAATCAAGTGCTGGTACACCCCGATGATTAGTTGAAAACCACCTTCCGAACTAAATGGGGTACCTACGCGTATCGGAAGATGCCATTCGGTCTGATCAATGTCGGCGCTACCTTTCAGAGAGCCATGGACATTGCATTTAAAGGTTTAGTCAACAAATCGGTAGTGATTTACCTGGACGATATAACGGTGTACTCCAAGAACCGAAACGACCATCTCAAAGATTTGAAACAAATCTTTCAAATATGTTTAAGGTATGGGATCTCGCTTAACCCGAAAAAATCTTTTTTCGCATTAAGTGAAGGGAAATTGCTAGGATTCATAGTGTCAAAGTCTGGTATTCACATTGAACCCGACAGAATCAAAGAAATTTCCGAGATATCCATGCCCCATAACAAAAAGACCATGCAATCTTTCTTGGGACAGATCAATTTTGTAAAAAGGTTTGTCCCGGATTTTTCACGTATTATTTCTCCTTTACAAAAAATGATAAAAAAGAATTCAAACTTTAAATGGGGTCTAGACGAGCATGAAGCATTCAACTTAATTAAACAAGCCATCATCAATGCTCCATCTTTGGCAACCCCAAAATTTTCAGAACCTTTTATCTTATACACGTTTGCCTCAGAAAAATCCTATGCTGCGATTTTAACTCAAGCCAATCAAGAAAAGGTAGAAGCTCCAATCACATTCTTTAGCTCGAACTTACAAGGTGCTGAACTCAATTATTCTGACGTAGAGAAACAGGCATATGCCGTTTTCAAAGCAATCAAATATTTCACACCTTTCTTGCTAAAGGCCCATACCAAAGTCATAGTACCGTTTCCAGCGGTAAGAAACCTCCTGATACAGAAGGATGTGGGCAAGAAGAGAGCGAATTGGATCACCGCCTTACAAGAATACGACCTTGAGATCAAGCCGGCACACATCGTAAGAGGTCAAGGCTTCTGCAAGATGTTAGCTGGAGCATCGCAAATTCCTGAGAACTCGTCTGAAGAGGTCCACACGTATGAGGTAAGCCTAAACGACGCAGAATCATTTTATGTTGAAACCATTTATTTTCTTAAGAACAGGTATGCTCCATTTCACCTGGATCACACCAAGAAGAGAGCCCTGAGATTGAAAGCTAAACAATACCAGCTCATAAATGATGTCCTGTTTAAAAGAAACTATGATTATGTGCTTCTTAGATGTCTTGAAAAAACTGAAGCCGAAAAGGTTTTGTAGGAACTCCACGATGGACCAGCAGGTGGACACTATGCTGGAGAAGCCACCGCACATAAAATCTTACGTGCAGGATATTATTGGCCCACGCTGTTCAAAGACTCATACAATCACGTAAGGAAATGCCAAGTCTTCCAGACTGCTGCAGGGAAACAAAAGAAGTCATCCATGCCACTGCAGCCGGTCAACATCGAGCAGCCGTTCAGTCCATGGGGTCTGGACATAATAGGTGAGATCGTTCCTCACTCTTCTAAACAGCAGAGGTATATCCTCACAGCAACTGACTATTTTACCAAATGGGTAGAGGCAGTTCCTCTCAAGACAGCTAATTCTGAAAACATTATTGAATTCATAGATCAGTTTATCATCACTAGGTTTGGATTGCCAACAGCCTTAATTTTTGATAATGCATCGTATTTTTCTGGAAATACCATGACTGAGTTTGCGCTCAAAAGAGGGTTCAAACTGAAGTATTCTGCCAACTACTATCCGCAAGGTAATGGGTTGGCTGAATCGACAAACAAGAACCTAATCAGGATTATTAAAAAGACAGTCGACCAAAACCAAAAGAATTGGCACAAAGCACTGGTAAACGCCTTATGGGCAGATAGAATTACAAAGAAAGCTTCTATCGGCACTTCTCCCTTTAATTTAGTTTACGGGAGAGAAGCAGTTCTTCCTACTCACTTAGTCATTCCCTCTTTGTCCTTAGTACAATACATTGATGAAGTACCTACTTCCTCCTTACAATTAAGACAAATGGAAATAATCGAACTGGAAGAACGACGAGAATAGGCTAAGAAAACCCATGCTCACCACCAGGCGCTAATAAAATCCTCTTTCGACTCAAACATCATGACCAGAAAAACTTTTAGATGGGAGATTTAGTTTTAAAATGGGATAAGGCACATGAAGGAAAGGGAAAACATGCGAAATTCCAGAAGCTGTGGCTTGGTCCTTTTTAGATTCTAGAAGTCATAGGCCCGTCGACTTTTGTGTTGCAGGACTTAACAGGCAGAAGAGATTCTCTGCCTGTGAATGGACAAATTCTCAAAATGTATTTTCCTTAGAAGAGAATTCTTCTAATTTTTGTAGGATAAATTTATTTTTTTAGTTTTATTTTGATTTTGTTTTTCTCTTTTTATGAATAAAACCAGTTGTAAATGATCATTTAAAAAGGATTCATGAAAAGAGCACGCCAATTCTCTATCAGATTTTGATTTCGCTTGTACAAATAGAAATTTTTTTGAAAAATCTGAATTTTATTATTAACAAATAGAGTTAACTTCACCTTGATTACGATATTAGTTTCAACCTCAGAAAACTTTGACGAAAGCAACCGTTGGTAAAGAATTGTTTTGTATCAGCACAATGAAAGGTATCATCAATAATAAAATCGGTATTCTCTGCAAAACTGTTGTTTTCAAAAACTCTATTATTGTCGTCCAAAGCTTTCTTAAGGAAAAACATTGACTTCCTCCCTGCTAAAAGGGAATTGCAGCATTCAGAGAAATAATCCAAGAAAAACACTATATCTCAAAGAATAAGAGGTCTCATCACGAGACGGCTTATCACAATCACAGATATTATAACTTGCTGACTTTGCCAATACTGTCTATCAAAACAGGGCAACAACTTAAGATTGTTGCAATCAAAAGACAAGAGGTCTCATCACGAGCCGGCTTGTTCAGCAAAAGTGTAAATCAAGTGAGTGACTGTGTCATAATTTGGCCACCAAACCAAGACATTGTTCTTTAGAGAATTAAAAAAGGAAAAGTGTGTCAAAAAGGATTTTTCTCTGGACTGTTGCGAGTAACCTCAAGCAGGAAAAAGGATCATTGCTGGATAAAATGGTAACCCTGTCGAGGCTATGGACGCTTGTGGGCAGCAGAGGTTCTACCTACGACAAATGAGCATACTTTTAAGCCGGTACACAGAGAAGACCTTATTTTATCTTTAATCAAGACCAAGTAATGTCTGGTGCGAATGCAAGAAAAAGCCTGAGGAAGCAAGCAATTGGGATGAAAAAGGTTGAGACAAAGTATCGTTGACGAGGTGAGGGATAATCTACTCTATATGTTCATAAAAAAATTTAGACATATAAGAATTTTGCTATTTCGGAAGTGAACGGTCAATAGAAAAGTAGAGATAACTGGTTCTTCACAGTGAATCGCCATTGTTGTGGTCACCAACAACCCCCCCTCTTTGTTTGATATTAGCAATAACACCAAGCAAAGGGGGGACCCTGAACATAAAATCCAAAAAATATTTTTGTTAAATTTTTTGTATTTTTCTCCCTAAACGCTTGATCGCATCGTGAAGAGAGAGTGAAGCGCTTCCTAAACGCGAAAAGCAAAGCTGCGAAGAAGCGACGCAAAGTTCATCGCGTCGCATGCATTCAAAACGCTCTTAAAGAGAAAACCTTAAGGAACCACCGACCGCCGATATGCGACATCGCACATCGCAAGCGTCGCATGAAGCAGCATAAGCAATTGAATGAAATATGCGATATCCGCGATCTGCGATATCTGCGATCTGCGATCTGCGATATCTGCGATCTGCGATAAAACTTAATGACGTCGCAGCCATCGATACTACGATACCAATCGCAGAAAAGACTCATCGCAAGAATTCTCTGACATACACGGTAGACCCAAAATTGAACGCACGCCTTAAGGGAAATTAATGACCGCATGCTTGAGTATCCAGAGATGATTGCATCGCATTTATCGAAGAGTCAAGTCATGATGAATGTCAGAATTACGCGTTCATTAGAATTTAATGCTTTCATGTCAATCTTTTCATCATTTCCCTTCTTCTTTGCGTAAACTGCAAGACATGCGACTGATATAAATCTATATGCAGGAAACATCTAAGGAAAAGGGAAGAGCGCCAATAAGACAACAGAGAGAAGATGCCTCCGCAAATGGATGCCGCATGCAGCAGAACCGCGGATTCCAGAGTATCACCCAACAGGCACTGATGAAAATAGACTATCCAAGACTCAGATTCAAGGGCGCACAAAAGCAGCATGTTTACAAAAGATCCTGAAGCTCAGACTTGGTAAAGCAGAGAAAGAAGCACAAGAGAAGGAAGACGCTCCAGAAAAGCCTGGAACAAAGAACGGAAACAATTCTTGAAACAGGGGATTGTCCATACAGTGCGACTCCTAACTCATTGAGTCATTCGCAAGACTGGAAACCGAAATAGCAATAGCAAAATCAGTTCGAAAAGAAATTGGGTTGTACTAAATGTGGGCATAGCGAATACACCCAGCCAGAGAAAGGTCTTCAAAAATATCTTCTAGTCTGTCAGAAAGAGGTGCCAGCTCTTGTCATTTCTAATTATCAAGCTCGAACAAAAGGAAAGGACAACCAGCCGACTCTTTCAGGGCGAACAGCGCATTGCTTACAGCACTAAAGAACAGATACAGAAACGGTTAGAAATTAGATTTGATTTTTAGAAATAAATTTGCTTTTAGTAAAAGGGCGGTCATTTGAAGCCGTTCCCTAAATTTGTGTAATTAAGATTAATTAGTTAGTAGTATTTAACCCTTCTCATGGCATTTGGAGAAGGGTCCGGAAATCTGTCAAAAAACTTATCCTCAGAACATGCACTTCTGCACCCTCGGAGGAGGTTTTTGATGAATGGATGGATCGAGATTTATTTATGTTTGCATTTTAATGTCTGTTACTGATGTTGCACTTCTGTACTCTTATCAGATATTAGAACAAGTAGAAATAAATCGTTATTGCTTGAAGTTTATTAGTGAAATCAGTCATAAATGGTACTTTTATCTCTTGGCTAATTTCTGCTTATATTCCTAAAGTGATATGCAGCTGAGTTCTTTATATGTTAATATATGAATGTGTGTATTACCATTTGGCACTTCTGTACGGTGGAGTCATTTGTTTATGCTTGACATATGAATAACTAATTATGCGATATGCTATTCACAACTGTTTTGTCTAACTTCTTATGCAGAATGGTTTATCTTCATTGATTTATATTCTTATAATCGCTGAATGATCTTTATTACCAGCTATTGTTCGAAATCTTTTTAGATCGCATAATAAGAGAAAATACCCCGGGTTAGCATAGACTAGATGTATTGTTTTTCCATTAGATTATAATAACATAGAGTTAGATTAGAAGTTAGAATTAAATTAGCTTAAAAATACCCTTAGATCAATACCATCAAACTCTACACACACGCACACCCCTCACATTGGGAAACTGGTCCCATTACCCCCAGTCGGACCCGCTACTCCAAACGGGCAAGGAGCCGCCAACCAGGTTCTGGACCGGGTGGGTATCCCCCTTGTTGTCGACCCGATTTCGGGGCCCTCAACACAACCCATGCTCAGGTTCTTTACATGGTACTCATGGGGTGCCTGGTAGCTGTGTACTCGCTGTTTTTTGTTGGTTCAAAGCACCAAAAGTCTAGTGCTGGCCACAAACTTTGAGATTTGAAAAAAATCCCTTCCCTCTGTTTTTAGTTTATTAGTGGTGTCGAGTCGGTAGATATTTTTGTATCTCATCTGAAACTTTCGTCTTAATGTCCCACCGCCCTCTCCTCTCTGACATACTCTCACCTTCCTGTCAGGACCAATGTTGCTAATGGTCATATTTTGACTTGTCCCTGCAGGAGTGCCATCCTTGAGGCGCAGCTGTGATCTTGTGGACTGCCTAACTTGGTAAAGAATCCTTTTTCTGTGCCGGTTTTCTGTAGATTGCTTTATAGTCCCATGACTTCTTTCAACTGCTCGAGGCGCTGAGACTATAGTTTCTACTGTTAGTCAGGTGCTCACAACTTTGGTGTGAGTTTGGAACTTCCCTGCTAGCTCAGACTGTGAGCACCACTCAAGCATCTGGGTAGCCGGTTGGGGGGTTATGTTCTTTCGTGAGTGTGGTCGCAGCCATGATAGCAGGTTTGCAGCTCATTCCTAGGCTACTCTACTAGATCCGTCCCTTCGCAGCACACTTTGCTTCCTTGGTTGTAACCACAGTGTATTGATGTTGTCGGGATTGTGGCTACTCTGTCCTTTCTGAGATTCCCTTTGTCATCTATTATAGGCCTAGCAAAACTGTGGTATCTGCAACTTCCTTGAGCCCCTGCTAACCTTGGCACCGGCTGCTGGAGCACCGGTATGTTGGGGTGGCTTTGGACTACTAATTCTAAGCCAGTTGGATGTCTGCACCTCAAACACCTATAGCTTATGCTGGCGAGGAATGCTTACTTCGTTTGGCTCTTCCGGCTGTGAGCACGCCTGCCTTCGACATCTGCACCCTTTCATTCACATCCTCAGAGCTCCACCCTTTCCTAAAGTAGCGGTTACATGGGATGCTTTCGCGGATATCTCTGGCTATTCCTTTGTCCCTATTGTCACTATCCTATTGCAATTGAGTGTGGTGACTTCATGCAAT